>CM034313.1:37311836-38511836 GCA_019925795.1 Dendrobium chrysotoxum | reverse complement strand
CATATCATAAGCCTAGGATGGTGATATATTAAATTTTCAATATTTAAATTTGTAGAAATAATTTTAGTAGAATTCATTGCTTCTTAAGTTGGGTTACTCGAAATTGTTGATAACGCCCCACTATTTTTATATTGATCAATCCTTCTCTTCAATAGAAATTTTTAGGATCAAGGACTCAGGAAATAGTTTAGTATCGAAGTCAAAATAACTTCAAGAAGTTTTGATCTTTTGAAACAATATTTATGGTAACGAGAGAACACTGGCATGATCAAAGCCACATCTAGCATATTGTTTGCGATGAGATGTGCTTGGGGGTTGTTCCTTCTCCCTTTCCTTCTGGCTTGCAGCGGGAAAACTCATCCGACTTTCTTTCAGGTGTATACGGATAATTGAGCCTTAAAAAACAAAAAGAAGGATGTTACAAAACCTGACCTTGCAAATTATATAGGTTTGTTCGAGCCTAGGCCCCCAAACTAGTATACCAAATATGCAATATTTAATACGTCGATTCAATCTATTCTGGTATCTACTCACTTAATGTGACGAATTTAATACTATAGTGACGTTTTCATATAATTTTGAGCTTGTTTGTCTTTTTTAATTTAGATTTTCGTGTAAACTTAAAAATTGATTTGATTGTTTTTATTATTTTGAATTGACTACTTTGCAGCAAATCAAATACCGTTGACATAGGAACTTACCGTTCTCATTCTTTTTTTTTTGGGAAAAGTTCTCATTCTTTTAAGTATTTGAGATGTTAAAATTATATATATATATATATATATATATATATATATATATATATATATATATATATATATATATAGAGAGAGAGAGAGAGAGAGAGAGAGAGAGAGACTGATCAAATCCATAAATTTTATTATTTGCATCTTAAATTAAAGCTTGATTTTTACATTATTACTTCATAGTACCCTACATCATTTATTAGTTTTGAACTTGAAGATAATGGGGCAGAAAATATAAAATGAAGTAAAACGATATTTTAGGATTAGATGGGGGTATTTAAAGTTTATTAATAAAAATATTTTTGAGAGTAAGATTTTAGATCTTAAGATTTTGTCTGTGCATGAGGATGCTAATGTTATGTGGAAAAAAATAGCTAGTGATATTAAGAATATTGCAAAAGATGTGCTTGGAGTTTCAAAGGGAAAAACTCCTAATAGTAAAAATAGTTGGTGGTGGAATTCAAACATGCAAGAAAAGATTAAAAATAAGAAAATTTGTTATAAAAATTGGTTTAATTATAAAAATTTAGATAATAGAAAAGTATATAAAGAGGAACGTAAGGAATCTAAAAAAGTAATATGCGATGCAAAGAGTTTAGCTTTTAGTGATTTATATAATAGATTAGATACTAAGGAGGGAGAAAGATATACGTATAAGTTAGTCAAACAAAGAGATAGGAGTAGTAAAGATTTAGTTCGAGTGAAGTGTATTAAGGATGAAGATCAAAAAGTACTTTTTTTAGAAAATGATATTCAAGAAAGGTGGATGAGATATTTTGCTAAACTTATTAATGAAGAATGTGAAAATAAAATTGACTGTACTGACCTTTGCACCCTAAATAAAAATAAAGATTTTTGTTTTTATCGACGTATTAGTAAAACTGAAGTTAGAGAGGCTTTAAAGAAAATGAAGGGTGGAAAAGTTGTTGGACCTGATGATATTCCAATAGAGGTGTGGAAATGCTTAGGAGAAGAAGGAATTTCTTGGCTTACTAAACTTTTTAATACTGTTTTGAAAACTAAAAAGATGCCAAATGAGTGGAGAATGAGCGTGTTAATCCCTATTTTAAGAATAAAGGTGATGTACAAGATTGCGCGAATTATAAAGGAATTAAGTTAATGTGTCATACTTTAAAACTATAGGAACGAGTTATGGAGCATAGGTTGCGGCGTGATACTAATGTTTCTCAAAATTAATTTGGATTCATGCCGGGTAGGTCTACTATGGAAGCCATACATTTATTAAGAGGTTTGATGGAGGAATATAGAGAGAATAAGGAGGATTTACATATGATATTTATTGATTTAGAAAAAGCATATGATAAAGTTCCAAGAGAAGTGCTATGGAGAGTTCTTGAAAAGAAAGGAGTTAATAATGCTTATATTCAAATCATTAAAGATATGTATGTAGGAGCTATTACTTGTGTTCAAACACAAGGTGGTTTGACCAAGTATTTCCCTATTTCAGTTGGATTACATCAAGGATCAGCCTTAAGCCTGTATCTTTTTGCTTTAGTCATGGATGTTCTCACTAGACATTTGCAAGAGGATGTATATTGGTGTATGCTTTTTGCTGATGATATTCTTTTTGTTGATAAGACTAGAGAGGGAGTTGAAGGTAAACTAGAATTGTGGAGGTCAACCTTAGAGTCTAAAGGTTTCCGCTTGAGTAGATCTAAAACAGAACATATGGAGTGTAATTTTAGTAATAATAGACCTAGTGAGGGGATTGTGACTTTGGGTGATCAAGTCATTAATAAGAGTACACGTTTTAGATATCTTGGATCTATTATTCAGAGTGATGGTGAAATAGATGGGGATATTATCAGCAGAATCCAAGTTGAATGGTTGAAATGGAGGAATGTATCGGGCTTATTGTGTGATAGAAAAGTACCCCTCAAACTTAAGTGAAAATTCTATAAGATGGTGGTGAGACCTACAATGCTTTATGGTGCCGAATGTTGGCCATTAAAAGAGAAGCATAATTCTAAGTTAAGTGTTGCAGATATGAGGATGCTCAGGTGGATGAGTGGCTTTACCCTTAGAGATAGGATACGAAATGAGCATATTCGTGAAAAGGTTGGAGTAGCTCCAGTGGAAGATAAGATTAGAGAGAGTCGCCTTAGATGGTTTGGTCACATAAAACGGCGGCCTCCCGATGACCCGGTTAGGAAAGTAGAGATCTTAGATTTGACTTATATTAAGAAAGGTAGAGGTAGACCTAAAAAGATTTGGTTAGAAAATATTAGAAAAGATCTTTCTTTATTAGATTTAAACGAGAATTTGACTTTTAACAGGACACAATGAAGAAAAAGGATTCATGTAGCCGACCCCACGTAGTGGGATAAAGGCTTGATGTTGTTGTTGTTGTTGTTGTAGATGCTTTGGTATGAAAGATAGTTGTGTTTCTAACAAAATTTTATTCATTATCATGAAAACTCTGTTTCTTTATTCTCTCATGCCACCTTGTATGCAGTTGAAGAACTCTCAAGAAACCCACAGGAACTTACTACGAGAGCTGGTAAGTATAAAATTTCCAAGCAAAGTCACCATTATTATCAAGCATCATCGTGGTGTCATGGTAAAACAAGCCGTCGTAAGACCAGATTAGCTCTGAACAGCAAACTTCCATATGGATGCAGGAAACGGAGCACGCAGTCTATTATGTGGATGAAGATCCGAGCAACTATGATGGCGCGCTTGCACTAGGAAATGGAGCTTCCTACTTGTACTCATTCCGTACCCAACCAAGCCAGCCAAACCTTCAAGGAATGGGATATGGCCCTCATGATCTACGTCTCGCTTGATCATTTATTATCCAAGTAACAACTGCTTAATTATATTTATCGCCAGTGGCATCTTTGACATGTACTGATGTATCTATGCTCACAAGTAGGCTCTGTGTTGACTGCAATATATAAAATGGCTGACCACGTACTATATATACTATGCAATTTATATGTTTTGAATGGAGAAATGCATGTCTACAAGTATGTTATGTATGTGCTACTTGATTTTATCGGATGGGTCTTGCTATCCTGATAATCTTGCTCAAAGTAACAAATGCTTTGTTTTGCTGCTTTCTGTCTGATTCATGGAGTTGTTTTTGTAGGTAACAGCGTCTTTTACTTGATTAGGTTTAAATTCACAGTTGTAATTAAGTTCATTACACATACCCCAGTAAATAGCTAGTGATGCTGATTTCAAATAGATGATGAGTGTGGTTTAAGTAAATTCCCAAGTAAAATTATATTCATTATACATTTCTGTTTGAAAGAATGAGACTACGTTTTTTTATGTTTAATTTACAATTAATTCGGCATAACTGGGTCTCTGTTGATTTACCAGTTCACTATTGATTGCATAAAGATTGACTGATCAATTTGAGTCTTTTATTATATAGAATTGAGGTTTTTCAGAACTCAAAGAGTTTCAGGCGACAATTATTAATCAAACAAGTACCTCTTTTATTCAGCACAATAGAAAACAGTAGAGCAATGCGATAACATTGCCAAGGATTTCGGTAAGTTATGTTTTCTTTTAAAAGATTATGATAACCGGCTTGATTTATTGGTGGTTGTTGAGTTAAGTTTAGTAGTATATAGAATTTTCTTCTACTTTCTTGAAGTCTAAAATTCTCTTATAATTAATAGAAGTCTATCATATAGAGATTTAAGCGGTAGATATGAGACTGTAGTTAAATGTAGAACATGATAGAAGCCTCTCAAATTTATTATTGTAACAGGAGTTCTTTTTGGTGGCCTATAAGTTGAGATGTTCTACTATTTTGTATCAAGTCCAAGTTGAGATCAATATAAAAGGCTCTTACACCCTAAATTTCTTCTCCATCTTATCATTTATTCTCAAGTTTTGACACTCATCAAGAGTTTTTTTTTTTTTGGAAAAACTAAATTTTATTTTATCTTAAAAAAAGGTACAATGTTCTTAGATGGATCAAAAACTCGCTAAATACTCAAAGAACTACAATTAAAAGGAAAACGAAAATCTAAAGAGTCATAGATCCCCATCTAGTTACAGGAAAGAAAAAAAAAGCAAGCTAGGGGCCAAACCCAAAAACTCCAAAAGGAGCATCAACAGGACCATATTTAAAATAATCTAAAATATGAAGAGCCAAAAATACTTCCTGCAAGATATCAAAAAATATATAGAAACTAATAGATTAAATAGATTAAACATACTTGGTAGAGAGGCCAAATGATTGGAGGAAAGCCATGATTTGAAATATTAAAAGACCAAAAAACAAATCCTCAAAACTTGTGCATACCCCAAACTATAATGACCATTCACACCCATCACAGCCAATTCAACATGAAAATAAATAAATAGAAATGAAGCACTAGTTAGAACTCCCTAACACAGGTAGGAAGATAAAGTAAAACATGCTCTAGAAAGAAGATAGAAGCATGACAACCAAATTATAAAAACCAGATAACACCTAAAACATACAACACCAAAAATAACCAGAAACACTGAGATAGGATCCAAAATTTGCCAAGCATGACTAACTAAAAAGCAAACCAACTCCAAATGACAAGATAAAAACAACAACCCACCAGCAAGAGAAAAACCAAACCACAATGCATGCCAATCCAGCTAAAGAAAAATCATTAGAGCCTCTAAAAGACCAAAACAACCAACCCACACTAGAACAACCTAGCATGGATAAGTCAAGAGGGAAACATCTGGCCAATGAAAGATAGCCCCAATCATTGAATGATGCTACACCAAATCCACAATAAGAAACCATGATTGAAGAGAATACATCAGTAGCAAAACAGGTCTTAAAAATAAAGAGCTAACCAAAAACACAAGACCAACCACAAAATAATGTTCTCATGTAAGGAATACCCAATATATCAAGCCTGATCATGCCTTAAATCCTCCCATTTTTTAGCAACATTAGCAATCATATTAAAATCCCCCAACACACCAAGGTCCATTATAGCTATTATGAAAATCAAGAAAATTCTGCTACAAAGGTAGCCTACCCACCTTAAAGCAACTAGCATAAACAAAAGAACCCATGACTTTAACTTCAAACAATGAAAACAATATAGTGCAACTTGATTATAGTCTCCCACAATAGATAAATTAATATTATCTTTCCATAGAAGCCATATTTTACAAATACAACTAGCACAAAAAAATTCAAAACCTCGTTGTTTTTGACGAGCAGCAATCTTAAAAGCATCAACCATAGGTTTTAAATGAGCCAAAATTGAAATTTTGTGAATCCTACAAAGGTTAAGAATGTGTAAATGAGTATCAAACTTACCCACACCTCATATATTCCATATAAATGAACTAATCATTTGAATTATTTTTAAAAGCAACATTTGATCTAGTGATTCTAGCTGCAGAAAAAATGTTATTCATACTTTTCTTTTTATTTTTCCTATTTTTCTTACTAGTAACTAGAGTGAAATCATCCTTGAAAAAGTGTAATATAATTAAATCAACTTCTTTTTGAAAAAAAACATGATTAAAACCTTCATTTGTAGAGTTAATTTCTCCTTCTTCCCAAATAAAAATAGATTGACCAGAAAAACTCAATCAATTTGAGGGGTCATCAAGATTCTCATCAAATTTATTATCCTCTCGAAGCATCCTATCCATATTTTTCATAGGCTTGTTAGCAGAGATAGGATAGATAGGAATGGAAATTATGGGTATCAAATTAGACACATCCACACCAATAAAAGAAGGATTTGAACCAACTAAATGAACCATTTGATTATAGATTTGAGCTACAAAATCTGAATTAGCAATTACATCACCATCTAGAGTAGTGTTCACATCTCCCAAATTACCAGGGGAGTCAATAATAGGAATAATTGAAAGAGGATTTCCAATATTATTCAAGTTTCTAGGTCTGCCGACCTTTATTATAGGGTCTTTAATTAAAACATTCACTTCCTTAGAAGGAGTGGGATTATCAGCTTTTGAATGAGGCACAGAAATTGAGGTTTATTATTTTGTTATTTCCTTATGTGGGGATGAAGAAAAAAACATTCAGATTTGGTATGGCCTATAATTTCGCAGTGATCGCAAAAATGAGAACAATTATCCATGCCAATTTTCTGAACATAAACAAATTTTTGTAGGCCAAACCAAATACTATTAGGATGCTGTTTAAAAATGTTAAGCTCCATGAGAACTCTGGCGACTAAAGTCTTAGTCCCATTGATCGTTGCATTTTCTATTTACAATGATCGACCGAACAGAGAACCCAGGCCATGAAAAATCCTAGGCAAGAAGAGATGTGGTCCCAGATCATGGAAAGAAATCTAAAAGGGAGAAATGGGTGATTTCATAGAAATATGAAAATGAGGTGACCATTTGATTAACTTCTTGTAGCAATTATAAATGTAATAAAATATATAACAAAAAATTGGACTATAATCGAAATCGTTAGCAAGTTACAAAAAGTACATATCTTGCATCGAGCAATGCAATAAAGAAGTCACCTGAAAGTTTAAGTTTGAAAAACAAAATTATGAATATAATTTAGTTTAGGCCTTTTACTAGTAAATTTGCCAACCAATGTGAACTCGAAAGTTTCAGCTAAGGCTTCAATTTCTTCCTCCAAAATCCAAAGTGTTGTCATCCCACAATGGGTGGTGGCTCTCAGTTCTGAGAAAGACACAAAAAGAGGAAGAACCATAGAGTGCATCTTTGAAAGATCTGAATTGTACTAGTTAGAAAATAAGGGGTTGATAAACACTATGATTATTGACCATTTTACTAGAAAGAGCCCTGGAAACCCAAAAATCCAAGGAATGAAATAGAAGAATCATCTAGTAAAAAGACACAAAACAAAACCAAACTCTAGCTGGCTAGCGGCCAACTAAAGGAAAATAAAACTAGAGGTAAATTAAAGAAGATTTCCCTAAAGCAGACGGCCAAATTTATTGAGGGTTCGAGCTTGGAAGAAGCTCCACTTGGATGAGCAGAGAAGAATAACGAATGGAGGCAGCTAGGGGAAGAGCCTAGCAGAGTGAAATCCCCTTGTGTGTTACATTAATATTATTGCACTCATCAAGAGTGATTATGATAGTTGAAGCTTCAAAATGAAGAAGGTACTACAAGTACAAGATGTGTTGGTAGTCATTAAGAAAGGCTATGGAGAGAAAGATGGCATTGCTAAAAACCAAGTCAAAAAGCAAGCCTTGATGGATTCAAAGAAGAGAAAAAAAATGCTCTTTCTATCATATTTTGATTGATGAACGTAGATAGGCTCAAAAAGATCTCAAGTATGATTATGACTAACCATGCATGAAAGAAGCTTCAAACCTTCAAAAATGTAGTAAAAAAGCTTAAAAAGATTCATCTTCGTACTCTATAGGTGAGTTTAAACTTTTATTCATAAAAAATTTTGAAAGAATTTTTTATTATTATTTGGAATAATTTCCATTTGTAAATCAATTGAAAAAATGGTGAATGTGTGAAAAAAGTGAATAATATAGAAATTTTTTTAATAATTTAATTCCAAGTTTTTTCTTTATTTATACCACACACAAAAAAACAACTTTAGATTTATAAATCATTATTATGGAGAAATTAATGGTTTCCTTGCAAGTTCATCAGGAAAAAAAAAACGAGCATTTACTACTTATCAACTTGAAGTAAAAAAAAAAAAAATTCTTTGGAAATTTTAGATGCCAACTAGAGAAGAAGAGGGTGTAGCCATTATCTTGGTGCTGGATGTGGATGTGGATGTGAAGAAAGATGTGGCTATACTAATAACGTGAATAATGGAGATAAGCTGGTGGAATAAAAATGTATTCAAAAATATTTTTGCTAATATTAAGGAGGATGAAAATAAGGTGATTGAGTTGGATAAGATATATTTGGATAATCCTAGTATTGATAATTTTTCTACTCTTAATAATGCTAAAGTTAATCTTTTTCAATTGCAAAATCAGGAGAAAATTTACTGGAGGCAGAAAGCTACCTCTAAAATCATTGTGGATGGGGATAGGAATACTAATTATTTTTATGCCATGGCTAATATGAAAAGGATCACGAATCATAGTTTTAAAATTGTTAACAATGATGGGAGGGTTTTGGATAGTGTGGAATTAATCTTCAATTCAGGGGTTGAGCATTTTAAAAATATCTTTAATAATAATGTTAACATTATTCCTTTTATTAATCCATATGTTGTTCCTCAAAGTATTAGTGATAGTGAGAATCATTTGCTCATTCAACCTGCTTATGAGGATGAAGTTTGGAATGTTATTAATGATATGAATGATGATTCCGTTGTTGGGCTTGATGGTTTCACTTCTAAATTCATTTTGAAAACTTGGAATATCATTAATTTGGATATATTGCAGACTGTTAAAGATTTTTTTGCTGGTAACCCTTATCCTAAATTTTTTTTTTCTACTAACATTATTTTAATTCCTAAAAAGGAGGTTGCTAAGAATTGGAATGATTTTAGACCGATTAGCATATGTTCCTTCTTTAATAAACTTAATTCTAAAATTATTTCTACTAGATTGGTTAATATTTTGCCTAGAATTATTTTTTATAATCAAACTGGTTTTGTCAAAGGTAGGAGCATTTTTGACAATGTTCTCCTTGCTCAAGAGATCACTCATGATATCAATGATAAAGTGAAAGGGGGCAGTAACATATTTAAACTTGATATTGCTAAAGATTATGATAACTTGAATTGGAATTTTTTATACAATGTTTTGTCTTTATTTGGTTTTAGTCACTCCTTTATTATGCTTATTAAGAATAGTATTGAGAACTGTTACTTTTTAATGATCATTAATGGGAGGAATCATGGTTTTTTTAAATCCTCTCAAGGTTTGAGGCAAGGTGACCCCTTATCTCCCGCTCTCTTTAGTATTGCTGTGGACTATCTTTCCAGGGGCTTGGAGGAATTATATAAAAGGTATTCGAAACTTCTTTTTCGTACTATTGGTGGTATCCTTATTACACATCTTAGTTTTGCTAATTATTTTATTATATTTTCCAATGGTTCTATTAATAACATTAAAGTTTTAGTGAATTTTCTATCTCTTTTCCAAAATATGAGTGATTGGCTATTAACACGGGGAAAAGCAATTTTATTATTGCTAAGCCTGTTAATCATGGTAGAATGAGTGCTATCAAAAGGATTTGTTGTTTTAATTCCATTTTATTGCTTATTAAGTATTTGGGTACTCCTATTTTTAAAGGAAGAAAAAGACATCAACTTTTTGAAGATATCTTCACTACTTTTCAAAGGAAAATCTCTGATTGGTCTTCTAACTTTTTCTCTTTTGGTGGTAGGCTAGTGCTTATTAAAAGTGTTTTAAATTCTATTCCTATATTTATTTTTTATACTTTGCAACCTACTTCTTCTATTTGCCTTAGATTGGAGAGAATGATTAATAAGTTTTTTTGGGGATCGAAAAATAATAGTTCATGCATCTATTGGGCTTCTTAGAAGAATATTTATGGGGTTTTTAAGGAAGGGGGTTTAGGTTGCAAGAATATTTTCGATATTGTTCAGGCCTTTTATCATAAATTATAATTTTCTTTTAGATCTAAAATCAGTTTGTGGGCTCAGTTTATGAATGTTAAATATTACAAAGAGCTTCATCGCATAGCTTGTACTTATAGAAGTTCTGACTCGTTGATTTGGAAAAGGCTTTGCAACATCAAATGGAAAGCTAAGCAATTTATCCAATGGGATTTGGGCAAAGATGATGTTTTTTTCTGGCAAGATAATTGGTTAGGGAATGGTTCTATTGATAGTCTTCTTAATAAGCATACTTTGCATAATATTAAGGTTCATAGTTTTATTGACAATGGGAGTTGGAATGTTAATAAACTTATGGAGGTTATCCCTTTTGGTTTAATTGATAGTATTCTAAATATCCCTTTACAGTTATAGTGTAAAGATAAAATTTTGTTTAATATTTCCCCATCTGGTAAGTTTAAGCTAAATAATGTTTGGGATACTATTAGAATTAATTATGACAAATCCCATATTTATTCTGCTATTTGGCATAACAAAATTCCTTTATCTTATTCTATTTTTACTTGGAGATGTATTAAAGGCTTTCTTCCTATTGATACTTTACTTTGGGAAAAAGGGTTTAGTTTTTCTTCTAAATGTCAATGTTGTTTTAATATTGAAAACATTAATCATGTTTTTGTTAATGGGGTCATTGCTCAGAAAGTTTGGAGTTATTTTCTAAGCTGGCAATAAAGATAATCTCAACCTCTATAGTAATATTTTGTCTATCCTAAAGTGTTGGGTACTAAAGGCCACATCTACAACTTAATGCCGATCCTTATTATGTGGTTTCTTTGGAGGGCTAAAAATGATGCCAAGCATAATGAGATTAGAATGGATGCCAATCATATTATTGCTAATGTCAGAAACAAAATTTTATAACTTTATTCTGTTAATCTTATTACTATTTGGAATTTTAAGAATTATTTAGACTTGGCTTTAAAGTTTGGCATATCCACTAATATTGAGCGTTGTTAAAAATTGAGAGATTCGTAAGGTGGATCAAACCTCCAACTCCTTATGTTAAACTTAATTCTGATGGTTCGGTTGGGGCCTCTTCTACGGGTGTGGGTGGCATTATTTGTAATCAATTTGGTGGTGTTATTGCTGCTTATGCTGGTCCTTTAAATTTTTGTAACCTGATTACTGCTGAACGGATGGGTTTATCCCATGGCCTTGACATTTGCCATAGATTAGGGTTTGCGCATGTGTCAATTGAGGTGGATGCTTTGCTATTAATTCAAATCATTCAAAATGAGGTTACAGGCCATCCTCAAAATTTCTATATTATTAGAAGAATTAAACATTTTCTTTCTACCCTTAATTATACTATTGCTCATGTTTATCGGGAAGGCAATGCCTGCACTGATTGGTTGGCCAAATTTGGGTGTCAACTTGAGGCTATTCAAGAGTTTGCTGCTGCTAACTTACCTTTTCTCTTGAGAGGTTTGGTTAATTTGGACAAACTTGGGTTACCCTATATCCATCTTGGTTGATGGGTTCTTTGTTTGTATTTTATAGTTATTAGTTTGGTGGGTACTCTGTTTCTCTGTTTCTCCTTTTGCCTATCTGTTCTGTGTGTTGGGCCATGTCCTTTGTTAGTTTCATATTATTTCTTGTTTTTTATGTTGGAGTGGTATGGTCATCCTTTTAGTATGCTGAAAGTTTTTCTATCCTGGTCCTTCTAGAGTTGTTGTTTGGGAAGATCTGGTTGGTTCCATTTCTGTTGCTCTGGTTGGTTCTGTTGACATTCGATTTGGTTTTGTTAGTTGGCTGGTGGTTGGGTGGGGATCTGTTGCCTGGACTCTTTTATTATGGATTTATATTTGGTGGTCTGGCTACTATCGAATGCTCTTCATGATTTGTTTGTTCCTCTCTTATGTTTGGTTGGTTTGGTCTCTAATTGTTTCGTGCTGGTTGGGTGTTAGTTGGTGTTCCTTGCTAGCTAGGATTCACTTTTGGTGGTGGCTTTCATTTTCTGGTAGGAATTTGCTTGGTTCTTTTATAGAGTGTCAACTACTGCTTGGCTCTTTTCTATTTATCAATTAATTTGGTTACTTATCAGCTGGTTTAGTTATAAATTTTGGGCTAAGGGTACCTGCTATATTTGCAATGTGTATATCTGTTCAAATCTTATTTGATTTATTAGCTTATCTAGTTATGTCAATTATATCTGTGCTAATCTTATTAAGTATTATTTGTACTTTCACTCTCTTTGTTGCAATTTCTTTTTGGATTGGAGTTTTGTTCTTTTGCTGGTTTGGAAGTTGGAGGTTTACGCTAGTGTGGAGGTCTTTTTTTTGGCAGAAATATTGTGCTGATTAAATCATTTTGGATCTTTCTTTTTCGGGCGCTAGGTCCGTGCTTCCTTAGATTGTATCTAAACAATTTTATATTTTGGAGTAGTAGGGGACTTTTGGCTCTTAGGTTTTCTTTCTTTAAAATTTTGTGTAGCTCTTTGAGCATTAGTGTGTTGATCGTTCCCCTAAAGACTTTGTACTTTTGGATTTATATTAACGTATAGGCCCCTCCGTGGGTTTCCCAAAAAAATAAAAAAATGGAGAGAAGAGCACAAATACATAAACTGAGGCAAGCTATGGAGAGGATACTACTGGTCGGGGTAGAAAAGACTTTTTTCAAATGCTAAAATTACCATTAGTTGACCATTACACAATTGTGTGTGGAAGGAAGTCCAACAAAAGTAGTAAGCAAGGCTAGATTTGTAAGCGATAATAACGAATAAAAATGAAGATGTTGCTAGTGTGCAATAATAAAGATATATGACAAGAAATATATATTATATCTGCATCGGTGGAAATAATAACAAGTGTAGAGAAAGAAGTACATTGTAGAGCTCAACGAAGTAGTATATATAATTGTCACTTTTGGAGATAAATTAAAATACTTGTTGATGTTAAAGATAAACTTTTCCTATTCATAAAGAATGGAGACAATTAATTCTTCTCAAACATTTCATTTGTACATAACATAAAGTAAAATGTTGACTTTGGGCCAATTATTAGAGAAAGGCTATGATATTTACTTGAAATAAAATGATTTTCTAAGAGATGATAGAAAATATTTAATAATGAGCTTATGTTACAGAATAGATTTTTTGTCATGTATATTCAATGCGAGGATCGATGGAAAGTGTTTAAAGGTTATCATTGCTATGAAATCTATGATAAGAACACCTAAACTTTAGTGTTCTATAACTTCTATAAAAAATAGGAGATAGTGAGAGGCCTACCTTACATTAGCCAACCAGATCAATTATTGCAAGATAGTTACTAAGAAAGCAATCTTGCAAAAATATTCCAAAGAAGCTAACTTGAAAAATAATGAATCTACTTGATGTTATACAAACTTATGTTTCTTATCTATTTGATAGATGTACTTTGGTAAGAGATGATGTTTCATCCTTCTCTTTGTTAGTGGTTTTAATGAATATATGGATATATTTTATAAATGTGATATCGAAATGAAGTTTTAAAAGCTTGAATAAGGAGTTGAATTGAAAAAAGAAGAGGTTCAAGGCTCAATGTTCAAAGGTTTAATGGGTCAAACCAATGGTTGAATAAAATGATGCAAAAAATTTTAAAATTATTTCAATATGACTTAAATAATATAATAGTGATATAATAATGGAATTTTCACAATCCAATGTAGCATATCCTTAATCAAACACTTCAACATTAAAATTTTTTGAATAGGACTCTAAATAAAAATTATTGGACATGATATTTTCCAAATTTTCATTAAGCTCCATATATATTTATACACTTGTAAAAATTCTTGCCAAAAATATCTTGAGCTTATCCACTATATTAGAATGTCAATGCAAATTGAAATTATACTAAATTTCATATACATCGCTTCTTTTCTTTATAATATATTCAACTTGAAAGAAAAATAATAATTAGCTTAAAAGTAAAAAAAAGAAAAAAAGATTAAACCTATTAAAACTCATGCTGAATGTCTAGGAAATGCTAAGAAGAAGGGCTTATGTAGTTTTTTAAATCTAAAACTTTTATTTCTAACCATTTGATCAAAATAAAAAAACCTAAAAATTGCTCAATATTAAAATTGAGTGGTACATAAAAAAAGAGGTTGAATAAATTGGTTCCATAATTCAATCATCAGTTTTGATTAGTGCTAGTTAATTATATGGAAAAATAATTTTGGGATTGGATAGAATTGATTAAAGGGCCAATTCAAGGTTTAACTAATTTGACTAACTAGCTAGATTTAAGAGTGGAGAGAAAGTGCGGGATTCTAGTGAGAGAAAGTATGATTTTTTCAATTTCTAGTTTGGCGGGAAGGCCGCGTTCTTCGATGACGGGGGACGATCTCCATTCCTCGTCGGTGTTAGGGTGGAGTGGGGATCATCGATCTTCTTCGGAAGCTTTGAAGATTCCTCCACAACCTTTCTTTGTTAGTTCGCCACCGGTTTTTGGTGGTAAAGCAGCGACAGGTTCTACAAGGCAGGAGAATGGTATTCGAATCAGCACAAATTTTTTGAAACCCTTAATTATTAATGAAGGTGGGATATCATCTAAGAAGAGTTCTTCTCCTATTCTAGGTAAAGGTAAGAATGTGATGGTTAGTTTGGATTTGCGAAATAAGGCAGAAAGGTCGGTTCTTTTCAATTCAAAAGCCTCTTCTTCAGTGGCTCAAGAAAAAATAGAAGGAAGTTTCAAGAATGTTTTGTCTGGTGGCTTTCTTACAGCTGATTCTTTTCCAGGTGATATTAATTTAAATGTGGGGAAGGTAGATGTGGAGGTGGTTTAGCAATGTGTTTCAGGAGAGAGGAACTCTTGCATTGCAGAGGAAGAGTTGGTGGGCAAATCCAAGAACAAAGAATCTAATGGAAAAGGATTAATGAATGCCTGGTTCAAGAAATCACATAGGAGAGTGGTGGATTTGATTTTTAGAATTGCTTGTCTAAAGATGGTTCTACGATTTTGTTATGCGAAGATAAAGTTACTGAGAATTCCTTGAAGCTAAAGAATGCGATGGTGGTTAAAGTCTTTGGTGATAATATTCCACAGTATGTTGTCAATTTGGAGTTGCGAAGATAATGGGCACATTTGGGAGTGTTCAATATTACATGGTTGGGTAAAGGCTGGTGTTTGTGTGCTTTTGATGCTGAGGAATCGGTTGATTTGGTGCTGGCTAATGGGCCTTGGTATGTCAAGGGGCATATTGTGGCAGTGGATAAATGGTCTCCAGCCTTCTCCCCCAAATCCCTAAAGGGATTAATGGCACCAATATGGATAAGGATGCCTAATCTGCCATTGCATTGTTGGGATGCTACGAATGTTTGTAGAATTGCTTCAAAGGTTGGAAAGCCTTATTTAATTGATGAAAACATGTTTCAAGGGAGTAGGAGGGACTTTGCCACGATATGTGTGCATATCCAGCTGGAAAAGCCTTTGCCTTTTGGAGTTTGGGTGGAAGGGAGCTCAGGGTGGTTCTTTCAACCGGTGGAGTTTGAAAGAATTCCTAATCTTTGCTTCAGCTGTCGTAGGATCTGTCATGATTCTAGTGATTGTACTATGAAGTTGGCAGGTTCTGGAGAGGGTGGGTCATTTTCACTGGAAGGGAGTGCTAAGGAGCTTGGGCCTAAGGATGGTTGCTCTATTATGGAGAAGGAGAAGTTGGTGGGTAAGACTGCTATGCAGGAAGGGAAGGGCTATGGGCCTTGGTTACATGTTAGTTATGATAGGAGGGGTCTAAGTTCGTGGGGCAACGTGGTAGGAATTTGGGATGGAAGAAAGCTGGCGGGGAGAAGTCATTGGTTAAGGTGGCTATCTATAAAAATTCTGTTCAGGAGCATTGTGTGAAGGAGGTTGGTACTAAGGAGAGCATCCGCAATTATGTAGATCCTATTGGGGTGAATGGTGGTAAGGTAGAGGGGATAAACACTGTTGATAAGGAGGCTGTTGGTAGTTTGGACCCTGCTCTTGCTGTGGGGAACAAATTTCATGTTTTGAAGGATTTGCTGGATGAAGAAGTTGTGCTACAAGATTATCTAAATGATATCAAAGGTAATTCAGTTATGGAGGGGTTGGAAGGTCTGGAAGGCGGGACAACTGCAGGAAGTAGTGCTGGAAGTTTGTCAGCAAATCAGGTTTCTGGTGTGGTAGCTGAAGCTGTAGCTGAGGATGATTGCAAGGAGGGGAATTCTTCTTTTAAAAAAATTATGTTGGCAAAGGAACTAAGATGACTAGGTCCTGTTAAGGTGCTGTCGAGAGGCAGGAAATTGGATGGAGGAAGCAAAGAGAAGGCGGGGATCCAGTCCCCTTCAATTCATTAATTTGTTCCTTTGATTTTTGGAATTGAAGAGGAGCTAGGAAAAAGCAAGCTTCTCTATATCTTAAAGAAGTGGTAAGAGATCATAATGTGTTCTTTGTTGGGTTGTTGGAAACTAAAGTTGTGTCATTTAGTAGACTCGAGGTGAATGCTCTGATTGGAGTTGATTGGGATTACTTTAAAATTCCTGCGGAAGGATTGTTAGGTGGGATTATTGTGTTTTGGAAGTCCAATGGGACTTCCTTTTCCTTATTGCATGCTTCTAATCAATTGATAATAGGGGACATCAAAGTGCCACTGAAAGGAGTTTGGAGGGTTACTACGGTCTATGGTAGCAAGGAAGTGGTTCAAAGGAGGTTGCTGTGGAATAAATTAGAAGAGTTCTCTTCTAAAGATATTCCTATGGCTGTTGGAGGGGATTTCAACTATCTGCTGTCCAAAGAAGATAAAAGAGGAGGTAGGTGTTTTAAGTTTGCTCAAGGTTCCAAGGATATGAGTTCCTTTCTTATTAATAATGACCTACATGAGGTTAAGTTGATTGGCCCGAAGTTTACTTGGTGTAACAACAAGATTGGTGGAGCTCGTATTTTAGAAAGACTAGATAGGTGTTTCATTAATCCAGTAGCTTTGAACTCCTCTGGTTGCTTGATATTGAAACATCTTGCTAGAGTTGCGTCTGATCACTGCCCTAATGTTTTGAATTTTATGGAAAACAACTTCACTAGAGATAGAATCACAAGGTTTGAGGAAGTTTGGGCCTCGTACCCAGCTTCTATAAGGATTGTCAGGAATGTTTGGAACAGAAGAATTAATGAAGATGCTGCGAAAATTTTAAACAAAAAGTTTTGCAGATCAATGAAATCCTTATTTATTTGGAGCAAAGCAAAGCTTAAGGATTACAAACAAAGCAAGGAAGAACTCAAGAAGTCTATTCTGGAGCTGAAGTTGAAAGAAGCCGAGGTAGGGTGGCTCTCTGAGGAGGAGAGTTGGCAGCTTAAAGTTTATGTTTGTGAGCTAAACTCTGTGTTGGCAAGGTTAAATACCTGGTGGAAACAAAGAGCTAAGGTGAAGTGGATGTCTGAGGCTGATACAAATTCCAGTTTTTTTCATTCTTTTGCCTCGGCTAGGAGGAATGCAAATTGGATTTCTAGAATCAAATATGGTAATGGGTTAGTGGTTGAAGATCAAAAACTGATGACTGATGTGTTAATTCGGTTCTTCTAGGAGAAGTGGTAAAGGAGGAGCTGTATCTTAGCGGGTTGGCTAAAACCTCATTGTGTTTTGGATGATAAGGATAGGGATATGTTTAATAAGGAACTGTTGAAGGTGGAAGTAGAGGCAGTAGTTTTAAAATCAGAATGCAATGTTTCTCCTGAAAATAATGGCATTACGTTTTCTTTTCTTAAAGCTTACTGGAACATTATTAAAGAGGATTGCTGGAGTGCCATTAACCAGTTTTTTATGTCGGGTAAGCTGAATGATAGTTGGAAAGAAATGCTAATAGTTATAATTCCTAAAGTTCCTAGTCCTGTGACTCTGAACCAGTTTAGACCCATTAGTCTTTGCAGATCCATTTACATGGTGGTGGCCAAGATTTTATTAAACAGAATGAAGGTTATGATTCAAAAGTTGATTTCAGAGGAACAAGCTGCATTTATCAGTGGGAGGTCTTTAGCAGATCATGTTATGGTTGCTTAAGAAGTATTCCAAAAGTTCAAGACGTCCAAGAACTCTAGAGGCCTTATTGCTTTTAAGGTGGATATGGAGCAAGCTTATGACAGTATGTGTTGGGAAACCTTAAGAGAAGTGTTAGTGATGTTTGGGTTTCCTCTCAAATTTGTTGGTTGGCTTTTGGAGTGTGTGGAAGACCCGAAGTTCTCCATAATGATCAATGGGGGCTTGTCTAGTTGGATTCACTCGAAAAGGGGTTTTCGTCAAGGTTGTCCACTTTCCCCATTCTTATTTTTTTTGTGCTCACAACTTCTTTCCAATGTTTTTAAGGTCAAAGAAGACGTGATGGGAGTTAGGATTGGCAATGGCATGCCAAGGATATCTCATTTACTCTATGCAGACGATATCATCATTTTTTCTGAAGCTAGGAGGAAAGACGTGAAGAACAATAGGAAATACTTACTGAATTTTGTGATTGGACAGGCCAAAAAATCAATGTTGATAAATCAGCCATATTATTTGGTAGACATGTTAAAAGAAGGAAGAGGAGGGCCATTGAGCGTATCATGGGCTTTAAAGTTGTGAAGGAATTCATTTATCTTTGTATTAAAGTAAAGTGTAGGAGGTTGGTGGTTGCTGATTTTCACTTTCTACTTGAGAAAGCTCTTAAGTTGATTAATGTGTGGGGTAGTAAGTTTATTTCATTAGTAGGGAAATTCACTTTGATTAAGTCGGTTTTGCTTACTATCCCTACATTTTATTCTAATCTTTCTTTGGTTCCCAAATGGATTCTTAATGAATTGGATAAGATATGCAGGAATTTTATTTGGAATAAAAAGGAAGGGAGGATGGGTCTTCACTATGTTAGCTGGAAAAATTTGTGTAAACCGTGTGCTGTTGGTGGGTGTGTCCTTCGTTCTTGCGGTAGTATGATGGGTCCTTTGAGGGCTAAGTTGGCATGGAGAGTTACTAATGACAAGGAGTCTTGCTGTGTAAGGTGCTGGGTGCCAAATATGGGTTGATCAATGGAAGTATGGGTGGTAGGAGTGGATGTTCGGCTACTTCCAAAATTCTGTTTGATGGTGGAAAGTATCTCACCTCTGTGGTTAGATGGAGGATTGGGAATGGGTGCTCCATTGATATCTTCAATGATATTTGGGTTTGGGATAAATGCTTGAATAAATGGCCAACATTTGTGATTAGCCCGGAGGAAGATGGAATTACGGTGGAAAGGTTTATTCTTGATGGATGCTGGAATGGGGAGGTGTTAAAAGAATTTTTTGGTGCAGAACTTATCAATCTTATTGCTAGCATTCCAATACAGGAATATAAGGGAGGTGACTGGTTGGAACTAATCCATAAAAATTCAGGTATGTTGATTTCTGCACAGGTGTTTAAAGCCTCTAATCAGGATGAAGCTGCTTGTTTATATTGGGAAAGTGTTAAAAAAATCAAACTTAGGCCATGGGTGGAAGTTTTTTGGTGGAGAGTATTCAATAATGCTATTCCTACATTCTAGTATTTGTTTCAAAGAAGATTGCAGGAGGATTCGGTGTGCCCAAGGGGCTGTAAGGAGAGGGAAGATCTAGCTCATATTGCTAAAAATTGTGGGAAATTATTGGAAGTTTATAGCTATCTGAATAAATGGGGATTTCCATTCCTTTGTTTGAATCTTTTCGGGATTGCTGGGAGTGGATGGAGAGGCATAGTAAAGAACATGGATTCCTGATTAATGTTTATTGTAATATGGTTTATCTCAACTGGAAAGCGAGGAACAGTTGGCTTCATGAAGGAATAAAAGAAAATGCTAGGGTGATTGCGTCAAATGCTGTTAGCTATGCAGCATCTTCTTATATGTTGGATATCTATAAGTTGGGCCACTGGGGTACTAATCAGTCGTCAGGACTGTTGGCTTGTTGGCACCCTCCTCCTCCCAACTGGATTAAAATCAATGTGGATGCAGCACTTCTACAATCCTATAGAGAAGGGATCGGTGGAGTTGCTCGTGACAGTAAGGGAAGATTCCTTCTTGCTTATGGTTAACTGTGCTCTCATTGGGATATCGGTCAGCTGGAACTCATGGCAATTCAATTCATAAGGATGGTTAAATGAGACTGGATGATGAGCTATGAAGGTATTATTATTGAAGGGGACAATCGTAATGTCATCACCTTCTTGCAAAATCTGGGTACTAATTGGAGAGATGAGTTGCTTTATTTTTCAGATTTTAATTTTGTTGTTTTCAATTGGGTTAGTAGAAGATGTAATAAGTTAGAAAGTTTATGTGCTAACTATGCCATTTTTAGTAGCTTTTATTTGGATGAGTTAGTTTCTTCTAAGGTTCCTCCTATTTTCTCTTCTTTGTTAAGGGAGGAATCTACTTGTGAAGGGGAGTAGTTTGTAATTTTGTTTTTTTCCATTAATAGCAGTGATTTGCTTATTGTCAAAAAAAAAAAAAAAAACTAGCTAGATTTGGTTTTTAAAAACATGATAAAAATTACTTAAATATTTGAGTAAATTTAAAGGTATTATGAAGAAAAAAGTTGTCCATAAAGGCTATTAGATTTGATTTAGGTGAGTTCACATCCAATTAGTTCCATAGATTTTGAAGATCCCCAACAAAATAAAGTTGTAGAGAGGAATAATTTAACAAATATTAGTACATATCAAATCATGCTTAAAAAGCATTCTTAAGGAGTTTTGTGGTGAAGTATTCAGTTTTTTGATATGCCTAAAAATCAATTCCAGATAAGAAGTGGGCATGAAAATTCTTAGTAGAAAGTATATAGTGGAAGGATGCAATGGATTTCTAATATCAAAGTCTTCTGAAGTATTTCATATTTTCATAAGATAGATGAGAAGAGAATAAATCTTAAAAGTGAAAATCATGAATTCACCAATTACGTCACAACACAACCTAACTGGATTCTTATCGTATTGAGCTATGACAGTTGAAAATATTTCAAATTCTCTTCCAATTTACATTTTAAACAAACAATAGAATACAATGCTTCTAAAAACATTCAAAGTACTAAAAATAAACTCATCCACAAAATCTTCTTTTCATTTCTTCAAAATGGCATATACTTGATCTACCTTACATAGGGGTGCAACCGAGTCAAGTCGGCTCATGAGCTGACTTGAGCTCGACTCGGTAATAAGCTCGACAATTCAAGCTTATCGAGCTCAAGCTCAAATAATCGGCTCGAACCTCGAGCTCATCGAGAGGCTTGACGGATGCGGACGCGAGCGGGAAATGCAAAATCGCATGCGAGAAATGCAAAATCACACAAGGGAAATGCATTTGCGAGCTTGATCGACTCGGACGGACGTGGAGGACACTTTGGTCCTCTGCTACAAGCTCGACAGATGAGGCAGATGCTTGTGACAATGCAGACAAATGCGGATGAGGTAGACGCTAGTCATCATGGAAAACTGGTGACGACACAGACGGATGCGGACGAAAGCTTGAAATGCCACTCGACTCAACTCGACGAGCTTTTTTTTCCTCCTTCGAGTTGAGCTTGAGGTCAACTTTTGAGCTCGAATCGAGTTTGAGCTCAAGCTCAGTATTTGACAACTGAGCTCAACTCGAACACCCTCTGACTCGAGCTCGACTCGACTCGTTTGCACCCCTAACCTTACAGTGCATGGCTATATAACACATAATAGAAGAAAATAAAAGCTAGCCATGACTGTATAAAAATTAAGATAGAGAAATACCTATAAACTCATATAAAACCCTAAAATTGCTAATCAAACGGTTCCTTTCCTTTCATAGATTCTAAAAATTAGAAGACAAATCACAATGAACTTAAACAACCTAGCAGACCACAAATACCAATCTAAATTTCTAAAAAAAATTTTATTAAACATTTTTTTAGAATATTTTAATTAATCGTTGTGCTGAGCAAAGTAATAAGGGCGTAATAGTTAGTCAAATTCAAGTAATATAACACTAAGCAACCCAATAAATTCAAATTCATGTCACAGAATAGAGCATAATATTTTTTCTAGACCCAGATAGAATCTTAAAAGATTTTAGCCCCATATGACTACTTTTATGCTTATAGCACTAGAATATGCCTGTAGGCTCCATAGCATAGCTTAAAACTACCAGAACAAGGCTCTTTAGTAACCAGAACATGCCTTATAAGCACTATAATTTTAATCATAGATAAAATCTCATAGGAATCTAACCCCTTATATCTCCCGACATATATATTTTTAGAACATAAGCATATATTTCTTCATACTGTAGCAATTAAAGCATAATTGAGCATATTCCAAAATTACACATTTTTTATAACGGTAGGCAATATAAAATCCTACTGAATAAAAATCATCAGTTCAAAACATAACAAAATTACCAAAGATTGTGTAAAACATTATTTAAAGACTTTTTCTTAGAAAATGTTTATTTTATATCATAAAAGGAAGAGGTTAGAGAGTCCTTAAAAGGGGTCAAGAACTCACCAAACGTTCATAGAGCTACAATTAAAAGTGAAAAACCTAGAGAGTAACGGATCCCTTGCTAGTTATAAAATTCAAAGAAAAATAAGAAGGCAAGACAGAAGCCAAACCCAAAAAGTCCAGCAAATATTAAAAAAGCCTATAGCTCAAATAATCAAGAAGATCAATCAGGTACCAACTAGAATATCAGCAAGAACAAATAAAGTATAAGCCTATATAATAACAAATCTCACAAAATAACATCTAAATCTTCAATTAAGCCCCCAATAAGAGCAGAAACCCTATGTAATAAAACAAGAGCTCCACCATGACAAATAGAGACACCACCAGAACTAAAAAATCTTGAAGCAACACAAACCAGACCTAAGCAAAAATTCTTCCCAGCAGACGATAATAAGGGGCCAATACCTTATAGACCAAATAATACCTTAGCAAAATGCTAAACTAGCAAATCAATCAGAATAAAAGAATAAACAAAGACATCATGGAACCAACTAAACTAAAATGAAAAAAAAGAAAGCCAAACCAATCCAAAAAAACCAAGCAAATGCCCACTATCTAGCAAAAGAAAGACAAAAGGGTTAACCTAACATAAATAAAATAGGCAGAAACTTAGAAATACCAAGTAGCACCTCACCTAAGGGTTAAACAAAAAATCATCCATAGCAGGATCCAGAACCAATCATAGAACCCCAAAACCCCAATCACAAATCTAGTGAGAAAAATTAGAGTGAGCAGCAAAACATCAGAACAAGTCCCCTAAAGATTAAGGAAGCTACACATAACGTACTTATAAAACAAAAGATATCAGAAGAACATTAACCCCCAAAAACATCTAATAATAAAAAACCTCCTTACAAGAAATAATTATAGATAACTAGATATAAACCATGTAAAAGCCACACAAAAAAAAGGAAAAAGATCAGCTACCTCTCCTGATATAAGGAAGGCCTAATACATTAATCCCCATCATACCATTCAATTCATGTAGACTCATAGAATTATCTAATATAATAGAATTTGCAATAGAAGTACCTTTTTTAGCAAGCAAAATTTTATAATCAAAATGTTCTAGAATAATCATAATCTTTTTAAATAAATAATAAAGGCTAGTATTATAACAAGATTTAGAAGAAACTATATTGACCAAAAATTTAGAGTCTGATTAAATCCATATTATTCTTATCCCAACAAATCTTGATGCCATGATATAAAGTAGTTAATTTTGCTAAGATAACTTTACATTTAATAAGATTTGAGGCATAAGCAAGAACATAATTACCTTGATAGTATCTGATTAAACCACTACAACCAGCACCCAATCTGGAAACAAACCATCAATATTCAGCTTGAGCTAATTCAATACAAGTTTCTCCCAATGAAATTTTTTTGGAGTGAATATATGATTATCAATGAATCTATAATTTAAAGTAGATAGAACAAGAAATGTTGTCCATGAAATTTATAGAATGAAGAAGTTTTGCATTAAGAAATTGGTTAATTTTGTAACTAAGAACCATGACGATTCTATAAAAAATTGTCTTAATACCTTGATACTTGCAATTATTTCTCTTTTAATAAAATATAGAAAAAAATCATATGTTTGACTGTAAGAAGATGGCCTTTCATTCTACTAAAGAACCAGTCAATTAATAAAGCAAAATAACTATTCTTAATAGACCTAATTCTTAAATCCAAAGCTTTTTCCAAGACAGGACAAACTCTAAAAGCGATAGGACCGTTCAAGAAAATATGGTTGATAGTTTCCAGACGAAAATAATATTGTCACTTTGAAGTAATACAAATTTTTTTTTCTTTTAACCTCTCATCCACATGAATAAAACCTTTGATAATCCTCCAAGTAAATAACAAAATTTTAATAGTAGCAAATTTATAGATTTTGTCAAGAATCTTATTACAATCATTTCTAATTCTAAAGAAATTCCAAGCCTATTTAAGACTAAAATCCCCATTAGCAAAAAGTTTGAAAATAGGCTTGTCATTAAGTTGCATATTCATAGGAATATCACTAATAATGTCAGCAATTGATAAAGGAATATATTCAGCAAGGAGATTACTATTCTACCTCCCATTAAATATGAAGTTAGAGACTTTCATATAGGATAAAGAATAAGTATTAACAGTAGACTCAAAAGAACAACTCCCCTTCCAATCATCTTGCCAAAAAAAAGATGAACCATTAGAAAAGCCCAACTGAATACACAACTCACTAAGCCATTTAATTTTACATAGTCTATACCAAGTAGTGGATTGACCTTTCTAGTAATAGTGTAGAAATGGGTGTCTATTTTTATAATATTTATGATTTATAAAGTTGGCCCATAATGACTTATTACTTCCACCAAAGTTTGAAAGAGAAGCCCATAACCATATCTAAAATAAATTTGAAGCCTAAGACACCCTCATTATAAGGAGCACAATAAGACTTCTAAGAATTGCAATGAATATTCTTCTTGAACAGAGAAGATCCCTAAGAGAATCTATTCCTTAATTTATCAAATCTCAAGCAAATATGCACAGTAGGATTAATAATTTGTAACAGATAGATAAGAATAGGATAAAGCACACTTTTAATAAGAACAAGCATTGTTCCCATAAATAAAAAATTCAAATTTCAAAAAAGCTAACTTTTTTTTGAATATTAACTAATATTTTATCAAACAAAAAATCTATTTATACCTTTATTAAGCAATGCCCTGAGATAATAAAGAGACAATAATTATTTATGAAAACTACTAATACACTGAATAATATTAATCATGTCAATCGACATACCCTTTCCCTCAATGAACATGCATTTTTTTTATTAAAATGGAGACAACTTTCATTCTCAAAGGCATTGATCTACTGATAGATTCTTTTAACACTGTTAATAGAGCCATTACTAAAGATATTCATATCAACTGCAAAGCTAAGATGAGAAATATTAAAGCCACTAGCATTTATAAATGCCAAACTTTTATACTTAGTACACATGATGAAAACCTCTAGAAAGATATTCATTAGTTAATATATATAGGCAGGGGAAAGATGATCCCCCTGCCTAATCCCCTAGCTAGCTTTTAAAAAAAACTTGAGATATTCCATTATTAATAATGGAGAACCCCATATTGTCAATAATTCATTTAGTAAAAGATATACTATTTTCATTAAAACCATATAGATACAAAATATTATAAATAAAAAACCAATTAATATTATTATAAGCCTTAGAAATATCCAGCTTCATACTTAAATTATGACCATTAGCTTTAAAATAAATATCATAAATAAGCTTCCGAGTAAGTAGAACATTATTAGAAATACTTCTACCATTAAAAAAACTTGTCTAATTACTAGAAATAATCTTGGGTAGAAAAATAGCCATTCAAGAAGACATAATTTTAGAAATAATTTTATTAAAAGTAGTGCATAAGCTAATAGGTCTAAAATTAATCAACTTTAATCATACTACAACACTATTTTTTAGAGTCCAGATTATTTTAATTCAATAATAACTACGCAAATTCCAAAATTCCTATGGGAAATTTTTTAAAAAAATATTCAAAATGTTCATAATCTCAATCTCTCAAGCATATATAAAGTTACACGATGAAAGTTTTTCATGTGTAAAGTTATCCTCATTTTTTTGGTAACAAAAATAGAAATTTAAATTGAGAAATTTGAAACAACTTCATATTTATAAAAATTGAGATAAGCATAATGTGACCTACCATGATTCAAATAGCTTTCACAACTAGGCTGACAGCTAAAAAGGACCTAAAGCTGCTAAAAAATCCTTCTCTCTCTCTCCCTCTCTCCAAAAACTCCCTCCTTCTTTCTTTACTTTGGCTATATATAGTGCTCAAAATGAATGGAATAGTGATTTTATTTTTATTTAACGTATAGTTAGTAGCCTAGCGCTATGGCGATATCATAAGTTCTGCAACACTACTTATTTTTTGAAAAACTTTGAGACTACAATTTGGCTCCATGGCACTATTGCAGTGCTGCAGTGCTTGGACACTCAACACCTTGGCACTCAAATAGTAAAATTTTAGTTTCTTTTTGTTAAAATGCACTCTAAACCCTTGGGACTCATTCCATAACACATGTAAACCATTTTCATAAACCAAAACATATGTAAATGTTCAAACACAACTTCAACATTTTAACTCTTTCAATTTGGATCAGAATAGATATAACTAATTACTAGAACTAGAGGTATCACAAATTATGACTGTTATTCCCAAGGATAAGGTCTATAATATAACTAGTTCTAAGAATCTAGTTAGCCTTGTTGTGAGGTTTCATGAAGAAAATTATTAAGCATGACATCACTAGTAAGTTGAATTTAGAGAAAGAAACTCAGAGTTTTTAGAGAGAGAAGGCAAAATTTCAAAAATCTATTACACACATTTCTATGAGTTTTTTGATGGAAGCGGAGGCTTATCAGACACCACCTGCAGGTGTTCCAGTGGAGGCTCAACATCCCTCCTCTAGTGGTACGGTAGTTCCTGCTCGATCATTTCCTATTTTCGGTGATGGATCGGTACAGGTTGGTGTAAATCATCCTGTTCAAGATGCAAGATTAAAGCTAAAGAATGGCAGACCTCTATTAATCAATGAAGGAGGTATAGTATCTTCCAAGAAATTCATTCCAAACATTGGAAAAGGGAAGAATAACATGATCGAGAATAATTTTAAAATTCAGAAGGTGTCTGGTCTTCCCATTGATGTGGCTTGTGATTTGATTTCGAATGCTCAAGCTTCTTCTTCCTCTGGTTCTAAGTCAAATGTAATTGGAGTTTGCAACCCTAACCTGATGGTCGTGGGTAAAGACGTATTTGTTGGTAAAGACGTATTCTAGGAAATGGGCATTCTCCTCCAAATATGGTTGTTACTGTTGATTGGGAATGTTTAGATCAAGTGAATAATTTAGATTCTGAAATTGTTATGGTCTCTAAAGCCTAATTTCTTCCTTCTGATAATAAATTTAATATTTTATACCATATTAGGGAAGAGGGGGAGATAAACTTGGGTATTGTTTGAAAGTTCATGAGGGGTGTTAAACCCTTATGAACTAGTTCTGAGGCTCACCAAGAGGGGGGGTGAATTGGATATTTAAAAACTTCTTTAACAAAAAGAAATATCTTTTTATATATTGCAGCAGAAATAAATTAAATCAATAATAAAAAGATCAATCACAAATTTCACCCAAGTAGTTAATCGTAATAATATAAATTATACAAAATAATCAGAAAGAACACACAAGATTTATAGAGATTCGGTCCAACCTGACCTACATCCACTCCATGAAGGCAGCCTCTGAGTATTGCACTACACCTTTAGTGACTCTCCTTTAGCCCCCATAGCTAGGCGGAGAAGCCCTTACAAAATCACTTCTACCTTCCCCGGTGTGGCGGAGTAGCCGGGTCCTTCGACACCAAAGAGATCTTATTCTTCCCAAAACTTCCCTCGAGATGAACCTTGAATCTGATGGTACTTAGGTGCAAGCTTGACAGAGCAACCTTGTGAAACCCCCTCACACTCCCTCAAAAATCCTCCTTCCAAGGCTCTTCTCCCTCTCAAACTCCACCCTTTCCACTCTCCCTTTTAAGCTCTCACATTAAGTTTTCTCCAAAAGAAACAAAGCCTCAATGGCTGCCAAAGACAACTATCAAGTGGCTTGAGAAAGCTTAAAAAGAGAGCTCTAAAAACCCTTCCAAAATAGTTCTGATGGCAAAGATCATCCAAGATGATCGCAGGATCATACAGTATGATTTGTTTAAAAAGATGGCTTCAAAAAATCCTAAAAACTCAATTCTGCTGCCAAAGATCGTCCAGGACGATCGCAGGATCATCCAGGACGATGTGCAGAATTTGACCTGATAGTCCTGAACGATCTCAGGATAGTCCAAGACGATCAGTACAAATTTTGCACAAATCATTCAATACGATATACAGATCATCCAGGACGATCAGAATATCAAATTATGCATATTTGATTGAATAATCAAAGGATTAATTTAGGAAACATTATTATAGATCATCCAGTAAGATATGGATCATCTTGGATGATTAAACTAAAAATTGAATCTTAAATCCTTGCCTAAATTTTCATGGCGGTTAGGGTTTTGAGATCGTATTGGATCTTCCAGGATGATTAGTTCATTGAACATATCGTCCTAAACGATCTAAATCATCCCGTACAATTTGTTCAAAAGTGGAACTTCTGGTTTTAACTAGATCTCACTCCCCCTGAGTGTGTGTGTGTACAAGGTCACAAGCAAGTATAAACGCATACAAGACTTGACTCAAGAAATCAAAAAGTACATCAATGAAAATTATAAATATCATCACATCATAGCCTATTCTACCCATTCTTGAGCCTTGAATCTTTGTTGGAAGGTACATGCTATTCTTGAAATGTTAGTATATACATAAATAAATATACATTACAAATACTAGGAGATGTGAGTCATAATATTTGTTATCATGAAATCAAAAACTCGTGAGCCTGAGTTTTAATAATCTCCCCCTTTTTAATGATGGCAAACATTACTGGTTGAATTTACAAATAAAAAGTATTTTATTTTAATCTCCCCCTCACTAAGAAAAGACCTTTAAAAATAGAAAGAAACATATATTTTTTAAATACAATACAAATAAACTTCAAAAATACAACATTACATTCTCCTCCTTTGATATTATCAAAAAGAAGATGAGCATATAAACACAAAATAGAAAAATAGATTAAAAGATCAAAAATAGTCCCTGATCTGGTGAAAATTTTTTTAAAAAATTATTTTGAAATATCAAGAATTTTCTTGTAATGAGAAAGTTACCTCTTAATTTTTTTGAAAAGCTTAGTAAGGCGTGTATTGACCACTCATAACCCAGAAAGGTTAAAGATTCAAAAATTGTTAATCCAAGCTCAGGTTTTACTAAGGCTTAAAAATTTTTTAAGCTATTATCTAAATAAAGGAACAAATTAGATAAGGAAATAAAACTCTTTTCAAAACTCCTTTCATAAAATATATCTAATAGAAGATTAATACAAAGTAATGAATCATAAATCATAATTTTCAAACTCAAGTAACGAACTTATCAAAAAGACATATGGGTTTTCTAAACTTTAGAGATTTACAAGAAGGGAAGCTAACTTTTTGTAGGCTCATTTTGTGCCTCTTTTCATTTTGGTGCTCTTTGCACTTCTTTTAATTTTTTATACACTTTGTGTATCTTTTCAATTTGGCAACATTACGCATCTTTTCATCTTTGGGCTCATTTTGTGCCTCTTTTAATTTTTATAATTTACCTCCTTTCTAAATCTTTAAAATCATCAAACCCTATTCTTATGATAAAGATGAACAACATGATTAAGATAATCTTTGAAGTAGGTTCATTAACTTGTAAAAGATCCCTATGAGATAGAAAAAATATAGGGAGATGAAAAATATTCAATTTCAAAAACCAATTTATAATTTTAACCAGATTTTGAATCAAAAGTAAAATAACCTTATATAAAGAAATGAGATAGAGAGACCAAATCATGAGTTTCTTTCCTTTTCCTGATTTTAGAGAAATCAACCATAACTTACATAAAATTTTTAGAAGAAATAGGAGGTAAATTTTTCATTTTTAGAAAACATGATCTTTGAAAAATAATTTTGATTTTCTAAAGTGTATATGAAATAAAAGGTGACATGTGTGTGCTGATCAGAGAAACTACACAAACAACATAAAAACTAATTTTAAAATTATAAATGAAAAATAATAAAAAAAGAAAAAGAGAAATAAAACATAAAAAATAACACCTAAAATAAAAACAAAAACATAATGAATAAAAAATAACAAAAAAGTAAAAACATAAACACAAACACACAAGCAAAACATTAATTCACATAATCTCGCTCATGGTCTGATGATTTTCAAGCTAGGTTTGTCCAGGAGATTTTTTGTTTTTCTTCATTTATGCCTTTATTACAATTTGCTTGGCTTTACCCTTTTCCTTTTCAGGAAGGGTTTTTAAGTTTGGGCACTGATTTTTTATATGTCTAGGTTGCCTACATCCAAAGCAAATAACATCAGAAGAAATCTTAATATTTTTACCTTTTTTACATTTGTTCCACTTTTATTGATGTTGATGCTTGTGCTTTAGCAGACTTTCAATTTATTTATTGTTGATGCTAACTCCTTTCATCATCTTCTGAGTCACTTTCATCCATGTCCTTAGCTTTCAATACTATAGTTTCACCTGCATCTAAAAGCTTTTGACCCAAACCTTGCTCGTATGCAATGAGTGAGCCAATCAGATTATCAATAGAATATTCATTCAAATTTTTTGATTCACAAATAGCAACAACTTTGGCATCAAACTTATCAAGTAGACAACGTAGAATTTTATTGACATTTTTAATGTTTGAAAATTCTTTACCTAAAGCATGTAATGATGCCACAATTTGAGTAAATCTAATATACATATCTAAAATTGTCTCATAAGATTTCATACAAAAAAGTTCATAATCATGCATTAGAATATTCAACTTAGATTGCTTAACTTTACTAGTACATTCATATGTAGTGATCAGTTTATCCCAAAATTTCTTGCTAGTAGTACATATAGATATTATCATGGAATCATCAGAACTTAAAGCATCAAAAACATAATTCAAACATTTAGCATTCAATTGAGCATTGATATGATCTACTCTACTCCACTCAAAAAAAAAAGAATATCAATTTTGATTTCATCTATAATACATTATGGTATAGAATAACCAGTTTGAATTATATGCCACATGCGATAATCTATTAATTTCAAGAAAGTTGACATACAGATTTTCCAAAAATCAAAAGTAATATTTTCAAATAAAGGTGGTTGGGTGATTGAATATCCTTCCACAAGATAACGATTATAAAAGTTAGCCATGGATCAAAATTCATAAGTTTTCCAAAACTTAATTTTATGAATCCCGCTCTGATACCACTTGAAAGTTTGTGAGGGGTGTTAAACCCTTATGAACTAGTCCCGAGGATAACCAAGAGGGGGGGGGAGGGTGAATTGGATATTTAAAAACTTCTTTATTAAAAAGAAATATCTTTTTATATCTTGCAGTGGAAATGAATTAAATCAATAATAAAAAGATCAATCACAGATTTCACCCAAGTAGTTAATCGTAGTAATATAAAATGCAGAAAATAATCAGAAAGAATACACCAAATTTATAGTGGTTCGGTTCAACCTGACCTAAAACTTCCCTCGAGATGAACCTTGAATCTGATGATACTTAGGTGCAAGCTTGCCGGAGCAACCTTGTGAAACCCCCTCACACTCCCTCGAAAATCCCCTTCCAAGGCTCTTCTCCCTCTCAAACTCCACCCTTTCCACTCTCCTTTTCAAGCTCCCTCATCTAGTTTTCTCCAGAAGAAATGAAGCCTCATTGACTGCTAAAGACACCCATCAAGTGCCTTGAGAAAACTTAAAAAGAGAGCTCCAAAAACCCTTCCAAAATAGTTCTGGCGGTAAAGATCATCCAGGATGATTGCAGGATCGTCCAGTATGATTTTCTTAAAAAAACAGCTTCAGAAAATCCTAAAAACTCAATTCTGCCACCAAAGATTATCCAGGACGATCATAGGATCATCCAAAATGATGTGCAGAATTTGTCCTGATAGTCTTGGACGATCTCAGGATAGTCTAGGACGATCAGTATAAATTTTACACAAATTATCAAGTACGATATACGGATCATCCAGGACGATCAGAATATCAAATTATGTTTATTTGATTGAATAATCAAAGAATTAATTTAGGCAACATTATCATAGATTGTCTAGTATGATATGGATCATCCTGGATGATTAGATTAAAAACTGAATCTTAAATCCTTGCCTAAATTATTATGGCGGCTAGGGTTTTGAGATCGTATTTGATCGTCCAGGATGATATAAATCATCTAGGACGATTAGTTCAATGAACAGATCATCCTGAATGATCTAAATTGTCCAGTACGATTTGTTCAAAAGTTGAACTTCTGTTTTTGACTAGATCTCACTCCCCCTGAATGTGTGTGTACATGGTCACAAGCAAGCATACACCCTTATAGGACTTGACTCAAGAAATCAAAAAGTACATCAAAGAAAATTACAAATATCATCACATCATAGCCTATTCTACCCATTCTTGAGCCTTGAATCTTTATTGGAAGGTGTATGCTATTCTTGAAATGTTAGTATACACACAAATAAATATACATTACAAATACTACGAGATGTGAGTCATAATATTTGTTATTATCAAAACAAAAACTCGTGAGCCCGAGTTGTAACATTATTGATGAAGTGTCTTCTTTAATGGATGTTATAGGAGAGGGTGGAATGGTCTCTCCGGTAGGAAGAGGTGTTGAGTTAAAGGAGGAGTCTGGGTGCAAGGAAGAAAATTCTTCTTGTGTAAAGAAAAAGCTTTCAAAGGAACTTAGAGGACTGGGTCCTATTAAGTTGTCTCTTAGAAGTAGAAGATTGGATGGGGAGATGAAAGATAAGGTGGGGAACTCTTCCCCTTTTAATAATTAATGGCATCTATTATTTTTTGGAATTGTAAAGGAGCTAGGAAGAGGCAGCTTCTCTTTATCTTAAAGAATTTGTTAAGGAACATGTGGTTTTTTTTTTGTTTGGTTGTTGGAAACCAAGTTGTCTTCTTTGGATAGAAAGGAAATTGATACTTTGATTGGTGCGGATTGGGACTACTACCATGTTCCAGCAGATGGGTTGTCTAGAGGTATTCTAGTGCTGTGGAGGGCTAGTGTGGCCTCCTTTTCTATTTTAATTTCTTCTTACCAAGTTGTGATTAGTGAATTCAATGTGATTAATAAAGGTTTGTGGAGGGTTTCAACTATTTATGGGAGTAACGATGTTCATAAAAGGAGGGAGCTTTGGAGGGAGTTGGAAGTTTTCTCTTCCAAAGATGTGCTTATGGTTGTGGGGGGAGATTTTAATTGCTTGTTAGCTAAGGAGGATAAAAGGGGTAGGAAGAGATTTACCTTTTCAGAAGGACCCAAGGATATGAAGTCTTTTTTGGTCAACAATAACCTTCATGAAGTTGGTTGTATTGGTCCCAAATTTACTTGGTGTAATAATAAGGTTGGAGGGGCTCAGATTCTGGAATGGTTGGATAGGTGCTTCTTGAATGCAGTTGTGCTCAATTCTTCCCATCGATTGGTGGTTTGGCATCTGGCAAGAGTAGCTTCAGATCATTATCCTATTTTATTAAACCTTTTGGAGATCAAATCTTTGGCTAATAGGATTATTAAATTTGAGAATGTTTGGGCTTCTTATGATGTGGTAAGGAATGCTTGGAGCAAGAGGGTGAGTGGGAGTTATTCTGAAGTTCTTAATATCAAGTGCAGGGGAGTTATGATATCTTTGTTTTTTTGGAGTAAAGCCAAGTTGAAGAACTTTATTCTTTTGAAGGATTGTCTCTTGGAAGAGATTTTGGAGCTGCAGTTGAAGGAGTCTGAAATGGGATATATCTCTCGAAAGAAGATAGCTGGGTGCTCAGGGTAAAGGTATTTGAGGTAAATTCTACTTTGGCTCGGTCGAACACTTGGTGGAGGCAATGTGCAAAGGTCAAATGGATGTTAGAAGGAGACATGAATTCCAATTTTTTTCAGTCATTTGCTAGTGCAAGGAGAAATTCAATTTGGATTTCTAAAGTTGCAGATGATAATGGAGCATTGGTGGAAGATCAAAATCAGATTAAAGACATATTTATCCTTTTCTTTAATGGAAAATGGATGGAGAGGGATTGTGTTCTTGAAGGTTGGCCTGCTCCTTTGTGCTCTCTTGATGAAGCAAATAGAAGTTGGCTAAATAAGGCTGTTTCATGGGAGGAAGTTGATGGGATTATTTCTCAAGCCAGTGGTAACAGTGCTCTGGGTAATGATGGTATATCTTACTCCTTTATCAAAGCATATTGGGAATTATTAAGTTAGATGTCTGGAATGCTGTTATGCAGTTCTTTATTTCTAGGGTAATGAATATGGAGTGGAAAGAGACCTTAATTTTTCTTATCCCTAAGGTAAGCAACCCTATGATTACCTGCCAACTATAGGCCTATCTGCCTTTGTAAAACTGTTTACAAGGTGGTTGCTAAGGTTATTTTGAATAGATTGGTATCTATTTTTTCGAAGCTGATCTCAGAAGAGCAGGTGGCATTTCTTAAGGGGAGGTCGATGTCAGATCATGTGCTAGTAGCTCAGAAAATATTCCACAAGTTAGATTTTCAAAATCATCTAAAGGTTTTGTCTCTTTTCAAGATTGATATGGAGCAAGCTTATGATTGCATGAGTTTGAAGACATTGAGAAAGGCTTTGGATTATTTCGGTATTCCCCATATGTTGTCAAGACTTATTATGGAATGTGTTGAAAGTCCAAGGTTTTCTTCAATGATTAATGGTAATTATTCTAAGTGGATCAACGCCAAAATTGGCTTCCGTCAAGGTTGTCCATTATCTCCTTTTCTTTTCATTCTTTGCTCTCAACTTTTGTCCAATGCTTTTATTCAGAAAGGTGATTCTATTGGTGCTTGTATATGTCCAAATGGTCTGAAGATTTCTCATTTGTTGTATGCAGATGATACTATTATTTCTTCTAAAGCCAACACTATGGTGGTCAAGGAGATCAAGAGTATTCTTTTGGATTTCTGTGGTTGGATAGGGCAGAGGATAAATATTAACAAATCTGTTAATTTTTTTAGCAAATATGTTAAAAGGAGGAGAAAGAAAGCCATAACTCGTATCATGGGGTTTAAGGAGGTTAAAGAGTTTAGTTACCTTAGAGTTAAAGTTGCGTTGAGATGGTTGGTTGGGGCAGATTTCTAGTTCATTACTGACAAAGCTTTAAGAATGTTGAATGTTTGGGGGAGTAAGTTCATCTCCTTAGCAGGGAAGTTTACTATAGTTAAAACAATTATGTTATCTTATCCTAATTTCCACTGTGCACACTCTCTTGTCCCTAAAGGTGTTCTTAAGGAGTTTAATAAGATGTGTAAAAGTTTTATTTGGAATAAGCAGGATGGAAGGCTTAGGCTTCATTATGTCAGTTGGGATTTGTTGTGCAAGCCAGTTGAGTGGGGAGGGCATGGTTTACACTCTTGTGCTAATAAAGTCAGTCCTTTAAGGGTAAAATTGGCTTGGAAGTATATTTAGAGTAAAGATTCTTTGTTATTTAAAGTCCTTGAACAAAATATGGTTCTTGGTATGGGGAGGTTGGTTCTAAGAATGGAGACTCAACTTCTTGGAAGATCATCAATGATGGCGGCAGATGTCTGAATTCTATTATTAGATGGAAAATTGCTAATGGCAGCTCAATAAATGTAGTCAATGACATTTGCATTTGGGACAAATGTATTAGTAAGTGGCCAATGTTTGTGGCAACTCTAAGATATGATGGATGAATGGCTGAAAAGCTCATGGTAGATAGAGGTTGGAATGTAGGTGATATCAATAAATTTATTGGTATAGAGCTTGTGAATGTGATCTGTCAAGTTCAAATTATGCTCGAGATGTGTGATGATGGTGTGGAGCTTATTCACAAGAATTCAGTGAGATTGATATTGTCATTGGATTCTGAAGGTTTACTACAGAATTAGCCTATCAATCTTTACTAGAAGTGGATCAGAAAGGCTAAGCTAATGCCCCAAGTGGAGGTGTTCTGGTGGCGATTATACATCAATGCTATTCCAACATTTCAATTCCTGTCTTCTAGAAGATTGCAAGATGGTGTTGCTTGTCCAAGAGGTTGTGATACTGTTGAAGATATAAATTACGTTACTACAAAATGTGTGAAGATGATGGAGGTTGTTCAATACTTAAATAATTGGGGGTTTGGGATCCCTTCTTTTCAGACTTTCGAAGGATGCTGTCAGTGGTTAAGCAATCTCTCTTGGGTTAATAGGCTGTTATTGAACCTGCTCTGTAGCTTAGTTTATATATATTGGAAAGCTAGGAATAAGTTTATTCATGAAGGAGTTAAAGAGATCTCGATGGTGATTGCTGTTCAAGATGTGAGTTATGCCTCATTTTCTTCTTCATTTGGTGGTATTACTCGGGCAACTGAGGTGTTAATCAGTCGAGCAGGCTATTCTTGAATCATTGGCACCCTCCTCCACCCGATTGGATCAAGGTAAATGTTGATGCTACGTTATTATCCTCATACAAGGCAGGTATTGGTGGCATATTCCGTGATAGTAATGGAAGGTTTTTATTTGCTTTTGGGAAAAAGTGTGTTCATTGGGATGTATCCCAGCTAGAGCTTTTAGCTGTTCAATCTCTAAGAGTGGATGTTGGTTTTTAAGGGGATTATCATCTAAGGTGATAATTACAATATTATTAATCTTCTTCAAAACTCTATAAGGAGGGCCAGACAATGCCTGGAAAGCTTTGAGTTTCTCAAGGATTTCAACCATGTTCTTTTTAAGTGTATAGATAGGAATGGCAATAAGTTAGCAGACTTGTGTGCTAACTATGCTCTTTTTAGTGATTTTCTTTGGGATGATATTAGTTCTAATAAGGTTCCTCCTTCTTTTCTTACTTTGTTAAAGGAGGAACTTGAAAATTTTTAGGTTGTATTTGGTTTCTTGAATTAATGCAATTGGTTTGCTTCTTCAAAAAAAAAAGAGAAAGAAGAATGAAATTTAGTAACTGATGATGGAGAAGATCAAAAAAGAAGAATCATATGTCTCCACTAGTGCATTAATCTCACTAAACACATAGGAAGGCTCAACATTTATAACATCTTAATTATTATGGGGAAAAAGATGATGCGTAGGTGTCTTTCTCATATAAAAGATTCCATATAAAGAAGAGATAATTATCTTATAAGAAAAGAGGTCCAACATATTTCGACCAACAAATCTAATCTAGATTCATGTAAAATTCCTACTCGAAGTCATATCATCAAAATGTAGTCAAGTTAAATTAAGAGAGCATGGGTAACTTTATCTCCCAAAGGGGCTAGGCTTCCTAAAGTGAATTCCACATAAGGACACTTCTAAGAGAAATTCTTAATTAATATAATATACCTTTATCTTAATGTTTTTAGGTTAATTATCAAAGGAAAGATGATAGTTCAAATACTGTTAACATGATAATACAATCTATGCATAAAGATAGACCAATTTATAAGGCGAAGGATGAACCATAGAGACTAAGTAGGATGATTATCTTTTCAAATAAAAAGTCTATATGACCAAAATTATTGACTCATTAAAGACTCAATGAAGGAATACAATGAGCCCAAAAAGGAAATTATGAGCTGTGATAAGTATGGGAAAAAGTAGAAATAACCTTAGTGAGCACTTCGGGGATCCATCATCGCAAGGTTGTTAAGATTAAAATCACTTAATTAAGAAGCTAGGCAACACAACCTAGTTGTGAAATGCTTTATCAAAAACCATGAATTGAATAGTCTAGAGTTGTTATCATGATCTCAAGCCAAGAAAGAAAAACTTAGATCTCATAGATAGATGAATTCTAAAAAAATATATCTTGAAAGATGTAGGACTTACAATCTCTAACAATATGGATATTAACCTATGAAACACAAAAAGAAATGTAATATCCTAGTTATATATAACTAGATTATTCAATCAGACATATGATCCTATCTGGGTCAAGAATGCCACTACCTAACATACTAAAATGACATCTAGGTTTGTAAAAAATTTCTACCAACATAAGAAGCTCTATTTTAAGGACTATCATAAGTAATGCAAAGTTATTTATCCTTAAGTAAGAAGGGTATTTCTACTACCAATGTTTGAGTGGTTATGAACTAAATATGTACTAACACTTAGGGGTATTGATTGGTTGATAGAACGACCTTATATTTTATTTAAGAGACAAAAAGAGAGCAATGCTATTTAAAAGAAGGGGCCTGAGAGAACCTAGAAAATTAAGGAAAAGCCTTTTCTAAAATTAATTGCTAGGCTATTTATCAATTTATTAAAGTTGATAAAAAGAACTTATCCTAAAGCATGTTGTAGTATAATCTATATCCAAGAAAAAATCATTATAAAGAATAAAGTAAAAATTACATGTAAAGGTACTATTAAAAAATAGACTAACAAATAATGAGCAAGGATGGCTATAAAAGAATAAAGATTAGGATGGTTGGGTAAGCTGACTTATGCACACCCTTAAATTAAAATAGAAAAAAAAGCTAAGGATTTAGTTATATTCTTAGACACCTAAATTTATAAAAGAAAGAAATAACAAGGTATATGCTTCGGTGATTGCTGTTCTTCAAGTCCTTTTCACCTTTTTCAAATATATACATACTTATTCGTTAAGTACTTAGAAAATATTGCTAGATGAGGATGAAATTTTGTATTAGGATGGAAATCTTTACTTATACCTTATTTTATATACATGAACTTCCTAATAAATACAATAAATAAAATCTAGTACTAAATGGAGCCATCACAATATAATACGAAGTATAAAAAAGGTAATTTAAACAACATGTCACATAAAATTATTCATTCTTTTGGTATTTTTAAATATTTATTGCATGACCCTATTAAATTAAAAGAGTAATAGCCATACAATTATCATTTATAAAAAAGAATATTTTTATCATACTCTTAGTTTAGATAGATCATCATCTGATAATGATAATCAACCTCTCTTGACCATGCACTAAGTCATGAACTAATTAATAGGAATTGCATTATTTGGTCAAGTGTCGAATCATCTGATATACATACAAATAAAATTAATATGAGAAGAGATAGTTGAAAACATTAGTTATCAAGCTTAAAATTCAAGTGTTGAGGAGCATAAACACTTGAAAGATAGATTGGTTCTAAGCATTTAGGAGGAGGTTTGACTATTTAGAGTGTAGTCTGAGTAAAAAAACACTTGTTTGGAAGGAAAAAATATTATGAATACATGTGTATATCAAAAACCCATTAGTGTTCCACCATAAGAGATAATTGAACAAAAAATCAACCCAATAAAGGGAGTATGACCAAGTTAGGATGAGACTTAACCAAATCAGGTGTGACCAAGACTCAAAATGACTTATAAGGAAGGCGATTAATTGAGGTGTGGAGTTAAAAGAGCATGATTTTAATAGAAATAATTCAATCAAATATAACATGGTTAAGTCTAAAGATAGGATAACTAAAAATATATGGCACAATTAGGGAAATTCTAGTCAAAATTGTATAACAGAAATGTGGTATATTTTGTCAAAAGAATATGACTAATTTAAGGGTATGATCTAACTAAAAGGGCATAATTAAATAAAGATAGTTAGTCAAAAGGGCATAAATATACTAAAGTTGGAATTAGCCAAAAGTGCATGGATGATCTAAGATGCTTATCAACCAAAAGAGTATAACCAAAAAGATAAGTTGAATATTCATAAAGGCATGATAATGTTAAGAATAGGCTTTTCTTAATTTTGGTATGATTATTCTAAGAAGATTCTTAATTAAGGGAATGTGATTGAAGGGAGTAGAAAATATAATTAATATGGCTTGATCATATTAAGACAAACTTCACACAATAAGGTGGACAAAAATAGTCTCAAAAAGTTAAACTTAGACTTTTTTGTATTAATACTTTGAGGAACTAGAAGGATCTAAGGTTAACTAACTAAAAATTTTGTGTGATTAATCCTAAAGGTATAATTCGCTAATAATTAAAATTTTAATTATGGTAAGCTAATCAATGTGCTTAGGTATAATGTATAGAGATTAATCCATATAAATTAAGATCAATCTTGAGACATTAAATTAAAATCCAATATATCAATATCAAAGGGTAACGTGCTGTTTGATGAACAAGGTGTTATTTGAAAAGTTTAATTTTCTTTGGGAGAATTGAATTTCTAGAATTTTTGTTTTGAAACTGAACACTTTATTATGAATAATACATCACCTTGGGAGGTGAACATATCATCTTTAATGGGTTCAAATTATAAAACTTTGGATTCATCCTGTTTATTGTAGTCAAACTCAGGGAAGAATCACACATGACCCTGGAGGGTCAAAATGAAATTTAATTGAGTGTTTGACTATATTAATCTGGAGAAAAGGATCATTAATTTCATAATCAAAATTATGATAATAATTATATATCTCTCTGAGGAAAGGAAATATCAATAACTATCGATCATTTGAAAATGACAATAATGATCATCAGGTTTGATTTTCCTAAAGATAATTAATTGGCGTTATGAAAAAAGTTGATTTTTGAAAATTTGATCTAGGTTTCTAAATTTCCTATGAGTGCAAGCCCTCATTGAAGAGAAAGCATGATGACTCACATTTATCCCTAAGAAAGGGAAAATTAGAAGATCTTCTGGGAATGAAGCATTGCTTTCCACAGAAGACCGAATTTGAAATTTGAATCTTGGATGGTACCACAAAGGATATTCTCCATCTCTAGGAGATCTAATTCTAAGGAGAGAAATCATGATGACTCACATCTAACCTTAAGGAAAAGAAGGCTGGAAGATCTTGTGGGGAAGGAAGCATTGCTTCCCACAAAGGATCGGGCTTAAAATTTTGAAACTAGAATGGTGCCACAGAGGGCATTATCCATCACTAGTGGATGATCTCATGGAGAGGAACTTTCTTTACATGAAAGATCAAATCTGGATTTTGAAACTAGGATGGTGACTTAGAGGGCATTATACTTACTAACAAGTGCTCAAATTAGGAGGAAGCTTGCTCCACATAAGATCAAGATTGAGATTTAAAATTTAGGATGGTTCTACAAGGGGTGTGCTCCACCACTAAATGATCTAATCTTAAGGAAAGAAAGAGCGATGACTCAAATCTAACCTTAAGAAAAGAGAAGTAGGATTCTGGAATTTGAAAACTTAAACAAAATTGGGTCAATTTGATTCAAAATTTGAAAATTTTATTGATTCAAAATTTGAGCTACATCAAGTATAGTATCTTTTAAGGAATCGCCAATTTACATGAAGCATTGGGTGATTTCCCTTACAATCCACTAGCTGATATAAGCCTCCTTTGTAGACTGCCTTTACTATGAAGGGTCCTTCCTAGGTTGGTTCAAACTTCCTACCAATTTTTTGGTGAGCTAAGATAGGCCTCCGAAGAACCAAGACCAAGTTACTTACTCAAAAGGTTCTAGGTCGCACGAACTTATCATGAGCTTTAACCATTCTGGCTTTACAAATTTCTAGATTTTGTTAAGCTTGAAGATGGCATTCTTTAAGACCCTTGAGCTCTTCTAATCAGAGTTGTGCATTCTGTTCTATGGTGTTTTGGTTTTGGATTGCAATTCTGAGCGAAGGCATTTGAATTTTTAGAGGGAGTACGGCCTCAGACCCATACACTAGTGTAAACATTGTGGATTGGGTCGGGGTTTGGTAAGTGGTCCTGTAGGCCCACAAAGCTTCCACTAACCTCTCATCCCATTGATGTTTATTATCATCTGGGGTCTTTTTAATGATTTGGACCAAGGTTATATTGAATGCCTTAGCCAACCCATTAGTACGTGGATAATAGATTGTTGAGTATCTCCAATCAATACCATAACGATTTGTTAAGTTGTTGATCTTTATGGACTTGAAAGTGGACCCATTATTGAATATGATTCTGCAAGGCATGCCAAATTTATACATGATATGGTCATGAAAGAATTTCATTACATGGTGTGAGGTTACATTTCTTAGTGGTACTACTTCTGTCCACTTTGAGAAGTAATCAGTCGCTGCTAAAATGAAGTGATGACCCTTTGAAGAAGAGGGTAAATTGGTTTGACGATGTCAGTGCCCCAACTTTTGAAGGGTCATGAAGCTATCATGGGATGTAACACATAAGGCAGCTGATGTAAAAATACACCATGTATCTGGCATTAATGACAATATTTTATAATTTTCATAAAATCATAAATCATCGTAGGCCAGTAGTCACCAAGTCTGTTGGTTTTCATTTTCATCTTTAGACCTGATTAATAAGCACCGCATAGTCCAGCATGGACTTCATTAATGATCTTCAATGCCTCTCATTTATTTGAATAATAGAGCCACATCTGATCGAATGATCGACGGTATAACATATCATTGACTAGTACATATGATAGGGCATATTTCTTAATTTGATTGGCAAGTGACTAGTTATAAAAACCAGGCCAACTCTATCTTCTTCATCGACTACTGAAGAGGCTGAAAGGACCTGGGGAGATCATTTGTTGAGGTTCTCCAAATCAATAAGAGACAAGACTTAATGACCCTGCACTTTTATAGGGATGAAGTCTTCTTCTGGACAGACAAATTCCTTTCAAGCTTTGCTAGGGCATCCACCAAAGAATTACATCCATAGTGAATTCTATACATAGTTACAATAGGAATTTACTCAATAAAGTGTATTGTGTACTGATAATACTTCAAGAGTTTAGGATTTAAAACCTTATAGGTCTATGTAATCTGGATGATCACCAGTTGAGAGTCACCAAAGATCTTAATCTCTTTAATCTCCATCAGGATTATAAGTTCCTGGCTTGTTATCAGAGCTTCATACTCAGCCTCATTACTTATATAAGGCTCTAATAAGTGGAAGAAAAAATACATCACTCCCTTATCCGGTGTTATAAAAACCAGGCTAACTCCAACTTCTTTGGAAATAATAGATTTAGGTATTTTGCCCACTAGGAGGATGCCACATTATCAAAATACATTTCCAAGATTAGAGTGTTAGATACCTCAAAACTCATGATTTGCATATCAGGTAAATCATCATTTAGAGGAGATTTCACCGGCAGTGGATGTGTCGCAAGGATGTCGGTGATGGCCTACCCTTTCACAGCACGTAGGGGAATGAAAGTGATTTTAAATTGAAGCAATATCATAGACCAATAGGCTAAACATCCTAACAATGTAGGCTGTGTCATAAGATATTATAGGGGGTTGAAATTGGAAATCAAATTGACTTGATGAGAAAGTATGTAAAGCCTTAGTTTTTGTGCTGCAAAGACTAAGCAAAGATGATATTTCTCAATTGACAGATATTGAATTTTTGTTGGAAGGAGAATCTGACTTAGATAGTAGAGAGTGTTCTCTTTTCCCTTGTCATTGATTTGAGCTAGGAGGGCCCCAAGAGACTTGCCAAGGGCTGCAGTGTAAAGGATTAAAGGTCTTCCCAGAATAGGGGCTGCAAAACTGGTAGATTTATTAGGTAATGTTTAATATTCTCAAAAGCATATTGGCATTTCTCATCCCAAATGAATTTGATGTCCTTTTTAGCCAGGATAGAGAATGGTTGTTATCTTCTAGAAAGGTTAGAAATGAATCTTCGTATATATGCCAGCCTGCCCTGAAGAGACCTAAGTTTAGTAAGGCTTTTGGGAGGCGGCACATTTAAAATAGCTTCGATTTTGGTAGGATCAATTTCAAATGCATGGTGCCCCATACGAAGCCTAAGAATTTCCTTGATGTGATGCCAAAAGTGCACTTCAAGGGATTCATCTTAAGGTTGTAGCATCGCAATCGCTTAAAGATGTTTCTTAAGTCTTAAAGATGTGCCTCTTTCACTTTACTATTGACAACTAAATCGTCGATGTAGCACTTGACTTGATTATGGATTAAGTCATCAATGATGTGAGTCATGGCCTGCTAGTAGGTTACACTAGCATTTTTAAGGCTAAAGGGCATCACTTTATAAGGTTGAACACATTGTTTGTCTCATCTTCTAGGGTTATCTTAATTTTGTTATAACTTGACAAGTCATCCATAAATGAGTACATGACATGCGAAGAGGCAATACCCACCATACGTTCTAGAATTAGAAAAGGAAATTTATCCTTAAGATATGCCTTATTCAGGTCTCTAAAGTCAATACAGACTAGGATTTGACCATTTCTCTTTTGAACTGGCATAACGCTGGCTGCTTAAGAGGGGTATTATTCCTCTTAAATAAATCCAGCCTCGGCCAACTTCTTGACTTCATAAATGACTTATTATTTGATCTCCATGTGCATGTGTCTAGGAGCTTGCTTGACAGGAATGCCATTATGGTGGATTCCAAGTTTATGGCCTATGTCGGCAGACAAGCCTGATATTTTGTCGGATGTCCAAACAAAGCAATACTTAAACTTGGAAAGAAGTTGAATTTGTTCCTTTTGTTATAAATCTAGATTCAAGGAATATAATTTGATGATAACAAATATTTCTATTTCTATTTGATTGCGTAACCTTTCAGGTTCGCAAGATCAAGTGCAAATCAAGCCAGCTCAAGATCGGGTTGGTGTGTGGTCAAATGTATTTTTTCTCTTTCTTCAGTCAAATGTAATGTAAGGGATCCCCAAGCTAAGTAACCTTGCACACACACACTCAGGCAGAGAATTTTAGTTAGTTAGAGTTTCTGTTCTGTTTTAATCATATCATCCTGGACGATCGAAATATCATGCTAGACGATCCATTATAAACAGAATCCTAATTAGGGCAACCATGTTAAGTTGTTCTGATTAAGTAGATTGTCCTGGACGATCTCCTATCCTCTGGGATGATATGCTCAAATCAAAACATCTCAGCCACCAGACTTATTTAGGAAGGTTTTTATTTTTAGGGTTTTTATTTTTAGGATTTTTATTTGATCATCCAAGATGATATATGTATTGGCCTGGACAATTCATTACAATCATGCCTAAATTAGTCAGGTGATTAAGAAAAGTAATTAAGGACTGATTGATCGATCATATCATCCGGGATGATCGTAAGATCATCATGGATGATCAATTATAAATACTCAACATCCATTATAACTTTCTTGGATGACCCGATCGATGTGCTAGATGATATGGCTATATTTGTACTAATCATACATAATGATAGAATTATTTTCCTAGCTAATCAGTTATATTGAAATCGTTTAGCACATTTATCCTGGATGACCTGACTAATGTGTTGGACAATATTGGTCTTTTTTAAACTAATCATACAGGACAAAAGACATATCATCTTGGACGATTAAGTCATTTTCTACAGATCATCCAAACTTTTATCCTGGAAGACCCGACTGATGTGCTGGATGATATTCTTGATTTTTAACTAATCGTCAAGGACGATCAAAGGATCATCCTGAAAGATCAGAATATACCTTATCTTCTAATATTCTAGAAGAACCAGATCATCCAGGTTGATATGTGTGTTTTTGTATTGATCATACAGGACGATCGATGGTAAGTTGAAATTTAGGGTAATTTTTAAGCCCTTTTATTTAAGATCTCTTGTTTGCTACTATTGAGATCATTTGTCATTATCCTCACCTAAGAGAGTCTTGAGAGAGAAAGAGAGAGGGAGAGCTTGAGAGAGAGAGAGAGAGAATCTTGTGAGGGGGAGATTATGAGGTGTTCACAAAGGTTACTCCATGCAAGAATTCGAGTTATCTTTTCCAGTCATCGTCCCTTATATTTTGGTGGCTCTATGGGAAGGATCATCAGTAAGAAGATCAAGGTTTTCTGCCTGCTTCAGGAAGAAGAGAAAGGAGATAAGGTTCTCTGCCTCACCGAGGTTGGTGAAAAGGAGTTTTGTGAAGGCTTCTCTGCCTTACTATGGGAGCAAAGGAGAGTCACTGAGTTTTAGTGCAATACCTAGAGGGGAGGCTCTGGGGAGTGGATGTAGGTCATGTTGATCGAACCATTATAAATTCTGGTGTGTTCTTTCTTTTACTATTCTGCTTTTTAATTTTTGCACTTTTACTTTTTGTGGATGATCATGTAGTTAAAGTGATTGTTTTGTTTAATTAAACATCTCCACACCAATGTGCAATTGTAATTGTTTTCAAACATTTAAAAAGGTTTTCAAAATTGGTTTGGCTTAAGAATTTTTAAAACTACCAATTCACCCCCCCTCTTGGTTAGCCTCAGGCTAAATCATAAGGGCTTCACATCCCTAACGAACTTTCAAGTGGTATTAGAGAGGGATTCAAAAATTAGGTTTTAGAAAACTTTTGAATTTTGATCCATGGCTAACTTTGGTAACCAGAACATGGCAGAAGAGTATTCCATTATTCGACCACCCTTGTTTGATAATATACCTTTTAATTTCTGGAAAACTTGCATGTCCATCTTTTTACAATCGATCGATTATTGCATGTGGATGCTTGTTAAAGTTGGTTATGATGCACCTTTTAGACTTGTTGATAGTATTAAAACTAAACTTCCTTTTATTGAATGGACTCATAATGATAGGGACTTAGCACAACTTAATGTAAAATGTTTAACTTGCTTTTTCTATGCACTGAAATTTGAAGATTACATGCACGTGTCGACTTGTACAACTGGTAAAGAAATCTGGGATAGATTATGTATCACTTTTGAAGGCACAGCTAAAGATAAGCATTCTAGGTTGAGTATCTTGCTTCACAACTATGAACTCTTTTACATGAAACCTAGTGAGTCAATATCTGAAATATATACTAGGTTTATATAAATTGTCACCTCCCTACATGCCTTAGGAAGAGAACTCACTAACTATGAGAAAGTTAACAAAATTTTGAGATGTTTTCCTTCTTCCTATGATGCCAAGATGACAGTGATCATTGAATCCAAGGATTTGAACACTTATTCTATTGATAACTACTTGGATCACTCATTACTTATGAGCAAGGAGTGAAACAAAGATAACTTGATACAGGAGAGAAAAAGAAGAAGAAAATTATGGTGCTGAAAGCTAACGATATGGAGACTGATTCTTCTGGGTCTGAAAGTGATGATGTTACCTTAATCACTAGGCAATTCAAAAGCTTTTTAAGGAAGATACAAAAGCACCATCATAAATGGAATAAAGGTAAGAATAGCTAAAATTCTAAAGTTTCTTTTGATATGGTTTGGTTTGAATGTAGGAAGCTAGGACATATGAAAGCTGATTGTCCTACACTTAATGCTCACCCAAGTAAGGAGAAGGGTGAGGAGAAGCCTAAGTTCAGGAAGGATAAGAAATGGATTTAAAAGACTTTCTGGGTGGATTCTGCATCTAACTCCTCTGAGACTGAAGTTGAAGAGGAGACTACAAACTTATGCTTGTTGGCAGATGAACATCTTGGTCATTCTGACCAAGAAGAGATATATGAACTAACCTACGATCAATTACATGATGTTTTTGAGAAAATTCATTCATCATATATGAAACTTTAGAAATTGCTTGATAGCCTAAAATTAGAATTCTTAAACTTGCAAAAAGAGCATGAAGTTTTGCTTAAAGATCATTCTTCATTTGATAGCAATCACATGTCATTACTTGATGAATTTGATGAGCTAAATAAAAAGCATTCTGATTTAATTATTATGTATGATTCATTGAAAGTATCACATATTGAATTAGAAACTACATTCAAGGAATTAGAAACTCATGCATTCGATGTAAAGAGTAGCGAGCTTGCATTGAGAGTGAAAAATTCAATTCTGGATAGTTTAAATAAATTTTTTGATGCTAAATTAACCATTCTTACGAAAAATAAATAACCTCCATCACTTGAAGAATTTTATACATAATCATCAAAGCATGCATCATCCAAACCTAGGAAGAGGTACTATCACCCATGTAGATTAGTTAACCCTTTTCTTAACATTAGATGTTTCACTTGTGGCATATTAGGACATATCTCCCACACTTGCACTATTAACCATAATACACATTGGGTGTAGAGTACCAAATCATACGATCCACAGTATAGCATGCATGCATCGCATTATTCTATTCATCATAAGGGACCCAAACTTATTTGGGTTCCTAAATCTGACGTTTGATGATTTTGTAGGGGTGCTCTCACACAAGACCTCATGAGAGCATGTGGTACCTAGATAGTAGATGTTCAAGATATATGACTGGAGATGCAAATCAATTCATTTTGCTGGAGGCCAGGGCTGAAGGCAAAGTCACTCTTGGAGACAACATCACTAGGAAAGTGGATGGCACAGGTATAATCGAAAACTCCAAGAACCTTTTAATTTAAAATATTTTGCTTATAGATGGACTGAAATACAACTTGCTCGCCATCAATCAACTCTATGAAATAGGGTAAGCCTAAAGTTTCTTGCAAACACTTACATTATCAGCTTAAATAATAACACTATTTTGCAGGGAAAGAGGATCAACAATGCTTACATGCTTGATTTAAATAACATTAAGTGTGATGCTTTATTCTGCTTAAAAACTACTGCTGATGAGTCTTGGTTGTGGCATAGGAGGTTATGTCATGCCAGCATGAAAACCCTTAGAAGTGTAACCCAAAAGGACTTAGTTAGAGGTGTCCCCAAGCTTAAGTTCACTAAGGACCACCTATGTGATACCTGTCAACTAGGGAAACAAGTCCAATCCTCTTTCCACTCCATTAAGGACATCAACACCTCTAGACCTATAGAAGTCCTTCACATAGATTTATTTGGACCCATTAGCACTGCCATCTTAGGGGGAAAAGTCTATGGATTTGTGATTATCGATGACTACTCGAGGTTTACTTGGATTAGATTTCTGTCACATAAAACTGAGTTGTTTGATGAATTTAAATCTTTTACCACTTAGATTTAGAAGAAGCTTGGTTGTAAGATCTTGACCATTCATAGTTATCATGGTGGAGAGTTTGAAAATGTGAGAATTGGAACTTTCTATGAGGAGCAAGGGATTAGTCACAATTTTTCAGCTCCTAGGACCCCTCAGTAGAATGGGATAACTAAAAGAAAGAAGATGACCTTAGTGGTAGCTGCTAGTGCCATGCTTGCTGAGTATTCACTTCCAAAATACTTTTGGGTAGAAGAGATGAATATAGCCTGTTATGTGTTGAATAGGCCGAATATTAGATCCAATCAGAATAAGATAACCTATGAGATCATTAAGGGTAGAACACCAAACCTTTCTCACCTCCATGTCTTTGGCTATATGGTCTTCATTCTTAATAATGGTAAATCACTCTTAGGAAAATTTAACCTAAAATATGATGAAGGAGTGTTCTTAAGATATTCAAGTGTGGGGAAATCCTTTAGAGTGTTTAACAAGAGGATATTGGTGGTGGAGGAGTCTACTCATGTGGTATTTTTTGAATCTGATCCTAAGGAGTCTAGAGGTGAGGAAGAAGATGAAATATGATAGATTACCCAATGAGTAGAAACTATAAATTTGGAGGAAAGGGTAGAACCTGAAAACACTTTGCCTAGAGAATGGAGATATTCTTTTAGTCATCCTAAAGAACTGATCTTAGGAGACCCTTTTTAAGGTGTTAGAAATAGGCGTGGACTTAGAAAGAAAGTGAACAACTCTGCCTTTCTCTCAATGACTGAACCCACCAACATCAATCAAGCCCTTTCTGATGAATTTTTGATCTTAGCTATACAAGAAGAACTTAGCCAATTTATAAGGAATGATATTTGGGAGTTAGTAGAAAGACCTAGGAATAAAAGTGTAGTGGGAACCAAATGAGTCTTTAAGAATAAAATGAATGATTTTTGTGTGGTGGTTAGAAATAAGGAAAGATTGGTGGCTAAGGGGTACAACCAAATAGAAGGGATTGATTTTGAGGAGACCTTTGCCCCTGTAGCTAGATTGGAAGCCATTAGAGTGCTACTAGCCTTTACCTGTTATAAGGGATTTAAGCTTTTCGAAATGGATGTCAAGAGTGCCTTTTTAAATAGGGTAATAAAGGAATATGTGTTTGTAGAGCAACCTCAAGGTTTTGAGAGTTTCCAATTTCTAAATCATATATATAAATTAAAAAATGCCTTGTATGGATTAAAATAGGCACCCAGAGCTTGGTATGAGAGGATTAACACATTCCTACTGGAAAGGAAGTTTGTTAAGGGGAGCGTAGACACCACCCTTTTTCTAAGGAAAGTAGGAGATGATTTACTCATCTTCTAGATCTATATTGATGATATACTTTTTGGATCTTTTGATCAAAATTTATGTGATGATTTTTCTAAAATAATGTGTAAAGAGTTTGAGATAAGTGTGATGGGAGAATCGCCCTACTTTTTGGGGTTTAGCATAAGATAAATGGATGATAGAACTTTTCTCAATCAATCAAAGTACATTAAGGACATCTTGAAGAAATATGAAATGGATAAAGCCAAGCTAATAAACACTCCCATAAGCTCCACTGTCTAGTTAGATAAGAACTCAAATGGAAAATCTATTGATCAAATGAAGTATAGAGGAATAATTAGATCGCTACTTTACTTGACTACTAGCAGACCTGATATAATGTTTAGTGTTTGTCTCTGTATAAGATTTCAAGCTGATCCTAAAGTATCCCACCTGACTGCAGTTAACAGAATCCTTAGATATCTCTTAGGAACCCCAAACATAGGAATCTGGTATCTTAGACACAACACTTCTTTTGAAATTATTAGATATTCTGATTCTGATTTTGTAAGATGTTGGGTGGATATAAAGAGTACTTCTGGAACTTGCCAATTCATAGGACAATTCTTAGTCTCCTAGTCCAGTAGAAAATAAAACTCTGTTGCACATTCCACTACTAAAGCTGAGTACATTGCCTTAGGAAGTTGTGTAGCCCAAATTCTTTGGTTGAAGCAGCAAATCTTTGATTTAGGATTACCTATTGGCATAATTTCAGTTCTATGTGATAAAACTGGTTCCATCTGCATCTCTAAAAATCATATCCAACTCTCAAGGACCAAACACATTGACATAAGGCATCACTTCATTAGGGACCATGTTACTAAAGGAGACATTGAGTTACACCATATAGCAACCGAAAACCAACTGGCTAACATTTTTACTAAACCACTGGCCTTTAACACATTCAACATCTTAAGAACTAGATTGGGTGTGATTGACATAAATGTATGAATTTGATGATTACTGATTTCTAAATTTTTTATTTTTAGTTTTCTTTTATTTTTGTTTGATTTGATTATCTATTTATTTTTTTATTTTTATTCTCTGCTAATTTTCTTTTGTTGTTATTGTTCACATGATTTTGGTTATTTCTTTTTATGCGCTTTCCTCTTGTTTTTGATTTACTATTTATTTTCTTCAGAATCAGATCATTGCTCACTACTCTAATAAACTTGATATCTAAATAAGAGTTTTGCCTTGTTTTTGTTTAGAAGCTTGTAAGCAGTAATTGACTCCTCTAAAATAGTTAAAGGGAAGAAACATTGATGATTATTTTCTCTTTCTCTAACTCCATTAATGGTGAATTTTTCTTTTTGAATAAAAAAACTTTTTCAAAATTGAAAAGCTAGACTTTGAAATAGAGATCTTTTATATCTTTCTACAGTAATCTATCTCATATGAGTAGTGTTCCAAATCATTGTATCACTTTCATGTTTTCTTAATCAAGTGGTTACATTTATTATATGAGAATGATTCTGTTTTGTTGATTACTATTCCTTATCTAAGAGAGTGAGTCTTCTTTTCTTCTCTAATATCTAGAAGATAATCTCACAGCTGAAAGTCTTTTAGAGGTTTTGAAAGAAAGAAAGCTTGTCAAAAGATGCACAAAGTGCACCAATAAGCTATAAAAAGAGGCACAAAGCCCAACACTGAAAAGATACATAAAGTGTACCAAAATTAAAAAAAGCACAAAGTGCATCAAATAATTAAAAAAGAGGCACAAAATGAGCTCACAAAGAAATAAGCTTCATCCTCTTTCAAATCTTTAAAAATCTTAGAAGAATTCATGTGCCACTTAATATATTCAAATGCTTGAGAGTGAAAATCATGATTTCTGATTCTCTAATTTGCAATACTATTTTATCAGATATTTTTCTGGAACATTGTATGAAAGGATCATGTTTCTTATCTAACTTCTTCTCTTTTGAATTAGATTTTTATTTTAAATAAATTTAAACCTATAAGGTGTCTAAGGCAGGAGTTTCGAAAATTGATTTTCTAACTTTTCTGGATTTCAACCCGTCGATTTCTTCTTATTAGCTTTTGAATTAAAATTTAAGGAAAAATTCTAATTTACTGGAGCAGATCAATTAAAAAAATGGTATTATTATTATTCCCTCATTTTACTTCTTTTGGTTTTTTTTATCTTTGCATTGATTTTATTTTTTTATGATTTTTGGGTCCCCTAATCATTCCTCTATATCCTTCATTTTTTAAATTTTTTTTCTCACATCATCCTTGATGATCCTTACATCATCATGGATGATATGATCAACTCATCCCCATCATGAACCAACGACTGATCTGAGTCAATTATTTGTGATGATCCTGGATGATACACCTCATCATCTTGGGTGATTCATGTGGCAGCAGTTAGATGACTTGAATTCGGCTCGTCTGATTCATTAATTTTATATCATCCTCGACGATCCACCTTATCATCCTAGATGATACTTTTCATCAAAAGCCATCCAGCTTGACTCCTCAGGATGATCGTCTGAGTCTAATTATCTTGGACGATTTCTAATCATCTTGGATGATCGAATCACCTTTTTGACTAATCATCCAGGCCAACAGTATTGCTACACATCGTCTAGGATTATATTTGCAAATCTTTAAATTCAGCCCAAGTTCATCATTTTTTTTTCACTCTGTTCTCCTTTCTCCCTTCATATACCTTTCCCTTTAGTTAAGTTCTCCAATGGCTGGTGGCAAATGCTCCATGATGCTCACTAGAAGCTCCTCATGGGGAACTGTGGATCCCCGCTTCATTGATGCAGCAAATCAGGCTGCCCACATCGGGTTTAAGACTGCTGGCATCACTTTCTCTAAAATTGTCAATCCTCACACCATTACTTACCCAGTACTCGATCTGTTTGCCCACACTACACTCACCTTCATTCTGACCCTGGCTGTTCCCTTTCATTTTGAACTCTTGTATGAATTCTTTGCCAATCTCCGCATCAACTCTATATATACTTTGCTCCAATCCTATGTCACCAAATGACTTGTAGAGATCACCTATCAGGACTGTCATAAACTTCTTTGACTTTCTACCACTAGGGATAAGCTTCATCTCATTGCCTTAGATCATGATTTCAACTGCAGTCCAGTTAATCGAGTTCTAAGGAACACCAATGCCTCCTACCATGATGGTGCATCTAGCTCTTTGGTTAAAGATGCTAGGACCATCCAACATGTCCTCAGAACTTTTATAATTCCCAAGGCTGGGGACCGGGTTTACATAACTCCCCTATTTTTCATCAGCACCTACTATATCATGACTCATTAGGAATTCAATGCTACTAATCTTATTTTTTGATACATTGAGCACCTGACTAGCATTAGAGATCCTGGACATAGGCGGAAACCCAATTTGGCCCTAGGACACCTTATTGCTTATGTTCTTGATATTCAGTATCCTACTCCTCCAAATTATCCACCCTCCTTCTATACGACTAGCTCCTTCCATGTCCTTCACAGCACTCATCTCCATCCAGAGCCCATAGAGGCTGTAGAGGCCAAGGAGGAAGCTGTTCCCGCACCTGCTCCTCTCCTCCTGAAGTCACCGTTGGATTAGCTAGTGAACAGATTTGACTTGTGGGAGGCCCGCTTTGACTCTTACGTGGTTGCATAGGAGCAGCATCATGCTGAAGATATTGATCGATTCAATGCATACATCACCCAGCAGCAGCAGCACAATCAGGATATGGCCTAGTTCAGAGAGCAGTTTGCCACCATCCATAGTATTTTTCAGCCTCCACCACCCCTCTTCCACCTGATCAAGGTCCCTCTTACTTTTAGCTTGGTTGATTTTATTATTTGTTTTTCTGTAAAGTTTTGTACTATCTTTCTTCTCTATGTTCTTCTGCGTGTTTTTCTGTTTCCTCCTTTTTGAGATGTCAAAATGGGGAGTAGTTTATGTTATTAGTATTTTGGTTTGTTGTACTATTTTAGGTTATTAGTGTTCAGTATCGTTGTACTGTTTGACTGTGCTAGTAAAATTTGCATTGCTTAGTTTTCCTTTCTCTTTGTTTTATTTGCTGAATTGGAAATTATCTAACAAATGTTTTCCATCATAAAAAAGAGGGAGATTATTATAAATCTAGATTCAAGGATTATAATTTTAATGATAATAAATATTTATGTTTATGTTTAATTACTTAACCTTTCAGGTCTACAAGATCAAGTGCGAATCAAGCCAGCTCAAGATCCGATCTGTGTGTGGTCAAATATAATTTTTCCCTTTCTTGAGTCAAATATAATGTAATGGATACCCAAGCTAAGTAACCTTGCACACACACATTGAGGGGGGGGGGGGGGGGGGGGGATTTTAGTGAGTTAGAGTTTCTATTCTATTTTGATCATATCGTCTAGGACAATCCAAATATCATCCTAGACAATCCATTAAAAATAGAAACCCTAATTAGGGTAACCATGTTAAGTCGGTCTGATTAAGTAGATCATCCTTGACGATCCCCTATCGTCCGGGATGATATGCTCAAATCAAAACATCTTAGCTGCCAGACTTATTTAGGCAGGTTTTTATTTTTAGGATTTTTGTCTGATCGTCCAGAATGATTTACATATCGGCCTGGATGATTCATTATAATCATGCCTAAATTAGTCAGGTGATTAAGGAAAGTAATTAAGGATTGATTGATTGATCATATCATCCTAGATAATCGTAAGATCATTCTAGACGATTAGTTATAAATACTCATCATCCAATATAACTTTCCTGGATGACCCGACCGATGTGCTGGATGATATGGCCATATTTATACTAATCGTACAGGATGATAGAATTATCATCTTGGTTGATTAGCTATATTGAAATCATCCAGCCTAGTTGTCTTGGATGACTCAATCGATGTGCTGGATGATATTGGTCATTTTTGAACTAATCGTATAGGACAAAAGACATATTATCCTGAACGATCAAGTCATTTTCTACACATTGTCCAAACTTTTCTATTGGATGACCCGACTGATGTGCTGGATGATATTCTTGATTTTGAACTAATCATCTCAGATGATCGAAGGATGTCCCAAATGATCAAAATAAACCTTATCTTTTAATTATCCAGAAGAACTAGATCATCCTGGCTGATATGTGTATTTTTGTACTGATCGTACAAGATGATCTTTGATGGCAAGTTGAAATGTAGGACAATTTTTGAGCCCTTCTATTTAAGATCTCTTTTTAGCTCCTGTTGAGATCTTTTACCACTGTCCTCACCTGAGAGAGTATTGAGAGGGAGAGGGAGAGCTTGGGAGAGAGAGAGACAATCTTGTGAGGGGGAGTTTTTGAGGTGTTCACAAAGGTTACTCCAAGCAAGGATTCGAGTCGTCTTCACCCGTCATCATCCCTTGTGCTTTGGTGGCTCTGTGGGAATGATCATCAGCAAGAAAATCAGGGTTCTCTACCTTCTTCAGGAGGAAGCAAAAGGAGGTAAGGTTCTCTGCCTTCTTAAGGATGAAGCAAAAAGAGTTTGGGTTCTCTACCTCACCAGGGTTGGTGAAAGGAGTTTTGTAAAGGCTTCTTCACCTTGCTGTGGGAGCAAATGGAGAGTCACTGAGTTTTAGTGTGATCCCTAGAGGAGAGGCTCCACCAGACTTATTTAGGTAGGTTTTTATTTTTAGGATTTCTATCTGATCGTCTAGAATGATATACATATCGGCCTGAACGATTCATTATAATCATGCCTAAATTAGTCAGGTGATTAAGGAAAGTAATTAAGGACTGATTGATTGATCATATAATCCTAGACGATCTTAAGACCATCCTGGATGATTAGTTATAAATACTCATCATCTAATATAACTTTCCTTAACGACCCGACCGATGTGCTGGATGATATGGCCATATTTATACTAATCATATAGGATGATAGAATTATCATCCTGGCCGATTAATTATATTGAAATCATCCAGCATTATTATCCTGGATGACCCGACCGATGTGCTGGATGATATTGGTCATTTTTGAACTAATCGTATAGGACAAAAGACATTATCTTAAACGATCTAGTCATTTTCTACAGATTGTCCAAACTTTTCTAATGGACGACCCGATTGATGTGCTAGATGATATTCTTGATTTTGAACTAATCATCTCGGATGTACCAAATAATAAGAATAAACCTTATCTTCTAATTATCCAGAAGAACTAGATCGTCCTAGCTGATATGTGTGTTTTTGTACTGATCGTACAAGATGATCTTTGATGGCAAGTTGAAATTTAGGACAATTTTTGAGCCCTTCTATTTAAGATCTCTTTTTAGCTCCTATTGAGATCTTTTACTACTGTCCTCACCTGAGAGAGTCTTGAGAGGGAGAGGGATAGCTTGGGAGAGAGAGAGATAATCTTATGAGGGGGAGTTTTTAAGGTGTTCATAACGGTTACTCCAAGCAAGGATTTGAGTCGTCTTCTCCAATCTTCATCCCTTGTGATTTGGTGGCTCTATGGGAAGGATCATCAGTAAGAAGATCAAGGTTCTCTGCCTGCTTTAGGAGGAAGCGAAATAAGGTAAGGTTCTCTGCCTTCTTCAAGAGGAAGTAAAAGGAGTTTGGGTTCTCTGCCTCATCGGGGTTGGTGAAAAGGAGTTTTGTAAAGGCTTCTTCACCTTGCTGTGGGAACAATTGGAGAGTCACTGAGTTTTAGTGTAATACCTAGAGGAGAGGCTCCGAGGAGTGGAAGTAGGTCATGTTAATCGAACTATTATAAATTCTGGTGTGTTCTTTCTTTTACTGTTTTGCTTTTTAATTTCTGCACTTTTACTTTCTGTGAATGATCGTGTGGTTAAAGTGATTGTTTTGTTTTATTAAACATCTCCATATTTACATGTAATTGTAATTATTTTAAAATATTCAAAAAAGTTTTCAAAATGGTATTTACTTAAGAATTTTTAAAACTACTAATTCACCCCCCCTCTTGATTAGCTTTGGGCTAGTTCATAAGGGCTTAACATCCCTAATAAACTTTCAGCATAGAATCCTCCTCACTCAATAAAGAACTTATGAAGGTGGGGAGAGGGTCATCCTTTGTTCCAACGTTGATTTCTTTGAGTTCGTCAACTGTCGATTTAATTTCTTCTTCAAATTTAGGCGGTGCATCCCGAACCTGAAGTTCATTATAATCATCTAAAGTCTCCAAAAAAAGTCTATCGAGTGAATCGATGACTTCGATAGAAACATTTTTTGATTTAGGATGACTAGTTATCATCAAAAAATATTCATCATCATCAAATGAACTAACAGTACCAAAGTTGATACCACTTGTTCAATTTTTATTAAATTTTGAATTCTAGATATTTTTGTGGTATCTTGCTTGACCCTTAGTCCATCGATTCAGAGCGAGACCTTTAGAGATGAGAGTTTTGACACCAACAGGAAAGCAGCTAAAAGGTAAATCTATTAATTTATAAAATCTGCCTCCTCAAGGAATACATCATCTCCATTCCATGCGGAGGATGAGCCAGGAAAAACTTCTGGACTTTTCTTACTTCTCCATCTAAGTTAGGAGAGTCCTTAATTACTAACCCTGAGATCCTATCAGCAGAAAGTGGGGTTAAAGTTAAGGATTTAACTACCCTGTCAAGCTTTTCATATAGACTCAATTCAGGCTCGTCACTTTAAATTTTTGATTTGGTATCCTCCTGGTCACTATCTGATTGTAAGGTGAGATCAAACTTTCGAGGAGGATTTATCTTTTTATAGTCAAGAATAATTTAGGCACCCCTCTTTCTTGATTCTTCATCAGAACTTGATTTAAATTTGATGTACATTGGCGAATTTCTTTATTCAATTGAGGGGCGGCCTCAACCACATATTTTTTGGGCCATCCTCTGACCTCTTTGAGATAAACTATTTGGAGGCCTAAAGACCATCCACTTGATGTCATCTTCACTATTAGAATTTTGTCTCTTTTATTTCTTGACTTTTTCTTTTTTCAATTTTTGAATTACTTTTGAGCTTTGACTTTCTGCTTTCTCCTATTTAACATTGATCTCTATATTAGAATAAATAATGGACACTTTGGGTACATAGTATGTAGCATCCTCATAGATCCCGACCTCATGAATAGAGAATGGTTGCAGATTACCCTTGATTTCAAACTCAATGCCATCTCATTGGTACTTAATGTATTAATGTAGGGTAGAAGGAACCATCCTATACTTATGATCTAGGGCCTACCTAGGAGTACATTAAAGGATGTCACTGAATCAATTATATAAAATTTTGTTTTAGTTTTTCACTCTCCTATCTCTAAAAGAAGGATAATAAAACCTAAATCTTTCTCGCCCTTTTCATTAAACCCATGAAGCACTAACTTATCAGTTGAGAGCTTGTTAGTATCAAATCAAAGGTATATGAGAGTCTTTATATTCATCACATTGACCGATGCACCCAGATCAGTAAGAACTCTTGATAACTTGAAATTGCCCATATTTAAAGTGATGTAAAGTGGATGATTGTGGTCGACAATTTCGAGGAGTAGATCTTCGTTATAGAAGATAACTCCTGTGATTTCCTTGAAGTGTATGGCTTTTTCTTCAGAAGTTAAAGCTAATTGAGCTAAGTAAATTTTTAGGTTGAGAAGTGGTTTAATTAAAGTCTCCCCCATCTCTTTTGAAAGGAAGAGGGTGTCGTAGATGCTTAACTTAGCAGGAAACTTCCTAAGGTGAGCTAAGACACTGTAATCAACACTTTGAATATTAATATTAGGACTCGATAGATTTGAAAGGGAATTTGATTGTTGAGTAGGGATTTGAATTTGATCATTGGAAATAACTTATTTTCCCTTTTCCTGGGGAGGAAGCCTAGGGGGTAAAACCTTGCTACCACATAGTTATACTTGCATGATCTCATCAGAAGAATAAACTATGGTGGGGTCTACACTCTCCTTAGGCTATTAATTGTCATTTTCTGAATGGGAGCCCGAATCTGAAAAGTCTATCATGAAGGGACTCCCTTGAAAGTTAATTTCAAGGGTATCACCACCTGATAAGACATCAGATTCATTTCTCCCTTGAAGGGTCAAATCTGGAGAGCTGAGTGTTTGAACTTCTTGATTGATGTTAGCTAATTCTTGATTGTTTTCAATAGAAGAGTCATTTGAAATTGCATTCTCAATAATAATCATCAAAATTTGAGCAAAAGGATCATTCTTTTTTATTAATTTTTGACCCTTTGCCTTAGATGGGGAAAAAGTAAAAGTTAGATAACATTAGTGGGGATAGTGGTTTTGGGCCACCATCCACCAATTATACACATCTCTCATCAATAATTTTCCTATCTATAAAAGGTTTACTCTTCTCTTTTTTATTAAGTACAGTAGTTCCGACAACTATTGGAAAGGAAACTGTTCCAATGTCCTCCTATGAAGCCTCTAGGTCAACCTCCCAGATCGAGCCCTGGGCTCTCATCGGTATTGAGAAAGATGAAAAGATTTGTTAATCAACTTTTTAAATACCCGGGATAGTGCAATAGGCCAACCATCTTTAATGGACAGAGAAAAATTTAAATTTTTTCCTAAAACTAATTTAATAGACCCCTATTCCAGATGGACTAAGTACTCCTTTGGAATTATTATATTACCTTGATGAAAGTTTTTCTCAAGCCAGTCCTTAAAGATGATGTAGTCTTCGATTTTATGGCCCAACATACGGTGGCATTGGCAAAAAGTTAGATCATCCTTCTTATTTACCTCTTCAAGCTTCTTGGCTTCTAGCAATAAAAAATCTTGTATCTTTTGAAGGTTTTTGAAGATCTTTTTCACTGACTCCCTTTTAATGGATACCGATGAGCCAATCTCTCTTTAAAAGTAATCAGGTGAGACTCCCTGGTGGGTTAAAAAGTTACCTGAAAAGGTTAAGATTTTTAAGTTTGTTGAACTAGAGGATTACTTGATTGAGTATTGAATGGTTTTTTCCCTACATCGACAGCTAAAACTGTTGCTATTCTCTTTTTAAAAGACTTCAACAGTTTGCTAGCTTTCATTTCTTCAGCAAAATCTTTTAGGAATGACATTTTGGAGGTCTCTTCCTATATATTACAAGCTTTATTGAGAAGTTTTTCAAAGGTTTTAATTGTAAACCCATTTAGAAGAAAAGTAATAGGCCCGTTGATATTCTTTAAAAGTCTCCACTGCATGTTGCTCCTATAACTCAACATTTCATCAAGAGGTTTTGCCACCTCAAGATGTACTTAACTAAAGACTCGCCCGATTTTTATTTTTTGATGATGAGATTGCCAATGGTTATATGCTGCTGAGCTCTCAAGAATCTCTTTAAGAATAGACCCTCAAGCTTTATAAAAGTTTTTACTAAATTATTTGGCAAATCTACATACCACTCAAAAGCAATACTAGACAGACTACTCATAAACTGGCAAAAGAGTAGAGCATCCGTCCCTCCTGCATTGCAATAGCTCAATTAGAAATGGGCTAGTTTCTTTCTTGGGTTTTCTAAACAACTAAAAATTTTAAAAGAAGGTGGTGCAAATCTCTTTAGATAAGGAACTAAATCATATTCCTCAGGTTAGGGTCTATCATTTGGAATAGATATGGTCCCTTGAGAGTGGGCTAGGGCCTCCCATACCTAGTTTTTAATCATGTGATGAATGTATTTATCTGGGGGAGAGACTGGGGAAGTAACCTAGGGAATCTTGTGGTTTAAATTTGCCTTCCTATAATGCTCACCCCCTGTCTGAACTATAGGTTACTACTTCTCGGAATAAGGTTGTTAGACTTTAATAAGCTGACTCTGCATTAGTCTCACTCTTAACATCATCTGCTCAATCTTCTTCTCTAGGCTCTTGATGTGCACATCTTTGTCATGCAACTTAACTGAACCATCTGAGTCTAAATCTATATCTATAGATGCTTCCTCTTTACTGGATCAATGTCATGAAGGATCAACATCTTTAATTGATGCTCTGGTCTCAACCATGCAAATATTTTCAGTTGAATCCTCCATAAAAAAATCATTAACATCTGGATTGAAAGCTTCGATAGCTTTTTTCTTAAGAATATCCTGGATCTATTGAACTACCTCATTGACCAGTCTACCATCAACTAACTTAATATTGATTAGTAGGTACCTTCGTAATCCAACATTTCCTTAAATTCTTCCTCGTTCAACTGAGAAACAATGACCTGGATCTTTAAATCATTTGTAAAAGGTTCTACTACAAACTAATATAACATTTCCTCATTAAGGTCTGGGGGAGTCCCCTCCCCTCTGACTGTCCCAGAGTCAGTAGTCATGTGGGTGACATCCTCAGTAGGGTGAGAGATCTATCTTGACTGGTGATGGAGGAGCTTGAACAGCATGAACTCCAACATCAAGAATAATAGAATCCTCATATCCCTATATTAGGAGTCGAGGGACATCAACTAGTAACTGAATTGGATTATCTTTGAACTAAAATATAATAGATCTGCTCAACTTCTTTGGCACATACAGTTCATCTGGTAGCATAGGCCTCTTGCCCTTAACATCCACTAATCTCAAATCCCTAATAATCTCTTTAGATTTAGCTATCACAGGGGCCAGCTTTTACCGTCCTGAAGGAGGAACTAGTGGTCTACCGCAGAGAGGACAACCCTTGCCAGATCTAGTTAAAACTATCTCTTTCATCTTTGCAGATGAGAGGCGAGGCACCCAGTGATATCCATCCATAAGAATTGAGGTGGCAGGCTTCTTAACAGGTTTCTTATTCCTCCATACTGGATGAGGAGTTAAAGTTCCTTGCTTCAGATCTTTCTTCTTTCAGCACTTCATTTTTAATCTTATGTTAGATCACCCCCTTCAGGTGTCTCATGTATTGCTCCTTAGTTTGACATGCTTGAGCAGCGTAGGTATGAATAATATCTTTCAGCATTCTAGTTCTCAAAGCCTGTTTCTCCTTCGGAGTCCTCTTAACACTATAATCCACTAAGCATAACAGAGTGATAGCTATCCTAGGGAATCTCTCCTCCACTATAGCAGCTGCGAAGGGGTGTAAACGACTCACTTTCAGGAGTGGAGAAGAAATAGGGACGGGCAGCTCCTCGACAGCCTCAGGTTCAACTTTACTTAAGACCTTCTTCTTGGCCATCTTCCTTGTCTTAGTTATCATCTTCCTTACCTACCTCAAATAGTTCTTTCTAGCATTCTTGCTTCTAAAGAGGGTTTCAGCATTAGAAGATCCCTTCTCAAAAACTGGCTTAACTTCAGGCTCAACTGCAGGCTTCTGTTCCTTGCCCTCCCGAGTAGAGGGTACACTAGATATGGGGGTGATAGTAGCCTCCATTTCAAGAATGGGAGGAAAGTCAGTCCCTACCCCTACTACTAGCTTAACCACAAGAGCATCCTTATCTCCTTCAATAGCAAGGTTAACTATAGTTCCGCAATTTACTGATAACTTTAGGGACTTAAACCCCATTCCAAACTAAATCATACTGTTATGGATTAATTCTTCAATCTGGAGGTCTTGATCAATGGAGAAGAGAATTTTTACAACCATTTGAATAAGATTGATTATCTAAAATTTGAAAAGAGAATATTTGAATTAGAATTTTGAATTTGAAATTGAAAAAGAAGTTTTTTATATTTTATCACATATATCAAATTAGAAGAACTATAATCTGGTATGCAATAATAAAACATAAATGTTAACTTTGATTTAAAGAAAATTTGAATTTTTGCTATATATATTTAACTACAAGAGAATGTTATGGAAAGAAAATGATTTGAGTGGTGTTTAAAGAGGAGTTCGAATTTTTATCGTAAATGTTGGATTATAAGAGAGTGTTGTAGACAACATTTAGCAATAATAAACTGGATTTGATTTGAGTGGTTTGGATTTCTAAAAATTTTCAAAGACTTTCTTTATTTTGAAACTTAACATATCGAACTCGCATTTAACATGACAATTTATAATTTTAAAAGGAAAGCCAGAAAGTTTTGGCTCGACTCTTTTACCCCATCAATTAATTCAAGGGTAAAATGTCAAAGTCTGGGAATTAGATTTTGAAATCATATCACATGTATTAACCCACAAGAAAATGTTGTAGGAAACACATAGCAAAATGAATGAAGTTGATTTAGAAGAGATTTAAAAATTTCAAAATTTGATAGCATCTCCACTAATTTTTGAAACTCAACATGTTGAATTCACAGTCAATGTAAAGGTTTACAAATTTTAGGGAAGATGTCGAAACACAGATATGAAAGAAAGATTAAATCTTTCAACTTGATGTTAAGCCCTGATGAACTAGTCTCGAGGCTAACCAAGAGGGGGGTGAATTGGTTATTTTAAAAATTTGTGAGCAACATGTAAGATCTTTTGATAATTTGCCGTAGAAACAAGTAAACACAGTAATGAAAAGATCAATCACAGATTTCATCCAAGCAGATAATAGCAAAAAAATAAAGTGCAGAAAATAATCAGAAAGAGCACACCAGATTTTATAGTGGTTCGGTCAACTTGACCTACGTCCACTCCCCGGAGCCTCCCCTCCGGGTATTGCACTAACACAAAAGTGACTCTCCTTTTGCTCCCACAGCAAGCCGTAGAAGCCTGTACAAAAACCTCCTTTTCACCAACTAGGTGAGGCAGAGAACTTGAACCCCTTTCGCTTCCTCCTGAAGCAGGCAGAGAACCCAGACTCCTTTCGCTTCCTCCTGAAACAGGCAGAGAACCTCGATCTTCTTGCGGATGATCCTCCCATAGAAAATACTGACAAGACAAGAGACGACGAACAGAGAAGATGACTATGATCCTTGCTTGGAGCAACCTTTGTAAATCCCTCACAAACTCCCCCTCATAAGGTCCCCTCTCTCTCTCCCAAGCTCTCTCTCTCTCTCTCTTTTAAGGATTTCTCTAGAAAGGAAAGTGGCAAAAGATTTTTCTTGTTGGAAGAAAAAGATCTTAAATAGGAGGGCTCAAAAATTGACCTAAATCTCGACTAGTCAGCAAATATCATCCAGGACGATCGGGTGATCGTACTGTATGATCAGTTCAAAATCACATGTATCTTCCTGGACGATCTGGTTCCTCTGGATAATTAGTAGACAAGAGTTGTTCAGATCGTCTTGTACGATTCTACGATCGTCTAGGACGATTAGTGTAAATCAGGAATTTCGTCCGGAAGATAGCTCTGATCATCCAGGGGAACTTGAGCTGGATGATCTTAAAATGACTTGATCATCCAGGACGATATGTCTATCGTCCTATACAATTAGTTCAAAAAGTGCCAAAATCATCCGGTTCACATCTCTGGACGTACATGTCAGAACATGCTGGATGATTTCAAAATGACTTGATCGTCCAGTACGATATGGGTATCATCCCGTACGTTTAGTTCAAAAAAGGGATTATCATCCTGCACATAGCTCTAGACATACAGGTGATAGGCACTAGACGGTTAGGATTTTTAACACATTATCCCGTACGATCCTGAGATCGTCAAGGATGATATGATCGAATCAATCAGACCTTAATTAGTTTCCTTAAACTCCAGACTAATTTAGGCATGATTGTAATGGATCATCTAGGATGATACATGTGTCATCCAGGACGATCAAATTAAACCTCTAAAAATAAAAACTTTCCTAACTTGATCTGGCAGCTGAGAATTTTTGATTTAAGCCTATCGTCCTGTACAATATTATGATCATCCAGGATAATCAGCTTAATGAAACCGACTTAACATGATCGTCCTAATTAGGATTTCTTTTTTCAATGGATCATCCCGTACGATATGAATATCATCAAGGATGATATGAACAAAATTTTGAGACAAAAACTCTAACTCACTAAACCTCTCCCTCTGAGTATTTGTGTGTAAGGTTTCTTAGCGAGGGGATAAATTACATTACATTTGACTTAAGAAAGGAGAAAATTACAATTAAACACAAGCGGACCCGATCTTGAGTTGGCTTGGATTGCATTTGATCTTTTATACCTGAAATGATTAGCCAAGAAAAAAAGAACCCAAATATATTTCTTATCATCAAAACTATACTTTTTTAATCTAGATTTGCAACAATCTCCCCCTTTTTTATGATGGCAAACATTGATGCAGTAGTTTCAAATAAAATAGATAGGAGTAATCAACGCACATACGAAAGAAAATATTTCATTTCAAATTTCACTAAACATGAAATACAATAAGAGAAATAATTACAACACAAAAATAGTAAAAGAAACTACTAGTCACTCAAAATATATACTCCCCCTTTTGACATCACAAAAAGGAGGAAGAACAGACACAACAATACAAACAAAAAAATATCACAACACAAAAAGCTAAAAAGCAGGCGGATCCTGATCAGACAGAGGAGGAGGTGGTGGATAAAAGTAGCTATGAATGGTAGTGAAATGTGCTCCAAACTAGGCCATGTCCTGGTCGTACTGCTGTTGCTACTGAGAAGCATAGTCATTGAAGCGCTGTAGATCCTCAGTGTGTTACTGCTCTTGGGCAGCCACATAAGAATCAAATCGAGCCTACCACTGGTCGAACTGCTGCACCAGATAATCAAAAGGAGATGCAATACGAAGGGGAGCAGGTGCATTAGGTGCAGCTTATACAGGAACATCTTCTTCTGCTTTCTCCTCAACATCTGTGGCAGGCTCGGGATGAAGTCAAGTACTATGGAGGACATGGAAGAAGTTATTTGTATAGTAGGAAGGAGGGACATCAACAGGGACTGGATATTGCAAATTGTTGAAATCCAGGATCCCGAGCACTTAATTTTGATGGTGACAACTAATACTTACTGAGTACATATAGACTTCAGTTTGATTACAAATGTTTAATCTTTGTATATGAGGACTAACATTTCAGGTCAGATGCACACTGCTAAAGATTGCTGGAGACTCAAATTGGGTAGAATAGGATGTTGAAGAGTCTGTAATTTTTATTTCTTTAATTTTTCTTTTTGAGTCTGCCACAGAAGCATGCATGTGAAAGGAGCAACAATGCACACACACAGGGGGAGATTTTTTCTTTTAAAATGATTAATTTTTTTTTAAACACATCGTACTGTACGATCTTGGATCGTACTGTACGATTAATTAAAATACTCAGGCTAACGGCTAATTTTCTAATGTTTATGTTTACAAACTTATCGTACTGTACGATCCATATCGTACTGTACGATAATATGTAATTGTGAAACCCTAGCCGCCAGAATAAGTTTGGTAAGTTTTCAAATTTGATTTTCTGAACTGATCGTACTGTACGATACTATTCGTAATGTACGATTAATTAAAACTTGCCAAAATTATCTCCCTAATCAGGAAATAAATGTTGGTTTCTAATTAATATGTCGATCATACTGTACGATCGTATATCATACTGTACGACTGACAGAGATGATTTCATTCGTCCCAGAGATCGTACCAGACGAAACCAAGGTTTTATGTTCTGTTCATCCTGGACGATATTCATATCGTACAGGATGATATCAAGAAATGAACTGATCGTACTGTACGACTGGTGGAGTGCTGGACGATTGCCAGAGACGATTTTCTTCATCCCAGCGATCGTACCAGACGATCCCAAGAAATTTTGAACTGATCGTACTGGACGATATTCCTATCGTACAGGACGATATCATGAAAAACACTATTCGTACTGTACGATTCAATGAGTGCTGGACGACTGACAGAGACGAGTTCTTTCGTCCCGAGGTTCATCCCACAGTTCATCCCGTACGAACAGTACGAATCAATAGTATCGTACTGTATGATATACATATCGTACTGTACGATATGAATAAAATTTGATACTTGTTCGTCTGTACTCGTACTGGATGAAGCTGAAATTGTACTGATCGTACTGTACGATTATAAATCGTACTGTACGAACAGAAACGCAAAAGTTGAAACTTTTAGGGTTTTCTGAAGCCTGATATAAAAAACAACTTATTATTTTTCTAGAGAAGTTGTTGATCAATCCTTTGCTGTGAGAGGCTTAGAGGAAGAAGGGGATTCGTAGAGAGAAGTTTTTGGAGAGATCTAGGGCTTGAGAGAGGAAGGTGAAGGTGAGCTTGAGCGTGAGGGAGAAGTAGTGTGAGGGGATCACACGGTGGCTCCAAGCTAGCTGCATGCTTTGCTCCTCTTATGGCTTTGGAAGCTTCAAGAACGTTCTCGAGGGAAGAGTCACTTCAAGATCAACATCGCCAAGGTACTCTGCCATCTCCAGGAGGGAGAAAAAGGAGAAGGTCCGCTGCCGTCACCAGGAGTGTGACATAGCGTTTGGTATTCCGCCGCACCGAGGGAGGTGAAAGTGAGTATTGTAAAGGCTTCTCTGCCTTGCTGTGGGGGCAAAAGGAGAGTCAACTTTTATTAGTGCAAATCCCGGAGTAGAGGACTCCGGGGAGTGGACGTAGGTCAAGTGACCGAACCACTATAAAAATCTCTGGTGTGTTTTTTCCTGTTTACCGTACTTTACTTTTCATGCTTTAAATTTGTGCGTTTTAATTGCTTGGTGAAAAATCGGTATTTAAATATTGTAGTGTAAAATCCAAAATTGAACTGTCAATTTCGTAGTTGTGAACGTTGTATTTGCTTCCGCACGTTAGTCGTTAAATTATGTTTTGAAAATACAAAAAAATTAGAACTCTTGTGTAGGGTTAAATTTTTAAAATACCAATTCACCCCCCCTCTTGGCGCATCTCGTACTTTCAAGTGGTATCAGAGCGGGGTTTCAAAATAGTGTTTTAGAAAACCTAGAAACGTAAGATCCATGGCTCAATTTGGTAACCGTAACACTACGGAGGGTTATTCCATAACTCGTCCACCTTTGTTTGACAACATACCGTTTGATTTTTGGAAAATACGCATGTCTACATTTTTACAGTCTTTAGACTATCGCATGTGGATGTTAGTCCAAGAAGGTTATTCTGCACCGTTTCGTATGTTGAATGGAGTTAAAACTGAACTGTCATTTAATGAATGGAGCATTGAGGATAGAGAATTTGCACAACTAAATGCTAAATGTCTAAACTATTTCTTTTGCACATTAAAATCAGAAGACTATATGCGAGTATCAACGTGTACTACTGGTAAACAAATTTGGGACAAACTGTGTATCACGTACGAAGGAACTAGTGAGGTCAAACAATCTAGGTTGAACATACTGTTACATGATTACGAACTGTTCCGCATGAAACCTAGTGAAACTATAACTGACATGTACACTCGATTCACCCAGATTGTAACATCACTGCATGCTTTAGGAAGAGAGTTGTCTAACTCAGAAAAAGTAAACAAAATACTGCAATGTTTGCCTAGCTCATACGATGCTAAAATCACTGCAATAATTGAGTCAAAAGACCTAAATGTTTATTCTATTGATAATTTGCTTGGGTCACTCATTGCCTACGAGCAAGGAGTGAGTCAACGACAAAGTGATGGAGGTGAAAAGAAAAAGGAGCGAGCAGTGGCTTTAAAAGCAAACAATTCTGAAAGTGATAGCTCAGCAGCGGAGGAAGATGACGACATAGCATTGATGACTCGTCAGTTCAAAAATTTTCTGAAAAGAAAGCAGCGCCATCATCAAAGCAATTGGAACAAAGGTAAGAACTCAAAGTATACTAAGGTTGCATCTGAAACAATTTGCTTTGAGTGCAGGAAACCCGGTCATCTCCGAGCTGATTGCCCCAACATCAAAACTCATCAAACCAAGGAGAAGGGTGAGGAAAGATCTAAGTTCAAGAAGGGTAAGTTTAAGACTCAGAAAGCTTTTTGGGCTGACTCTGCCTCAGAATCATCGGAAGAAGAAGCAGAGGAGGAGGTAACGAATCTGTGTCTTATGACTAATGATAATCTTGATCAATCAGATCAAGATGAGGGATGCTCTCACAAAAGACCTAGTGAGAGCATGTGGTACCTGGACAGTGGCTGCTCAAGACACATGACTGGAGACATGAAGCAGTTCGTGACACTGGAGGCCAGGTCAGGAGGCAAGGTAACTTTGGGAGACAACACCACCAGAAAAGTGGTGGGCTCAGGTATCATTGGAAATACTAAAAATTTAATTATTGAGAATGTACTTTTAGTGGATGGTTTAAAGCACAATCTTTTAAGTATAAGTCAACTATGTGACAAGGGTTTTGATATAAAATTTTTGTCTAACAAATGCATGATTAGTTTAAATGATTCACTTGTGTTAGAAGGAAAATGTATAAACAATGTTTACATGTTAGACTTGAACTGCATTGAAACCTCAAATTCCTTGTGTCTGAAAACAATAGCAGATGACTCTTGGCTATGGCATAGGAGACTATGCCATGCTAGTATGAAAACACTTAGGAACATCACTCAGAAAGACTTAGTTAGAGGCATACCAAAGTTAGACTTTACTAAGGACCATCTTTGTGATGCTTGCCAATTAGGAAAATAAGTTAAATCTTCATTTCATGCAATCAAGGATATCAGCACCACTAGGCCACTAGAAACTCTCCACATGGACCTTTTCGGACCTGTTAGTACAGCCAGCCTAGGAGGGAAGTTGTATGGGTTTGTAATAGTAGATGACTACTCTAGGTTTACTTGGGTGAAATTCCTAGCTCATAAGAGTGAGTCATTTGAAGAATTTAGAGTTTTCTCCACTTGGATTCAAAGGAAATTAGGATGTGTAATTTCAACAATTCATAGTGATGACAGTGGGGAATTTGAGAATGATAAGTTTGAATCATTTTGTAAAGAGGTTGGAATAGAACATAATTTCTCTGCCCCTAGAACTCCTCAGCAAAATGGAATAGCAGAAAGAAAGAATAGAACGTTAGTTGAAGCTGTTAGGGCTATGTTAGCTGAATACACTCTCCCTAGATACTTTTGGGCAGAAGCAGTAAATACCGTATGCTATGTATTAAATAGGGTAAATGTTAGATCCAAACTAAATAAGACACCCTATGAGTTGCTTAAGGGTGGGACACCCAATCTTTCCCACTTACACATTTTCGGGTGCAAATGCTTCATCCTAATCAATGGCAAGTCACCCTTAGGAAAGTTTGATCCTAAATCTGATGAAGGGGTTTTCCTAGGCTACTCATCTGTAGGTAAAGCTTATAGAATATTCAATAAGAGAACCCTAGTAGTAGAAGAGTCCACTCATGTAGTATTTGATGAATCCAATAAGACATCTGAACCTAATCATGAAGAAGAAGAAGTTGAGGTTATACGGGGAGTAGAAACCATTACCATAGAGACTAGAGCGGAACCTCAGGAACATCTGCCTAAGGATTGGAAATTTTCTTCTAGTCATCCTAGAGAACTGATCTTAGGAGACCCATCAGAAGGGGTAAAAACTAGGCATGGACTTAGGAAAGAGGTTAGCCATTCTGCATTCATATCTATGATTGAACCCACGAGTATAGATCAAGCCTTAGGAGATGAATTTTGGATCCTAGCAATGCAAGAAGAGCTGAACCAATTTGTTAGGAATGATGTATGGGAGTTAGTCAAATGGCCTAAAGAGCAAAGTGTGGTTGGAACTAAGTGGGTCTTTAAAAATAAGATAAATGACTCAAGAATAGTAGTAAGAAATAAGGCTAGGCTAGTAGCGAAGGGGTATAACCAAATTGAAGGAATAGATTTTGAAGAAACCTTTGCTCCGGTAGCTAGACTAGAAGCCATCAGGGTACTGTTAGCTTTTGCTTGTTTTAGGGATTTTAAGCTGTATCAAATGGATGTAAAGAGTGCCTTCCTGAATGGAGTAATCAAGGAAGATGTGTATGTGGAGCAACCTCCGGGGTTTGAAAACTCACAAATTCCAAACCACGTGTTCAAACTGAAAAAGGCACTGTACGGGTTAAAACAAGCACCTAGAGCCTGGTATGAAAGACTTAGTACGTTCCTACTAGATAGAGGCTTTGTAAAGGGTAGTGTGGACACCACCTTATTTTTGAAGAAGGTAGGAGTTGAAGTACTCATTGTTCAGATTTATGTAGATGACATATTGTTCGGATCGACAGAGAAAAACCTATGTAATGAATTTTCAAAAACAATGAGCGACGAGTTTGAAATGAGCATGATGGGTGAACTTAGTTACTTCCTTGGATTTAGTATAAAACAAACGGAAGGTGGAACGTTTCTTAGCCAGTCTAAGTACGTCAACGATATTTTGAAAAAATATGAAATGGACAATGCTAAGGCTATGAATACACCCATGAGCTCTAATATTCAATTGGATAAAGATCCCAGTGGGAAGTCTATAGATCAAAAGAGGTATAGGGGAATAATTGGATCGCTTCTCTATCTGACTGCCAGTAGACCAGACATAATATTTAGTGTGTGTCTTTGTGCCCGTTTTCAAGCTGACCCGAAAGAATCTCACATGACTGCTGTCAAAAGAATTCTCAGATATCTTCTAGGCACCCCGAACTTAGGAATTTGGTATCCTAAACACAACACTTCTTTTGAAATCTTAGGATACTCCGATTCAGACTTTACAGGTTGTAAGGTAGATAGAAAAAGCACTTCTGGCACTTGTCAATTCATTGGACAATCATTAGTTTCATGGTCCAGTAGGAAGCAAAATTCAGTAGCCCTATCCACCGCCGAAGCGGAATATATAGCGGTAGGTAGCTGTGTTGCACAAGTGTTATGGTTAAAACAATAGCTTGTAGATCTAGGACTACCTGTAGGAATGATTCCGATCATGTGTGACAACACTAGCGCAATTTGCATATCCAAAAATCCAATTCAACACTCACGAACCAAACATATAGACATTAGACATCATTTCATTAGAGATCATGTAGCCAAAGGCGATATTGAACTGCACCATGTTGCTACTGAAGATCAATTGGCGGACATTTTCACAAAACCATTAGGCTATGACACATTTAGCACTCTACGAACCAAATTAGGTGTCATAGACATTCACGCCTAATGTAACAAAAAAAAAAAAACAAAAAAAATAAAAAAAAATTTTGTGGTTGATTTGTTTTTTTTGTTAAAACCAAAAAAAAAACAAAAAAAAAAAAAAAAAAACCAAACAAAAAAATTAGATTCCTGATCCTCTTCCCATGTTGCTCACAAACCTTGATCTTCTCTGACAATCGTGCTGTACGATACACTATCGTACTGTACGATCAGGTTCCAATCACTCAAATCTCAGCCGTCCATTCCCATTCATGGTCCAGATCTTTTATGTCTTATACACATCATACTGTACGATTCACCACTCGTACTGTACGATAGTAATTATTGGTCATCGTGCTGTACGAACATACCAATCGTACTGTACGATCCATGTGGCAAACAGATTAGGACGAATTTAAATCGGCCGGTACGAAAATTATTGCCCATCGTACTGTACGAACACCTGTTTGTACGGTACGAATAATTTTGGTCAAAAGTCATTCAGACGACTCGTTGGGACGAACGCCTTACACTCACGTTCGTACAGTACGATACTGATCGTACTGTACGATTTGACTCACTTTTCTGAAAAGTCATCCAGACGACATTATTGCGCATATTGTACTGTACGATTCTCGATTGTACTGTACGATATCCCCCAAAGTCTATAAAACGGGAGGGATTCTTAGCCATTTCTCCTCACCTTCAATCCCTCTGAATTTCCTCATTCATCCAATCTTCTCTTCCAAAATGTCTGGGTCCAGTAAGCACGGTCGTATGATTGTCGGGAGCTCTTCCTCCTCTCGGTGCTTCGACGATCATTTTCCCTTCGCTGCGGATGAGAAAGCGTATATCAAAATCAAGGAGGCAAAGTTCACTCCCTCCCGCATGCTCAATCAGGCCGCCCTAAATTTTGAGGTGATGAATCTATTCGCCTTCACTAGCCTTCAATTCCTTCTGACTCTTGCTTTTCCATTCCACTCCAAACTATTGTTTGAGTTTTTTGCAAACATCCGAGTCGACCTTGAAAACACTACCTTCACATCCTATGTCTGTAAACAGAATGTCGTTATCACCGTCAACGACATTGCTGAGCACATCGGGCTGTCCACTGACGGCCCTCGTCCCCAATCCATGATCTCCCACGACTATGATTGGACATCCGTAAATATGACCCTTAGAGGTGTCCCCTCAAATCAACACCTACCACTGGTCCAAACCTTAAATCAAAATGCCCGTGTTATCCAGCATGTCCTACGCACATCTATTATACCTAAGGCTGGAGATCGCATCCATATTACTCCCCTACTGTCTGACGTCACCTATCTCATTATGTCAGGAACAAAATTCAATGAAGCCCAAATGGTATTTGACTACATTCATACCTTGTCTGCCTTCCGCTATCCCAGAGCCCGTCGTAAATTGAACCTGGCCTTAGGGCATGTCATAGGCTACATTCTAGATGCAAAATACCAGCTTCATTATCCGCTCCCTCCTGAACACCTTCCTATCTTCTACTCGGATGCCTCCTTTCGTATCCTGTTCCATCGGGGGGCCGCTCCCGCCGATCCCGAGTTTGATGACGAGGAGGCTGCTGCTCCTGCTGACGCACCTCCGCCACCACCAATCCAACCACCTGGCCTTGCTCCTCCCGACTACCCTCACGACGACATTATTCGATGACTTGATCGTCTGGAGACTCGGTTGGATGCTCACATTGCTCAGCAGCATCAGGAGCATGACACGGATATGAAATGGTTTAGGGAGCGCTTCCAATCGATCGATCACCAGTTCGCCTCCCTTCATCAGTACCACCAGCTGTTTCCCGACCCTCCACCACCACCTCCGGATCAGGATCCAGATTTTTAGATTGTTATAGTTGTTTCTATTTTCTGTTTGTTATCAGTGTACTTGTTTTTTCTTTTTTCTTCCCTTTTTGGTGTTGTCAAAAGGGGGAGACTTTTCTGTGTGTTCTGTATTATGTTTTTACTTACTATTAAATGTTATTGGTTGTTTATGTTATCACTTCATTTGTTTTTTTTCTTGTTGTTTTATTTTTGTTATAATAAAATATATATATATATATATATATATATATATATATATATATATATATATTTGTGTAGAACATCTGTCCGTCAGAAAATATTATTTGACACCATCAAAAAGGGGGAGATTGTTGAAATCCAGGATCCCGAGCAGTTAATTTTGATGGTGACAACTAATACTTACTGAGTACATATAGACTTCAGTTTGATTATAAATGTTTAATCTTTGTATATGAGGACTAACATTTAAGGTCAAATGCACACTGCTAAAGATTGCTGGAGACTCAAATTGGGTAGAATAGGATGTTGAAGAGTCTGTAATTTTTATTTCTTTAATTTTTCTTTTTGAGTCTGCCACAGAAGCATGCATGTGAAAAGAGCAACAATGCACACACACAGGGGAAGATTTTTTCTTTTAAAATGATTAATTTTTTTTTAAACACATCGTACTGTACGATCTTGGATCGTACTGTACGATTAATTAAAATACTTAGGCTAACGGCTAATTTTCTAATGTTTATGTCTACAAACTTATCGTACTGTACGATCCATATCGTACTGTATGATAATATGTAATTGTGAAACCCTAGCCGCCAGAATAAGTTTGGTAAGTTTTCAAATTTGATTTTCTGAATTGATCGTACTGTACGATACTATTCGTACTGTACGATTAATTAAAACTTGCCAAAATTATCTCCCTAATCAGGAAATAAACGTTGGTTTCTAATTAATATGTCGATCATACTATACGATCGTATATCGTACTGTACGACTGACAGAGATAATTTCATTCGTCCCAGAGATCGTACCAGACGAAACCAAGGTTTTATGTTCTGTTCGTCCTGGACGATATTCATATCATACATGACGATATCAAGAAATGAACTGATCGTACTGTACGACTGGTGGAGTGCTGGACGATTGCCAGAGACGATTTTCTTCGTCCCAGCGATCGTACCAGACGATCCCAAGAAATTTTGAACTGATCGTACTGGACGATATTCCTATCGTACAGGACGATATCATGAAAAACACTATTAGTACTGTACGATTCAATGAGTGCTGGACGACTGACAAAGACGAGTTCTTTCGTCCCGAGGTTCATCCCACAGTTCGTCCCGTACGAACAGTACGAATCAATAGTATCGTACTGTACGATATACATATCGTACTGTACGATATGAATAAAATTCGATACTTATTCGTCTGTACTCGTACTGGACGGAGCTGAAATTATACTGATCGTACTGTACGATTATAAATCGTACTGTACGAACAGAAACGCAAAAGTTGAAACTTTTAGGGTTTTCTGAAGCCTGATATAAAAAACAACTTATTATTTTTCTAGAGAAGTTGTTGATCAATCCTTTGCTGTGAGAGGCTTAGAGGAAGAAGGGGATTCATAGAGAGAAGTTTTTGGAGAGATCTAGGGCTTGAGAGAGGAAGGTGAAGGTGAGCTTGAGCGTGAGGGAGAAGTAGTGTGAGGGGATCACACGGTGGCTCCAAGCTAGCTGCATGCTTTGCTCCTCTTGTGGCTTTGGAAGCTTCAAGAACGTTCTCGAGGGAAGAGTCACTTCAAGATCAACATCGCCAAGGTACTCTGCCATCTCCAGGAGGGAGAAAAAGGAGAAGGTCCGCTGCCGTCACCAGGAGGGTGACATAGCGTTTGGTATTCCGCCGCACCGAGGGAGGTGAAAGTGAGTATTGTAAAGGCTTCTCCGCCTTGCTGTGGGGGCAAAAGGAGAGTCAACTTTTATTAGTGCAAATCCCGGAGTAGAGGACTCCGGGGAGTGGACGTAGGTCAAGTGACCGAACCACTATAAAAATCTCTGGTGTGTTTTTTCCTGTTTACCGTACTTTACTTTTCATGCTTTAAATTTGTGCGTTTTAATTGCTTGGTGAAAAATCAGTATTTAAATATTGTAGTGTAAAATCCAAAATTAAACTGTCAATTTCATAGTTGTGAACGTTGTATTTGCTTCCGCATGTTAGTCGTTAAATTATGTTTTGAAAATACAAAAAAATTAGAACTCTTGTGTAGGGTTAAATTTTTAAAGTACCAATTCACCCCCCCTCTTGGCGCATCTCGTACTTTCACAGATTATATTTCATCTCAAGGGCATAGGCAATGAGGAGGCCTAGGGCTCGATTTGGGCATCTCCTATGGCCCGGATCCCTAATGCTAGTGAGATGTTCGATATAATGAAAAGGAGATCGACAGTATTGAAATCTGAGTGGGCCATGATGTAGTAGGTGGTCAAGGAGAGTAAAGGGGTGATGTGGATGTGGTCCCCAGCCTTTGGGATGATTGAGCAGTGAAGGACATGTTGAATTATACGAGCATCCTTAACGAGGGAAGAATGGGCATTGTCGTGGTAGTGGGCTTAGGTATTTTTAAGGAAATGATTGGCGACACTCCAATCATGGTCAGGATCCAAAACAATGGTGTGGAGCTTATCGCCAGTGATGCAGAGTTGAAGGATATGGTGAAAATCTTGGGCGGTGAGTTCTACAGGTTGCTGATTTACGAAGGTGTGAAGGGCGGAGTAGTCAGAGGTGATACAAAGATTTACGAAGAAGACCCTAAGAAGTTCAGAGCTAAAGGGGAAGGCCAAGGTGAGAATGAAGGTCAAGGAGGTATGGGCAAATAAATCCATGACTGGGTCGGTAAGAGTCCGGGGGTTGATGATCCTGGAGTGAGTGATTCCAACTTCATGGTAATGTTGGAAGGCAGCTCGATCGGCTGCGTCAGAAAAGCGGGGATCGACATTTCCCCGGGAGGAACTTGTACCTTGATTCCTAGATCTCTTTCCACCAGCCATTAGAATACCAAGAGATGAATGATTGAAGGAAGAAGGGTGAAGAAATCTAAAGAAAATGGCTGTTTAAGTAGAAGTCGGCCAGATCATCCCGTATAATCGCAGGATCATCCAGGATGATATGAGTAATTATGATGGCCAGGACGATTGGTCAAAAAGGTGGTCAGATTGTCCAGTATGATCAGAGATCATCCAGGATGATTAGAGACAAGTGATTATCCCGAGGAGTACAGCTGGATGACCGTAGATGAAAAGTATCGTCCAGGACAATTAGGTGGATCTTCTAGGACGATAGGCAGTAAATGAATCAGACCGGCCGAATTTAAATTGTCCAACTTCTGCCACATGGATCATCCAGGATGATGAGGTGTATCATCCAGGATGATGACCAATAATTGGTGTATTCTCAGCCATTTGATCTGGATCAAGAAAACAGGATCATATCATCCAGGATGATTAACGGATCGTTCAGGACGATCACCAATAATTGGTGCATCTCAGCCGTGTGATCAGGGTGGGAATGATTTAAATGGATCATCCAGGAAGACATATGGATCATTTAGGATAAAGGGAATCATCCGGGACAATGTAGGGATCGTCCAGGATGATGTGAGAAAAAATGAAAAACATGAAGGATGGAGAGGAAAGATTAGGGATCCCAAAAACAAACAAAATAAAAAAGAAAATAAAATTAGATTAAATAAATAGAAATAATGAGAAAAAAATAAAACTAAAAATATGTTTTTTTTTTAAATCGATTAGCTCCAGTAATTCAAAAATTTCCCTTAATTTTTAATCCCAAAACCAATAAGAAGAAGATCGATAGCGCTGAAATCCAGAAAAGTTGAAAAATTAACTTTCGTAACTCCCACCTCGGACACCTTATATGTTTAAATTCCTTTCAAAATAAAAATTCCATTCAGAAGAAAAAAAATTAGATTCGAGAAGAGATCCTTTTAAGTCTCGTTCTAGAAAAATATCTGATATAATAGTATTTCAAAGTAAGGAATCAGAAATCATGATTTTTTGTCTCAAGCATATGAAAATATTAAGTAGTGCATGAATTTTTCTAAGACATTTAAAGATCTGAAAGGGAAGAAAGCCAATTTCTTTGTGGGCTCATTTTGTGCCCCCTTTTTTTTTAAATTTGTTTGGCGCTTTGTGCATCTTTTGATTTTTGATACACTTTGTGTATTCTTTCAATTTTTTGCAACATTGAGCATCTTTTTAGTTTGGGCTAATTTTGTGCCTCTTTTCATTTTGGCTCTCTTTGCGCATCTTTTGTAAGCTTGCTCCCTTTCAAAATCGTTAAAGAATCTCAGCTGTGAAATTACCTTCCAGACATAAGAGACGACATGACTCACTCTCTATAATAAGGAAGAGTAATTCACAAAATAAAAACCATACATTATATGATAAGTGCAATCACCTGGTTTAGAAAAACATAACAATGACTCAAAACTTTGAAAACACTATTTATATGAGGTAGATTACTGTAGGAAGATAAAATAGATCTCTATTTTAAAAACCAACTTTTTAATTTTGATGAAAATTTTTATCCAAAAGAAATAATACACCATTAAAGGAGTTAGAGGAAGAGAAACAATCATCAATGTTTCTTCCCTTTAATAGATCCATTGGAATCAATCACTGCTTATAAGCTTCCAAACCAAAAATAAGGCAAAACCTTCAGTTAGAAATTCAGTTTATCAGCAGTAGTGAGCAGTGATCTGATTTTTTAAAGGAATAAAATAGTGAATCAAAAACACGTAGGAAATCTTATCAAAATAAATGCTCAAATTAGAAAAACACCAATCAATAAAAAGAAAATCAACAGTGAATAAAAATAAAATAGAAAACAGACAGTCAAATCTAAAGTCTAATAGAAATAAAATAAAAATAGAAAAACTAAGAAATCATCAGTCATCAGAATCATGAATTTATGTCAATCACACCCAATATGGTCCTCAAAATGCTAAATGAGTCAAAAGCCAGTGGTTTAGTGAAGATGTCAGCCAGTTAATTTTCAGTTGCTACATGGTGTAGCTCAATGTCCCCTTTTGTAACATGGTTCCTAATGAAGTGATGCCTTATGTCAATGTGTTTGGTTCTTGAATATTGGATGTGATTCTTAGAAATACAGATGGCACTAGTATTATCACACAGAATAGAAATTGTGCCAACAGGTAATCCTAAATCCAAAACTTGTTGCTTCAACCAAAGGACTTGAGCCACACAACTTCCTAAGGTAATGTACTCAGCTTCAGCAGTGGAAAGTGCAACTGAGTCCTATTTTCTATTGGACCAGGAGACTAAAGACTGTCATATGAATTGAGAAGTTCCAGAAGTGCTCTTTCTATCCACCATACACCCTACAAAGTCAAAATCAGAATATCCAATAATCTTAAAAGAAGTGTTATGCCTAGGGTACCAAATTCCTAGGTTTGGGGTCCCTAAAAGATATCTAAGAATTCTCTTAATAGCAGTCAATTGGGACTCTTTAGGATCAGCTTGAAACCTAGCAAAAAGACAAACACTAAATATAATATCAAGTCGGCTAGCAGTCAGGTAAAGCAGTGATCCAATACTTCCTCTATACTTCTTTTGATCAATAGATTTTCCATTTGAATCCTTATCTAACTGAACAGAGGAGCTTATTGGAGTGTTGATTGGCTTGGCTTTGTCCATTTCATATTTCTTCAAAATGTCCTTAGTGTATTTAGATTGATTGAGAAATGTTCCATCATCCATTTGCCTTTTGCTAAACCCCAAAAAGTAAGATAATTTTCCCATCATACTCATCTTAAACTCCTTACTCATTATTTTAGAAAAATCATCACATAAACTTTTATCAGATGATCCAAAAATTTATCATCAACATAGATCTGGACAATGAGTAAATCATCTCCTACTCTCCTCAGAAAAAGGGTGGTATCTACGCTCCCCTTAACAAACACTCTTTCTAACAGGAATGTGCTGAGCCTCTCATACAAAACTCTACATGTCTGTTTCAATCCATATAAGGCCTTTTTAATTTGTAAATATGATTTGGATATTAGGAACACTCAAAACCTGGGGGTTGCTCTACGTAGACATCTTTTTTTATTATGCCATTTAAAAAGGTACTCTTGGCATCCATTTGAAATAACTTAAATCCTTTATAACAAGCAAAGGCTAGTAGCACTCTAATGGCTTCTAATCTAGCTAAAAGGGGCAAAGATCTCCTCAAAATCAATCCCTTCAATCTTATCATACCCCTTAGCCACCAATCTTGCCATATTCCTAACCACCACACTAGAATCAGTCATCTTATTCTTAAAGACCCACTTGGTTCCCACTATACTTTGATTCCTAGGTCTTTCTACTAACTCCCAAACATCATTCCTTACAAATTAATTTAGTTCCTCTTGCATAACTATGATCCAAAATTCATCAGAAAGCGCTTGATTGATGATGGTGGGTTTAGTCATTGAGATAAAGGCAGAGTGGTTTACTTCCTTCCTAAGTCCTATTCTTCTTCCTAGGATCAAATCCTTGGGTAATCTCTCCTACATCTTCTTCTTCCTAGGATCAGATTGATCAAACACCACATGAGTTATTTCTTCCACCACCAAAGTCCTCTTATTAAACACCCTAAAGGATTTCCCCAAACTAGAATAGCCTAAGAACACTCCTTCATCAGATTTAGGGTCAAATTTTCCTAAGGTTGACTTTCCATTGTTCAGAATGAAAACCTTACAGCCAAAGACATGGAGGTGGGACAGGTTTAGAGTTCTACCCTAAATGATCTCGTAAGGTGTCTTATTCAAATTGGATCTAACATTCATCCTATTCAGCACATAACAGTCAGTGTTCACTGCTTCAGCCCAAAAGTATTTTAGAAGTAAATACTCAGCAAGCATGGCTCTAGCGGCATCCACTAAGGTTCTATTCTTCCTTTCAGCTACCACATTCTGCTGAGGGGTCCTCAGAGCTAAATAATTGTGGCTAATGTCTTTCTCCTCACAGAATGATCCAATCTCATATTTTCAAACTCTCCACTATGATCACTATGAATAATCAAGATCTCACAACCTAACTTTCTCTAAATCCAAGTGGAGAAAGACTTAAACTCATCAAATGACTCATATTTATGTGACAGAAATTTAATCCAAGTGAACCTCGAGTAATCGTCAATAATCACATTTCTATAGACTTTCCCCCCTAAGTTGGCAGTGCTAATGGGTCCAAAGAGATCCATGTGAAGGACTTCCAAAGGTCTAGAGGTGCTAATGTCCTTAATAGAGTGAAAGGAGGACTGGACTTGCTTCCCCAATTGACAGGAATCACACGGGTGGTCCTTAGTGAACTTAAGCTTGGGGACACCTTTAACAAAGTCTTTTTGGGTGACTCTCCTAAGGGTTTTCATACTGACATGACATAATCTCCTGTGCCAAAACTAAGACTCATCAGCAGCTATTTTTTAGCAAATTGAAACATCAATTTTAAAGTAACTTACATCCAGCATGTAAACATCATTGTGGCCTGGAATTTAATATTGTATCCTTTGCCACAAAGTTGACTGATGCTCAGCAAGTTATGTTTCAGTCCATCTACAAGAAAAATGTTATTAATAATGAAATTCTTTGAATCACCAATTATACCTGATCCTACCACCCTCCTGGTGGTGTTATCTCCAAGTGTAACCTTACCTCCAACCCTGGCCTCCAGTGAAATCAACTGATTTGCATATCCAGTCATGTGTCTTGAACATCTGTTGTCCAGGTACCACATGCTTTCATGAGGTCTTGTATGAGAGCGCACCTTCAAAATCATCAAATGTCAGATTAGGAACCCAAACAGGTTTGGGTTCCTTCTTATGAAAAGAAGAATACAATGCATGTGTGCTGTGCTGTGAAACAGGCAATTTGGGCCTCTACATCCAATGTGTACTACGGTGAACAGTGCAAGTATGGGAGATGTGTCCTAACATGCCACAAGAAAAATATCTAACACCAGGAAAAGGGTTAACTAATCTACGTGGGTGATAGTGCCTCTTCCTAGGTTTGTATGAAACATACTTTGATGATTTTGAAACAGATTCTTCAAAAGGTGGAGGTGCATAAAATTGTGCAAAAGTAGGTGGAGTTTTATTTTTCTCAAAAGCATAAATTTTTACACTTAAAAATTCATTTTCTTTCTGCAAACTTATAATTTCAAATTTTAGTTGGTGTTCACTACTATCTAAATTAGATGCATGAGTTTCTGATTGTTTAAATACAGCTTTTAATTCAATATGTGATATTTTTAACAAATCATGCTCAACAATTAAATTAAAATGCTTTTTATTCAATTCATCAAATTCATCAAGTAAAGACATGTGATTGCTTTCAACTGTAGAATGATCTTTAACCATAACATCATGCTCTTTTTGCAAAGTTAGGAAATCTAATTTCAGGCTGGCATGCAATTTCTTAAGTTTCCTATAAGATGAATGAATTTTCCCAGAAACTTCTAGCAATTGATCATAAGTAAGCTCACATACTTTTTTTTATTAGACTGATCAGGATGATTATCTACCACTTGAAAGTTTGATAAGGATGTTAAGCCCTAATGAACTAGTCTTGAGGCTAACCAAGAGGCAGGGTGAATTGGTTATTTTAAAAAATTCAAGAGCAACAGAAAAGATCTTTTGATAATTTGCAATGGAAATAAGTAAACATAGTAATAAAAAGATCAATCACACATTTTAGCCAAATAGATAATAGTAGAAAAATAAAGTACAAAAAATAATCAGAAAGAGCACACCAGATTTTATAGTGGTTTGATCAACTTGACCTACATCCCCTCTCCGGAGCCTCCCCTCTGGGTATTGCACTAACAAAAAAGTGACTCTCCTTTTGCTCCCACAACAAGGTAGAGAAGCCTGTACAAAAATCTCCTTTTTACCAACCCGATGAGGTAAAGAATCTGAACTCCTATCACTTCCTCCTGAAGCAGGCATAGAACCCGAACTCCTTTTGCTTCCTCCTAAAGCAGGCAGAGAACCTCGATCTTCTTGCAGATGATCCTCCCACAGAAAACACTGACAAGATAAGAGATGACGAACAAAAAAGATGACTTTGATCCTTATTTGGAGCAACCTATGTGAATCCCTCACAAACTCCCCCTCATAAGATCCTCTCTCTCTCCTGAGCTCTCTCTCTCTCTCTCGGATTTCTCTGGAAAGGAAAGTGGTAAAAGATTTTTCTTGATGGAAGAAAAAGATCTTAAATAGGAGGGCTCAAAAATTGCTCTAAATCTCAACTAGTTGTCAAATATCATCAAGGATGATTGATCGATCATCCTGTATGATCAGTTCAAAATCACATGTATCAGCCTGAACGATCTAGTTTCTCTGGATAATTAGTATACAAGAGTTGTTTAGATCGTCTCGTACAATTCTGCGATCATCCAGGATGCTTAGTGTAAATCAGGAATTTCATCCAGAAGAAAGCTCTGGTCGTCCAGGGGAACTTGAGCTGGACTATCATAAAATAACTTGATCGTCTAGGATGATATGTCTATCATCCTGTATGATTAGTTCAAAAAGTGCCAAAATCATCTGGTTCATAGCTCTGGACGTACTGGTCAGAACATGCTGGACGATTTCAAAATGACTTGATCGTCCGGGATGATATGGGTATCGTCCCTTACGATTAGTTGAAAAATGGGATTATCATCCTGTACACAGCTCTGGACGTACAGGTGATAGCCACTGGATGGTCAGGATTTTTAACACATCATCCCGTAGGATCCTGAGATCGTCTAGGACAATATGATTGAATCAATCAGACCTTAATTACTTTCCTTAAATACCAGACTAATTTAGGAATGATTGTAATGGATCATCTAGGATGATATACGTATCATCCGGGATGATCAGATCAAATCTCTAAAAATAAAAACTTGCCTAACTTGATCTGGCGGCTGAGAATTCTTGATTTAAGCCTATCATCCTGTACGATATTGGGATCATCCAGGACGATCAGCTTTATCAAATTGACTTAACATGATCATCCTAATTAGGGTTTTTATTTTCACTGGATCATCCTGTACAATATGAATATCATCCAGGATGATATGAATAAAATTTTGAGATAGAAACTCTAACTCACTAAAACTCTCCCTCTGAGTGTGTGTGTGCAAGGTTACTTAGCGAGGGGATCAATTATATTGCATTTGACTCAAGAAAGGAAAAAATTACAATTAAACACACACAAACCTGATCTTGAGTTGCCTTGGATTATATTTGATCTTTTGTACTTGAAATGATTAGCCAAGCAAAACAAAACACAAACATATTTGTCATCATCAAAACTATACTTCTTGAATCCAGATTTGTAACAGAAGGATATTGAATTCGCATTACATGTGTTAAACTACAAAAGGGCATTGTAGGAAAATGTACGATAATGACGATTAGGTTTAATAAGATTTTCAAAAAGAATTTGAAAATTCAAAAATCTGGCAAAACCTTTCCTTATTTTCAAACTCAATATGTTGAATTCACATTCAACATAAAGGTTTACAAAATTAAAGGGTGAATTCTATGAAATTGACTTAAGTCCTTTATCCCAATGAGCGATTCGGGAATGAAAAGTCAAAGATCAAATTTACTAAAAGTATTGAATACATATTGCATATATTTAAACTACAAGGGACGCTACAGGAAAATATTTAGTAAAGAGGATTGACTAACTAAAAATAGTTCAAAAGCTAAACTTAGACTTTTTTGTATCAATACTTTGAGAAACTAGAAGGAACTAAGGTTGACTAACTAAAAATTTTGTGTGATTAATCCTAAAGGTATAATTCCCTAATAATTAATTTTTTAATTATGGTAAGCTAATTAATGGCTTAGGTATAATTTATAGAGATTAATACATATAAACTAAGATCAATCTTGAGACATTAAATTAAAATCTAATATATCAATATGAAATGGTAACATGCTGTTTGATTAAAAAGGTGTTGTTTGAAAAGTTTAATTTTCTTTGGGAGAATTAAACTTCTGGAATTCTAGTTTTGAAATTGAACCCTTCATTATAAATAATATATTGCCTTGGGAGGCAAACATATCATTCTTAATGGGTTTAAATTGAAAAACTTTGGATTCATCCTGATTATTGTAGTCAAACTAAGGGAAGAATCACATATGACCCTGGAGGGTCAAAATGAAATTTAATCGAGTGTTTGACTATATTAATCTGGACAAATGGATCATTAATTTCATAATCAAAATGATGATAGCAATCGATATATCTCTCTAAGGAAAGGAATAATCAATCACTATCTATCATTTGAAAATGACAATAATGATCATCAAGTTTAATTTTCTGAAAGATAATTAATTAAAGTTTTAAAAAAGGTTGATTTTTAAAAATTTGATTTCAGTTTCTAAATTTCCTATGAGCACAATCCCTCACAGTTAATTACTTCATAGGAAATAAAAATTTCCTATGAATACTCTCAATTAAAATAGTGGTACAAATTTTATTTATGAATTCAAAGTTCGATATCAAAAGGAGGGTTGGAACTTTCAAATGGGATTGGTCAAAGTGGGACACTTATTTCTGTGATCAAGGAGGAAGGGTAGGAGGCACCTGAGATTCTGAAACTATTCAAAATGCCTCAATCTATCCTAAGTTATAGGCTTAAATTTGAATTGAAAGAGCTTTTAAGTTTGAATGGTCAATTTTATTAGAAAGTTGAGATTAGATTCCCAAAGGTTGACGTCTTATAGCCTGAGCCTACCTCAGAACCTAAGTCTAAAATGAGTACTAAAAACCAGTAACCTGAACTTAGCTAATACAATGCACGATTTAGACTTACCCCGACATGGATTGGTGAGCCAGCTAAACGACCTAAGTGCTTTAAAATTATGTGTCCGATCACTTATGAAAAAGTGGCAGGGATATTATTTAACATAAGTTTTTGAGAGTAGGTATGATATCTAGAGAAGTCCATAATTTGGCCCCTTAACATATGTTGGGTATTTGATGCTTAAGCTAAAATGTAATTAAAGTTTTAGACACTTTTTTAAATTGGTTTCTAATATGATGCATGCTAATTGACTCGATTAAATACATAAAATTTGAATGAATAAAAAAGCCTAAAAATTAAATTTTATCCTAGAGATTGCATAGATTCCCCTTAATAGATTTGCACCCTTATAGGCTAGGTGATCTGCCAGAACTCGTAGGCGGGGAGGTGCCTAACAAAGGAAAGAAGGTGCAGCAAGTATGCTATGCGAACTCCCGACGGTCCCGGGCTTACTTCTTAAAATTGTTAGAATTTCTATGTGAGCTTAAAATTTTTAAATTTAATTAAAGTAGAAGAATTTTTAAAGTACCCTCATGAGCCTCCGATCAAGTTCCAGACTAAATCAAATACGGCACACAAGATCGCCAAAAAACTAAGAAAAGTATACAATCCTATATCGCAATCAACACATCAATCAAAAATCAAATAAATTAAATTAATATTCAAATTGAAAGTCAATATGACAAGTGCCACTTAATATTATAATCTAGAATTACAGAAATTAAAAGTGGCCATGAACCATTGATAATAAGCCCAGATTTCTAGTTCTAAGACACAAGTGACTTTGAGAATTAGGATTCTTGTCATTCTTCACTTCTTCGTCCTTCGGCAGGCTCCTTGAATCCATCGGGTTCGGATATCAAAATGAAAAGAAACTCCCCCTCGAAAGGGGTGTTATCTTTTCCCTTTGGATATTTGGAACTATCTTAACTTGATCTTTCAAATGGAGGAAGAATCTGCCCTAAGGCATGTCTTTTTCTCTTTGGAATCTAAGTTGTCACTTTAAATATTTACAACTCAATAGACTTGAATTATATTTGATAAAAATTAAAATCTAGACTCAACACCTACAGAAATTTACATCCCAAGAAGTTAATATTAATCAAAAATTTAAATACTCAATCACAGCCACACTTTGCCATGCTCTTTTAATTCTAAAGGGGTTCTTAGCATGCTTAGCACATGTTAAAAATATTATTAATTTCAAAGCTTGATTTTTTATTTTTCTCCTTTAATTTTTATGCCCTGTGTGAGTATGACCATCTGCATAAGATTACATTGGTATTTAAAATGTCCATAACCTAGGGGTAAATCTAACGTCCATCAATCTTGTCACTGTGTACAAAAATTAAATAAATAAACACATCAATTAATTTTACTAATAGCAACTAATATGCAGTAAAAGCTCAAAAAATCTGACACATAATAATAGAAAAGTAAAACATCGCCCTAACCTAAGACTAGAGTTGGTTATCCTAGAAAATCATCTAAAGTGTGTGAGGTAGGCTGTGTGCTTTGGATATATCCTATATAGGATATTTTATTGGAGTCGCTTGATGTTCTGGTTGGTTGAAAGGCTTAAAGAAGAATTTAATTAAAGTCTAAATTTTAATAATTTAAAATTAATTTTAAATTATATATATATATATATTTAGTTAAATGGTTCTCACCTTTGTTGCTCATCGAGGTCGTGAAGTTTATTTCACCTTCATTGGGGTTAACTTAATAGTCTCGTTGGCCTGGGTTACCTAGTTGTAACTGGTATAATTAAGTTAACTTGATTAATTAAGGTTTGAATGTTAATGATTTTGAATTAAATTTGGTTAGTTTCTGATTTTTAAGGTTTGAATTAATTTAAATTTGCTATAAACTGGTTTATGGCATTGTGCCACAATACTCAAGGAACAAAGCCTCCTAAAGACACGTAGCCTCACCGCCAGGAGTCCATCCAAAAAACTTGGTTCATATAATTAGATTAAGGATTTTAATTTGTTTAAATAATTAATTATGATTTGATTTAATAATTTACACTATATTTAATCCATTTGTGATATTGTGTCACCAGGCTCGAGGAACTAAGCCTCCTTAGGACACTTAGCCCTGCAGACTGGAGTAGTCCATCCTAAAATCTTTATGTTTGGAGTGGTTGTTATGTATTAAAGGGTTGGTTGAATAATTTTGATATTGATTTAACACTTTTTTGTAATTTAAGATTGATTTTCAAATTTTAGAATTTTTGGATTATTTTAATGTATTAATTAAGGGGTCAAAATTGGACTTTTAGATTTAATTAAATTTCTAGAGTTTTGATATTTTTATTAAATATTAGACTTTTTGGTGAGTAATTAGGCTATGAGTTTGCTAGATTTGAATTTTTCTATGAGAAGTTATGAATTTTAGAAGTTTAGACTTAAATTTTAACTAAAGATTGACTAGATTATTGACATTTTGATTTTGAATTATTTTTGGATGTTTGATATTTTTCATAAATATTTGATCTCAAATGGAGTCTAATTCTTTTGAGTTTACTCAAATTAGATTTTTTTTGGAATTAGTTATGATTTTTTAAAGTTTTGGGTATTCATTAGAATTATTAAAATTATTCAATTAAGGGGCTCTTATTAATTTTGCTCTAAATGAACTCCCAACTTTTTGAAATCAACTCCAAAGGTCACGAAGGGCCTAATGAGTAATTCCCAAGTGTTTGGAGAATTTTTTTAAATTTTTAATTATTTTTAATTAATTATATTAATTAAATATTAAATTTTAATAAAAATTAGATTAAACTTAAATATGATGTCAAATCAAAGGGGTTTTAATTTTCTTAAGTTGGAAACTGAATTCTGGTCAGTTTAGGGTATTATACATATTTTTTTGGATTTAAATTTAATTTATTAGAATTTTAGAAGTTTTAATGCTTAATTAAGGATTTAAAATTAAGTAAATTAATTTAGGGGCTTAATGATTTCAAAAGTCGGTAAGAAGTTTTCTTAAGGCTGTAGATGTTACTAGGTTCAAATGATTTGAATTTCATATCAATAGGAGGTGTATCCTATTTTCTAGAATTATTCTAAGTTCTCTAAACATTAGTCCTTCATTATTATCCTTAATGATGTCATTAAGTTAGGTGGGATTAAATCAATGTTTTGCTAACCCTTGACATACACATATATAAATATGCAAAACCACACTCAAGTCTTTAAATGTAGGAGAGCCTAGGCTAAGTGGTGTGTGCATCCTAAGCATGCAAGGATTAAACATTAATTAACATATATATAAAACTTTAATTAGTGATTAATTAGAATATAACTATTCACTAATCCTCCCCATAATTCTTATTCAATCAAGCTTTATCTATATTTAAACTTTCATAGGAATACTCAAAGCTCTCTATTTAATAAATATAGTTTTATAAGTAGTTTTAATATTAGAAAATAGGTTAATTTTAGGATTTTCTAGAAAAAATTAAGATGATTCAAAATAATTTTCAAAGAAATATGAAAATAATTCTAAAATAATTTTCAAAATAATTTTGAAAATACTTTCATAATTTAAGATGATTTAAAAATAGAGATTTTGGATTTTTGAAGAATTATTTAAGTTGAAAATTAATTAAAAATTAATTAAATACTTAAATTTTTAAATAATTTAAATAATTTAAGATATTTAAGATATTTGAAATAAATTTTAAACTTTAAAATAATTAAATTAAGTCCTCTGATTTTAATAAAATAATATTAAATTTTATTTTAAATTAAATTGAATTTTTAATTAATTATTAAAGGAGTTAAATAATTAAAATTTAATAAATATTCATTAAATTAATTTTAATTTCAAATTAAAAATATCTTAAAAAAATTTCTGATTATTTTAAATATTTTAAAATAAATTTTTAATTTTGAAAACATTTAATATAATATTTAGTTAAATATTAACTTAATGTTTATTAAATGTTACAACAACAACAACAACATCAAGCCTTTATCCCACTACGTGGGGTCAGCCACATGAATCCTTTTTCTCCATTGTGTCCTGTTAAAAATCAAATTCTCATTTTAATCTAATAAAGAAAGATCATTTCTAATATTTTCTAACCAAGTCCTTTTAGGTCTACCTTTACCTTTCTTAACATTAGTCAAATCTAAGACCTCTACTTTCCTAACTGAGTCATCGGGAAGCCACCGTTTTATGTGACCAAACCATCTAAGGCGGCTCTCTCTAATCTTATCTTCCACTGGAGCTACTCCAACCTTTTCACAAATATGCTCATTTCATATCCTATCTCTAAGGGTAAAGCCACTCATCCACCTATGCATCCTCATCTCTGCAACACTTAACTTAGAATTATGTTTCTCTTTTAATGGCCAACATTCGGCATCATAAAGCATTACAGGTCTCACCACCATCTTATAGAATTTTCCCTTAAGTTTGATGGGTACTTTTCTATCAGACAATAATCCCGATGCATTCCTCCACTTCAACCATCAAACTTGGATTCTGTTGATAATGTCCCCATCAATTTCACCATCACTCTAAATAATAGATCCAAGATATCTAAAATGTGTACTCTTATTAATGAGTTGATCGCCCAAAGTCATAGTCCCCTCACTAGGTCTATTATTACTAAAATTACACTCCATATATTCCATTTTAGATCTACTCAAGCAAAAACCTTTAGACTCTAAGGTTGACCTCCATAATTCTAGTTTACCTTCAACTCCCTCTCTAGTCTTATCAATAAGAAAAATATCATCAGCAAAAAGTATACACCAAGGTACATCCTCTTACAAATGTCTAGTGAGAACATCCATAACTAAAGCAAAAAGATATCGGCTTAAGGCTGATCCTTGATGTAATCCAACCAAAATAGGGAAATACTTGGTCAAACCACCTTGTGTTTGAACACAACTAATAGCTCCTGAATAAATATCTTTAATGATTTGAATATAAGCATTTTAACTCCTTTATTTTCAAGAACTCTCCATAGCATTTCTCTTGGAACTTTATCTTATGCTTTTTCTAAATCAATAAATATCATATGTAAATCCTCCTTATTCTCTCTATATTTCTCCATCAAACCTCTTAATAAATGTATGGCTTCCATAGTAGACCTACCCGACATGAATCCTAGTTGATTTTGAGAAACATTAATGTAATCAAATAATTAGAATCATTTAAAATAAATGAAGTTTTAATTTGAAAATTAATTTTAACTTAAAACACATAATCTTCTAAAAATTTTAAGGTATATTATATATTTTTATGATTTAAATCTAATTTGTTTTGAATTTTTAAATTTTAAGATAATTAAATGTGTTTTTAAATAACTTAAAGTTAATTAATATAAAAAAGTAATTCTTAAATTAAATTAAATGAAATATTAAATGTTTTTTTGAAATTTTTAATTACTTAAAATAATTTTATTTGAATTTAGTTTAAATTAAATATTAATTAAATATTTAAAATTTTAATGAATTGAAAAAGATTTGAAATATAAGATATATCTTAAATGAATTTTAATTTAAACATAGTATATTTTAATATAATTATTTAGTTATTTAAAATATTTTAGTGTAAAACTTTTAATTTTGAAAGTATTTAATGTTTAATTATTAAATATTAATTAATTATTTAAATATTTTAAATAATATAAATAATTTAAATCATCTTAAGTATTTTGACTTAAGTTTTAATTTTAAAATATTAAAAAAGAATATTTAATAATTTAATTAAAATATTTCAAATAAAATTTTGAACTTTTGAAAATAAATGAATTATTTTTTAATTAAATTTAATTAAAAATATCAAGATTTTAATTTTTTAAATAATTCAAAAAATATAAAAAAGTTTGAATTAATTTTCTTTTTAAAATAAAGTACTTTAAATTCTGAGAAATTTGATATGAAATATTAATTTTTTGGATTTATATTTTATTTCTAATCATTTTTTGAGTTTTTTTATTTTAAAATAATTTAAAATTATATTTTTAATTAAAATATATATTTTGGCGACGGGTGGGCTACGTGGCGAGATCTAATTCGTCCAATCAAAAATGCAGTAGCGGTGGGCCCCGTGGCGGCATCGTAATGGTTGATCAGAACTGCGAAGCTGGCAGGCTATCATTTACAATGATTGCACTACCATGTAGTCATTTGAAATGATTGTAATGGCGGCGCTCTCAATCCCACGGCCAGTTAACCACATCAGCGGATGCCCTCCACCATCAGATGATCCGCTATTCGAAATCAACAGCTTTGATTGGGCGGGATAGAGGAGTTAACTATGGATCAACCCATGCTATCAGAAAGAACCACTGAACGATAAGATCTACGCCGTTGATCATAGAATCAACTGCTAAAATTTTACATAATTAGGGTCTACATATACCGAACCCAGAATGGGTATTTTGGCTCATTTATGCGATTCAGTTAACCAAATAACATGGAATTTAAAACTTAAGTTAAACACATGAACAGAAATCATAAGGATGCATTTGAACGGTTAAATAAGTACTTAATTAAAAGCTATTTTACTCTAAGCTATGTGACCTAGGGTTAGGGATTTAAGAGAAATTAAGTGTTGGATTGGATCAATCTCAGTTTCTCTGATCTTATAGATTGTACACATACGATTCTCCTTCAAAAATTGCAGTCTGAAAGAATTTGATCAACATATATCAGCCTTGTGTGGATTTACCTTAACCACGCCAGAAGGTTGGTCACCGATAGGATTTTGATAATGGATTTTTGGTTGAGAATGTATGGGAGGTTCAGGGGAGCTCAAAAGAACTGTAGGTCAGGTTTGAAGAGTCTAGAATGGAGAGAGAGTGGGTGATCATGAATGAGACTCATTTTGAGTCTTTTGCCCTATTCAATCCACTCTAGATTGAATGGACGGTTGAGATTGATTTGGCTGGACCCCAAATGGTTGCCAAGTGTCCTGGAGGTTATTGCGAGCATGAGGTTGAAAGGACAATGGTACATCCTAGGTTGAAAGCTCATTTTATCTCGTATGAGCTCGTAAGATGATTAGGGACCATTGGATTTTGATCTAAAGGTTAATATTAGATCTAAGAAAGTTTTAGATTCTATTAGAGATGCTAGGATGGTTTGGATTATAGTAGGTTAGGTTTAAATGGGGTTTTGACAAAATTTGACCCATTTAAATACTTGGTTTAACCAGTTGACTGGTCCCCATGCCACATGGCAGCTGAGGTGGCATGGGAGAAGGCTTTGGATGCTGGAGTGATTACTTGTAGAGATTTAATGCATGAGGATTAGAGTTAGAATGAATTAGAGAGGGTTTTAAAGGGATTTGAGCATGCTTTGATCCATATATACTTCTTGTTGACTGTTTGATTGGTCAAACAGTCAACCTAGGCCTAGGTGGACAAGGGGTAGAGCTTAAGAGTTTATTGAATAGATCTCAAGGCCTTAATATGGTATGCTTAAAGTTTAGAAAAGGGTTTGAAGTGGTTTGACCAAGTCATATAGTTAACTTGGTCAACTTTTATTTGGATTTGATTGGCCAAGCATTAGGGCATGATTAGGCCATAATTAGAAGTTAATTTGAGGCTTGAAATAGGTATGATAGGTTAAATGGGTTGAAATTATCCATTTAAAGCCTTAAGGGGTACTTGGGTCAGCCTAGGTTTACTTGGTTAACCAGGTTAGCCCAAGACTTGGGTTTGGGCTAAATGGGTTTGAAATGTTAAATGGGGTCTGGTAGAGGTGGTCTGAGGGATTGAAATGGTCATTTGGGTCAAATCACCTGTTTGGGCCCTTGATGGGTGATTGGGTCAACCTAGGTTGACTTTATTGCAAATCTGGTTTTAAAGGTTATGATTTTGATGATAGCAAACATTTTTATTTCAGGTGGCCTGTTTAATCTTTTAGGTACGCAGGATCAATTGCAAGTTCAAGCTAGTCTAAGATCGAGTCAATCTATTTTAAAATTTAGGTCAAATGTACTATTTTCATCTTTATTGAGTCAAATGCTATGTAACTGATTCCCTAGCTAAGTAATCTTGCACACACACACTCAGGGGGAGAGCTTGAGTGAATTAGAGTTTATGTTCATTTTTTTGTTCAGATCATCCTGGATAATATTAATATCATCCTGGATGATCTAGTGAAAAAAGAAAGCTTAATTAGGATGATCATGTTATGTCAGTTTAATTAAGCTGATCATCCTGGATGATATAAATATCGTAAGGATGATAGGCTTAAATCAAAAATTCTCAGCCGCTAGATTAAGTTAGGCAAGTTTTTATTTTTGGTGATTTGGTCTGATCGTCTCGGATGATACATGTATCATCCTGGATGATCCATTATAATCATGCCTAAATTAGTCTGGTGATTAGGGAAAGTAATTAAGGTCTGATTGATTCGATCATATCATCCTGGACTATCACAAGATCGTACGGGACAATATGTTAAAAATCCTGACCTTGTAGTGCTGATCACCTGTACGTCCAGAGCTGTATGCTGGACGATATTTTTTCTTTTGAACTAATCATACGAGACGATACCCATATCGTCCCGGATATCATCTTGGACGATCAAGTCATTTTGTGATCATCCAGCATGTTTGACCTATACATCCAGAGTAGTTTTCAAGATGATTTTGTGTGTTTTTGAACTGATCATACAGGACGATCGCCAGATCATCCTCAACGATCCAGGCCAACCAGTTGAGATTTAGGGCTATTTTTGAGCCCTCCTATTTAAGATCTTTTTCTTCCGACAAGAAATTTTTTTTGCCACTTTCCTTTCCAGAGAAACCTTGAGAGAGAGAGAGGGAGAGCTTGGGAGAGAGAGAGAGGGAGAGCTTGGGAGGGGGAGTTTGTGAGGGATTTACAAAGGTTGTTCCAAGCAAGGATCAGAGTCATCTTGTCCATTCATCGTCTCTCATCTTGTCGGTGTTTTTTGTGGGAGGATTGTTCTCAAGAAGATCCGGGTTGTCTGCCCACTTTAGGAGTAAGTAAAAGGAGTTCAGGTTCTCTGCCTGCTTCAGGAGGAAGCGAAAGGAATTTAGGTTCTCTGTCTCACCGGGTTGGTGAAAAGGAGTTTTGTACAGGCTTCTCCGCCTTATTGTGGGAGCAGAAGGAGAGTCACTTTTGTGTTAGTGCAATACCTGGAGGGGAGGCTCCAGCGAGTGAACGTAGATCAAGTTGACCAAACCACTATAAAATTTGGTATACTCTTTCTGATTATTTTCTACACTTTACTTTCTGTTATTATCTGCTTGGGTGAAATCTATGATTCATCTTTTTATTTCTGTGTTTACTTATTTCTACTGTAAATTATCGAAAAGATCTTTCCTGTTGCTGAGGAATTTTTTAAAATAATTAATTCACCCCCCCCTCTTGGTTAGCCTCGGGACTAGTTCATCAGGGCTTAACATCCCTATCAAACTTTCAAGTGGTATCAGAGCGGGATTCAAAAATTAAGTTTAAAAACTTTTGAATTTGATCCATGGCTAACTTTAGAAATTGTAATACTACTGAAGGTTATTCAATTGCACGACCACCATTATTTGATAACATACCTTTTGATTTTTGGAAAACTCGCATATCCACTTTTCTTCAATCTATAGATTATCACATGTGGATGCTTATTAAGGATGGCTATAAAGCACCTTTTAAAATGGTTAATAATGTTAAAACTGAACTTCCTTTCACTGAATGGACTCATAATGATCAGGACTAAGCCCAACTGAATGCCAAATGTTTGAACTATTTTTTTCGTGCCTTAAAATTTGAGGATTACATACGTGTCTCTACTTGTACAACTGGTAAAGAAATTTGTGATAGATTGTGCATCACTTATGAAGGTACATCTGAGGTTAAGCAATTTAGAGTGAACATCTTACTTCATGACTATGAACTCTTTCACATGAAACCTAGTGAATCGATTTCTAAAATGTATACTAGGTTCACTCAAATTGTCACTTCTCTACATACTTTAGGAAGAGAACTCACTAACTATGAAAGAGTGATCAAAATTTTTAGATGTTTGTCTTCTTCATATGATGCTAAGATAACTGCGATCACTAAATCTAAAGATTTGAATACTTATTCTAATGATAGCTTACTTGGATCACTCATTGCTTACGAGCAAGGGGTAAACCAAAGACAGCTTGATGCAGGTGAGAAGAAGAAGGAGAAAACTGTAGCACTGAAGGCCAACGATACTGACACTGACTCTTTCGGGTCTGATAGAGATAATGTTGCCTTAATCACTAGGCAATTCAAAAGCTTTTTAAGGAGGAAACATAAAAACTTTTAGAAGTGGAACAAGGGTAAGTCCAGTAAAAATTTTAAAGGTTCATCTGATACTATTTATTTTGAATGCATGAAGCCTCAACATATGAAGGCTGATTGTCCTACACTTAAGACTCACCCAAGCAAGGAGAAGGGTGAGGAGAAAACCAAGTTCAGGAAGGATAAAAAGCGGATTCAAAAGACGTTCTGGGCAGATTCTGCATCCCACTCCTCTAAGACTGAAGTTGAAGAGGAGGAAACTAACTTGTGTCTGATGGCTGATGATGATCCTGGTCAGTTTGATTAAGAAGAAGTATGTGAGCTTACTTATGATCAATTACTTGATGTTTTTGAGAAAATTCATTCATCGTATAGAAAACTTAGGAAATTGCATGCTAGCCTGAAATTGGATTACTTAAATTTGCAAAAAGAGCATGATGTTGTGGTTAAAGATCATTCTACACTTGATAGCAATCACATGTCTTTACTTGATGAATTTGATGAATTGAACAAAAAGTGTTCTAATCTGATTACTAAGCATGATTCATTGAAAACCTCGCATGTTGATTTAGAAAGAGCTTTTAAAGAATTAGACAACATGGCAAGTGACGTGAAGGGTAGTAAGGGAGCATTGAAGTTTGAAATTGCAAGTCTTAAGAAGGAGAATGAATTTCTAAAAGTAAAAATTAGTGCTTTTGAGAGAAATGAAACACCTCCTACTTTTGCACAATTTTATGCACCTCTACCTTTTGAAGAATTTGTTTCAAAATCATCAAAGCATGTTTCATACAAACCTAGGAAGAGGCACAATCACCCACATAGATTAGTTAACCCTTTTCCTAGTGTTAGATGATTTTCATGTGGCATGTTAGGACACATCTCCTACACCTGCACTATTCACCATAGTACACATTGGTTGTGGATGCCCAAATTGCCTGTTTCACAGCATAGCACACATGCATTATACTTTTCTTTTCATAAGAAGGAACCAAAACTTGTTTGGGTTCCTAAATCTGACATTTGATGATTTTGTAGGTGTACTCTCACATAAAACCTTATGAGAGCGTGTGGTACCTGGACAGCGAATGTTCAAGACACATGACTGGAGTGCAAATTAGTTTATTTTGCTGGAGGCAAGGGCTGGAGGCAAGGTTACACTTGGAGATAACACCACCAGGAGGGTGGTAGGAGCAGGTATAATTGGTGATTCAAAGAATTTCATGATTGATAATGTGTTGCTTATAGATGGATTGAAACACAACCTGCTAAGCATCAGTCAACTCTGTGACAAATGATACAATATTAAATTCTTGCCCACTTGCTGCATTTGAAGCTTAACTGATAAAATTATTTTGCAGGGTTAAATGATCAATAATGTCTACATGCTGGATGTAAGTTATTTTAAAGCTGATAATTTAATTTGCTTAAAAACTACGGTTGATGAGTCTTAGTTGTGGCACAGGAGATTATGTCATGCCAGTATGAAAAACCTTAGAAGAGTCACCTAAAAGGACTTAGTTAGAGGTGTCCCCAAGCTTAAGTTCACTAAGGACCACTTGTGTGATGCCTGTCAATTAGGGAAGCAAGTCCAGTCCTCCTTTCACTCCATTAAGGACATCAACACCTCTAGACCTTTAGATGTACTTCACATGGATCTCTTTGGACCCATTAGCACTGCCAGCTTAGGAGGGAAATTTTATGGTTTTGTGATTGTTGATGATTACTCGAGGTTCACTTGGATTAAATTTCTGTCACATAAATCTGAGTCATTTGAGGAATTTAAGTTTTTTTTCACTTGGATTCAGAGGAAGTTAGGTTGTGAGATCCTGACTATTCATAGTGATCATGGTGGAGAGTTTAAAAATGTGAAGTTTGGAACTTTCTGTGAGGAGCAAGGGATTAGCCACAATTTTTCAGCTCCTAGGAACCCTCAGCAGAACGGGATAGCTGAAAGGAAGAATAGGACCTTAGTAGAAGCCACTAGAGCCATGCTTGCTGAGTATTTACTTCTAAAATACTTTTGGGCTGAAGTAGTGAACACTACCTATTATGTGCTGAATAGGGTGAATGTTAGATCCAATCTGAACAAGACACCTTATGAGATCATTAAGGGTAGAACTCCAAACCTGTCCCACCTCCATGTCTTTGGCTGTAAGGTTTTCATTCTAAATAATGGGAAATCATCCTTAGGAAAATTTGACCCCAAATCTGATGAAGGAGTGTTCTTAAGTTATTCTAGTGTGTGGAAATCCTTTAGGGTATTTAATAAGAGGACTTTGGTGGTGGAAGAGACAACTCATGTGGTGTTTGATGAATCTAATCCTAAGGAGACTAGAGTTGAGGAAGAAGAAGTGGTAGGAGAGATTACACAAGAGGTTGAAAATGAAAATCTGGAGGAAAGGGTAAAACCTCAAAACATCTTGCCTAGAGATTGGAGATATTCTTCGAGTCATCCTAAAGAACTGATCTTAGGAGACCCTTTTGAAGGTGTTAGGAATAGGCATGGACTTAGGAAGAAAGTAAACCACTCTGCCTTTATCTCAATGACTGAACCCACCAACATCAATCAAGCCCTTTCTAATGAATTTTAGATCTTAGCTATGCAAGAGGAACTGAATTAATTTGTAAGAAATGATGTTTGGGAGTTAGTAGAAAGACCTAAGAATCAAAGTATAGTGAGAACCAAGTGGGTCTTTAAGAATAAGATGAATGATTCTTGGGTGGTGGTTTAGAATAAGGCAAGATTGGTGGCTAAGGGGTATAATCAGATTGAAGGGATTGATTTTAAGGAGACCTTTGCCCCGATAGCAAGATTGGAAGCCATTAGAGAGCTACTAGCCTTTACCTATTATAAAAGATTTAATTTATTTCAAATGGATGTCAGGAGTGCCTTTTTAAATGGGATAATAAAAGAGGATGTCTACGTAGAGAAACCCTTAAGTTTTGAGAGTTCCCAATATCCAAATCATATTTATAAATTAAAAAAGGCCTTATATGGATTGAAACAGACACCTAGAGCTTGGTACGAGAGGCTTAGCACATTCTTGTTAGAAAGAGAGTTTGTTAAGGGGAGCGTAGATACCACCATTTTTCTGAGGAGAATAGGGGATGATTTACTCATTGTCTAGATCTATGTAGATGATTTACTTTTTGGATCCTCTGATAAAAATTTATGTGATGATTTTTCTAAAATATTGAGTAAGGAATTTGAGATAAGTATGATGGAAGAATTGTCCTACTTTTTGGGATTTAGCATAAGGCAAATGGATGATGAAACCTTTCTCAATCAATCTATATATACTAAGGACATTTTGAAGAAATATGAAATGGACAAAGCCAAGCCAATCAACACTCCGATGAGCTCCTCTGTTTAGTTAGATAAGGATTCAAATGGAAAATCTGTTGATCAGAAGAAGTATAGAAGAATAATTGGATCACTTCTTTACCTAACTGCTAGCCGACCTGATATTATGTTTAGTATTTATCTTTATGCTAGGTTTCAAGTGAATCCTAAAGAGTCCCACCTGACTGCTATTAAGAGAATTCTTAGATATCTTTTAGGGACCCAAACCTAGGAATCTGTTACCGTAGGCACAACTCCTCTTTTGAGATTATTGGATATTCTGATTCTGACTTTGTAGGGCATAGGGTGGATAGAAAAAGCACTTCTAGAACTTGTCAATTCATAGGACAGTCTTTAGTCTCCTGGTCTAGTAGAAAATAGAACTCAGTTGCACTTTTCCCTGCTGAAGCTGAGTATATTGCCTTAGGAAGTTGTGTAGCCCAAGTCCTTTGGTTCAAACAACAAGTTTTAGATTTAGGATTACCTATGGGTACTATTTCTATTCAGTGTGATAATACTAGTGCCATATGCATTTCTAAGAATCTAATCCAACATTCTAGAACCAAACATATTGATATAAGGCATCACTTTATTAGGGACCATGTTATAAAAAGGGATATTGAGCTGCATCATGTAGCAACTGAAAATTAGCTGGCTGACATATTTACTAAACCACTTGCCTTTGACTCATTTAGCATTTTGAGGACTAGATTGGGTGTGATTGACCTAAATGCATGATTCTAATGACTGATGATTTCTGAGTTTTTCTATTTTTATTTTGTTTCTGTTAGTCTTTAGATTTGAATTACTATTTCCTGTTTCATGTTTGTTCACTGCTGATTTTCTTTTCATTGGTTGGCATTTTTCTGATTTGAGCATTTATTTTGATGAGATTTCCTACTTGTTTTTGATATACTATTTTATTCCTTTAAATATATATATATATATAAAAACTGAATTTCTGACTGAAATTTTTGCCTTATTTTTGGTTTAGATGCTTGTAAGCAGTGATTGGTTCCATTGGATCTGTTAAAGGGAATAAACATTGATGATTGTTTATCTTCCTCTAACTCCTTTAATAGTGTTCTGTTTCTTTTTAATAAAATATTTTTCAAAATTAAAAAGTTGGTTTTTGAAATAGAGATCTATTTTATCTTCCTACAATAATCTACCTCATATGAATAGTATTTTCAAAGTTTTGAGTCATTGGTTTGTTTTTCTGAATCAAGTGATTGCACTTATCATATGATGTATAGTTTTTGTTTTGTGAATTACTCGTCCTTATTGTAGAGAGTGGGTTTTTTCATCTCTTATGTCTGGAACGTAATTTCACAGCTCGGATTTTTTAACGATTTTGAAAGGGAGCAAGCTTATAAAAGATGCCCAAAGAGCGCCAAAATAACAAGAGGTGCAAAATTAGCCCAAGCTGAAAAGATGAGCAATGCCATCAAAAATTGAAAAGATATACGAAGTGTATCAAAAATCAAAAGATGCATAAAGCTCCAAACTAATTGAAAAAGAGGCACAAAATAAGCCCACAAAGAAATAGGCTTTCTTCCCTTTTAGATCTTTAAATGTCTTAGAAAAATTCATGCACCACTCAATATTTTCAAAAGCTTGGAACGAAAAATCATGATTTTTGATTCCTTACTTTGTAATACTATTATATCAGATATTTTTCTAGAACGAGGCTTGAAAGGATCTCTTTACGAATCTAATTTCTTCTCTTTTGAATTGGATTTTTGTTTGAAAGGAATCTGAACCTATAAGGTGTCCGAGGTGGGAGTTACGAAAGTTGATTGTCCAACTTTTTTGGATTTTAGTGTTGTCGATCTTCTTCTTATGGGTTTTTGGATTAAAAATCCATGGAAAAATTTTGAATTACTAGAGCTAATCGATAAAAAAAATCATTATTTTTTTTTGTAATTTTGTGTTTCTAGTTTCTAGTTTTATTTACTTTACTTTTATTTTCATTTTGTTGTATGTATTTTTTGGATCCCTGATCTTTCCTCTTCATCCTTCATCTTTTTCACTTTTTCTTCACATCGTCCTAGATGATCCCCACATCATCCTGGATGATCGTCTTCATCCTAAACGATCGATTCATCATCCTGGCCGATCCATTCAAATCATCTCCACTCTGATCAAACGGCTGAGATGCACCAATTATTGGTGATAGACTTAGACGATCCTTACATCATCCTGGACGATATGATTCAGTTTTCCTGATCCTGATCAAATTGCTGAGAATGCACCTATTATTGGTCATCATCCTGGATAATACACCTCATCATCCTGAACGATCCACATGTCAGCAGTTGGACGATTCAAATTCGGCCCATCCTATACATTTATTACATATCATCCTGGACGATCCACCTCATCGTCCTGGATGATACTTTTCATCAACGGTCGTCCAGCTAGACTCCTCGGGACGATCGCCTGTCTCTAATCATCCTAGATGATCTCTGATCGTCCGGGATAATCCGATCGCCTTTCTGACCAATTATCCTGCCCATCATAATTCTCATATCATCCTGGATGATCCTGCGATCGTACGATATGATCTGGCCGACTTCTACTTAAATAGCCATTTTTTCTTCAGATTTCTTCACCCCTCTTCCTTCCATACTTCCTCTCTTATGATTATAATGGCTGGTGGAAAGATATCTAGGCATCAAGGTGCAAGCTCCTCTTGGGGAAATATCGATTCTCGCTTCCCTGAGGCAGTTGATCAGACTACCTTCCAATGTTACAGTGAAGTTGGAATCACTCACTCTAGGATAGTAAACCCCCACACTCTTACCTACCCAGTCTTGTATCTGTTTACCCATACCTCCCTGACCTTTATTCTCACCTTGGCCTTCCCCTTTAGTTCTGAACTCCTTAAGGTCTTTTTCGCAAATCTTCGTATCACTGTTGACTACTCTGCCCTTCACTCCTTCGTTAATCAGTGAACTATAGAACTCACCGCCCAGGATTTTCATTATATCCTTCAACTCTCCATCATTGGTGATAAGATCCACACCCTCATTTCTGATCCAAATTTTGATTGGAGTGTCATCAATCATTTCCTTCGAAACACTAATGTTAACTATCATGATAATGCCTGTTCCTCCCTCCTTAAGGATGCCCGCATAATTCAACATGTCCTTCGCTGCTCAATCATCCCCAAGGCTGGGGACCGCATCCACATCACACCTTTAGTTTCCATGACCACCTACTACATTATGGCCCACCGAGATTTTAATGCTACTGATCTTATCTTTCGATACATCGAACATCTACTAGCATTATGGATCCGGGCCACAAGAGACGCCTAAATCTAGCCCTAGGCCACCTCATTGCCTATGCCCTTGAGATGAAATATAATATGTAATATCCAGTCCCTACCAATGTCTCTCCTTCCTTCTTCACAATTAACTCCTTCCATGTCCTCCACAGCACCCGACTGCATCCGGAGCCCGCCATGGATGTTAAGGAGGAAGCGGAAGAAGATGTTCATGTACCTGCTGCAGCTAATGCACCTGCTCCCCTTCGTATTGCATCTCCCTTTGATCATATGGTGTAGCGGTTTGACCAGTGGGAGGCCCGGTTTGACTCTTATTTGGCTGCCCATGAGTAGCAGCATACTGCGGATCTACAACGCTTCAATGACTATGCTGCTCAGCAGCAACAGTATCACAACCAGGACTTGGCCTGGTTTGGAGCATATTTTGCCTCCATTCACAGCTACTTTCATCCACCACCTCCTCCTCCTTCTGATTAGGATCCGCCTCCTTTTCAGATTTGTGTGTTGTGATATTTTCTATTTGTATTGTGTTGTTTGTTCATCCTCCTTTTTGTGATGTCAAAAGGGGGAGTTAGTATTTTTGTTTTGAGTGATTAGTAGTTTCTTGTACTGTTCTTGTGTTTGTAATTATTTCCCTTATTATGTTTTGTGTTTAGTGAATTTGAAATGAAATATTTTCTTCTGTATGTGCGTTGAGTACTCCTATATATTTGTTTTAAAACTACTTAACAAATGTTTGCCATCATAAAAAAAGGGGAGATTGCTACAAATCAGGTTTTAAAGGTTATTATTTTGATGTTAGTAAGCATTTTTATTTCTGGTGGCCTGTTTAATCATTCAGGTATGCAAGATCAATTGCAAGTTCAAGCCAATCCAAGATTGAGTCAGTCTATTTTGAAATTTAGATCCAATGTACTATTTTCATCTTTATTGAGTCAAATACTATGTAACTGATCCCCTAGCTAAGTAACCTTACACACACACCTCAGGCAGAGAGCTTGAGTGAATTAGAGTTTCTGTTCATTTTTTTGTTCAGATCGTCTTGGACGATATTAACATCATCCTAGACGATCCAGTGAAAATAGAAACCCTAATTAGGGTGATCATGTTAAGTTGGTTTGATTAAGCTGATCATCCTGGACGATATAAATATCGTACAGAATGATAGGCTTAAATAAAAAATTCTTAGTTGCCATATCAAGTTAGGCAAGCTTTTATTTTTGGTCATTTGGTCTAATCATCCCGGACGATACGTGTATCATCTTGGATGATGCATTACAATCATGCCTAAATTAGTCTGGTGATTAAGGAAAGTAATTTAGGTCTGATTGTTTCGATCATATCGTCTTAGACGATCACAGGATCATACGGGACGATGTGTTAAAAATCCTGACCGTCTAGTGCCTATCACCTGTACGTTCAGAGCTGTGTGCTGGATGATATCCTATATTTGAAATAATTATACGGGATGATACTGATATCAGCCCAAACGATCAAGTCATTTTGAGATCATCCTGCATGTTTCACCTGTACGTCCAAAGCGGTGCTCAGGATGATTTTGTGTGGATTTAAACTAATCATACCAGACAATAGAGATATCGTCCTAGACGGTCAAGTCATTTTGTGATCGTCCAGCATGTTTAACCTGTACATCCAGAGCAGTTTTCAGGATGATTTTATATGTTTTTGAACTGATCAGCCAGATCGTCCTAGACGGTCCTGGCCGACCAGTTGAGATTTAGGGCTATTTTTGAGCCCTCCTATTTAAAATATTTTTCTTCCAACAAGAAAAATATTTTGCCACTTTTCTTTCCAGAGAAACCTTGAGAGAGAGAGAGAGAGAGAGAGAGAGAGCTTGGGAGAGAGATAGAGAGGATCTTGTGAGGGAGAGTTTGTGAGGGATTCACAAAGGTTGCTCCAACCAAGGATCAGAGTCATCTTCTCAGTTCGTCATCTCTCATCTTGTTGGTGTTTTCTGTTGGAGGATTGTTCGTAAGAATATCTGGGTTCTCTGCCCGCTTCAGGAGGAAGTGAAAGGAGTTCAGGTTCTCTGCCTGCTTTAGGAGGAAGCGAAAGGAGTCCGGGTTCTCTTCCTGCTTCTGGAGGAAGCGAAAGGTGTTCAGGTTCTCTGTCTCACCGGGTTGGTGGAAAGGAGTTTTGTATAGGCTTCTCAGGCCTAGCTATGGGAGCAGAATGAGAGTCACTTTTGTGTTAGTGCAATACCCGGAGGGGAGGCTCCAAGGAGTGGACGTAGGTCAAGTTGATCAAACCACTTTAAAATCTAGTGTGCTCTTTCTGATTATTTTTTGCACTTTACTTTTCTGTTATTATCTGCTTAGGTGAAATCTGTGGTTGATCTTTTCATTTCTATGTTTACTTGTTTCTGCTGCAAATTATTGAAAAGATCTTTCCTGTTGCTTACGAATTTTTTAAAATAACTAATTCACCCCCGCTCTTGGTTAGCTTCGGGACTAGTTCATTAGGGCTTAACATCCCTATCAAACTTTCAGACTTGGTCAACCAAGTTGACCTGGGCTAGGCTTGGGCTCAACAAGTTTAAAATGATATTTTGAGACTATTGAAAGTGGTCCTAAGGTTTGGAGAGGTCAATTCAGTCAAAATAACTATTTGAAACCTAAAGGGCTTATTTGGTTAACATAGGTTGACTTGGTCAACTAGGTTGAGCCAAGGCCTAGGTTTGGTTTCAACAAGTTTGGTTTGATGTTTGAAACTTTTTGGAAATGGTTCCAAGCAATTTGGAGTTCATTTGGATTGAAATGGGTATTCAAACCCCTAAGGGGTATTTTGGTCATAAGTGTTAACCTAGTCAACCAAGCTTGACTAGGGTCTAGGCTTGAGTCCATTGCAATCCTAATGGCGATTAGGATGCATGGAGAGTGTTTTTGAGGCTTGATTTTAATAAGCCAAGTTGAAATTTAGAGAAAACTCCAAAATTGCAATTAAGGGGTATTTTTGTCATTTTGACCCTTGGTCAATTAGGGGTCAATGTGGGTCCACCAAAATGTGAATAAATGCTCACCGTGACCTACTCAAGGGTCTGGATGTGGTCAAAGGGTTTAGAGAAGGCTCCAAAGTCAAATTTGACTAGGTGATTGGTCCAATGGCATAGGCTGTAAATATTTGAAGGTTTTATAGCCTACGGATTACAATCCAGTTTCTCAGTTTAAAGGTCTCAGATTGAGCTCAAATTTAGGGGGTTGCCTCTAGAGATGTGTCCTATCAATATGAAATTGATAGACTCTAAATCGGAGGTCATTTAATTGGGTTTTGAAGTGTTTAAAAATTCTTAGAAAAGGCTTCCGGGACCTAGCCTTTGGGACGTGGAATTTGGCTTGAATTTCTGGATTTAATCTTGATTCTGGGATTGATTTCTTGATTCTAATTTATCTAAATCATTTACAATCATTTACATGATTATATATGATTAGATAAGGTTAGAGTTTGATAGGAGGCTGGATAGATCCTAAGGTCAAAAGTCTAGGAGGATTCTAGAGTCCAATAGGTCCTAAGGTTTGGGATCTAGAAGAATTTCGAGGGCCTAAGTAGATCCTAAGGTTATGATTGGTCTGGAAGAATCCTAGGGTATAGAGTCTTGGAGGATTCTAGAGTTTAAGAAATCCTAGGATCTGAGGTCTAAAAGAATCCTAATGCCTAAATATATCATAAGATCTAGATTTTAAACGGATCCTAGTGTCTAGATAAATCCTAAGGTCCTAGATTGGTATGGAGACTGGATTTCTTAGATCTAAGTTGTTTAGAGATTAGGATTGATTTTTTATCTGGATAGATCTAGATTTTAAAATGGATTCTAGGATCTGGATTAATCTGGAGTCTGGAGTGATCTAAGATCTAAACTGATCCTAGGGTCTGGATTAATTTGGAATCTGGAAGAATCCTAGGGTCTAGATAATTCCTAGGGACTAGATTGGTTTGAGGGACCTCATACAAAAATGAGGTCAATAGGTGCAGGTGTAATGGTTGATGACCCTATACATATCAATAAGAGATAGGTGATGGCGGTGGGTAGCTTTTTGGTGAGATTAATAGACAAAAAACATAATGGAATTGTAGTTTGATGCTTACAGAGGTGTTCTAGAGTTTATGGTGGAGTGATGAGGGGTTTAAAAAGGGTATGCTAGTAGAAATTCCAAAATTGGTCTAATTTGGGTTGACTCGGAAGATTAGTTTTTAGAGTGGCTTTTATGCGAGATAATGGTTAAAATAATGGTGGAAGTTTATCTTAGGATTTGAAATTATGATTTGAAGTTTATGGTATAGTTGGGTGGAGTTTAAGAGGATGTCGAGGTGTACGGAATGCTATTAGGTTCAAGTGTTCCCTTTTTTGGGTCAAATCACCTGTTTGGGCCCTTAATGGGTCATTGGGTCAACTTAGCTTAACTTGATCAACTAGGTTGACCCATGAACTAGACTTGGGCTCAATAAGTTTGAAATGATATTTTGAGACTGTTGAAAGTGGTCCCAAGGTCTGGGGAGGTCAAATTGTTCAAAATGGCTATTTGAAATCTAAAGGGCATATTATGTCAACCTAGGTTGACTTGGTCAACTAAGTTAACCCAAGGCCTAGGTTTGGGTCTAACATATTTGGTTTGATGTTTAAAACTTGCTCGAAGTTGTTCTAATAAATTTGGAGTTCATTTGAATTGAAATGGGTATTCAAACCCCTAAGGGGTATTTTGGTCATAAGTGTTGACCTGGTCAACAAAGCTTGAACAAGGTCTACATTTCAGTCCATTATAGTCCTAATGGTGATTAGGATGCATTGGGAATGGTTTTGAGGCTTTATTTGAATAATTCAAGTTGAAATCTAGAGAAAACTCCAAAATACCCTTAAGGGCATTTTGGTCATTTTGACCCTTGGTTTACTGGGGGTCAAAGTGGGCCCTGTAAAATGTAAATAAATGCTTAACATGACATACTCAAGGGTCTGGATATGGTTAGATGGTTTGGAGAAGGCTCCAAAGTCAAATTTCACTAGGTGATAGGTCCAGTGGCATCGGCCATACATATTTGAAGGTTTTACAACCTTTAGATTTCAATCATGTTTTTGGAGTTAAAAGTCTCAAACTTAGCTCAAATTTGGGGGTTGCCTCTAGAGACATTTCCTATCAATATACAATTGATAGAATCTGAATCAGAGGTCATTTCATTGGGTTTTGAAGTTTTTAAAAAAATTCCTGCAATAGGCTTTCAAGACCTAGTCTTTTGGATTGGGAATTTTGCTTGAACTTCTAGATATAATCTAAATTCTAGGTGTGATAGTTTGATTATGGATTATCAAAAGGATTTATAATCATTTACATGATTATATATGATTAGATAAGGCTAGAGTTTGATAGGAGGTTGGATAAATCCTAAGGTCTAAAGTCTAGGAGGATTCTAGAGTCTAAGAGGTCCTAAGGTTTGGGATCTAGAAAAATCCTAGGACTTAAGTAGATCCTAAGGTTTGTATTGGTCTAGGAGAATCATAGGGTCTAGAGTCTAGAAGGATTCTATAGTTTAAGAAATCCTAGGATCTGAGGTCTAAAAGAATCCTAGGGCCTAAATAGATCACAAGGTCAAGATTTTAAAAGGATCCTAGTGTCTAGATAGGTCCTAAGGTCTTGGATAAGTCTGGAGATTGGATTTCTTAGATCTAAGCTAATTAGAGATCAGGATTGATTTATTATCTGGATAGATCTAGATTTTAAAATTGATCCTAGGATCTGCATTAATCTGAAGTCTGAAGTGATCTAAGATTTTAGCTGATCCTAAGGTCTAGATTAATCTCGAATCTTGAAGAATCTTAGAGTCTAGATAATTCCTAGGGACTGGATTGGTCCTGCTGACCTCATACAAAAATGTGGTCAACAAGTGTAGGTGTAATAGTTGATGACCCTATACATATCAATAAGAGATAAGTGATCGCGGTGGGTAGCTTTTTGGTGAGATTAATGGACAAAAAAAATAATGGAATTTTAGTTTGATGCTTAGAGAGGTGTTCTCGAGTTTATGGTGGAGTGATGAGGGGTATAAAAGGGTATGCTAGTAGAAATACCAAGATAGGTCTAGTCTGGGTTGACTTGGAAGATTAGTTTCGGGAGTGGCTTTTATGTGAGATAATGGTTGAAGTTTAGCTTACGATTTGAAATTACGATTTGAAGTTTATGGTATAGTTGGGTGGAGTTTAAGAGGATGTCGAGGTGCATGGAATACGATTAGGTTTAAGTGTTCGCTTATTGGGTCAATATTTATGTAAAAGTACTTAAGATGGGTTTAAGATTTTGATTACTTGTATAATAGTCTTAGAGGATACTTATGAAGTGGAGAAAGTCTTGTAAAGAGTTTAGATAAATTATTAAAAGAAGAATAGTGAATAACATAAAAGCAATAAGGATGACTACTTAATCTTACCAAAGAAAAGATGCACACTTGAAGCCATCAAGTACCAAGAAAATGAAGAGCACTTCTTCATAAATTATTTTATTCTAAAATAAAAAATTACGATACATATTAGCCCATATTTATAGGTGTTATAAGACTAAATGATGGAGGGAAAAATATAGGGAAAAAGAGAGGGAAAGAGGGGGTTGTTGAGCATGAAGGAGTTTCAACAACCCATCTTTTTAATACTTCATACATACCTAATATTTTTATGTTTGACCTAAAAGTTTATAGATGAAAAATAAAATATAAATTATAAGTGAAATATTTAAAAATTTTGGATCTTTATTGGACTATTATACTTTGGATTTTTTTTATCATGTCCTTGGGCTGTGATTTTAACTTGTGTAATTGATATTTTATCTTGATTATCTTTAACCATATGATATGCTACATCAATTCCAACTGGTTCAGTTTCACTCTATTCTATATAGTTAAAATCCAAATAGTTTCCTACAAATTATGAAGCTAAAGTCTTTAAGTTAGAATGTGTCAACCATGCATCATCACTAGGTGATGTAGCACATACAATGGATGAAGATAATCATGTAAAAAGCCCAATTATAATATCTATGACCTAAGCCCAATGAATGGATTTGAGAAAAGCCCAACTATAAGAGCCCAATCTTGAGCCCAATAATGAGCCCAAGTTTTAAACATTTTAAATATAATTTGTATTTTATTTGTTATCTAAAAGCTTCTAAGGTTAGCCATGAAATGCTTAAGTAGGGGTGGGCTCTAAAAAATTGGGTTGGTGGAACTCCTCTTTAATTTCAACTAATCTCCTCCTTTTTCCCAACATTTTTATCCAAAAGTATGTCTTGTAATGCCTATAAATATAGGCTGATATGAATTATATTTTTAAATTTAAGAATAAAATATTTTAATAGAAATTTTCTCTTCATTTTCTTGGTGGTTGGTGGCTTCAAATGTGTATGCCATTTCTTTGGTGAGATTAGATTATTATCTTTATTTCGATTATGTTACTTGTAAATCCTATTAAATACACATTCTAAACTATTCAAAACTCTTACTCCACCTAATAATCTTCCTCTAGGACCATTAAACCATCAATGAAAATCATAAAACCCTTTTAAACCCTTCCATAGCCATTAGCCAAAATAGGGAACACATGGATCCAGTCTTATTCCCTACAATTCAACATCCTCTTAAACTCAACGAAACACTTCCATCTACTGCAAATCATATGTTTGCATCTTAAGCTGATCTTACACTATTATTTATAATAATTTATCTTACATAAAGGTCACTGTTTAAAGTGAACTTTAAAATTAGCCCAAACTAGAATAATCTTAGTATTTATACTAATATGCCCCTCTAAACCCTTTATCATTCAACAAAAAAACTCTAGAGCACTTCTATAAATATAAAAAATAAGATACATAGTCTTTTCTTGCCATTAATATTTCCAAAAGAATATCTACCATAATCATATTTTATATTAGAGAGAATCTGGGAAGAAGCTCACTGGCTATAACGTCTGGAAAACCTATGAGAAAGTTTTTATAGTGCAATTACCCCCAAAAGCTTGAGAGTTACTCCAAAAAGTTTGAGGTAAGTAAATCCTTATTATGGTTTTTTTTTTGCTTTAATAACTTGAATAAATTGTACATTTCTTACAAATCAATGGTGCAAGAAAAAACATTTAATCTGCAAGCTCTACCATAAAGTCTAGCCAATATCCCTGTGTGGACCAACCTATAAAGTTTTCTATTTAGTGAAAATCTTGTTAAGGGCGTGGCCCACCTTAAGAAGACTATAACATCACATTGTTGCAATTAAAATTTTATGCTATTTTCATTAGTTTTATGTTAATTACTTATAGTAAATTTTTTTGTTTATTTACCAAAATTTAAATAGTTTTTCCATATTAAGGGTTTAGTGATGTTTGTTTTCACAATCCTAACACTCTTTATCAATTAAGGCTTTCAGTAGAAACTATGCAAGTGTATGTGTCGTGTCAAGTAATACACTAATTTGTTGAGTTTCATTCCGATAAGGATAACTATGATCTCAAGCTTACTTTATTACTACTTATATTATTTTTTTTTGAAGGAAATGCACTACGATTGCATTATTGATAAAAAAGAGAACTACACATCCAAAGCATTAGATTCCTTATTTAACAAATCCATAAAACTAGGAGGAATATTATCCATATTACAATCTTCCCAAATAAAAGAACTAACAAGAGCATAACTAGCACATAGGTCAGCTAGCTTATTACAAGTTCTAGAAATAGAATTGAAAATAACATGATTGAATTCCCTAAAAGAGAATTCATTTTCAACTCCTTGACCATCAGATTGTTGAGCTCCTTGAAGAAACTTGATAATATTAGCATTATCACCTTAAATGATGATACCCTTATATTTAAACATCCAATCTTTTAACACTTCCTTGATCGTTTGTGTGGCCACCAACTCCAATGTAGAGATGTCCCAGTGAATACAAGATTTGCCAAATTCTAGCAATAGCCTTCCTTTGTGATCACGGAAAACTCCCCCCACCCCTCCCAAGTATGAAGGAAGTAAGGCTGCATCAATATTCACTTTAATCCAATTGGGAGGGGGAGGGTACCAATGCTCATGAAATAACCTTAGAGGTTGGTTAGTACCCAGCTTTCCCGAGTATTTGCTGCCAAAAACCGAAATTGAGGCTGAACTCATAGCATTAGCTGCTATGACTAAGGAGCTATCTTCTTTCCCATTGTGAATCAGCTTATTCCTTGCCTTCCAACTTAAGAACACCGCAGTGCAATACAGATTTTTATAGAAGATATCTTGTTTAGCTATCCACCAATACCACTCCTGAATTGAATTTAGAATTGGGATGCTAAGCCCCCACTTTGACAAGTAGATTAAAACTTCATGAACCTTCTTGCATCTCACCACCAAGTGTTGAATGTCTTCTATTTCTTGGCATCCCCTAGGACAAGCTGAGCCCTTTAATATTTTCCTTTTGAACAAGAAATAAAACGTAGGGAGCCCATTGTGAAAAATCTTCCACCAAAACACCTCAATTCTCGGATTCAGCTTGGCTGATTTAATCCAATGCCAGTAAGGAGTATAACCTTCATTGTGCAAAGAAGCTTCAAATGCTAAAGCTGAGATTGATTTACTAGATAATTGATAAACAAGCTCTATTTTGTCTTCCATCTGGTTCAGACAGATTTGGAGTTGGGAGATTAATTTAACCAACTCAATTCCCATTATCTTAGAAAGCTCCTCCTTCTTCCAATTGCTATTAGAGATAAAATCACATACCAAGGTATTATTCCAATCTTCAGTTGTAATAAAAGTTGGCCATTTGCTTAGACTTTTATCCAACACCCATTTGTCAAAGAAGAAATCAGTGGACTCCCCATTTGCTAAGCTCCTTCTGCAAATTGGCTCCAAATGTTTAGCTCCATCTTGAATGATTTTCTAAGCACTAGAACCAGCCTTCTTCCCCATGCCATTGAGAGTCTTCCTTCCATATATCGGATACAAAACTTTGTGAAGCAAGGAATCCCTATCTTGAATATACCTCCAAGCAATTTTACCTCTCAAGCCCCTATTTTATTGCTGTAGGAATGCAATGCTCTCCCACCCCATTGCCACTGCATACACATGATTTTCCAGCTTACATAATGCATACCAGGTAAACCACCTGATTTATTCCATATGAAGCTTCTACAGATTTTGTCAATCTCAATAAGTATGCCTTTAGGAACCAACAAATTAGTACAATGGAATATGGCATATGACAACAAAATCGATTTGATCAACAAAATTTTTCCTGCAAGTGAGATGAATTTACCTCCCCATATGTTAATCATTTTTAAAGCTTTATCAATAAGAAATTAAAAATCCTCTCCAATCAGTCTTTTAGAGTAAGCTTCATCCCAAGATATCTCATTTCTCTAACTGATTTGAACCCCATCAGCCGTCTTATAGCTTTCTTGTTCCTCCTCTTGACAGAATTTACGAACAGCATGCAAGATTTGCTGTTGTTGATTGTTTGTCCAGTCCAATTAGTGAACTTGTTCAAGATGCTTTTGATTTCCTTAATAGCATTCATCCTAGCTTCAGAAAATATAATGACATCGTCCGCATAAAGAAAATGCGAGATTCTATGCCCATTTGTATTAATTTGAATACCAATATTATCTTCTCTACTTCTAAAAGCATTGGATAACAATTGAGCACAAAGAATGAATAAAATAGGGGATAAGGGACAACCTTGACGAAATCCATTTTTTGCAAGAATCCACTTAGACATGTTGCCATTCACCATTATAGAGAACTTAGGATTGAGAACACAACCCAAGATTCTCCTAGCAAACGTTTTCGGGAATCCATAATACTCCGAAGCTTTACTTAAGGTAGACCACCCCACAGAGTCATATGCTTGTTCCATGTCAATTTTGAAGGAGACTAGGCCTTTAGATGATTTGGAATGTTTGAATTTGTGAATAACCTCTTGAGCTAGTAACACATGATCAGTTAAAGATCTCCCTTTCACAAATGCAACTTGTTCATTAGAAATCAATTTAGGAATGAAATGATGCATCCTATTCATAAGTACTTTAGCCACCACCTTGTAAATAGTGTTACACAAGCTAATTGGTCTAAAGTTGGATGGAGTCAAAGGGTTATTCACTTTAGGAATAAGCACTATTATAGTTTCCTTCCAATTTTCATTCATGACACCCGTATCAAAGAACTCTTTTATAGCATCCCACACCTCAATTTTGATAATATCCCAATATGCTTTAAAAAAGGAGTATGTTATTCCATCATTACCTGGGGAGGAGTTGTTCCCACCGTGCATAATCACCTTCTCAACTTCTTCAAAGGAAATTGGTTTTGACAACATACTTTTATCATCCTCTTCTAAGCATCTCCACGGTTTGGGCCAACCTTCCAAATTGCAAGTTCTTTCTTTCCATTTATCTTGAAAGAAACTAAAGAGCTCTTCCTCAATCAGCACTCGATCATCCACCAATTCTCCTTCCTTGTTTTTAATATTAACAATGAGATTTGACATTATTCTAGCTGAAGCAAATGAGTGGAAAAATTTTGAGTTACAATCTCCTTCCTCCATCCATTTAATTTTAGCCCTTTGCCTCCACCAAGTGTCCAACCGAGCTAAGGTAGAGTTGAGATCCCCTATCTTAACTTTGAGCTTCCAACTGTCCTCCTCCGTAAGACCTCCATCTTCTTCTTCTTTGATTTGAAGCTCTTCTATTTCATCCATAAGGCTTCCCTTCATTTGAACTAAATTAGCTTGTTTGGCTTTGCTCCAATAAAAAAGAGCCTTCAAGGATTTTTTTAGTTTGGAATTCAGAATGTGTGAGCTGCTACCAAGAGTTTTTTTCAACCAAACTCTCCTAACCACCGCAGCTGAAGCTTTATTGGATGCCCACACATTTTCAAATCTGATTATCTTCTTTGGAACATCCCTACAATCGAGCAGATTAAGAAGAATTGGGTAATGATCAGAAGCGATCCTTGCCAAGTGCCTGACCACCAATTTATGAGAAAAACTCAAGGCCACAGAATTTACCAAACATTTATCCAATCTCTCCAGGATCTTGTCTGAACCTGATTTGCTATTACACCAAGTGAATCTTGGTCCAATATAATTTACTTCATGTAGATCATTAACAGAAAGGAAGGAGTACATTTCCTTTGAACCAAGTGAAAAGCAAAATCGTTTACCACCTTTCTTATCATCTTTAGAGAGGATACAATTAAAATCCCCTCCAATCACCCAAGGCAGATCCATCGAAGAGAAGAATTCCAATCTTTCCCAAAGCCTCCTTCTTTTGTAAACATCCTTACTTCCATAAACAGATGCAAGCCGCCATTTACCAATATTTGGTATCTCAAATTCACCAATAATGAACTGGGAAGATGAATCCAAGAAGTGGAAATTCCTAATACTTGACTTCCATAACATCAACAATCCACCAGACAGGCCTTCCATAGGTACTTGGACAAAATCCCATTCATTATATCTACATCCCTTCTCTCCATATTGATGATTTTGGTTTCAGATAAACCAATTAAAAATACCCCATACTTATTTACCACCTCCTTAAGGAATAGGGAAGCCTTCCTCTTTCTTGCTCCCCTACAATTCCAAAAACAAATTGATGACATTTAGGGAATAGCAGGGGAAGCTTTCCCTGCCTTCTCTCTACTATCACCATCCAACCTCCTATTTCTTAAAGCCACATTAATTGGCCCTAACCCTTTGAGTTGTTTCTTTCCTTTCTTCTTAGTCACCAGTGATTCCTCACCTTTTCCATTCAAATCCTCATGAGAATTTGCCCAATTACTATTCTCTGACAACTTATTTCCTTCATTCTTCTCCTCCAAGTTTAATTGGGGATCTCTATTAACCTCTTTAGCAGACATAATTTCTACTTCTTCCTCTAATTCTTTTAAAACACTAAACTTGTTTTTGTTAACATTTGAAGTAGATTCAAGTTTATTCACATCACCTTCCCTTGAATCTGAATCATCTGAAGAACCCGAACCAATCTTCAACTTGTTATGTTCACACATCGTAGACACTTGAACTTCATTTGTCATATCTGAACGAAGAGCCTTCTCCGCTTCCAATGAATTCTTCTCTGGAGCGGCCTTCAACCCTACATTGTTAACCATGATACTATCTAAATCAACATTTCTTTTTTCCTTTTCCTCATTAACAATGCTTGGTCTTTGAAATCTCATATTGTTCCTGATATTCTTCCTACGATGGTTAACTACTAACCAAGGCCCATAGCCTTTATCTTCCACATTAATGTCTTCATTATCCTTGTCCATACTACCATCACCTTTTAGAGAGATAACATATTTCATGGCAACTGCAGCCTTCTTTATAACGGAGCAATCAGCCTTGCTATGCCCTATCTTCCCACATTCATAACATAACATAGGTAGTCTTTCATACTCTATCTTTTTATAGAACTTCCCAAAGGAGCCTTCCACCCAAACTCCAAGAGGGAGCTTGCTGTCAAGCTGGATACGTACACACACTCTCCCATATTCTCTTTTACCCCATTGCATCAAATTACCATCAATCAAATAAGGTTTACCCACCATCGAAGCAATTCGGCTGATGTTGATTTCATCACAACATTAGAGATGTAGGTTAGGCAACCGAATCCAAATTGGGGCTGTAAGTCCTTTCAGTGAATCAGGATTGAACTCCGGCGTCCACCTATCAATACCAATGATTAATCCTCTTATGAACCATGGTCCATTGGATAGAACCGCCTCCAAAGGCTCTTGCTCAAAAAAAGAGCACAAAATCCATCCCTTCCCTAGCGTTGTGAGATGAAATTTCCCATATTGAGACCACTGTCTCCTGAGTTCAGAGCTTACCACACTTAGAGGAGCCTCACCACCAAATACTTTAATCACAATAGATTTAGAAAGTTTACTGGAGTTCTCCAATTCTTTTTGAACCTGTAACTTGACAGTGCTACCATCCTCTGAAATAAAATTCCCTAATTCCAAATCAGATACATTAATGTTATTTTTCTTCTTCCAAGCATTCTGTTGAGGTTTAGCTCCCTTTCGACCAGCCAGTGCGACTGAATCCCCGCAATCTCCCAGAACCGTAGATGCCCCACTTCGAACAACAACCAAGTCAGATTTTTTTTTATCAGAATGATTTCCCAATGCCTGGTTCAAATTTTTTGACAAAATTTTAATGAATTTTTCTGATACAGCCGGAGACATATTATTGTAATGAAAGCCTTTGCTAACTGAAGTTAGGAAACCCGCGTTTATCTTACTGTCGTGGACAGTGATTGCACTTGTGTTTCCAAAATGATTAACAAAGATTTTCATACTGGAAGAAGCCCCCGGGTCAGGAGAAAAGTTATTCAAATGTTCAAAACTAGGTCCATTGATTGCAGAATCCACAATTACCTTTTTGCCTTTACCTTCTACAAGAATAGTTTCGTTATTCTTGCACTCGTGAGCTTCTGAGATCACCAGCTGACCTTTAGCTCTTCTACGCCGGTCATCTATGAACAGAGGGTCTAACCCTGGATCAATATTGCCCTATGAAATGAGAGATGGACGGCGGTCGGCCGCCGCCATCTGCTAACCACCTCTCGAAGGAGAAGACGAATTTCCTGGGAAGACTGAAATTCAAAAAAAAAATCACAATTTCTCTCTCTACTTACCCGGAGCTTCTCTCTCTGAATATTATTTGCTTAATTCATTAAACCATGAAAACTTAAAGGTGGTGTTTAAGAAAGCTAATGGCTAAGTTGTTTTTAAAAATATGCTATGTTTAAAAAGCCTTAAGCTTTTGTTAGTTAAGATGTCAAGCTCACATAGATTGTCCTCCTGTTATGTGTTGACATGGATTACAAAATAAAAAACACCCCATCTCTATCTAGCACATTGAAATTTTTTGCCAAGATTGCACTTTACTAAAGTTTTTGTATCTCCTTACGGATCTTAGATTTCTATCCACTAGATATCTATACATGTGAGAAATCTATTCTAATTCCCCTAATTTATTCCACTACGCCTCCGTCAAGGATGTAGATCACACTAAAAGTTATGGTTGTGTAAGGCTTACACATAATATAAATGAAGCATGTAAGAATAAAATAATAGTATTACATGAAATATAATTTTGAGATCAGATCAATGTAGGTTTGATTCTCAACTAAGCATATGTCTAGATAATGAATTTAGTTATTTATTATAATTAAAACAACAAACCAATCCTAATTATAAAGGAATTAAAATTACTAGAGAAGATAAAGGATTGATAGAACCAATAATTTATTGCAAACATTGATTATAAACTCTCCGTACAACTAGCTCAATTTCCCTTGACTTACACACACACAAACTCTCCCCTCCACTAAGCTTTGCCTAAAACTTCTTACAAGAGTAAAAAATGGCTAGTCTCCCTCAAAAAATTTGATCATTCTACTTAGATTTATGACCCATAACTACCATTACTTTCATGAAACTAATAGTGGTAGCATTGTAGTGCTCCATTTTTTAGTTAAAGCTATAGTGCTAATGTTCTTCTCCACTATGGTGCTCTAACTAAATCGACTTACTATTTCCTTATTGTACTTGAAATAACTACTATACCTCAACACCTAGGTGATTTGACATAGTGGCACCCAAATCAACATTATAGAGTTGGTGGAGATTTGGTACTGTAACACTCAGGATATCACTACAATGCTGCTAAGTTGCACGTTGTGGTACTATGCTCTATATTTTGAGCCAAATTTTGTTCTTGAATGCTTCGACAATGCCTAAGGTTAGCTTTGTGGTACTAAAACTTATCTTCAAATTTTAAGCTCTTTTAAGTAAAATCTCTAACACAAAATCATCATGGGATGTACTTTTGAAGCATAAAAGGATAGTGCAAACATACAAAAACTTTTCACTCAACAAAATCCCCGTAACTTAAATTATTTCTTATCCTAAAGTAATCCATATGCACTCACTTACTAGGGTACCTTATTTTGTTTGAATGTAAGCTTTTTAAATTTTTAAAAAATTAAGAAAATATTAACTTAATGATGTTAATAGTAATTTTTGATGATAAAATAACTTAATTAACACCTATCGTAGATAGCCTAAAAATTCATCTCAACTAATATCCTTTTTAAATCCAGCTCCTAAATATGTATGTGAATATTTTGACTTGCGTACTTAGGGTTAATGATATTGGGTTTTGGAAAACTTCATATTTATTTAATTTCTTAGTCAAAATTTAACCTTCTTTATGTATTATAATTCCTACAATTTTTTCTTAGATTAATTTTATCTTAGATCATTTAGGGTGAGTTTAACTTATTGGTACCAATGTTTTTATGTTTCAATACATAGCTTTTCTTTAATTTTTTTCTTTTTCTTTATTTTAACTTCAATTTATTTTCTTTTATTTTTCCTTTTTTATCTTGTTCTTCTTTTTATACTTTTACTAAGTACTTCTTAATAATTTTAAATACGTATTGGTTTCTTCCCCTTATGTAAACTAAGTTATCACTATCTAAGGTTTGCAACAAGAATTTCAATTCCATAAATACTTGCTTATAATAAGCCTTCTAATTAAGCTAAATTCTAAATTTTCACTAAGACTTTAATTAATTAATCCTAAGGTAATTAATTAAGTGCTTAAGTGCTGTTTAGGAGCTTTCAAGATTAGGAAGTATAAAATTGTAATGAATTTCATTAGTTGGTATTTAGGTTCTTTAATTTTTATTATTTTCTTTCTTCTATTCTATTAATCACCTTATGTTTTTTATTTTTCTTATTTTTTAAAAATTTCAAAATTTACATTCATAACAAGTATAAGATATGAGTATTCAAAATGCATTAAGATAAAATGAAAAAAAAAATGAAATTTAAAATTACAAATTAAAATAACACTTGATTTTATTAATATCACTAAACATTAAAGCAAACATACATTTAAAGGAAAATCAAGATAATAATATAAGTAAAATAGAAAGTACACAAATAGAATAAAAATAAAAATACCATCATGTTTTACTTATTGTACTCATCGTTCACTTCTATTGTAATTACTGCTCCTAGCTTAGGCCACTTATAGGGCTCAAAGATAGGGGATGTAGGGAAAATCGGTTGATTTGGACCTTGAAATAACTAACTATTTTTGAATATCTCTAGTTGTGCTTCATTAAATTTTGCTGCTTAATTAGACTACTATTATTGCATGTCCATTATGTAATATATTTACTAGCTCATTGAATATTATCAGTGCTTACTCTTATCAATATAACTTTAAAATTAGCAACTTGACCATTGAGATACGAAACCTAATCTCATAGGGTCCTAGAGGTTCAAGGCTTGGGCTGGCTTGGATTTTTAAGTTGGTTAGACGAACTACTCCCCTCCCTAGGTTCCCTAGTAAGAGTCTTAGAAGATAAAATTTAATTCTTTGTCAGTGCTAAAATGGGGAGGAGCTTCTCCTCCCCAGGATCTCCTAAGACTCCCACATAAACACAAAGGGCATAGAATAAGGAGTGATGACCAAATCATATAGAGGTGGTGACCTTAATCATATATAAAGTGACTAATAAATGACTTTCCTTACTATTACAATCTAGGAGCCTAACCTTATGTTTTAATAATTATAAATATTAGTAGATATTTATTTTATTTTCTCCAACTTTATACATTAAATATTATTTTTTTGTGCACTATTAACATTTCAGGTTTAACATACACAAAGTACCATTAAAGTATGAGAGCTCAAGAAAATATTTTATTGGTCACTTACTTTTTAAATGAGTTCACTTACTTTTTAAATGAGTCTATAATTTTTCTTTAGTTTATATTTGTAATAGGTGTATGTCGGCTTAGCAACTATGCACCCACACACAAGGGGGTGTGTATTTAAATATTTAAATTTTTTTGAAGATCACACTAGATGATCTTGATCATACTATATGATTAACGTAATAAAAAATTAATTAAAATGTTTATCAAATAAGATTTATTTGTATTGGGATATAATTAATCATACTACTAAACCATAACATCATACAGGATGATCAGCTATATTTAGTATTCCCACCATTATTTAAATTAAGTAATAATTCAAATTTTAAAATTTGCTCTAATCATACCGTACAAACTAGTTTATATAGTAAAATTGGTTAAAAATCATACCCTATTTAATCCCTTTGGTTAAGAAATCAATTTAAGATTAATATAGAATGATGATCATATAATATGATCTTAATAATACTAGATGACTGATAGAGTGACCTTATGGATGATAATTAATCATCCCAGGGTTTGTCCTATACAAACTAATATTCATTTGAACTAATCATAATAGATGATCTTGGATCTTATAGTAGAGAACAAACTAATTATACTATATAATATTTGTATCGTATTGTATGATCAAAAGCAGTAAAAATAAAATATTAGGGTTTTTTGAAGCCCTCCACATAAACTCTTTTTATAACTTTAGCAAGGTCTTTGGGTAGTCAAGGGTTTATATTTTTTCATTAAGAGAGCTTAGAGAGAGCATTGAGAAAAGGAGAGAGAGAGAGAGAGGGAGAGGTTGTGAGAGGAAAAAGATCTTTAAGGGATTAATGGGAGTGTGAGAGGGGTTTTCACATAATTACTTTAATTGATTTGCACCTTGGTCCTCTGGTTGTGTTACAGTGTCTCTTGAAAGAAGTTCTATGTAGGAAAAACTTTTATGCTCAAGATTATCAGCAACCCCATCGAACCGAGGAGGTGAAAGGAGGACTTGGAAACTTTGCCAGACCAAGGAGGTGAATGGAGGACATGGTGACTCCATCAAACCGAGGATGTGAAAGCAAGATACAACGGGTCGATTGGATTGAGGAGGTGAAGGGAGAACATGGTGACTCCACAAAATTGAGGAGGTGAAAGGAGGGGATCTTTGGGTGTTAAGAGTTTATAAAGGTGCATTCTCCATCTGTGAAAAAGGAGAAGGGCTTCTTAGCCTAGCTATTTAGCAAGGGAGAGAAACCATGTTAGTGTAATTCTTGAAGAGAGGATTTTTGGGGAGTGGATGTTGGTCAAGTTTACCAAACCACTATATAAAATGGTTTGTGTTTCTTTACTTTTCACATTTACTTTTGGCATTTTGCTTCACTGTAATTTTATTTTCAACACTCATCTTTGATTATGTTATATCTATATAAGTAGTTTGTTGTGGTTGATTGTAATTCATATTTTTGTTAAATAGAAAAAGAATTAGAAAACAAAAAAAATTATTTATTCTCTACAAAATTCAAAAATAAAAAATGTACTTATTTTTAGTTATGTGGTGAGTTTATTTATTTTGTTTATTTAAATGCTTTTGCATGAAATCTAAATTTGGTTTCTATTTCAAAAAGTTTTTGACAAAATTTTTAAATCACAATGCACTGCCCTCTTGGTGTGCCATTTTCATTTTCAATTGACTTCATAACCAATTATTGATCTTTTAAATGGTATCAAAGCACATAATGACATATTTTAGAAATTATAAAAATGTTGAAGAATATTCTATTACCTATCCACCTTTGTTTGATAATATACCTTTCAATTTCTAGAAAATACCCATGTCTACTTTTTTGGCATCTATTAATTTCTGCATGTGGAACATGATTCAAGTAGGATATAAATTATCTTCTCATTTTGTTAATGGTATGAAAAATGAAATTTCCTTTATAGAATGGCCTCGAGAAGATAGAGATTTAGCAAATTGAATGCAAAGTGTTTAAACTATTTCTTTTGTGCATTGAAATTAAAAGATTTTATGTGTGTATCTGTTTTCACTCATGGAATAGAGATGGGATAGATTATGTATCACCCATGAAGACACTAGTGAGGTTAAATTGTAGTTTTTATGTACAACAGTTTTGCTTTCTTGGAAAAGCTGGAATAAACTTATACATGGATAGAAAGAGGATGGTGTGACGTTGATTGCGGCATATGCTGTATACTTTGCTTCGATTTGATCTCTTACTTATATTCATTCAAAAATCTAGGATGCTAATCAGCTATTTCAGCTGCCTTCTGCTTCTTGGCATCCTCCTCCACCCGAGTGGATAAAGGTGAACAATGATGCTTCTATTTTAAGATCTAATAGAGATGGTATTGGTGGAGTCTTTAAAGATCACAAAGGGAGGTTTTGCTTGCATTTGGATTTATGGGGTTACATTGGAATGTAGCTCAGGTAGAATTAATGGCTATCCTTTTGTTTGAGAAGGTTATTCAAGATTGGATGCCGGAAGCTAAAGATATAATTATTGAAGGAAACAATTACAATGTTATCAAATCTCTTCAAAGATCTTTTGAAGGCACCAAGCCAAGGTTTAAGAATTTGTCGGATAGTCATTTTTCCTTCCTAAAGGATTTTGATCAAGTTATTTTCAATTTTTCTAATAGAAATTGTAATAAGTTAGCCAATTTATGTGCTAACTTTGCTTTATTTAGTGATTTTATTTGGGATGACATTAGTAGTATTCACATTCCTCCATCATTTTTTTCTTCGTTAAAGGAGGAATGTGATGGGTTGGCATATCTTCATTAGGTTGTATTTTTTTTTCTCTTTAATGCTATTGACATTTTCTTCAAAAAAAAAGTGAGGTTAAATAGGCACGATTAAATTTATTATTACATGATTATGAACTTTTTTGTGTGAAACCTATGATTCAATATCTAATATATATACTAGGTTCACCAAGATAATCACTTATTTCCATACCTTAGGTAAAGAGATTTCTAATTCAGAAAAAGTTAACAAAAAATTACATTTTCTACTGGATTATTATGATGCTAAAGTCACTAATATATCTAAATCAAAAGATCTTAATGTCTGCTCTATTGATAATATTTTGGGCTCTCTTATTGCTTAAAATGTGAGCCAGAGGCTTTTTAGACGTAGGTGATCGAAAGAAAGAAAGGACATGGCATTAAAGGTAGATGACGCCGAGAGTAGTGATTCAGGAGCTGATGGTAGCAAGAACTTTGCATTGATGACATGCCAATTTAAGGGCTTCTTGAAACATGAACTAAAGTGCCAGTTTGATAAGAGTAAAGGTAAAACTAGTAAGTTAAATAAGTTTTCTTCTGACATATTTTGTTTTGAGATTAGGAAGACTTGACACATGAGAACCAATTACCCCAACATCAAAAGCCACCCTGCTAAGGAAAAAGGGTAAGGATAAGTTTAACTCAAAGAAGGGAAAGTGGGGAACTCAGAGTTAGATTCCTTAGAAATGGAACCAGAAGAGGAGGCAACTAACCTTTGTTTAATGTCAGAATATAGTGTTGGGAACTTGTCCATGATGAGGTATGTGAGCTTTCATATGATGATTTATTTTCTATATCTAAACAAATGCATGACTCCTATAAAAAAGGTGAAAAGTAGCACTCACATTTGAAGATAGAATTTTAAATTTAGAGGAACAACATGAATAATTTAACCAATGATTATTCAAGTTTTAAAATTGAGCACACTACATTAGTTAAGGATCATGAATCATTAATGAAGAGTTTGACTCATTAAATAAATAACATGTTTAATTATTAAAGTCACATGAATCCTTAAAAAATTAACATATTGAGTTAGAAGAAGCATTCAAGGAGTTATAAGAACTTGCATTAGAACTAGGAAGTAATGAACATGCAATATAGAAATAAGTTGGTATGTCAAAGTGCAAATGAACATTTAAAAAATAATATAAGTGCACTGCAAGATAACACAACCATGCCTATCTATACATTAAAGCCATATCCTAGGAATCGACATGATTCACACGTCCTTAAGAAGAGACACTATCCCCCATTTAAACTACTAGACCCATTTTCAAGGGTTAGGTGCTATTCATGTGTCATACTAGGACACATTACGCACAGTTGCACACTACCCCATATAACAAATTTAATTTAGAGGCTAAAACCATTAGCATCATAGCATTATATTCATACATTCAAGTATAAGGCAAGACCCTAACCCACTTGGGCTCCCAAAACTAACCCTTAATTAAATTTCTAGGTGTGCTCTAACGAGAGGCCTAGTGAGAGCAAATAATACCTAGCAATAGATGCATACAACACATAACTTGAGATTTGAAATATTTTATTTTGCTGGAGGCTAGGAATGGATGAAAATGTGCATTGGGAGATAACACTATAAAAAATGTAGTGGATACATGTATTATAGGTAAAATTGATAAATTCTCTATGTTAAAATATTTTGTTAATAGAAGGATTAAAAATAATCTCTTAAGAATTGATCAACTTTATGATAAAAGTTTTAATATAACATTTCTTTCTACAAAATATTCACTTATACTAAATGTCAAATTTTTTTTTGGAAGGATTAATTATTAACAATTTGATTTGAATTGTATTGATGAACCAAGTAATTGTTGTTATTTTAAAAAATAAATTTTGATGAGTGATGGTTATGATCAATTAATAGATATCATATTGTATGAACACCTTATTGTATGGGATGATCCATTTAGTCGTCGATCATACAACTGACCGCTCGGGAAGAAAAAAAAAGACGAAGATTATCCAGTATGATTTAACAAACTTTTTGTATTGATAGAACAAGATGATCTGTCTTCTTCTGATTGTACAATAAGATGATCATATTATAAGATTTGTACAATTCTGTAAATTGAAGAGAAATATTTGCTTCAAGAACATACTTCCAATTAATACTCATTTTCCCATTAAATTTCCTATCCTTATCTATCCTAATAGATGGAAAGCATGTTCGATTCCTTATAAGAAATTCTTCTCATTCTCAAATCGATAATAGGTTTCAATCAGTAGAGGATGAAGTTTCCCACCACAATTATAAAGTCGTATAAATTACACCCTCTAGGATTCTGAACCAAGAAATTATTTAATACCAGGTATTAGATCTATTTGTCGGGATAACACTCTAGTTTATCCTTACTCTTGCATTTCCTTTTAACTCTAAAATTCTATTTAAATTTTCTGTGAGCCTTAGAATCAACTCTTAACACATTGCTATGCAATATTATGTCTGTAAGCACCGTGTATAAATTGCATAGTAGGATTTTCATGTACTTTTATATAATTCTACCATGGGCATAAAACCCTATAATGTATGCACCATAATGGAAGATAATTGGACATAGGTAAATATCACTAATAGAGACACACCCATTAGTCAACACCTACCTTTAGTATGCACTCTCATCCAAAATTTATATGCCATTCAGCACATTTTAGAACTTTAATTACTCCTAAACTGGATATTGAATCAATATTATACCCTTATTATCTATTTTCACTTGCTTTTATATGACTGACACCAAAATTCAAAGCAATAGACATGGTCATTTGTTATATTAAAAATTTAACCACTATTAGAAACCCTAGAGCATGTCGTAGGCAAAATGTTGCACTTGGACCTATCATAGCCTATACCATAGATGCTAAATATAACATTATATATCTTACCCCTGTAGATCAATTTCAAATAAATTATCCTGATTGTACCTTCCACTTGCTCTTTAGTAACAAATGCTATGGGTCATAGCCCACAATGGAGTAGCATGATATTGATGAGGAATATAGAGCATCACCACTTGATGCACTTTTGTAAGTAGCACCAGCACATACGTTTTAGCCACCACTTGCTAACTCATGGGTTAAGCACTTTGATTGATTAGAGTTACAACTCTAGACCCACATCTAGGAGTCCAGCTCATAATGGAGTTAGTTGTAGAGCATGAGGCTGATCATGCTTGGTTTTAGTGATCAGATCACTTCACTATACTGTTACATCTAGCCACCACACCATCACCTGATCAGGATCATTTGTTGATTAGATTGTTTTTTGTCATGTATTTACTTGTACTTTCTATTTTTTTAGTAAATTTTATTGCTCTATAGTATATATGTAGTTCCTTTAATTGGTGATATCAAAAGGATGTTGGTGTTTGAAAGCTGGTTTTGAAAAGTTTAGTTTTCTTTGGAAAATTTAAATTGATGTTAAAATTTTTAATTCTAAAATCGAACATCCCATTAGAAAAAGTATACCACCTGGGGAGGTGGAAATAAAATTTCAGGATGGGGTTCAGACTTAGAATTATAAATTCCATCTTGAATATCGTAATTGGATTTAAGAGAGAACTTCATGTGGCCCCGAAGGGTCAAAATAAAGTTCAATTAAATATCGAGCTACGATAATCAAGAGGAGTGATCGTTAATTTCAAATTCAAATTCATCTTAACAAAAGATATATCTCCCTGAAGGGAGAAGATATCATTTACAAATAATCGTTCGAACATAACGATAACAATCATTAGTGATTTAACTTTCCCAAAGATGACTAATTGAGTTTTAAAAATTAGTTTTGAAAATCACTTGTGGGTTCTAAATCTCCTACGAGTGCAATCCCACGTAGTTAATTACATCGTGGGAGACCAGAATCCCCTACGAAAACTTTCAATTAAAATAATGGCAGAAATTTTGTTTAGAGATTTCTAGGAGTGATACCAAAGCGGCGAAATTAGAATTTCAAATAGGATTGGAGCAAGATTGAACACTTATTTAAGAATCAAATGAGGAAGGGTAGGAGGCACTTTAGGATTCTGAAACAATTCAGAAGTGTCCCGACCTAAGCTAAGTGTTGGGCTTTAAATTTTGGATTGAAAGAATGTTTAATTTGAGTTAACCATTTTATTAGAAATTTGGGATTATATTCCCAGAAGTTGGGGTCTTATGACTCAAAAAGAAATCTGCCCCAGATCCTAATTCTAAATTTGGACACTAGAACATAGTAGTCCGAACCTAACTAATGTAGTGCAAAACTTGGACTTACCCCAGCCTGGATTAGGGAGCCAGCTAAACCACCTAAGCTCTTCAAAACCATGAGTCCGGTCTTTTGATGCAGAGTGATCAAGGATATTATTTAAGATTGGTTTAAGAAGTTGGGGTCGACATCTAGAGCAGATTTCTAACTAACCCCTTGACTTATGTCTGGTGGAATGCTTAGACTAAAATGCAATTAAAATTTTAATTTAATTAGTTTCTAATGCGATGCATGCTGATTTAAATTTCCCAATTAGGTATGCGTGAGATTTTAAAAAAGGCTTATAAAATAATAATTTTTGAAAAGACTAGACTTCCCCAGATCCAGCACCTCATCCTCATAGGTCGGATTATCTAAACTCTACCCGCAGGCGGGGAAGTGTCTTATAGCAAGGGGGGAGAGAGATGCAGTAATATGCATGCGACCCCGGATGATTCCGGCTATTCCCTAAGTCGTTAAGTTTCTATGTTATTTAAATCTTAAAATTTTAAAAATCAGTTACGAGTAAAAATATTTAAGGATCAATTAATATTAATCAATTTAGTTAATCACTGATTTTAAAAGTTAAATTAGTTTATGTTTTCCATCAACAGGTTTGTGGCGTTGTGCCACCAGGCTCGAGGAACCAGGCCTCCTTAGGACACTTAGCCCCGCAGCCCGAAGTAGTCCATCCTAAAAACCTTGCTGATGTAGTTGAATTAAGGATTTTAATTTGGTTAAGTAATTAAAAATAACTTAATTTTGATGTTTAACACCCCATTGAATCCATTCGTGGCGTTGTGCCATCAGGCTCGAGGAACCAGGCCTCCTTAGGACACTTAGCCCGCAGCCCGGAGTAGTCCATCCAATAAACTTCATCTTTGGAGTGTTTGTTATGCATTTGAGTGTTGGTTGAGTATTTTATTAATCAAATCAAAGTTTTCTTGAATTTTAATGAATTATTGGATTTTTAGATTTTATTGGAATGATTTAATTATGTTAATTAAGGGGGTCAAAAGTTAACTTTTTAAATTAAAATTAATTTTGAAAATTTCATATTTTTAATAAATATTAGACCTTATGATGAGTTGTTATACTATTAGCATGCTCAATTTGGAGTTTTCTATGAAGCGTTATGATTTTTTCGAAGTTTAGGACTAGATTTGAACTACGTTTGACCAAAAGGTTGACTTTTTGACTTTAACCAGATTTTGGAGGTTTGACATTTTCAGAAAATACTAGACCTTAATTGGAGTTGATTGACACTAAGTTTGTTCAATTTAGATTTTTTTGTAATTAGTTATGAATTTTCAAAGTTTCCTTAATTATTGAATTTTTAAAATTGCTTAATTAGGAAGGTTTTGATCATTTTGATCCAAACTTATCTCAAACTGCATGGAATCAATCACAAAGGTCAGGAATGACCCATGGGAGTGTTTCCAAGTGTTTGGAAATTATTTTGGATTTTTAATAATCTTTAATTAATTAATTTAATTAATTGTTGATTTTCATTTAAAGTCAAATTGAAGTTAAATTAGGAGTCAAGTTAAGGGGATTTTATTTTTTCTAGGTAGAGGAATAAGTTCTGGTCAATTTGAGGTATTATTTATAATTTTTTGACTTAATTTTGATTTATTACATTTTTTTGAATTTTTTGGGTCCTTAAAAGCGCTAAAACTTTGGGTAATTAATTTTCTAATCTAATGACCTCCAAATTCAATGAAATTTGATCCTAAGGTACCTGATGTCACTAAGTTTTTAATGTTCAAGTTACACCCCTATTGGGTGTGAGTACAATCCCGTAGGAATTTTTTAAGTTTTCTAGACTTTTCCTTAATTATTTTTCCTAGGTGTCTCTACTAGTCAAATAGGCATGAAATTTGGTTTGTCTAACCCTTACACATATACAATCATACCACAAACGTTATGCATCCTAATTCTATATAAAAATGGAGTTATGAATTTTCAAAGTTTTGGGTCCAAAATGGACCCATTACATTAAAAATTCACATCATAGAAATTCAATGGGTATCTGAACCTAAGAAAATTATAGTGCATGCCTAAGATACCCAAATACCTTCCACCAAAATTTGGGGCTCAATTGACCACTGGATTGTGAGAAAATCACAAAAAACTTATTGTAAGGAAACAGAAATATCTCACAATCTAGTAATCAAATCAACTCAAAATAAATTTTAATAAATCATAGGCTAAATTATCTTTTCAACGAGCCCAAAAATACTTAATTTGGTGGAAAAATGAATTTACTATGAATTTTGAAATTTATGACTATTTTTTTTAAATTTTTAAGTCCATTAATAAGCGGCGCCAATCATTGGCAATAATCGGCGCCAAAACGGCGGTGGCCTATGGCATTTTGACATGAGAAGTGCTGTTTATCAATCACCTATCCATGCAATCACTAACCCTGAGCCGTCCGATCGAGAAAGATAGAAAATCGGACGGCCGAGATCGATCAGAGCCGTTTTAGTTCAAAATGAACTAGAAAATTGAAACTCATAACTTTCAAAATACTTGTCGAAATTTAACGAAATTTGAAACATAAGCTCATGGGAACATGAACTTTCATTGCCTATAGTTTGGAGACCCCAAACAATGAAATTTTTGAGCAGTTTCAAATTGAAATTTAAATTTAAAATGAGCATAACTTACAATCCAACCGTCAGATTTTTAAGATCTTGGGCTCATTGGAAAGCTACAGTGATCCTCTACAACTTTGGTGAAGAAACCAAGAGCTAGATCTAGCCGGATCAAAAGTTGTGTTGGAAAACCCTCTTTCTCTCTCTAGAATGCTCTCTCCTTACTAAAATAGTGATTTGAGGCTTGGAAATGGTGGGAAGAGGCTTGGGAAAGCCTTAGAAATGGTTAGAGAAGATGGTAAAGGGTTTTGGAAGGTTGAAGGCTAAAGGAGAGTTGGGTGAGAGTTGAGGGAGAGTGAAGAATGAAAATTTTTTTTCTCTTAGGTTAGGTTTCTCCCACCTTAACCCTTGGCTTTTGGATTGGATGGTCTTGATTTATTTGGAGGGAGTTTGGATGAATGACAAGTGTCCCCTAAGCTACCCAATGCTAGGGAATAGGGTTGGTGGTGAGTGTGACCTCTCTTGGTCCATGGGAAAGGGGACCACACCTTTTCCCCCATTTGGGTGAACCAAAGCTTGGCTTGGTTTAGGGAGTTGGCTTAGGGCTTCTTAAGAGAGGAAATGGGTCAATTTCTATCAGGTTTGAGCAGATTTTGGGTTAAGCCATGGATTACCAAGGTGGCTTGGGGATGTGGCCATGATTTGGCCTCTTTCTATAGGCTTAAAGGGGTTTGGAGAGGGTTTTGACTCCTCTAAATGGGTTGACCAAGTCAATCCAAGGGGGATATTGACTTGGAAAGCTTTGGACATATCAAGGGTGTCCAATTGACTAATTTTGAGGGATTGATTTGATTTAAAATGGGTTCAAGCATTAAAATTGACCTTAATGTGGGTTAAAGATTGATTTGGTCAACCATGGTTGACTTGGTCAACCATTCAAACCATGGGTTGACTTTGGGTCAAACAAGTTCAAATGAGTATTTTGAGATCAATGGAGGTTGTTTCATACATTGGTAAGGTCATTTGGATTGAAATTGACATTTGAAACCTTAATGGGCATTTTGGTCAACCAGGTCAAACCAAGACTTGAGTTTGAATCCAATATGTTTCTAATGATATTTAGGATCCATTGGGATAGTTTTTGAAGGTTTATATGGGAAGTTCATGTTGAACTTTGGGGAAAAGACCAAAAATTCCTATAAAGGGCATTTTGGTCATTTTGACCCCTGGTCAACACTGGTCAAATTGGGTCTGGAAAAGTGTAATTTACTGGTCAACCAATCATAGCAAAAGTCATGACTATGATTTGAGGGTTTGGAGAGGGTCTCAAGATCAAATTGCTCTGGATGGCAAGTCTAGTGGCATAGGCTGTAAATAACTGAAGGTTTTGCAGCCTTTGGAAAAAGATTCAGTTTGAGGGGCTAGGAGTGTTGGATTGAGCTCAAATTTTGAGAGTTGATCTTAGAGACATAATTAGATAATATACAACTGACAGATCATGATTTGGAGGTCACTTGACTGGGTTTCTAGGTGACAGAAAGTTCACCCATAAAGGGTTTCAAGACATAGGTCCTTGACCTTAGATTTGAACTGGATTTTTGAAGTTGGATTGGATTTTGGATTTAAGAGTTAAATGATTGACCTTGAATTATTCATATCAATGGAAATTAAATGAATGATTGAAATTAATTGGATATGATTTGAAATTGGATTGAATAGTGATTTAAGGTTGGATTAAAGATTGAATTAAAAGGTAGAGAGCTGGGTTTATTTGGGATTGAATTGGGTCTTTATTAGGACCTTTATGACTAAGGGGTGGACATCTCCCCACCATTAGGTCACTAAAAAAAGACCCAAGTGGGTCCAAGTGACCTCATAGAAAAATGAGGTCAACAAATGGACCCCCAATATGTGTAGTAGAACGAAGTTCTAGTACACATATTGGCGTTGACCGAATAAAAAGGTCAAGTGGAATTTTTGATCCTAAGAACAGATCTAGCCTTAGAGACTTAGGTAGAAGGTAGACACGTCTAATCCTAAGGGAAGAAAGAATCCTATCCTAAAGGAGAAGAGAACTAGGAGAAGCTAGGATGGTGCCACGAAGGGCGTTCTCCACCACTAGCGATTGATCATATGGGGAGGAAGCTTGCTGCACACAGAGGACCAAAATTGGGTTGAAACTAGGATGGTGCCACAAAGGGCGTTATCCACCACTAGCAGATGGTCATGTGGGGAGGAAGCTTGCTCCATACAGAGGACCTCAATTGGAGAGAAACTAGGATGGTGCCACGGAGGGCGTTATCCACCACTAGCGGATGGTCATGTCTGGAGGAAGCTTGCTCCACATAGAGGACGTCAACTGGAGGGAAACTAGGATGGTGCCATGGAGGGCGTTATCCACCACTAGCGGATGGTCATGTGGGAGGAAGCTTGCTCCACACATAGGACCTCAACTGGAGGGAAATTAGGATGGTGCCATAAAGGGCGTTATCCACCACTAGCAGATGATCATGTGGGGATGAAGCTTGCTCCACACAGAGGATCTAAACTGGATTGAAACTAGGATGGTGCCACAAAGGGTGTTATCCACCACAAACGGATGGTCATGTGGGGAGGAAGCTTGCTCCACACAGAGGACCTCAACTGGAGGGAAACTAGGATGGTGCCACAAAGGGCGTTATCCACCACTAGCGGATGATCATGTGGGGAGGAAGCTTGCTCCACACAGAGGATCTAAACTGGATTGAAACTATGATGGTGCCATAAAGGGTGTTATCCACCACTAGTACGTCTAATCCTAAGGAAAGGAAGAATCCTATCCTAAAGGAAAAGAAAATTGGAAATGATTGATTGATGATCTTTGTATGTGATTTGATTTCTTTGAATTTGGAAAGGTTACTTTGATGTTGAATTTGATACTCATTAGGCATGGTATTTGTTGAAGAACCACCCAAATTTTAAAAACATCAAGTGGCATCTTTCAGGATTAATCAATCGGCATGAATCTCCCTCATAGATCATTTCTAAGGTGAACGATCCAGTCAACATTGATTCAAAGTTTCCATCAATCTTATGGCGGACTAAAATTGGTCTCCAAAGGGCTATATGGCTAAGTCTCCAACTTCGAAAGTTCTTATGTGACATAATTTATCACGAGCTTGAATCATACGTGACTTATGTAATTTCAAATTTTATTGAGTTTGAATGCAATTTGAGACCCTCAAGCTCCTCCAATCGGAGTCGGGCACTCAACTCAGTTGTGACTCAATTTTGAAAAGCAATTTCCAGTGATGTAAAATACACCTCTAGACGAGAACAATCTTGGACTCATCATAGAGTGTAATTTAAGAAAGGAGGCCTTAAAGGAAAGATGCCTGTGTAGAATGACTAACACACATCCCTCAAGGACCAGATTTGAATTCTTATCGAGAGTAGAAGATTCGTTCTTTTTAATGAAAATTTTTCTTATAATTATTTGGACCCTGTCAGAATGATAAGTGGGAACAAATTCAAAGTACAGTGAGAAGTAGAGTGACTCCAACTAACCCGAAAAGGGCTAGGGGTTTAGATTGTGTTAACCCACATCAAGTTTGATAGAAACTGAACTAGGGTTCTCCCTTGTGTCAAAATTTTAAATTAAAATCATTTTCAAAAGGTTTAAGTTGGAGAGAGAAATTTAATCTTTTCAATTTTTTGCATGACTCTTTTTATATCTGGTAGACTGTCTATGCATAACAATAAATCTAGATTCAAGATTTTTCAAAGTCAAGCTATTAAGGTGATCGGGCTCGTTGAGGTTTAAGGATTTAAAAAGAAGGAAGCCTCTTTCCCTTTTTTTGTGGCGCACTTTACGCATCTTTTAATTTTTAGTGCACTTTGTGCATCTCTTGATTTTTATTTTTGAGTTTTGGCGCACTTTGCGCATCTTTTGATTGATTTTTTTTGACAAGGGGCTTCATCTCCTTTAAAAAAATCTTAAAATGATTGCTCTTTTTTGAAAACCATGATTATATCGCAAGTATAAGAGAAGAGAATTCATCCTCTCATACAAGAAGAATAATCCCAAGATCGGACCCAATCTTTTGATAAAAATATCACCTTGACTTAGAAAATCATTGAATAGATTTAAAGCATGCAAGAGACACCTATTAAGATAGAAATTACAAGAAGATTTAGAAGATTTTCATTTCAAAAATAACTTACATTTGACACAGATTTTAATTCAAAAATCAAATCGAACCACTTAAGCGGTGGGAGGGAGGGGCCTTTAAGTATCCGGTGGAGTCAACTACAACTCTCTCATATTTTTAGTTTAAAGTAGAGGTTAATTTTCATTAAAAAGGTTAATCAATTATCTTGAAAATTCAGACCCAATACACTTGAGAAGTGGTATGTTTTTCTCAAAAGTTGCAACTCTAGGTGGCAAGACCCTATCAGTATAGAATTATATTTCTACAATCTCTTATGAGGAAGAGATTGTTGTGGGGTATGCACTATCCCTAATTAATGCTGCATCATTTTAATCTAAAAATCTATCAGGATAGGACCCCTTTAGAAGTTAAATTCAGATGGTGTCACTATCTGATAAGATCTCAGATCCATCATTATTCCCCTCTTTAATTACTAGTAACCTAGCAATTATGAGAGTGGCATCCCGAGCGGTTTCTACACCTTCGCCTATATAGATGTAGTGGAGCACGTATAGTACCGTGACCTAACATCATCTGGTAGAGTGGATGGGGCATAACCCTCAACTGGGGGCCCATGGTCTATTACTGGTGATTGCTTATTTCTAGTTTGATTGATCTCTTCTGTGCAATGGTCAAAAGGGCTTGGTGGAGATCATACTACTCTTCTCATAACCTCCCTTACTTGAGTACCAAGAAGAGGGTGGAAGCGGCTTCCACCGAAGAGGGGGTATGTGAGAAGAGCAATGAACTCTCTATTGGCCTCATATTTAACTTGCTTTAAGGCTTCCAACTCAATAATCTTTATAACCTTAATGATTTTCTTTTTGACTCTACGCAAGTTGTTCTTCTACAGTCGCGTTGCTGCGCAATGAGAAGGTAAGTTTTCCAGCCATTTAAGTATGCTTGATTTCTCAGAGTTAAGGAATGGTGACTTGAATTAGCTGGTTTTGAAATAGAATTTGAATCTTGAAATTGATTGATTTTCTTCAAATTTTGGAACTCAAAATGTTGCATTTTCACCCAATATGAAGGTTCACAAAATTGATAAGAAAATCTCAAGGGTTGAGCTTAACTCTCTCTCACTCCACGAGCTAGCTTGGGGTGAAATGTTAAAGCTTTGATTTGAAATTGAAATTGAGATCGAATTTGTATTGAAATTGACTGGATCTTCTTCAAATTTTAAAACTCAACATGTGAGATTTCTCTTGAACATGTAGGCTTACAAAATTGACATAAAAAAAAATATGAAAGATTGGGCTTGACTCTTTCATTCCACCAATTAACTTGGGGGTGAAATGTCAAAGCCCAAATTTACTAAAGAAATTTGAAGTTTGATTTTGAGACTAAAGGGTCTTCCGTAGAATGTGAAACTAAGCATAATTTAGATTTGTTTGAATATGTAAGTTTGCAGAATTTATAGAAAGATTTTAAAGGATTTGGCTTGACCCTTTTACTCTACCAATTCATTTGGAGGCAAAATGTCAAAGCCCGACTTAGATAGGGGTTTCCTCACTCACCTCTCTTTTTGACATGTATTTTTCTCTTTTATGTTGGCCACACTCACCCAAGGGAGAAATGGGTAGAGGGACCAACGGAAGAAAGATAGTCAAAACTACCGATGCAATAAAATTTTGCCATTATTAAAGATGGAAAGAGAGATTTTGTCCCACCGTGGTCGCCATTTTTTTGTTTGTGGTTGAAAGCAGGTTTTGAAAATTTAGTTTTCTTTGGAAAATTTAAATTGATGTTAAAATTTTTAATTCTAAAATCGAACATCCCATTAAAAAAAGTATACCACCTCGGGAGGTGGAAATAAAATTTCAGGATGGGGTTCAGACTTAGAATTATAAATTCTATCTTGAATATCATAATCGATTTAAGAGAGAACTTCATGTGGCCCCGAAGGGTCAAAATAAAGTTCAATCAAATATCAAGCTACGATAATCAAGAGGAGTGATCGTTAATTTCATATTCAAATTCATCTTAAGAAAAGATATATCTCCCTGAAGGGAGAAGATATCATTTGCAAATAATCGTTCGAGCATAATGATAACAATCATTAGTGATTTAACTTTCCCAAAGATGACTAATTGAGTTTTAAAAATTAGTTTTGAAAATCAGTTGTGGGTTCTAAATCTCCTACGAGCGCAAGCCCTCGTAGTTAATTACATCGTGGGAGACCAGAATCCCCTACGAAAACTTTCGATTAAAATAATGGCAGAAATTTTGTTTAGAGATTTCTAGGAGTGATACAAAAGAGGCAAAATTAGAATTTCAAATAGGATTGGGGTAAGATTGAACACTTATTTTAGAATCAAATGAGGAAGGGTAGGAGGCACTTTAGGATTCTGAAATAATTCAGAAGTGTCCCGACCTAAGCTAAGTGTTGGGCTTTAAATTTTGGATTGAAAGAATGTTTAATTTGAGTTAAGAATTTTATTAGAAATTTGGGATTATAATCCCAGAAGTTGGGGTCTTATGACTCAAAAAGAAATCTGCCCCGGATCCTAACTCTAAATTTGGACACTGGAACACAATAGTCTGAACCTAACTAATGCAGTGCAAAACCTGGACTTACCCCGGCCTGGATTGGGGAGCCAGCTAAACCACCTAAGCGCTTCAAAACCATGAGTCCGGTCTTTTGATGCAGAGTGATCAAGGATATTATTTAAGATTGGTTTAGGAAGTTGGGGTCAACATCTAGAGCAGATTCCTAACTGACCCTTTGACTTATGTCGGGTGGAATGCTTAGACTAAAATGCAATTAAAATTTTAATTTAATTAGTTTCTAATGCGATGCATGCTGATTTAAATTTCCCAATCAGGTATGCGTGAGATTTTAAAAAAGGCTTATAAAATAATAATTTTTGAAAAGACTAGACTTCCCTAGATCCAGCACCTCATCCTCATAGGTCGGATTATCTGAACTCTACCCGCTGGCGGGGAAGTGTCTTATAGCAAGGGAGGAGAGAGATGCAGTAATATGCATGCGACTCCGGACGATTCCGGCTATTCCCTAAGTCGTTAAGTTTTTATGTTATTTAAATCTTAAAATTTTAAATATTAGTTATGAATAAAAATATTTTTAGTCCTTAAAAAGCCTAACGAAGTCCAGGTTAAAACAAAAAAATGACATGCAAGCGCCAAAGAACTAGGAAAACCAAGCAATCCTATACGCAATCAAATTAAATTACAACACATTAAATAATCAAATTTATTAAGTAAATGTCCATAGGCAAATTGCCTTGCTTATTACAACCCAGATTTATATAAATTAAAATTGGCCGGGCACCACTAACAACAACCCAGATTCTAATCCTAATACAGACGCAAGTGACTTTGAGTGGGATACTCTATGTCTTCAACTCCTCGATCTTCTCCTCCTCGAGCTCCTTGGATTCTTCGTGATCGGAAACCCAAATGAAAAAGAGAACTCTTCCCTTGAGGGGAAGGTTACTCTTACCACTTTGGGTAGTAAAATAATCCAAATTTGGAGTTCCAAATGGATAAGGACTATCCCCTGAAGGGGGTATCCTTACCTCTTTGGAATCCAATCTTTGGATCTTAATATACCAACTCAAATATACACTTTCACAACTCAACACTCAAACAAGTTACATGAATGTAAAAAAAAAATTCTAGACTCTCCTGCAAGGTTATCCTAAGCATTTAAATATTAAAACACATCCCAAGAAGTTATATATGTGCGTAGAAAAAGTAAACGCACTTGGCCATGCTCCTTTTTTTATTTGGGGGCTAAGCAGCTGAAGCACCTGTAGCATTTATATTTATGATTTGTTTAAACCCCTTTATTGCCCTACATGAGCGTGGCCACCTGTAGAAAACCTAGTGAGCATCCAGATCGTTCCTAACCTAAGGGTAATCTAATCACCCATCACATCAATCCACAGAGTGCAGTAAAAGTAAACAAGCACATCAATCAATTTCAATCACATCATGCAATGAAAACTCAGAAAGCCCGGCACACAGTAGAAAAGTAAACACCAGCCTAACCTAGATCTATAGTCGGTTGTCCTAGAAAACCTTCTAAGGTGTGTGTAGTAGGTCGTGTGGCTGGGGTAGATCCTAAGCTGGGTAATCTGTTGAAGTTGTTTAAAGTTTGAGTTTGTTAAAAGCTAAAGGAGGGCTTTATGTTTGAGTTTAAATATTAATGTATTAAAGCTTAGTTTAAATGCATTTTAATTGTTAAATGATTGCTACCTTTGTTGCTCACCGAGGCCGTGAAGTTTATTTCACCTTCCTTGGGGCTAAGTTAATAGCCTCGTAGGCCTGGGTTACCCAGTAGCAATCGGGGTTGATTAAGGTGATTTAGTTTGTTAAAAATTAAGGATCAATTAATATTAATCAATTTAGTTAATCACTGATTTTAAAAGTTAAATTAGTTTATGTTTTCCATCAACAGGTTCGTGGCGTTGTGCCACGAGGCTCGAGGAACCAGGCCTCCTTAAGTCACTTAGCCCCGCAGTGCGGAGTAGTCCATCCTAAAAACCTTGCTGGTGTAGTTGAATTAAGGATTTTAATTTGGTTAAGCAATTAAAAATAACTTAATTTTGATGTTTAACACCCCCATTGAATCCATTCGTGGCGTTGTGCCACCAGGCTCGAGGAACCAGGCCCCCTTAGGACACTTAGCCCCGCAGCCCGGAGTAGTCCATCCAATAAACTTCTTCTTTGGAGTATTTGTTATGCATTTGAGTGTTGGTTGAGTGTTTTATTAATCAAATCAAAGTTTTCTGGAATTTTAATGAATTATTGGATTTTTAGATTTTATTGGAATGATTTAATTATGTTAATTAAGGGGGTCAAAAGTTAACTTTTTAAATTAAAATTAATTTTAAAATTTTCATATTTTTAATAAATATTAGACTTTATGATGAGTTGTTATACTATTAGCACGCTCAATTTGGAGTTTTCTATGAAACGTTATGATTTTTCGAAGTTTAGGACTAGATTTGAACTACATTTGACCAAAAGGTTGACTTTTTGACTTTGACCAGATTTTGGAGGTTTGACATTTTTAGAAAATACTAGACCTTAATTGGAGTTGATTGACACTAAGTTTGTTCAATTTAGATTTTTTTGTAATTAGTTATGAATTTTCAAAGTTTCCTTAATTATTGAATTTTTAAAATTGCTTAATTATGAAGGTTTTGATCATTTTGATCTAAACTCATCTCAAACTGCATGGCATCAATCCCAAAGGTCAGGAATGACCCATGGGAGTGTTTCCAAGTGTTTGGAAATTAATTTAGATTTTTAATAATTTTTAACTAATTAATTTAATTAATTATTTATTTTCATTTAAAGTCAAATTGAAGTTAAATTAGGAGTCCAGTTAAGGGGATTTTATTTTTTCTAGGTAGAGGACTAAGTTCTGGTCAATTTGAGATATTATTTATAATTTTTTGACTTAATTTTGATTTATTACATTTTTTTGAATTTTCTGGGTCCTTAAAAAAGCTGAAACTTTGGGTAATTAATTTTCTAACCTAATGACCTCCAAATTCAATGAAATTTGAACCTAAGGTACCTGATGTTACTTAGTTTTTAATGTTCAAGTTTCACCCCTATTGGGTGTGTGTACAATCCCCTAGGAATTTTCTAAGTTTTCTAGACTTTTCCTTAATTATTTTTCCTAGGTGTCTCTACTATTCAAATAGGCGTCAAATTTGGTTTGCCTAACCCTTACACATATGCAATCATACCACAAAGGGTATGCATCCTAATTCTATAGAAAAATGGAGTTATGAATTTTCAAAGTTTTGGGTCCAAAATGGACCCATTACCTTAAAAATTTACATCATAGAAATTCAATGGGTATCTGAACATAAGGAAATTATAGTGCATGCCTAAGATACCCAAATACCTTCCACCAAAATTTGGGGCTCAATTGACCACTGGATTGTGAGAAAATCACAAAAAACCTATTTCAAAGAAATAGAAATATCTCACAATCCAGTAATAAAATCAACTCAAATTAAATTTTAATAAGTACTAGGATAAATTATCTTTCCAACGAGCCCAAAAATAGTTAATTTTGTGGAAAAATGAATTTACTATGAATTTTGAAATTTATGACTATTTTTTTTGAATTTTTAAGTCCATTAATAAGCGGCGCCAATCATTGGCAATGATCGGCGCCAAAACGGCGGTGGCTTGTGGCATTTTGACATGAGAAGTACTATTTATCAATCACCTATCCATGCCATCACTAACCCCGAGCCGTCCGATCGAGAAAGATAGAAAATCGGACGGCCGAGATCGATCAAAGCCGTTTTAGTACAAAATGAACTAGAAAATTGAAACACTCATAACTTTGAAAATACTCGTCGAATTTTAACGAAATTTGAAACATAAGCTCATGGGAACATTAAATTTCATTGCATAGAGTTTGGAGACCCCAAACAATGAAAATTTTGAGGAGTTTCAATTTGAAATTTAAACTTAAAATGAGCATAACTTACAATCCAACCGTCGGCTTTTTGAGATCTTGGGCTCATTGGAAAGATGCAGTGGTCCTCTACAACTTTGATGAAGAAACCAAGAGCTAGATCTAGCTGGATCAAAAGTTGTGTTGGAAAACCCTCTTTCTCTCTCTAGAATGCTCTCTCCTCACTAAAATAGTGATTTGAGGCTTGGAAATGGTGGGAAGAGGCTTGGGAAAGCCTTAGAAATGGCTGGAGAAGATGGTAAAGGGTTTTGGAAGGTTGAAGGCTGGAGGAGAGTTGGGTGAGAGTTGAGGGAGAGTGAAGAATGAAAATTTTTTTCTCATAGGTTAGGTTTCTCCCACCTTAACCCTTGGCTTTTGGATTGGATGGTCTTGATTTGTTTGGAGGGAGTTTGGATGAATGACAAGTGTCCCCTAAGCTACCCAATGCTAGGGAATAGGGTTGGTGGTGAGTGTGACCTCTCTTGGTCCATTGGAAAGGGGACCACACCTTTTCCCCCATTTGGGTGAACCAAAGCTTGGCTTCGTTTAGGGAGTTGGCTTAGGTCTTCTTAAGAGAGGAAATGGGCCAATTTCTATCAGGTTTGAGCAGATTTTGGGTTAAGTCATGGATTGCCAAGGTGGCTTGGTGATGTGGCCATGATTTGGCCTCTTTCCATAGGCTTAAAGGGGTTTGGAGATGGTTTTGACTCCTCTAAATGGGTTGACCAAGTCAATCCAAGGGGTATATTGACTTGGAAAGCTTTGGACATATCATGGGTGTCCAATTGAATAATTTTGAGGGATTGATTTGATTTAAAATGGGTTTAAGCATTAAAATTGACCTTAATGTGGGTTAAAGATTGATTTGGTCAACCATGGTTGACTTGGTCAACCATTCAAACCGTGGGTTGACTTTGGGTCAAACAAGTTTAAATGAGTATTTTGAGATCAATGGAGGTTGTTTCATACATTGGTAAGGTCATTTGGATTGAAATTGACTTTTGAAATCTTAAGGGGCATTTTGGTCAACCTTGGTTGACTTGGTCAACCAGGTCAAACCAAGACTTGAGTTTGAATCCAATGTGTTTCTAATGATATTTAGAATCCATTGGGATAGTTTTTGAAGGTTTATATGGGAAGTTCATGTTGAACTTTGGGGAAAAGACCAAAAATTCCTATAAAGGGCATTTTGGTCATTTTGACCCCTGGTCAACACTGGGTCAAATTGGGTCTGGAAAAGTGTAATTTACTGGTCAACCAATCATAGCAAAAGTCATGACTATGATTGGAGGGTTTGGAGAGGGTCTCAAGATCAAATTGCTCTGGATGGCAAGTCTAGTGGCATAGGTTGTAAATAACTGAAGGTTTTACAGCCTTTGGAAAAAGATTCAGTTTGAGGGGCTAGGAGTGTTGGATTGAGCTCAAATTTGGAGGGTTGATCTTAGAGACATGATTGGACAATATACAATTGACGGATCATGATTTGGAGGTCACTTGACTGGGTTTCTAGGTGACAGAAGGTTCACCCATAAAGGGTTTCAAGACCTAGGTCCTTGAGCTTAGATTTGAACTGGATTTTTGAAGTTGGATTGGATTTTGGATTTAAGAGTTAAATGATTGACCTTGAATCATTCATATCAATGGAAATCAAATGGATGATTGAAATTAATTGGATATGATTTGAAATTTGATTGAATATTGATTTAAGGCTGGATTAAAGATTGAATTAAAAGGTAGAGAGCTGGGTTTAATTGGGATTGAATTGGGTCTTTATTAGGACCTTTATGACTAAGGGGTGGACATCTCCCCATCATTAGGTCACTAAAAAGAGACCCAAGTGGGTCGAAGTGACCTCATACAAAAATGAGTTCAACAAAGGAGGAGTAGAGAGTGTGTTGGTTGTACTATTAATTTTTTATTAGTGTAACTCTTACTTTCAATGCTTGATAAGATTATTATTTCATTGTTGCTTATAAAAAATAAAAAATAAAATAAATAAAAAATAAAAGATAATTAAAAAGAAAATAAATTAAAAATACTTTTAATAAAAAATAACAATAAATAAAATAAAAAATAAAGGGTTCTTCCTATTTTTAAAGAAATCACTAAAAGAGGGTGAGAGCTCAGCAAAAAAATTAAAAATTAACTTATAATTTTAACTCCTAACAAATAATGATTGCCATAATAAAAAGGGAGAAAATGTTACAATGTGGGAGCCTGACCTTGTATTTTGATGATTACAGAAAGTATTGAATGTTTATTTTATTTTCTCTTACTTCATACATTACATATATTTTTCCTTTGCAAAAGTAACATTTTTGGATTAACATACAAAGTACCATCAAAGAATTAGGGCTCAAGAAAATATCATGTTGGTTAGTTGTTTTTCGAATAAGTGTGTAATTTTATTTTTCTTGATTCTTTATTCGTAATAGGTGTATGTTGGTTTAGCAACCATGCACACACACACACAAGGTGGAGTAAAATTAAATAATTTTATTTTTTTGAAGATCATACTTGATGATCATAATTATACTTTATGATTAGTACAATAAAAAATTAATTAAAATATTTAATTACATAAAAATTAATTTGTAATGAGCTGTAATTAATCATGGTGCACGACCGTAATATCGTACATGATGATTAGCCATATTTACTATCTCCACCATTATTTAAATTAGGCAATAATTTAACATTTGAAATTTATTCTTATCATACTATACATACTAGGTCATATTATATGATGGTTAAAAATCTTACCTAATTTAATCCATGTGATTAAGCAATAAAATTAAGATTATTTAATATTGATGATTGTATAGAACAATCTTGATCATACTAGCGATTGATAGAGCGACCTTCTAGATTATAATTAATCATCCCAGGGTTAATCCTATATCATCCATTATTTAATTGAACTTATTATACTGGATGATCTTGGATCATACCACAGAGAATGAACTAATCGTATCATGTGATATTCATAATGCGCTGTATGATTAAAAGTGAGAAAAATTAAAAATTAGGATTTCTAAAAGCCCTCTATATAAACTCTTGTTTTATGTTTAGTAAAGGGTCTTTAGGCAGTCAAGGGTCTATATTTCTCCTATTAGAGAGCTTAGAGAGAGAGAGATAGAGAGAGCATTGAGTAAGGGAGAGAGAGGGTGAGGTTTCATGAGAGGGAAAAGATCCTTGAGGGATTTAAGGGAGTGTGGGAGAGGTTTTCACAAGGTTACTCCAATTAATCTACACCTGAGGTCCTCTACTTATGTTTGTGTGTCTTTTATGAAAGGTTCTATGAAGGGTATACTTTGGGGCCAAAGATCATCGGTGACTTTCCCAAACAGAGGAGGTGAAAGGAGGACTTAGTAACTCCACCAAACAGAGAAGTTGAAAGGAAGATATCAAAACTTTATTAGACCAAGGAGCTGAAAGGTGGTCACAATGACTTTGCCAGATCAAGGAGGTGGAAGGAGGATAAGAGACCTCTATTTGACTGAGGAGGTGAAAGTAGGACATGGAGTCTCTGCTGAACATAGAAGATGAAAGGTGGGATTCTTTGGGTGTAAAGAGTCTGTAAAGGTGCATTCTTTACAAGTGAAAAGGGAGAAAGGATTCTTTCCCAAGCTGTGGGTTCAAGGAAAATCTTTGTGTTATTTCAATTCCCAAAGAATGGATAGCCAAGGAGTGGACATAGGTCATGTTGATTAAACAACGATAAAGATTAGTTTGTGTCTCTTTACATTTCATATTTACTTTCTGCATTTCACTTCACTATAATTTATTTTTAGCTCTCTAGTTTGATTGTGGTTATGTCATTGAAAGAAGTTTGTTGTGGTTAATTTTCGTTCATATTTGTGTTAAAAAGTTAAAAAAAGACAAAAAAAGAAAAAAATATTTTTTTCTATAAAATTCAAAAATAAAAAAAATATACTTATTTTGAGTTGTGTCGTGAGTTGATCTATTTCATTTATTCAAACACTTCTGCAGGAAATATATATATATATATATATATATATATATATATATATATATATATATATATAATTCAAAAGGTTTTAGAAGAAAAATTTAAAACACCAATTCCCCCCCCCCCCCCCCCCCCCCCCTCTTGATCTGCCATTTTCATGTTTAGTTGATTTCATTGCCAATTATTAAACTTTTAATCCATAACAGAAGAAAATTGTACACTTTCACCTATATCTATTATCAAGTCCAGTCTGAGTTGCATAATACAAAAATGTCTGATCCTTAGTTTACTCTCTAATATTTTTACTTTTTATTTACCTCACTAGATGGAAGTAATCTTAAGCTTTCAAAACCTGGGTGAGTGTAGAGGCTGGGAAGTGTATTATTTTTCCCTCCCTAATCTTTTATGGGCCACCTAAATTGGGAATTGTGAGGCTTTTCAGGATGTTATCATAGTGTATTGGGGTATTTATAAAAGTAGCCTAGTCATCAAACTCATACTTTTGAGTTCCATAGACCCATTGATAGTGACACTATCAAAGGGAACCCATTTTCCTTAAATAAATACCTTATTATCTTATATATCCTTTGCAATAACAAAGAATTCTCCAATAATAGGGACTATGCATTCTATATAAATAGTGCCACACTATGAAACTTGGGTAGTAAAACTTTCATTATTGTTAAAGGAAGGAGGAGTGTTGTAACAGTATGGTTAGGTAGCACCGTGGAGCTATACTTTTGAACTTGATAGGGTAGGCTTTTAACTGTCCCTCTTCCTTAGATTTTAATACGTGCAAGTTCTAGGGTGCTTTAGTATGACCACTGCCATGGCACTCACCTAATAGGTTGAGTGGGATTAATATGGGTGCTGTAGTGCCGGCATATACTATGGCACTCATTCAAATGAGACCAAAACCTAAGAGCTCAAAGCTAAAACACTAGAATTTTTGGTGGTACGATGCCTCAAAGAAATTTGGTGATGCACGACTAGGTTCTTAGGGTGTTATAATGCTTTATTAATATATTAATTTTTGAAATAGAGCTAGCACTATGGTGCTCAAGGACTCAGTATTGTGGTGCTCCAGCATAATTTTTTATTTATGGTCTCAACACTTAGGTAAAGTCAATCATAACACTCAAAAATATTTATTGAGCACAGATCAAACATCCCACAACAAATACTCACTCATGAATAACATACAAATTAAACATCACACACACACACATAACTAAACAGATTTTGGTTGCCTCCCAATATGCACTAAGTTTATAGTCTTCAATCAGACTACAAAAATTCTATCTGGGATGATCGAATTCTATATAACTCCTAAGGAGATCTATATCCCCTCTTAAATAAGGTTTCAATCTAGCACCATTGATTTTAAATGCTTGGGTGGTCTTACAATCCGTAACGTCTATAAAACCATAAGAATACACTTTTATTACATGGAATTATCCTAAACACCTTGTATTTAACTTCCTAAGAAATAATTTCAACTTTAAATTTAAAAAAAGTACCTCCTCACCAAGTTAAAATTCCTTATTAATGAGCTTATAATTATGTCATTTCTTTATTTGTTCTTTATATAACTTGGTATTCTCATAAGAATATCATCTAAACTTTTTTAGCTCATTCAACTCTATTAATCTTTTCTCCTTAACATCCTTAAGAATGTAGTTTAATTCTTTTACCACCAAATAGGGCTTGTGTTCAAACTCTAATGGTAAATGACAAGCTTTGCCATAGATTAAACTATAGGGAAAATATTCCAATTGGGGTCTTAAATGCAGTCTTATAAGTGCAAAGGGCATCACTTAATCTCTAAGTCAAATTATTCCTATTTGGACTTACAGTCTTTTTTAATATTATTTTTATATCCCTATTACTAATTTGAGCTTGTCCACTAATTTTAGGATGATAAATATTTGCAACCCTATATTAAATTTCCATATTTCAAAATCATATTCTCAACTCTCCTTTTGTAAAAGTGACTCCAATCATGATATAGGTATTCCAAATCTTTTGAATTTTTTTTTCTTTAAAAATTTAATCATAACCTGTGGTGTTACAACTCTTTCAATCAACTTAGAGACATAATCAACTACTACCAAGATATATTGATTTCCAAAAGATTGCATAAAGGGTCCAATAAAATCTATTCCCTAAACATCAAATATTTCAACTTCCAACATATAATTCAAGGGCATTTTAGTTCTTCTTAAAATATTTCCTACCTATTAACATTTATCAAATTTTTAAACATATTCATTAACATCCTTAAAAAAGGTAAGCTAGTAGAGTCTATATTAAAGGATCTCAGATGCAATTCTAAATCCTCCAAAATGCCATCCCCATTATGAATCATAACATGAACAAATGATATTTCTAATGTCCTTTTTTGAGATACACCACCTAATGATTTGATATTTACACTTTCTAAAAAGATATGGCTCGTCCTAAACATAAAGCATAGCACATGTATGAATTTGCACAGTTGGGTATATGTGATGTGAAATGGAATCAAACCACTCGTAATATAATTCGTCAATGCAAATAATTTTTCATTTTGAAAAAAATCGTTAATGTCACATTTTTATGCACAAGCTTTTCCCACTCTAGTTCAGATAAATGATCAACAAATAATACTTTGTTCTTTTCTTATCTTAAATTTCTACATCAAACTCCTATAAATGTACAATACATCTAATTAACCTAGGTTTTACATCATTCTTTATTGCAAGATATTTGACTGTAGAAAGATTATTGTATATTATCACTTTGGTACCAATCAAATAAGATCTAAACTTATAGAAGGCAAAGACAATGGATAGTAATTCTTTTTTAGTTGTGGTGTAATTTATTTGAGCTTTATTTAAAGTTCCACTAGCATAATATATAACATGAAATTTCTTATTTACTATTTTCCCTAGAGTTGCTCTTACAGTATAATCACTTGCATCACATATGTGTTCAAAGTTAAGTTTCCAATTAGGTATAACAATAACTAGTGCAGTGATTAAATGTTATTTTAACATAATAAAATCTTTAATAAATTCAACATTAAAATCAGAAGGGGCATCTTTTTCAAGTAAATGATATACTAATTTTGTAATCTTTTAAAATTTTCTAAAGAATCTTCTATAAAAACCAGTATGTCCTATGAAGCTTCTAATTCCTTTAACAGAAGTGGGTGGTGGAATATTTTTAATTATTTGACCTTGGGCCCTATCTTCTTCTAAACCTCTCTGTGAAATCTTGTTATCTAATACAATGCCTTCCGCAATCATAAATTGACACTTTTCCCAATTAAAATCTAAATATGATTCTTCACATCTTTTTAAAATAATAAGTTCTCAAGATAAGAATATAATGAAGTATGGAATACATAGAAGTCATCCATGAATATCTCATTTCCTAGTCTAATTAAATATGAAAATATATACATCATATACCTTTTAAAAGTAGCAAGAATATTACAAAGTCCAAAAGTAAAAAATTTCCATAAGGACTAGTAAATGTGGTTTTGTTTTAGTCTTCTGGTCCTATAGGAATTTGGTAATACCTTGTGTATCCATCTAAGAAATTGTAAAATGGGCATCCTTCCAATCTATTAAGCATATTGTCAATAAAGGGAAAGGGAAAATGATCCTTCCTAGTGGGGTTATTTAGTTTCCTATAGTCTATACATATCCTCTTTTTGTGACTATCCTAAAAGGTATTAATTCATTCTTTTCATTGATCACTATAGTTAAACCCCCCTTTTGGGTGTATAATGAATGGGGACAACACAAACACTATGAGAAATGGGATAAATGATGCTTGCATCATGCTATTTAAGTATTTCTTTCTTTAAAATCACTATTATTGTACAATTCAATCATCTTTGTCGGCAAACCTTTGCTTGGGAGACTTCTTCCATCAAAATCTTAAGCATACAAAATGATGGACTAATCTCCTTAATATCAGTTATTGTCCAACTAAATGTTCTCTTATAATTTTTAAGAATCATAATCTGCTTACCCTATCGATCATTATCTAAATGAATATAAATAATGATAAATAAAGTTAATCTATCTCCTAAAAATGTATATTTCAAATGGGAAGGCTCTAATTTCATTAAATGATCCTTACATGTTCATTTGATTGAGCTCAAATTTGGCTGAGGTAGTTTAAAAGATATTTCTCACATCTAGTAATTTTTGTAGGATTATTTGAGATTAATATTGCTCAATCTTTAATTTATAAAACCTAGGTCATTGTTTGAACTAGATTTTTGAAAATTCATAGTTAATTCATTTCTTGCCCAATCATTATGTGTTAGTGTTTTGTGGAATTAATATGACAGGCTCAAGATATTATCATGCATAGTTTGAGAGCAAATGGCTTTTAATTGTTTATGGATTTTTGCATATTGCTCTCCAAATAGGTATGATCTTATGCTCAAATTTCATACTGATGTATTTGATGATGTTTCTTACATCATCCAATACTCTTGGCCCAATTTGATTCATATCTTTTATGTAGTGGTATTTCCAAGTCAGTAGGTCATTATATGACTTATAACTTTAAGAATTCACTACATTCAATCTATAGAGCATTAGGAAACCAAATTGCTATGGATTGTTTATATGTTTGCAACCCATTTGAACCTTAGTTACATCTAGGGAAAATACTTAATGTTTGTGTCTAGTAAACTTTAGAAAAATTAAGAAATTCAAACACACATCAAATAGTGATGACACTCTAAACTAGTGAACTTAGACATGTTACACACCCAAAGAATTAAATTCACCTTCATTTGACATTAATAGACCATAGAACAATATTGATAAAAAAGTCAGCCTTTATTTAAGTAAAAATAAAAAAGTCTAAATAATTCAGTAAGATTCAAATAAATTCAACAAATATTTAAAACATTAAAAAAAATAATGTGATAATTAAAATTTATTTTTTAATTAAATAGATTTGATTATTAATAATAACTAAATAATAATACCTTCTATGCTTAATGCTTGTTTCCATTTGAAGGGCTTTTTAGCATTAATTTTTAAGCTCTTTAATACACTCTAAATCATCCAATAATCCCTCTATGTGGTGCATAAATCCTTTTTAGAGGGCACACACAAACTTCCTTAAGGGATCTTAATAAATTTTAATAACCAATTAAGGGTTATATTCACCCTCTATTAGTGCACTTAGACTATTTAAGGACTATATTAGAATTATTAAGATATTACACAACTGCTTTGCACCTTATTTTAAATGCTTATTATTCTTTTACATGCTTTGTATTTATTATATGAGTCAAACTAAAATGTACCTAAGAGATGTTGTATGAATGTATGAGTCATTATAAATGTAATTTGTATATAGATCAAGTTTTACAACATCCTGAGTTGTAAAAGAACCAAATGTACCAACTTATACATGTAAGTGCGGATCTAAAAGATGATATCCTCTCCTTTGGAGGATAATCTCTTTTAGAATTCCATAGAAGAGTTAGAGCTCAAAGAACTTAAGCATATGTATTTGATTTAATACATACAATAGACTTAGAAATTCAAGTTTATTTTGGTGGAGTCTGGCCACCTTAATTTTCTACATAGTTTGAGTTTGTTACAAATATTGGAATCAATAAATGAATAAAATTTATATTATATATGCAATCTCTTTTATTTATATTATTTTATACATTTCATTCAAATGGGTGGTAGCTTACATTTGCTGGTAGCAATTTTCCTAATTTTTTCTCGATGTGCATGTCTAAACTTTGTAGGAATATATGTACTGGTTATAGGATGATATAGTTTTTGGTACTGTAGATACAAACCTCTTTACCTATCCATGCATACATACATTCATCCTTTTATTTCTGCTATGTATGATAGAGCCTATGACTTTTATGTCCATCATAGTAGGGAAGTGGGGTCCTTGTTGTGCTCTGAGGATGCTCTGCTTTTCTAGTTGGTATAGGGCCATTACGCTGCCAAAATTTCTAAGAAATTTTTTTGGTTAGAACATTTAGTTAGGTAAATTAAATAAGATTAAATTTAATGAATTTAGTGATTTATCTTGTTACTGTCATGAGAACGTAAAGTTTGAACTAGTTATGTCGAGTCATTGATTTAGAGTCTAATTCATCATTTGTTATCTTAGGATATAACTGATCATATCATGAACTACATCTTGGATGATTGTTTGTATATTAGGTTGTTAGCTGTTAGTGGAAAAAAAAACTCCCCATTGGAGAGAGAAACTCCCCGTTAGAGAGAGAAACTCCCCATTTTTCAAATTTCTCCTTTCCCGGTCTTTTTCCACTTTCGTCGGTGCTTCGTTAGGTGATGGCAGTGGATAGCGGCCAGCCATCGGAGGTTGCATCTGCTACTGATCATCTTTCTGGTGGATTAGGTGGATGGAATTGAGAACATGTACATCATCATCGTGTAAGTCTTGGACAGGATTCAAACGAAGCGCGCAAAAGATTACAGCAGGTCCATTGGTAATTAAGGAGGTTAGTGATTCTCATTTGAAGAAGGTCAATTTTGTGGAAGGTAAAGGTAAAGGTAGTTTGACAGCTTTTGAATGTTTTACTCCTCGGCATTTGAAGTCTATTATTGAATTGCCTATGAAATTGAACAATTATGAAGCTTCTTCTTCAAAAATGGAAATATTTGTTAAAAAATTTGGTTATTCAAATGCAATCCCTGGAAACCATGTGATAAATGCAAATTTCTTGAATGTGGTTAACAAAAATTTTCGTGAATCTGACGAGAAGCAACTTGCTTGCGATAAGGTAGACCTGGCTGCTAAGGAGATCTTGATTGAGGGTTTTGTGTCGAATGCTGGTTATATTTCGGATAATGGTTTTCAGAATGCTGATCATAATTCTTCAGTCCTTCTGAAAAATGATCTAAAAATGGTTGTGATTTACCTATGAATATTGAAGACACTGGCCCTAAAGGGAATTTCTTGAATGCTTGGAAGAAAACTTAGCACATTAAGTTAAATTATAAGGTGGATTCTACCCGAATCTTTGATGATGGAGTGGCAGTTATAATGGATTCCAGTTTTGAAAATGCCAATTCCCAGGCTTTGAAAAATTCACTTGTGATTAATGTTCTTGGTATTAGCATCCCATTTCCACTTTGTAGTTTGGAGCTTAGGAGGCAATGGAATAAATATGGTAATTTCCACTTAACAACTCTAGGTTTGAATTGGATTGTTTGTTCATTTAAGAATTTAGAAGCATTGAGGAAGTTTTAAGTGGTGGACCTTGGTTTATTGGAGGCCACATTATTGGCATGGACAAATGGTCCCCTTCATTTTCCCATAAAATTCTAAAAGGCCTCTTAGCACCGGTTTGGATTCGTATGCCCTGCCTATCGCTACATTGTTGGGATGAATAGAATATTGCAAGAATTTCATCTATGATTGGAGTGCCATTGTACCTTGATGGGAATTCATTTAAATGGGGTAAGAGAGAGTATGTCCGAGTATGTGTTCGAGTTGATTTAGACAAAAAATTACCAAAAGGTGTAAGGATAGAAGGAATGCATGGTAGATCATTTCAAAAAGTTGAGTATGAAAAGATTTCATCTATTTGTTATCATTGTAGTAAAATTGGTCATTTGAAAACTATGTGTCCTAGCAACATAAGTCTTCCTACAAAGATAGTTGATGTTACACCTCCTGAAAGGAGAGTCAATAAGATTCTGGAAGAATTCAATTCCAATTAGCATGATGAATACGGTCCATAGATACATGTTAAGTCCAGAAACATTAGAATTCAAAATTTTAAGAAGGCTGAAGGTGCAATGCTTCAAACAAATCAAATGAATGTTGGTAATCAATTGAAGAGTTTAGGTGTCCATAAGCAGTCCAGTATTGATGATGGGGAAATGTTGAGAATATTTCAAATGACAAGAATGATGAACGCCATATTCCAAAGACAAGTCTTAATGTTGATCAAAATCTGAGAGGTACAAAATGTATGCTACAACCTTCCGACTTTCCTGACGTTTGTTTGAATAACAAATTCAGCATTTTGGAAGAAGCGAATCAAGAAACAAAATTGAATGAAGTAGTGGATGCTGAAAGAACTCTTATGATGGTGGGAGGTATTACTCTTTCTTCTAACAATATAGTAGATATAGAAAAGAGTTATTCACCGGGTGGTTCTACCAAACAAATTAATGTAAGAATAGGTGTTGGAGTTTTAAGTGGCTCTGTTGGTATTAATTCAAGTTTAGGTAAAATCAAACTTGCTAAAGAAGTGAAGTCCTTGGGTCCTATTGATGTTGCTTGCAGGAATAGAAGAGGAGAAGTTAAGGTTAGTAAGAGAGGCCTCCCTCTTCCTTTATATTTTGGAATTGTAGGGGGGCAAAGAAGAGGGAGGCCTCCCTTTATCTTAGATAGATAGTGAAGGATCATACCGAGACTAAGCTATGTTAGTCTTACCGAGACTAAGCTATCCAATGTTGATAGGGTTGATGTTGATAAGGAAATTGATAGTGAGTGGGATTTCTTTCATCATCCTGCTGATGGTACCTTTGGTGGAATTTTGGTTTTGTGGGATAGGAATAAGGTGTCTTTTGAGGTTGTGGAGCATTCTTCCCAAGTCATTATTGGAGTCCTTGATGCTCCTTTGATTGGTTATTGGAAGGTTGCTACTGTGTATGCTAACAAGGATTTTCGTTTGAGGAGAAGTTTATGGGAGATGCTTGAGAAGTTTCTTGTGGGCAATAAACCTTCAGGGGTTGGTGGAAACTTCAATTATATATTATGTAAGGATGATAAGAGTGGGGCAAGAGGTTCTTTTTTTCCCAAGGGCCTCAGGAGATGAAGTTGTTTATGACTAACAATAATTGTCATGACATTGGTACGGTTGGACCTAGATACACTTGTTGCAATAACAAAGAAGGTGATTTGAGAATTTGGGAGAGGCTAGATAGGTGCTTGCTGAATTCAGCTGTGCTACAAAAGGTTCCATTGGCAAATGTTAGACATTTAGCGAGGGTGTCTTCTGATCATAGTCCAATATCCTTTAAGGTGTTGGAGGCTCAACACAACTCTAGAATTATCAGATTTGAGGAGACTTAGAAGTCCTATCCAGCAGCTTGGAGCATTATTTTAAATTCTTGGGGAAAGTCTGATCATGGTAATGATATGGATGTCTTACAGAGGAAGCTTAGAAGAACCTTGAGGGCCTTATTCTTCTGGAATAAAAATAAGTGTAAGAGTTTGAATCTGTTGAAAGAAGACTTAAAGAAAGAGATTTTGGAACTCCAGTTGGAGGAAGCGTCAAAAGGTGGCTTGACGGTGGAGAGGCTTAACTTACTCATAATCAAAGTGTAAGATCTTAATGTTACTTTAGGGAGATTATCAACTTGGTGGAACAAAAGAGCAAAGGTGAAATGGCATGAAGAAGGTGATGTCAATTCTAATTTCTTCCACAAGTATGCTTCGGCTAAGAGGAATGGGAACCTTATAAGAAAAATTAGAGATGAAGATAACGTCTTGGTGGATAATTTTGAGTAGATTTTATCTATCTTATGAAAATTTTTTGTCAAGAAATGTTGGTCTAGAGCTTGCGATCTGACGGGATGGCCTGGTATTCTCGAAAACAAGAAACTGAATTCCTTGGATGTGGAGTTCTTGAGTAGAGATTTTACACAAGATGAATTAAAAATTGTGGTTTTTCAGCTAGGTAGAAATAAATCTCCTGGTTTGGATGGGATTACACCTTCATTCTTTCAATTTTTTTGGAGCATTGTGAGAGAATCGACTTGGAAAGCTGTTGACAGTTTTTTTAAAACTTGTTCCATGAAGGAAGAATGGAAGGATACTTTACTTGTGTTAATCCCCAAGGTGAAGAATCTTATGGTTCCTTCCAACTTTAGACTGATCAGCCTATGTCAAACCACTTATAAGTTGGTTACAACTATGTTGGTTAATAGACTTAAAGTTTGTATCTCAAAGATCATTTCGGAAGAGCAAGTTGCTTTTATCTCAGGCAGATCGATGTCTGAACATTGTTTGCTTACTCAAGAGATCTTCAACAAATTTAGGATCTCAAAAAATAAGAAGGGGTTGATGGCAGTGAAATTAGATATGGAACAAGCTTTTGATAGCATGGGTTGGCCAACCTTGTATCAAGTGTTAATAGTTTTTGGATTTCCATTATCCTTTTGTAAGCTTATCATGAAATGTGTGATGAATGTCAAATTTTCTTTCATTTTAAATGGAAGAGTTTCTAATTGGATAAAAGCTGAGAGTGGATTTTGCCAAGGATGCCCATTATTGCCTTATTTATTCATTATGTGTTCCCAAATTTTATCAAATGCAATTAATCAAAGAGGGCATGAATTAGGAATTCAAATTTCAACCAAAGCTTAGAAAATTACACACCTATTATATGCAGATGATGTGTTAGTTTTTGCCCAAGCTTCTATAAGATGAGCCTAAGAGGTGAAGGTCATTATTGTGGAGTTCTGTGCGTGGACAGGGCAGAGAGTTAATAACTCCAAATCTCAGATTTTATTTGGCAAAGCTGTGAAGCATCCATTGAAGTATCAAATAAGGAAGAAATTGGGTTTTAAGGTGTTAAAGGAGCTGATTTATTTGGGTGTTAAAGTGGCTTTAAGAAGATTAAGAAGATATGATTTTCAATGTATGATTGATCATATATTGGAAAGACTAAATGCTTGGGGAAGTAAACATCTATCTATGGCTGGTAAGATCACCCTTGTTAAATCCTCCTTTTGGTCATTACCAAGCTTCTTATCAGCTGACTTTATGGTTCCAAAGAAAGTCTTATATCAAGTAGATCAGTTTTGCAAAGAGTTTATTTGGCACAAAGGTAATGGTAGAAACGGTTTACATTTTGTTGCATGGGATGTATTATGTAAACCAAAAACTGATGGTGGTTTGGGATTGCATTCAGCTGTTCATTGAATGGGGCCTCTTAGATCGAGGTTAGCATGGAGATGTTTATAATATCCAGGGAATTTGTTATATAAGAATATTATTACTAAATATGGTGATAATATCTTAAGTGGAGAAAGGAAGAAAAGAGCTTCTTCGGCATGGCAGATTTTGTTGGAAGGTGGAAAGTTCCTTAAACCAATTGTTAGATGGAGAGTTGTTGATGGAAGGAAAATCCATGTTATGAAGGATATTTGGCTATTAGATAGATGCTTTAACACTTGGTCAACTCTAGCAGATTGTGTGGGGCTAGAAAGCTAAAGCTGAGTCAATTCATCTCGCATGATTACAGCTGGAATGTGGAGTTGTTACAACAGTTTTTCAATAATGACCTTATTTTTTGATTTTACAGGTTCCTCTTGATCATGAGGTTGAGATGGATTATTTAGAACCTATGTACCACCACAATGGGAGATCTATCACTGCTTTGGCTAATGAAGACTCTATGAAGAGGTGTTCTAAGGAGGAAGACCACGAGTTTGCAAACTGGTTAAGAAGTCTAAAGCTTAACCCGAGGGTGGAACTTTTTTGGTGGAGAATGAGTAAGTTTGCCATTCCTACATATGAGTTTCTTAGTTATAGGAGGCTAAGTTAAAATTACTCACGTCCAAGAAGGTGTCAAAAAGTGGAAAGCTATGCTCATATCATGGTTCATTGCAAATTCATGAAGGATACCATTCTCAGGTTGAGAGAATAGGGATTCTACATTCCCATATTTCAGTCATTGGAAAGTTGTTTGAAATATCTTAGAAGGCATTCGATTTGATTCCCTAACATGGTGAGATTGTACTTTACAACAGTCTTTCTATCATGGAAAAATAGAAATGATCTTGTACATGGGAAGACCGCTCCTCCAAGTTCGCTGGTGGTAGAAAATGTTCTATTTTTGGCTAAACTAAAATTATATCCTAATCTAGATAGCTGGGGTGTTACTCTCCTAAGGGAGTTTACTAAAGTTTGGCACCCTCCACTGCTAGGTTGGATCAAGATCAATGTGGATGCTTCATTGTTGGAATCTAATCAAGCCGGAATTGGAGGTGTGTTTAGATATCACAAAGGGAGGTTGTTGTTGGCATTTGGGAAGAAGGAAGTTCATTGGGATGTGTCACAACTTGAGTTGATGACTATTTTGGCAATAAAGGAATTCATACAAGCTTGGATGATGGATAGCAAAGGAGTAATTATTGAAGGAGATAATATAAATATTATCAATTTTATTCAAGATTCTTTGAAGAAGTCGAAATGGCATTTCAACAATAGGAGTACAAAGGATTTATTCTTTCTAAATGATTTCAACTTGAGTTGACGACTACTTTGGCATTACAGGATAGTTTCTACTTTGATAGTTTTTCTTTTGGAAATATTCCTTCTAATTTGTCTAGCTTGTTAAAGAAGGAATGTGAGCCTTTTATTTCCTTGTAATTATCTCTTTTCATTAATGCCAATTGCAGCTTCAAAAAAAAAAGTAAGCATGAGCTTAGAGGTATTTGCACACCTCACATTCCTTATAAAGAAGTATAAAGAATTCAAATATATTTTCTACAAAATTTTGTGATATTTTTATGGAAATGACCGATATTTTAAAACTATATATGGTAACTAATTACATTTTAAATCCAAACTAAGTCTACTTTCCACTTAATCAAAAGTTTTCTCTTTAGAGATGTAATTGACTATAGAGACTTGGTTGTATAGGAACCCAAGATCCCAATATAAAATAAACCGTATATAGTTAGTTCACTATGAATGGGGAAACAATCTTCTAGATGTCGACTAAAGCTAATCCTTGGTTAAATTTATATTTGAAATGATTGGTTAATGTGAATTTTATTCTTCAATATAACTTTTAGATTCCATATGCCAAATTCAAATACAAAAATAAATTATTTTCTTTCTTCAAGTTGATAATATAATTGTAGTTTATCTTTCGAGGTAATTAACTCTAATTATATAGATTTGTTTAACAAAAAATAAAAATTAAATTAGTGGTACATATCATTTATTTTGTCAACACTTAAGAATGGGCTCTTCTAAGATAGATGGTTTTAATGATTTCCCTAGACATAATATATCAAATGTCTCATATCTTTCTCTAAAAACACTAGGCATTTCACTAACCAAATTGATAGTGTCTTTATCAAAATATCCTATGTTTTCCTCAAGAAATGTACACTCTATTGACCTCATTTTTGTATGAGTTCAATACATCAAGCATCACTTCATCATTATGATTAATCAATGAGTTCAAGTTAATCACTCAATTCAAAACTCAATCATTAAATCATTAAGGCAAAAATATTCAATCTCTATTCAATTAATAAACTCAAGTTTAATCATTTTAATTTAACCATCATGCTTAATCCATGATGATTCAACCATTAATTCTTGTTAAATTCAATCAAATTCAATTATTCACTGACCTTAAATATACCTTAATCAATCAATCATCTTCAATGCTCATAGTACAAAATCAAAGTCCAAGCCTAAACCTTTAAAGGCTTTGGACTTTACCTTTTTCAGGGAGATTTTAAATTGGATCAAAACTCTACATAAAGCCCTTAAAATACTATTTAATTCTTTACATATTAATTAGACATATCCATAAAGCCTTCCTAATCAATTTTGAGGCCTCTATGCCCTTCCATACCCTAAAACTCAAAACATCTCCCTTAGGTCTATAACCTTCAATGTTTACCATTCATACCACTCACATGTCACCATGATTCAAATACCCTCAAAAACCATTCCAAATGGCCGAAACATGTTCATAATCACTATTGTAATGATTTGAAACCATTTGAGTCAATGGTTGGCCTCGGATGACGTAGTTTGACCAATGAGATCCTTAAACCCTAAATCCTTACCATATGCATAAAACAACATGTAAATTTTAATCCAAGCCATAGGATTGACCCCTAGGCATCCTCCATCTTCCTTGATCATTTATAGATCCAAATAGACCCTTAATTGGGCTAGGTTGACCATGAATGGTCACTAGGACCATTAAGGACCCATTGAACCCATACACCTTCAAATTAGTACTTGCGTTAGAATCCTATAGGTCCTTACATCAACCCTAGTAATCCAAGCCTATGGGTTGACCTGGGTTAGCAAAATTGGCTAACCCAAGCCTAAAAAATGCATCTTTCCTGAGCCATTTTATAAACCAAATGAAATTGGGACTAATTAACACCACCTTTTGGCTCTAGAACTTTTAAATACCTGACCCTATCTTCTTAGACAAATTGGTGGTCTAAGCTAGTTGAAATTCAAGAAAATAGCTATTTAATTTCTTAGTTTAGCTCTAACTCTCTGCCAAATACCTACATGGGCTTAAAAATCTTTAGTGAGATGTCTTGAGCTCATTGGACCATCCCTAACTAAAATTATGATTGGATGCTTCCTCAACTTACTAGAATTTGAACTAAAGCTTGACTCAAAACTCCTATAAATATGCCTAAATTCAGAGAAAAGAGGTTTTATTCTTTGATTCTAACAACACCCTAGAGCTCTCCCATATTTTCCTTAGCTTTCAAGATCTCTTAGCTCACTCCTATGTAAAGTCAGCAGAGCTCTAGCGAACTACCACTAGCCAAACCTCCAAATCTCCAAACATTTCTCCTCTTTGATTCTTATCTAAAGGAAGATTGTTCCTGAGCTCAACTGAAGTGCAATACAGCTAAATGCCACCTCGATTTGCTTCTATATAGAGGTAATTTTCAAACATGACACTCAATTCATGTAGGGTTGGTAAAGTATGAAGTAATCTTCTAATACATGATAAATCAATCATTCGATTGGAAGTATACATTAAGATGATGCCTTGGGATGAGTTGGAGCAGGATCTACTTGGACCCAAGTCCTATGATTTTGATGATAAAAAACATAATTGGATTCCTTACTTTCTATCTCGTGTTAATTTCTATTATTGCATATCTGCTTTTATTGTGCACTAACATTTCATGTCCGCCATACACTGTGCAAAACTGATCATCTCAAGACTGGGTAGAATAGGGTTAAAGTGTTTGGAAGAGTTTGTATCTTTTTTTTTATTATTTTTACATTTCTTGAGTCAAATTTATATATTTGGTGGATACTAAGCTTGGTGACCATGCACACACACACACTCAAGGGAGTTATTAATAAAATGAGAAGTTAAATTTTTTGAATAAATCATACTGTATGATCCATATCCTACTGTATGATAAGCTAATCATAAAATTATTAAAATGGATAATTATCATAATTAATGCAATTTAAACTAATCACATTGTACGATACATATCCTATAGGATGATTAGTTGAAATCATGATCCCAGCCACCAATAATAATTTAGGTAATATTTTGATATTGAAATTTTGTAATAATTATACTGTATAATGGGTATCATACTGTACAATATAATTAAAACTTGCTTAAATTAATCCTATAATTAGGGAAATAATTTTGGTTAAATTATCCAATAAAATTATACTACATAATTATAGCTATTCATCATATATGACATGATCCCTAAATGAGATGATAATTTATCATCGCCAATCGTACGGGATGAAAAACCAAGTTTTTTCAACTAATCATACTAGATGACTTTTCAAATCATACTGGACAATTAGTGCAATCAGTTGAACTGACTGTACATTACTTTATAATTATACAGTACTAGTAGGGTGACTTGAACTAATTATGCTGTATGATCTTGGATTGTACTATACGACCAGAGTCAATAAAATTGAATTTTAGAGCTTTTTGTGAGGCTTGTATTTTAATCTCTCATAATAGACTTGTTTCAAATTTTTGGCTGCTGAGTGTTCTCAAGAGGAAGCTTGGAGAAGAAGATCTAGGAGAGCTTTATGAAGAAGAAAGGGAGAGTTTGTGTGAGAGGGAGAAGTAGTGTGAGGGTTTCACATGATTTTTCCAAGCATGGGTCGTGTCTTGCTTCCTTGAATGTTTCTTGGTTGTCTTTGAGAAGAAGTTATTTAGCTCAAAGTTGTGGTTCTCTACCACCACCAGGAGGGTGTGAAATAAGTTTGTGGTTCTCTACCATCACCAGGAGTGTGAGAAAGGACTTCGTGGTTCTCAACCATCACAAGGATGGTGAGAAAGGACTCCATGATTCTCTTCCATCACTAGAAGGGTTAGAAAGGAGTTTGAGGTTCTCTTCCTTCTGCATGAGGGAGAAAAATATTAAAGGTCTGATGCCATCACCAGGATGGAGACAAAGATTTCATTTCTCCACCGCACCAGGTTTGGTGGAAGTGATTTGTATAAGAGCTTCTCCACATTGTTGTGGGGCAAAAGGAGAGACATTATACTGGTAGTGCCATACTCGGAGTGGAGGAGTTTGGTGAGTGGATGTAGGTCATTATTTGATTAAACCACTATAAATCTCTGGTGTGTTTATTCTGATTTCTTATTTTCTATATTTTACTTTTTTGTATTTAGATTTTTATGATAAAATCTTGGTGGAAATAAGTGATAAAGAATTTGCTCTATTAATTTGAAAATAATTATTATTATTTCAAAATTTGAGAACATTAATTGCTTCCTCATTAAGTAATAGTAGTTTCTTGTTTTCAAATTACTAAAATAAAAACAAAAAGCATATTGGTTAAATTTTTAAGCAAGTGATTAATTTTTAAATTCACCAATTCACCCCCCCCCCCTCTCGGTGTGTTTTGGGATAGTTCACTTAGGCCTAACATCCTATATCGAACTTTCATTAGGTTGGAAAACACCATTTAATTTTGGGCTTTAATAATGGAATGGATAATTCATTTAATAAAATTAGGGTCTTATGGAAAGATCCTATTGTTATTAATGTTTTGGTGATTTTTTCAAGTAATTCATTACAATATTGAATTTATGCAGTTTAGATGTTATACTTCTTTAGTGTCTGCTTCTTTTTCTCACATTATTAGAAGGGCTCTTTGGGAACAACTTGCTAATTTTTATGATTTAATTAATTTACCTTGGATGATTGGTGGTGATTTTAGTACTATCCATAATCCTTCTTAAAGACTTTATGGTTCTAACCCTGTCTATCAATCTTTGAAGTATTTCAATAATAAAATTTTGGATTGTAATTTAATTGACATTGAGTTTACTGGCAATTAATTCAGTTGGAGTTGTATTAATTTGTGGCAACATTTGGATCATATGCTTTTAATGATGTTTGGATTAATTCTTCTACAAATACCTATGTGGAATAACTCAGTAGATCTCTCTCTGATCATTCTCCTCTCCTGATTGGTATTGTGATGCTGCAAGATGGTCCTTCTCCTAATTTTATATTTTAAAATATGTGGTTATTAGATAATTCTTTTTAAACATGTTCCAAGACAATTGGCATGCTCCCTGCATCTTGATAACTTCATTTTGGATATGAATCCATTGTGGTTTAAACTTAAAAGATAGTATAAGAGTAATTGGTGGAATAAAAATATTTTCAAAAATATTTTCACTAAAAGTTTGACTACTGAGGATAAAGTTAACCTTATTGGCATAATTGTTAGCTTGAACCTTCTAATTAGATTTTAGGCTTCTACAGGATGCTAAGAACTCCCTTTTCAATCTTCAAGCTCAGGAGGAAGTTTTTTCGAAACAAAAAGATGCCTCCAAGCATCTTATTGAAGGTGATAACCACACTAAGCACTTTCATGCCCTTGTTAAAATGAATAGACCTAAAAATTTCATTCATAAAATTTCTCTTCTTGATGGTTCTCAAATTGAGGTTACAGGGGAATTGATAATTCCACAATGGAGCACTTTAAAAAATTTCTCAATAAACCCTTCGATCCGAATCCTATTAACCATCCTAATCTCATTCCTAATATCATTAATGAGGATGATAACACATCTGTTACCAAACAAACTACCTTGGAAGAATTTAAGGAGATTATTCATGCATTGAACTCCGACTCTGTGGCTGGGCCTGACGATTTTACTATGAAATTTTTCCAAAAGGCTTGGAACATTATAAGGTGATTTATATAATGTTATTTTAGATTTCTTTGCTGGAAACATCATTCCTAAGTTTTTCTGCCTCTTCCATTGTGCTTATTTCTAGGAAAATTTCCATTAATAATTGGGTTGATCTTTTTTTTTTTTTTGAGAAACTACAATTTGCATTAAAATAAAAGTGGCCTAATACAAACTACTAAGTGATAGAAAACCTATCACAATCCTCCTTTAAAAAATAAATAAAAATAGGAGGAATCGTATTACAACTTAAAAATCCCAGAAAAAATTGCCAAGTAAAGCAAAGTTAGCACAATAATCAGCTAACTTATTACATTTTCTATAAGAAAAATGAAATAAAAAATTTCCAATTTCTTTCAAGAAAGTCAAGTCCTCCACCATGTCACTATCTATGTTATGAGAGGCTTTACCAACTGATCCTTATAGATACTTGATGACATTGTAATTGTCTCCTTCAATTATAATACATTTTGCTTCTATCATCCACTCTTTGATTACCATTTTCAAGGAATGAAACACCAAAAGTTCCAGAAGACCACTATCCCAATGAATACAATTGAATCCAAAAGCAAGTAAGAATTTCCCCTTATGATCTCTAAAAACTCCTGCAATACCAACCTCATTAGATTGCAATAGCGCAACATCAATGTTGACTTTAATCCATTCGGGAGGAGGAGGGTGCCAACATTGTGAAATCAGCTGAGGAAGTTGGTTAACACCCTAGTTGTCTGAAAAGAGATTAAATCTCGATGAAGTTAATGCAAGGATAATTGCATTTGAAGCAATATAACCTAATCCAAGATCTTGTTCTCCATGTTGTATACTATTTCTGCTTTTCCAAGAGAAAAAAACCAAAGAGCAGTATAGATTTGTAATGAATGGATTAGCATTAGATAACAGCTCCAAATTTCTTTTGCAATCCAGAATAGAAGAGAACACTGGAATTTGAAATCCCCATTTATTAAGCAACACAATAACTTGAATAAGTTGGAATAGTAAACAACAACATGCTCTAAATTTTCCACTTCCATACAACCTCTCGGTCAATAGTTGTAATTCATCAATATTCTATACATTAAGAAGTCCTTAGTAGGAGATTGAATTATTCAGAATTCACCACTAAAAGCAATCCACACGTGGGGAAAGTTTCAATCTTTTTATCCACCTCCAATAATCCACTTTTACAAAATCAGTTGCATCCTCATTAGATGCCTTTGAAGCAATAGTTTTACCAAAAAATTTATTAATAAGCTCTAGACAATCGTTTAATACCTCTGGGAAAATTTAAATATGTAAGATGATATCAATTAAGGAGCTTCCAAAATATTTAATAAGCTCTTCCTGGTTCTAGTTGCCATCAACAATGAACTTGTCATGAGAAGAAAAATCACTATCCAAAATAGCTACAAAAGTTGGCCATCTATCAAAACTTCTATCTAAGACCCATACATCTCTCAAGGTATTAATAGAGTCACCTGATGCAACCCTCCATCTCACCATTGGCTGAAGGAATTTTGCTCTAGTAAGAATAATTTTCCAAGGGGAAGAGTTGTTTCTTCTACAATCAGCATGCCAAATATCAGATCCATATTGGGAAATCAACATCTTATTAAGGAGTGAGTTTTGTTTATTAATAAAATTCCATCCAAAATTTTCTCTCAAAGTTCTAACAACTGAGACGGCTGAATGAAGCCCATGTCCTTCAAAATCCATTGGTTTGCAAAGATCATCCCAAGCCATATAATGAAGCCCACAGTTACCTCCTTGTTTATTCCATAAAAAATCTCTACACATCTTATCAAATTCTTTTAACATGCTCAAAGGAACTATATAGTGTGTAGCATAGAAAATAGGAATAGAGAGAATTTCAAATTTAACCATGACAAACCTTCTAGATAAAGAAATAAACTTGTTGCCCCATATATTCATTTTGCAAGCAAATTTTTCCAACAGATAAAGAAAATTAGATGAAACCATCCTTCTCAAAGTAATTTTGATTCCCAAGTAATATAGCTGCTTTACCTCCTTATATTTCGACAAGCTAGAGATAGCTTGTTCTCTTGATATGACTAACAGACTTTCCAAATATAATAGAAGATTTATCGATTTTAACTGTTTGCCCAGTCTAACTACAATAGTATAAAATTATTCTTCTAATCTTCTTCAAATACATGATCTTGGCCTCAGAAAACATAAGAATATCATCAACATATAATAGATGGGAGACCTCTGGAGCAGTAGCAGAAAATTTGATTCCCAAATTCCTACCTTTCTGAATAAATGCATTAGAGAAGAGCTGAGAACACAAAATAAACAAGTATAGAGATAACGAACAGCCTTATCTAAATCCACTTTTCGCTTCAATCCACTTCAAATTATTTCCATTAATAAGAATAAAAAATTTAGGATCAGCCACACATTCCATCAGAAGGTTAGAGAAATAAAGCGAAAATCCAAAATACTCCAATATGTGCTTTAGAGTAGTTTAAACCATCCCATCATAAGCTTGCTCCGTATCAATTTTAATAGCCATTAATCCATTTTTAGACTTTGAATAACTAAATTTATTGAAGAGTTTTTGAATAAGAAGAATATTGACTGATAAAGCCCTTCCTTTCATAAAAGCCACTTGAACATCAAAAATTAGATAATGGAAAACTTTTTGTAATCTATTTAGTAAAACCTTGGAAATAATTTTATAAATAGACAAGCACAAACTGAAAGGTCAGAAATGAGAAGGAGCTAACGAATTATTCACTTTAGGAATAAGAACTACAAGAGTCTTTTTCCACTTAGAACACATTTTTCCAGATGATAAATACTGAAAGATAGCAAGACATACATCTTGGCCAATTACATTCTAAGAAGCTTTTATAAAAGAATAAGAAATACCATCCAATCCTGGCGAAATGTTCTTTCCAAGAACTTTAATCACATTCTCCACTTAATCGAACAACATCCACAGGGTTGTATTCCTCCTGATATAAAGTATACAGAGGCGAAGGCCATCTCGTCAGATGACAAATTCTATGTCTCCATTTATTGCTAAAGAAGTTAAAGAAGATATCATCAATACCAGCTTGATCCTCCATAAGATCACCATAGACATTCTTCACTTGGTTAATATAATTTCCATTCATCCTACCATTAAAAAAATCATGAAAGAATTTAGAGTTCATGTCAACCTCTTCCATCCACTTCACCTTCACCCTTTGACTCCACCAAGTATTCAAACGAGCAAGTGTGGCATTTAATTCATTAACCTTGGATCTGAGTAACAAATGCCTAACATCAGATAAACCACCACCGATCGTCTCCTCCAGCTGAAGATCAGCCACCTCCTTTTTAGGTTTTTCCTTCAATTCCAATAAATTTTGGAGTTGAGCTTTACGCCAAAAAAATAAATCCCTCAAAACTCCATGAAATTTCCTGTTGAGAACATCCATAGAGAGAGAAGGTCTAAGTTTTCCTAGAGAGAGAAGGTTTGAGTTTTTTTAGAGAGAGAAGGCCTAAGTTTTTCTAGAGAGAGAAAGTAAGTTCAAATTTCTGTTGTCCTACTTTTTTACGGGAATCCTCAAATGACAGAGCAAGACCACCGGCGTCTGCCTTCCACCAATCCTCCTTCATTCTGTTAAGCATCATCCAATCCACAAGTGTTCAAAGGAAGAGTTGGAATCAACGATGACCATACATCGTTGTCTGTTGATCGAGTTCAGAATGCCCTACTAAAGAATCAGGCGTTGCAGATTTGTGAAGGTTTTAATCCACTAACACAACAACCTTCGATTGTAGAAGGCATAGGAAAGGCAATCTTGATAATTGTTTATCTCCTAAATCAACATTTTTTGGAATGAAAAGTCCACCTCTAGGAAAGAATAATTCTGAAGCTTCATCGTCTGGTTTTACATTGAAGGTCAATAAATTTACTTTTCCTAATTGTCCGATTCTTCTAATCCGAGAATTGTAAATGGTTTTAATGTTTTGTCTGATCCTTTTAATCCTATGGCGGTTGAGAATGAAAATAACTTGAACAATTTGGTAAATAAGATTGAGGTTTCGGCCAAACCAGTTTACAGTGATAATCAACAAAATATTTTGAATTCCAAAAACTATGTGAAAGTAAATTCTAATTGGGTTCCTACTAAAATGTCTGAGGATGGTGTGGTAGTTAAGCTCAGTTTGGATCAAGAAAATTCTAATGTTGCTGTGCTAAAGAATTCATTAGTGATAAAGGTCCTTGGTAATAATGTTCCTTTCCCCTTATGTTGTGTGGAATTGAGGAAGCAATGGAGCAGACTTGGTGGTTTTCACTTAAATTCTTTGGGCCTAGATTAGATTTTATGTTCGTTCCACTCATCTGAAGCTTTGGAAGGTGTTATGAGTGGAGGACCTTGGTATGTGGGTGGGTTCATTGTGGGAATTGATAGATGGACAACTAGCTTTTCCCCTACTTCATTGAAGGGTTTATCTTCTTCGGTTTGGATTAGATTGCCTCATCTTCCATTGTATTGTTGGGATGAGATGAATATTACAAAGATTGCTTCTAAGGTTGGGGTTCCTTTGCTTCTTGATGGGAATATGCTCAAGTGGGGAACGAGGGAATTCACAAGAGTATGTGTGTGAATTAATCTTGATGAGAAATTGTTAGGTGGTATTTAGATTGATGGCTTGGGTGGAAGGTTCTATCAAAAAGTTGAATATGAAAAGATTTCTTCTTTTTGTTATAGTTGTGGAAAAATTGGACATAAATAAAGTCTTTGTCTTGTTAATGTGGTTGATAAGGATAAGAGTGAGATTCTTAATTAATGTGGTTGATACGGATAAGAGTGGGATTCTTAATAAAGAGGCTACAATTTCTTCTTTAAATGAGGTTACCAATGTTGATTTGACCAAAAGTCATGTGAAAAAACCCGAATATGGGTCTTGGATCCATGTGAAGTTTCAAAATAGAAAGAGGAAGTTTGTCCAAGGCAGAGATTTCAACATGCAGGATAAACTAGAAGTTCCTTCCTTGGTTGATGCAGCTAATATAGTTAAATCAAGTGTTATTCACACTGAAGAAGATGGGAAGATTGATAAGGTGGTGTCTGAATTGGCAGTTGCAAATAAATTTAATGCGCTTATGGAGAATGTGGAGGACCAGGGAGAGGTAATTGAACAAGTAAAGCAGAACTCTAATTGCAGTTCTAATCAGCATTTGGAACCAGCTATCACTGAATCAGTTAATATTTAGAATGTTGAATCTATAATTATGGTAAGACTTACTCACCAACTAGTGTCAGAGATGACTTCTATGGATGGTGGCACTACCATTGCTGAAGAAGTTCTTGAAAAGGAATCACTAGGAGTTAAGTTGAAGAATTATGTGCTTGCTGAAAAATTTGTGTCTCCTTCATGTGGGGTTATGGAATCTGTTGCTAACAAGACTAAAAAAAAGCTTGCTAAAGAAATCAAATCTTTAGGACCTGATTGCCCTAGAAGAAGGCGAGGAGGAGGTGTCAGATCTATTGGTGCTGGGGGACTTTCCCCATTATGTTCTTAATGTCTTCTTTTTTGTTTTGGAATTGTAGAAGAGCTAGGAAAAGAGAGGCTTCTCTTTATCTTAGGGAGCTTGTGAGGGAAAATGAGGTGCTTTTTTTTGGGTTGGTGGAGAAAAAATTGTCTTGCTTGGATAGGAATGATGTCAATAGAATGATTGGGGAGATTGGGATTTTTTTCATTATCCTGCTATTGGAACTTCTGGGGGTATTCTTATTTTGTGGAAGAGGTCGGAATGGTGTTTTAAGGTGGTCTTGGATTCTTCTCAGGTTGTTTTTGGGTGCTTCCAATTTCCTCTTAATGGATCTTGGAATAATGCGATGGTTTATGGGAGCAAGGATGTGTGGGCAAGAAGGGGATTATGGGATAGTCTTGGTAAGGTGTTAGAAGGGGATGTTCCTTCTATTGTAGGAGGGGATTTCGATTGCATTTTGAGCAAGGAAGATAAAAGAAGGGGAAAGAGATTTATTTTTTCCCAAGGCCCATAAGAGATGAAAGCCGTTTTAGCTAACAATGATTTGAATGATGCAGGTATTATCGGACTAAGATATACTTGGTGTAATAATAAAGATGGAAACTCTAGGACTTGGGAAAGGTTGGATCGCTGTCTGTTGAATTCTACTGCTCTTCAACAAGTTCCATTTGCATCGTTTAGACATTTGGCTAGAGTGGCTTCTGATCACTCTTCTATTGCTTTCAAAATTAATCAAAATATGAGGTCACATCAGACATACATTAGATTTGAGGATGTATGGAGATCCTACCCGGCTGCTTGGAATGTGGTTCTTAAAGCTTGGAGAAGGAAAGATTTTGGTACTGATGCTGAAATCCTTAGAAGAAAGCTGAATAGATCCCTCAAAGCATTGTGCTATTGGAACAATAACAAGTCAAAAGATCTATCTATGTTGAAGGATACTTTGAAGAACGAGATTTTGGAGTTGCAAACAAAAGAAAGTGGAGTAGAGGGTCTCAACCATCAAGAGTTGCTGCTATTAAGGAGTAAGGTGCGTGAGCTCAATGTCACGTTAGCTCGACTATCTACCTGGTGGAATCAAAGAGCCAAAACTAGATGGATACAAGAAGGTGATACTAATTCCATATTTTTTCACCATTATGCTTCAGCTAGGAGAAATGGAAAGCAAATTAACCAAATAAAAGATGATGTGGATGGTCTTGTGGTTGATCAAGATAAAATTGAGGCAACTTTTTGGAACTTCTTCAATCAAAAGTGAAAGTATAGGGAGTGTTGCCTTTCGGGTTGGCCTGAGATTGGGTGTCATCAAAGGATTGATAGCTTTGTTTGGAAGAGTCTTAATGCTAATTTCAACCAAGTAGAAATACTAGAAGCTGTGAATAGTTTGGGTAACAATAAGTCTCCTAGTTTAGATGGCATAATGGCTTCTTTTATCAAGTGCTATTGAAGTATAATTATAGATGAATTATGGAGAGTAGTAAACGAATTCTTCACTACTGGAAAGATATATCCTGATTGGAAAGATACGTTGATTATATTGATTCCAAAGGTGAAGAATCCATCGGAACCATGGCAATTTTGACCAATTAGCTTGTGTCAATCAATATACAAGGTGGTGGCTAGAATGATCATGAATTAGTTGAAGTCTTGTTTACCCAAATTAATTACTAAAGATCAAGTTGCTTTTATTCCTGGTAGATCTATGACATATCACTGCTTATTGGCTCAGGAAGTCTTCAACAAATTTAGATAATCGAATTGCATAAAGGGACTTATGGTAGTTAAAGTGGACATGGAGCAAGCGTACGACAGCATGTGTTGGCCAACTCTTGCTAAAGCCTTGGACTGGTATGGTTTTCCTCTAAGACTCATAATGCTTATTATGGAGTGTGTTCAAAAGGTTAGATTTTCTATTCTTATAAATGGTAGAAGAACGAGTTGGATAGATGCTAAAATTTATTTTAGACAAGGATGCCCTCTATCACCTTATTTGTATATTCTTTGTTCTCAATTGCTTTCCAATGCCGTTTATCAAAGGGTCTTGAGTTGGGTATCAAAGTATCACCAAAATCTGATAGAATTACTCATTTATTATACGTCGATGGTATTGGTTTTTTCTAATGCTACCATGAGATGAGCCCTTTGTTTGAAGAACATCTTGAAAGATTTTTGTGGATGGACGGGTCAAAAAGTAAATTATATGAAATCTCAAATCTTATTTGGGAATTCAGTGAAGAAAAAGTGCTAGAAAGTTGGGTTATAAGATAGTTAAAGAAATGCATTACTTGGGTGTGAAGATGGCTTTGAGAAGACTTGTTAAGTTTGATTTCAAATTTATTTTAGATCATGCATTGGAAAGGTTAAATGCATGGGGGAGCAAATGTCTTTCTTTGGCTGACAGGGTTCTTCTTACTAAAAGTTCATTTCTTTCTCTACCTATCTTCTTATCAATGCATTCTTTGGTTCCTAAACGAATCTTGTATGAGTTAGATAGATTATGCAAAGATTTTTTATGGCATAAATATAAGGAGAAGAGAGGTTTACAGTATGTTTCTTGGGAAGATCTATGTAAACCAAAGTTGCTTGGTGGATTGGGCCTTCACTCTTCGGTTTTTAAGGTGGGACCTCTAAGGTCAAGAATTACTTGGAGATTTATCTAGAATCCTTACTCTTTATGTAATCATGCTATTGGTTCCAAATATGGAGGTGATGTATGGAATGGTATGGTTAGAAGAGGGAATTCTCCTGCCTGGAAAGTTTTGCTTGATGGAGCTAAATATTTAAAAGGTATTGTTAGATGGAAGTTAGCAAATGGTATCAAAGTGAGTATTATTAATAATACTTGGATATTTGATAAACTTATTAACAAATGGCCTACCTTTATTAATTGTCAAGAGCTCAAGGATGATCCCGTCCATAAGTTAATTCCTGAAGATGGGAGCTTGAACTATGAGGAGATGCATAATTTGTCTAATGAGGAGTTGATTTCTGTAATCAAATCAATAAAGGTTTATCCTAAATTGAACAAGGATCACATTGAACTAATCAAACAGCATTCGGGTAGATCTATTTCTGCCCTCTCATTTGATGCTTGGATGGAAACTACAGGAAGGTTGGGACAAATGGAAGACAACCTCATTCATATGCTGAATAATTTCAGGAAACTCAAATTGCTGCCTAAGGTGGACTTGTTTTGGTGGAGATTATGTAAGAATGCTTTGCCAACTAATTCCTTTTTGAATTACAGGAATTTGTTGCATTCTAATATATGTCCGTGTGGTTGTGATGCTGAGGAAAACTGAGAACATGTGGCTATTTTCTGCAGCCAACTCATCCTGATTGTGTATAAGTTGAAAGATTGGGGATTTCAAGTTCCCATTTTTGATTCTTTCCAAAATTGTATAAAGAAGTTGGATAGATTGTCTATATATAACCATAACATAGCTACAATCTATTGTATAGCTATGTATTATTCATGGAAGAGAAGAAACCAAATAAAGCTTGGGATTCCTACCTCATCGATTAATTTTCTGGCTGCAAATGTGTTGACATCCATTATTCAGCCGCTGAAGAATCCTATTCTAGGAAACTGGGGTGCTGATCTTTATTGGGAGTCTACTGACACTTGGCATCCTCCTCCCCTAGATTGGATTAAGATCAATGTGAATGCTACATTGAAGGAATCATATAATGCAGGCATTGGAGCTATCTTAAGAGATCATAAGGTCCGGTTTCTTTGTACTTTTTGTGAGAAGTTACTGCATTGGGATATTACTACTCAAGAATTACAAGCTATTTTGTTTGTTAAAAGTCATTTACAATAATGGATGTTACAATACAAGGGAGTCATCATTGAAGGAGACAATTACAATGTGATCAAATGACTTCAACAATCTTTCAAGAAGATGAATTGGCAAAATCTGGCGGATTCAAGTGAAGTCATAATTTTTTTGAATGAGTTTAATAATGTGATTTTCCTTTTTATTTCTAGAAATTATAATAAGGTAGCTGATTGTTGTGCTACCTTAGCTTTAGAAAGTAGCTTTTCTTTTGATAGTTTTTCTGAGAATTGCATTCCTTCTCCATTGTTTGATTTGGTGAAGGAGTGTGATTGCTTTCTTTAGGATTTGGTATTTCTTTATTTTCTAATGCAAATTGCATCTTTCAAAAAAAAAAAAAAAAGACTTACGCACTACTTCCGCTGAAGTTGCATAAGACACCCAAACATCTTCAAACCTTAGAAATTTGTTTCTACAAAAATCCTTGTGGAAAATTTTCAGAAGAATGGGGCAATGGTTGGAGGAGACCCTCGCTAGGTGTCTGGTTGTTGCTTGCTGAACAAAATCTAATGCCTTTGAGTTCAATAAACATCTATCAAGCCTCTCCAAAATGTGACCACTCCCATTTTTATTATTACACAAAGTAAACTTTTGGCCAACCAACCCGACTTCATGAAAGTCATTGTTATTTATAAATGATTTCATCTCTTTATGATTAAGAGAAAATTTAAACTTCTTCCGTCCCCTTTTATCATCATGGGATAATATACAATTGAAATCTCCCACACCACTAACTGAAGGCTCAAGATAGAATGTAATTCCAAACATTTCGACAATTACCTCCTATTGTACAACTACCTTTATTGACAACCTTTAACTCCCCAACAACACATTGAGAAGAAGCTTCCAATAATGAAAAAGTAGCGAAATTAGACCACCAAAAAACCATAATCACCCCAGACAAACCATCAAATTGATAAAGAAAGAAATCCCAATCTTTACCCATGAATTTACAAAACTCCCATCTACTAATTGAAAAAATCTTCATTTCAACAATACCAACAAAGATTACATCCCAATCTTTAACAACTTATTTCAAATAAAGAGAAGCTTCTCTTTTGTTAGCCCCTCTACAGTTCCAAAAAGCTAAGGAACTCATTTACCCACTAAAGGGGAATGACCCCCACTCCTTCTCTTATTCAACACTTCTAGCTTTTTATGTCTAGAAGAAGAGTTCGAAGGACCAAGGAACCTGAGTTCCTTTTAAAGTTTAGGTTTAAAATTCCTTGAACTACCATTAACCAATCCATCACAAACATTTTCCATATTTCCAACATTGCATTCCTCATTAACTAGAATAGCAGGAGATTCTTCCACAATTTTGTTTGAAACAAAAGGTTTCACAAATTCACCCTCATCTATTTCATTCATTCCTGAATTAACCAACACAGATTTCTCCATATTCTCCTCATCCCCATAATGAGATTCCAATATTTTGAACATATTATTTTCCGTAGAAATTGCCATACTAGTAGAGGATAGATATTTATTACCAGATAAATCCTTACCTCTTTCAACAGAAGCCCCACGATCAGTTCCAAGTTTCTTCAGATCATCACCACCATTCATAACTATTTGGTTAGCATCAAATTGCTCTTCTACAATGGTCGAATTAACGTCAGCTTCCTCAACATCAGAAATCACATTCTAAACTTTATCCAGTTTAGATATCTTCAAATCCTTAGCATGAACAGGAACTGGTTTAGGGATATAAAACTTCTTCTATGATATTGCAGTAGCCTTCTTTTTCCTTCAATAATTAACATGGACCCAAGGTCCATAGGATGAGGCATTATTTGGATCCGTTGATAATGATTTTTTTGATTCATTCCCATGGATAACAATCTTTACTACTTTTTCATCATCGCATCCCTTATCCTCCATTTCACACATATTGATCAAATGGCCAATCTTCCCACATCTATAGCCGAATTCAGAGATTTTCTCATACTCCACTTTTTGAAATAAAAGGCTGTCCAAACCTTCCACCCAAACACCCAAAGGAAGTTGATTGTCCAATTCCACTCGGACACAAACTCTAGCAAGCTCCCTTCTACCCAATTGAAACATATTACCATCTATCATGAGTGGATTTCCAATCAAAGAAGCAATTCTAGACACATTAACCTCACCAACAATAAAGAGGAAGATTAGGTATCCTCACCCAAATCGGAGATTACAATCTTTTCAATGAAGTAGGTGAAAATTTAGAATTCCATTTATCCAGGCAAACAATGTGACCATTATAAAACAAAGGTCCACCCGATAGAACATTCTCCATGGCTTCATTAGAGAAAAAAGAGAATAATACCCAGCCTAATCCAATAGAAGTAATATGGATTTTACCAAAATACAACCAATACTGTCGCAATTCTTCCATGTTTGTATGAGCTAAGATGTATTTCCCGAAAACCTTCACAACAACAGAGAATTAAAGTCTTTCAAAATTGATCTTCACATTTGGCTCATGTAACTTGACCTCAATTTCATCTCCCGACAAAAAGGATTTACCTTTTGAAAGATTGACTTTAATATATGGATGTCTAGTCTAAGGATTTGCCAAGCCTTTACCACTCAAAACACCAACATTATTTACTATTTCTTCGTGAACTTTACGAACAAAAGCATTTCCTTAAGCATTATCACAAATGGTTAATGGCTCCTCCAAAATATTTTAAACTGAAGGGACTCCCTCAGATACAAGAACAGGTTTAGCATTAACATTTCAAAACCTATTAACAAAAAGCTTCATTCCAGATGACGATGATGCTTCAAAATCATTCGTCCTGCTCTGAACAATCGATCAAGGTGTCTTTGTCTATAAACTTTCTTTAATCTTCTTTCCTTTACCAATCACAGGGGATAATGATTTAGGAGGAACTCAAGTTGGTTCCTTAATAACCAACAGAGCATTGCTTGATGAAATCTCAGAATTAAGAATTATACAAGAAGCAGAGTTTGGAACCACGACATATTTACGGCCGCTGGAGGTGGTGGCTGAACGATCTGCCATCATTGCTAAAAATTTTTCCAAATCGTGGAGATGAAAATTTGAAAAAATCTTTCACTAGAAATCTTGAGCTTCTCTCACTAGAAAAAATGCTTTAATTGGGATGATCTTTTTTTTTTGAGAAACTGCAATTTGCATTAAAATAAAAGATTCCTAATACAAACTACTAAGTGATAGAAAACCTATCACAATCCCCCTTTAACAAAGAAAGAAAAATAGGAGGAATCATATTACAACTTAAATCATCCCAAAAAAATTCCCAAGTAATGAAAAGTTAGCATAATAATTAGCTAACTTATTACATTTTCTATCAAAAATGAAGTAAAAAATTTCCAAATTCTTTCAAGAAAGTCAAGTCCTCCACCATGTCATTATCTATGTTATGAGAGGCTTTACCAACCTATCCTTGCAGATACTTGATCACATTATAATTGTCTCCCTCATTTATAATATCTTTAGCTTCTGTCATCCACTCTTAGATTGCCATTTTCATGGAATGAAATGCCAAATGTTCAAAAAAACCACTATCCCAATGAATACATTTGAATCCAAAAGCAAGTAAGAATCCCCCCTTATGATCTCTAAAAACTCCTGCAATACCAGCCTCACTGGATTACAATAGCGTAGCATCAATGTTAACTTTAATCCATTTAGAAGGAGGAGGGTGCCAAGATTGAGAAATCAGCCGAGGAAGCTGGTTAACACCCCAGTTGTCTGAAAAGAGATTAAATCTTGATGAAGTTAACGTAAGGCTAATTACATTTAAAGCAATATAACCCAATCGAAGCTCTTGTCCGCCATGTTGTATACTGTTTCTGCTTTTTGAAGTGAAAAAAACCAAAGAGCAGTAAAGATTTGCAATGAATGGATTAGCATTAGATAATTGCTCCAAATTTCTTTTGCAATCTAGAGTAGAAGAGAACACTGGAAATAGAAATCCCCATTTATCAGGCAACACAATAACTTGAATAAGTTTGGAACAGTAGAGTACAATATGCTCTGAATTTTCCATAGCCATACAACCTCTCGTACAATATTTGTAATTCATCAATCTTCTATACATTAAGAAGTCATTAGTAGGGATTGCATTATTCAGAATCACCACCAAAAAAAATCCACATGAGGAGAAAGTTTCAATCTTTTCATCCACCTCGAATAATCCACTTTTGCAAAATTAGTTGTAGCCTCATTGGATGCCATTGAAGCAATAATTTTACCAGAAATTTTATTAATAAGCTCCAGAAGATCAATTAATACCTCCAAGAAAATCTGAATATGTAGGATGATATCAATTATGGAGCTTCCAAAATATTTAATAATCTCTACCTGATTCCAGTTGCCATCAACGATGAACTTGTCATGATAAGGAAAATTACTATCCAAAATAGCTATAAAAGTTGGCCATCTATCAAAACTTCTATCTAATACCCATACATCTCTCAAGGTATTAATAGAGTCACCTAATGCAACCCTCCATCTCACCATTGGCTGAAGGATTTTTGCTCCAGTAAGAAAAATTTTTGAAGGGGAAGAGCTGTTTCTTCTATAATCCGCATGCCAAATATCAAAACCATATTTGTCAATCAACATCTTATTAAGGAGTGAATTTGGTTTATTGATAAAATTCCACTCAAATTTTTCTCTAAAAGGTCCAACAATCCAGAAAACTGAATGAATCCCACGTCCTCCAGAATCCATTGGTTTGCAAAGTTCATCCCAAGCCACATAATGAAGCCCGCAGTTACCACCATGTTTATTCCATAAAAAATCTCTACACATCTTATCAAATTCTTTTAACATGCTCAAATGAACTAAAGAATGTGTAGCATAGAAAATAGGAATAGAGAGAATCACAGATTTAACCAAGACTAACCTTCCAACTAAAGAAATAAACTTGTTGCCTCATACATTCATTTTGCAAGAAGATTTTTCCAACAGATCAAGAAAATCTGATGAAACCATCCTTCTCAAAGCAATTTTGAATCCCAAGTAACCTAGCTCCTTTACCTCCTTATATTTCAACAAGCTAGAGATAGCTTTTCTCTTGATATGAATAACAAACTTTCCAAATAAAATATAAGATTTCTTGATATTAACTCTTTGCCCAGTCCAACTACAACAGTCGAAAATCATCTTCTAATCTTCTTAAAATACGTGATCTTGGCTTCAAAAAGCATAAGAATATCATTAGCATACAATAGATGGGAGACCTTTGGACCAGCAGTAGAAATTTTGATACCCAAATCCCTAGCTTTCTGAAAAAAGCATTAGACAAGTGTTAAGAACACAAAATAAACAAGTATGGAGATAACGGATAGCCTTGTCTATATCAACTTTTCGCTTCAATCCACTTCAAATTATTTCCTTTAATAAGAATAGAAAATTTAGGATCAACCACACATTGCATCAGAAGGTTAGAGAAATAAAGCAAAAATCCAAAATACTCCAACACCGGCTTTAGAGTTGGTCAAGTCATACTATCATAAGCTTGCTCCATATCAATTTTAATAGCCACCAATCCTTTTTTAGACTTTGAATATCTAAATTTATTAAAGAGTTCTTGAACAAGAAGAATTTTGTCCGATAAAGTCCTTCCTTTGATAAAAGCCACTTGAACATCGAAAATTAAATAAAGGAAAACTTTCAGCAATCTTTTTAATAAAACATTGGCAATGATTTTATAAATAGACTAGCACAAACTAATAGGTCAGAAATGAGAAGGAGCTAACAGATTTTTGACTTTAGGAATAAGAACTACAAGAGTCTCCTTCCACTTAGAACATATTTTCCAGATGATAAAAACTGAAAGATAGCAATTCACACAACCTGGCGAATTACATTCCAATATGCTTTTATAAAAAAAATAAGAAATACTATATGATCTTGGCGAAATGTTATTGCCAAGACCTTTAACCACATTCTCCACTTCTTTGAATGAAAAATTGGCATCCACAAGGTTACAGTCCTCATGACTTAAAGTATGCAGAGGCGAAGGCCAGCCCATCAGATCACAAATTCTATGTCTCCATTTATTGCTAAAGAAATTAAAAAAGATATCATCAATACCTGCCTGATCCTCCACAAGATCACCATCCACATTCTTCACTTCATTATTATAATTGCCATTCCTCCTACCATTAGCAAAAGCATGAAAGAACTTAGAGTTCATGTCACCCTCTTCCATCCACTTCACCTTCACCCTTTGCCTCCACCAAGTATTCAAACGAGCAAGTGTGACATTTAATTCATTAACCTAGGATCTGAGTAACAGAAGCCTATCATCAAATTAACTACCACCAATCGTCTCCTCCAACTGAAGATCAACAACCTCCTTTTTAGGTTTTTCCTTCAATAAAAAAAAATTCTAAAGTTTAGCTTTACTCCAAAAAAATAAAGCCCTCAAAACTCTGCAAAATTTCTTTTTGAGAACATCCATTGGATCACCACCAACAATTTTGTTCCATGACTTACGCACTACTGCCGCTGAAGCTGCATAAGACACCCAAACATCTTCAAACCTCAGAAATTTGTTTTTTCGAAAAGCCTTGTGGAAAATTTTCAGAATAATGGGGCAATGGTCAGAGGAAACCCTGGCTAGGTTTCTAATTGTTGCTTGATGAACCAAATCTAATGCCTTTGTGTTCAATAAACATCTATCAAGCCTCTCCAAAATGTGAGCACTCCCATTTTTATTATTGCACCAAGTAAACTTTGGGCCAACCAACCCTACTTCATGAAATTCATTGTTATTCATAAATTATTTCATCTCTTAAGGACTAAGAGAAAATTTAAACTTCTTCCCACCCCTTTTATCATCTAGGAACAAGATACAATTGAAATCTCCTCCCACCACTGATGAAAGGCTCAAGCTAGAATGCAATTTTAAACATTCCCATAATTTCCTCCTGTTGTAGAAATCTCTACTACCATAAACAATAGAATTCAACCAAGTTCTTTATTGACAACCTTCAACTCCCCAACAACACATTGAAAAGAAGCTTCCAAAAATGAAAAAGTTGTCAAATTAGACCTCCAAAAAACCATAATCCCCTTAGACAAACCATCAGACTAATAAAGAAAGAAATCCCAATCTTTACCCATGAATTTACAAAACTCTCATATACTAATAGAAGAAATCTTAGTTTCAACAATACCAACAAAGAATACATCCCAATCTTTAACAACTTCTTTCAAATAAAGAGAGGCTTCTCTTTTATTAGCCTTCTAAAGTTCCAAAAGCTTAGGAACTCATTTATCCACTTAGGGGGAATGACCCCCACTCCTTCTCTTGTTCAACACTTCTAGCTTTTTATGTCTAGAAGAAGAGTTCAAAGGACCAAGGAACCTGAGTTCCTTTTAAAGTTTAGGTTTAAAATTCCCTGAACTACCATTAACCAAGCCATCATAAACATTTTCCACATTGCCAACATTGCATTCCCCATTAACTAGAATAGCAGAAGATTCTTCCACAAATTTGTTTGAAACAAAATGTTTCACCAATTCTCCCTCATCTATTTTATTCATTTCTAAATTAACCAACACATATTTCTCCATATTCTCCTCATCCCCATAATGAGATTCCAATATTTGAACATATTATTTTTAGTAGAAATCACCATAATAGTAGAGGACAAATATTTATTAGCAGATAAATCCTTACCTCTTTCAGCAGAAGTCACACGATCAATTCCAAGTTTCTTCAGATCATTTCCACCATTCATAACTATTTGGTTAGCATCAAATTTCTCTTCTACAATGTCAAATGAATGTTAGCTTCCTCAACATCATAAATCAGATTCTAAACTTTATCCAGGTAAGATATCTTCAAATCTTTCGCATGAACAGGAACTGGTTTAGGGAGATAAAACTTCTTCTGAGATATTGCAGTAGCCTTCTTATTCCTTCTATAACTAAAATGGACCCAAGGTCCATAGGATGAGGCATTATTTGGATCCATTGATAGAGATTTTCCATATTCATTCCCATGGATAACCGTCTTCACTGCATCTTCATCATCGCATCCCTTATCCTCCATTTTACATGTATTAATCAAATGGCTAATCTTCCCACATTTGTAGCAAAATGAAGATATTTTATGATACTCCACTTTTTGAAAGAAATAGCTATCCAAACCTTCCACCCAAACACCCAAAGGAAGTTGTTTGTCCAATTCCACTCAGACACAAACTCTAGCAAACTCCCTTCTACCCCATTGAAACATATTACCATCTATCATGAGTGGAGTTTTAATCAAAGAAGCAATTCTAGACACATTAACCTCATCCCAACATTAAAGAGGAAGATTAGACATCCACAACCAAACCATAGATGACAATCCTTTCAATGAAGTAGGTGAAAATTTGGAATTGCATTTATCCAGACAAACTATATGACCATTAACAAACCAAGGTCCACCTGATAGAACTTTGTCCATGGCTTCATTAGAGAACAAAGAGCATAATACCTAGCCTAATCTAAGAGAAGTAAAATGGAATTTACCAAAATGCAACCACTGCCATCGCAATTCTTTTGCAATCATATGAGCTTGGATGTCTTTCTCAAAAACCTTCACAACAATAGAGAATTAAAGTCTTTCGGAATAGATCTTCACATTTGGCTCATACAACTTAACCGCAACTCCATCTTCTAACAAAAAGGATTCATCTTTTCAATGACTGACTTAATATATGGACGTCTAGTCCAAGGATTAGCCAAGCCTCTACCACCCAAACACCAATCTTATTCAATATTTCTCCTCGAACATCACGAATAGAAGCATTTCCATAATCATTAACACAAATGGTTGATGGCTCCTCCAAAATATTTGGAACTGAAGGGACTCCCTTAGATACAAGAATAGGTTTAGCTTTACCATTGCCAAACTAATTAACAAAAAGCATCATTCTAGATGATGATGATGCTTCAAAATCATTCAGCCTATTCTTGACAGTCGATCGAGGTGTCTGTTGCAAATTTGGATTCAAGCATTATAATTTTAATGAAAATAAACATTCTTGTTTCTCTACTAATGTTACTACTTCACATCTGTTGTAGTTGCCCTACTTACTAGTTTTTCAGGTCTACAAGATTAATTGCAATTAAAGCCAGCTCAAGATTGGGTAGGTTAGGACTGAGTGAGTCTATATTTTTAATTCCAATGGTTTTACCTTTTCTTGAGTCAAATGTAATAAGGTGGATCCTGATGCTAAGTAACCTTGCACACACACACTTAGGGGGAGAAATTTGGTTAGTCAGAGAGTTCTTCTATTTTTGAATATATCGTACAGGATCAAAAATCATCCTAGATGATCAATTCAAAAAAGAAACCCTAATTAGGGCATCCCGGATAATTAAGTTTACTTAACTAATCATCCTGGATAATTTTTTATCATACAGGATAATCAGTATAAATCTAGAATTCAACTGCCAATCACATTTTAGGTAATATTTTATTTTTCAAATACTGCACTAGATCATCCTGTATGTTTCATTACAATCATGCCTAAAATAATCACTTAATTAGGAGATAATTATAGTTAAATTCATCTATCACATTATACTGGATGATTTCCCTTATCATCCCTGATGATCCATTATATTTTGTGGGATGATCTCCAACCGTCCAAGATGAAAACCATAATTTTATTCTGATTGTCCAGGGTATCATCCTGGACGTCCTGAGACATTTGCAGGACGATTTATTGATTGCCACTCAATTTGAATTGATTGTCTCAGACGATCGTGTAATCCTAATAGATGATATATAGAAATTATTTCTTCTAATTATTCAGAACACTAGCAAACATCCTAGCCTAAAGGCTATTTTTATATTGATCGTACAGGATGAACAATAGATTGTCCTGGACAATATTGTCGGCAAGTTGAAATTAGGGCACTTTTTGAAGCATCTTTATTTAAACTCTTTAATTGTCTCTTTAGTAAATCTTTTACTATTTTCTTATCCAAGAGAGCTTAGAGGAGAGGAAGAGTTTGGGGGAGAGTGAGAGAGAGGATCTTATGACGGGGGGTTTGTGAGGGTATTTACAAAGGTTGCTCCAAGAAAGGATTCGATCATCTTCTTCCTACTTTATCCTTAGTTCCTTGGTGGCTCTAGGGTGACGATCATAAGCATCAAATCAAGGTTCTCTGCCTACTCTAGGTGAGAGTAAAAGGATTGTCAAGTTCTCTTCCTACTCCAGGAGGGAGTGAAAGGATTCAAGATTTTCTGCCTTCACCAGGAGGGTGAAAAAGGATTCAAGGTTCTCTACCTCATCGGGTCGATGGAAAGATTTTGTAAGGGCTTCTCCTCCTTGCTGTGGGGGAAAAAGGAGAGACACTAATTGATTAGTACAATACTTGGAATCGGAGGTTCTGGGGAGTGGATGTAGGTCATATTTGACTAAACCACTATAAATCTGTTGGGTTCTTTCTACTTATTTTTTCTACATTTATTTTCAATTATTTATGTGATCCGATCTATGTTGAAATCTATGTATTTGGTTATTTGCTTCTGCTTAAATTATTTGTGTTAAAATCATTCAAAAAGATTTCAAAAAAATTATTTTATGCTTAAAGAATTTTTAAAAATACTAATTCACCCTCCTCTTGGTTAGCCTTAGGCTAGTTCTACAAGGTTTAACCACCTTCACAAACTTTCAAGTGTTATTAGAGCGATATTCATAAAATTAAATTTTAAAAAACTTTTGAATTTCAATTAATGGCTAACTTTGGTAATGGTAATACTATTAATGGATATTCAATCACACGACCACCTCTATTTGATAATATTCCTTTTGATTTTTAGAAAACTTGTATGTCTAACCTTTTACAATCGATTGATTATCACATGTGGATGCTTGTTAAAGAAGGATATTCTGCGCCTTATAGATTAGTCATTTGTGTTAAAACTGAAATTCCTTTTGCTGAATGGACAACTGATGATAATGATCTTGCACAACTGAATGTTAAATATTTAAACTAGTTTTTATGTGCCTTAAAATTTGAAGATTATATGTGTGTCTCCACTTGTTCAACTGGTAAGAAAATTTGGGACAGATTATGCATAACTTATGAAGGCACAAACGAAGTGAAAAAATCTAGGCTAAACATTCTTTTCCATGATTTTAAACTTTTTTACATATAACCTAGTAAATCAATTTCTGAAAGTATACTAGGTATACACAGATTATTGCATCTTTGCATGCCTTAGGAAGAGAGCCTACAAATCATAAAAAAGTAAATAAGATTTTGTGATGTTTACCTTCTTCCTTTGGTTGAAAAACTATTGCCATTATTGAATCTAAGGATCTAAATACTTATTCAATTGATAACTTTCATGGATCACTAATTGCTTATAAGCAAGGAGTGAACCAAAGGAAGCTTGATGAAAGTGACAAGAAAAAGGAGAAAATTGTAGCCTTGAAGGCTAATAATTCTGACACGGATCCTTCTGGTTCTGATGATGATGAGTTTGCTTTGATAAAATGACAGTTTAAAAGCTTTTTAAGGAAGAAACAAAGGCATCATCAGATGTGGAATAAAGGTAAGAGCAAAAAAATTCCTAAAGTTTCTTCTGATGTCATCTATTTTGAATGTAAGAAGCCAAGGCATCTGAAGTCTGATTACCAAACTTTGAAAGCTTACCCAAGCAAGAAGAAGGGTGAGGAGAAACCAAAGATCAACAATGATAAGCATAGGATCCAAAAGGCTTTCTGGGCAGACTCAACATCTGACTCCTCTGAAACTAAAGCTGAAGAGGAGGCATCAAACTTGTGTTTAATGGCTAATGATCATGATCACTCTGATTAAAAAGAGGTATGTGAGCCTACATATAATAAATTATTTGAAGTTTCTGAATGAATTCACCGTTCATATTGGAAGCCCAAGAAAGCACATGCTAGCCTCAAAATTGAATTATTAAATCTATAAAAAGAGTATAAAATTTTAAGGAAAGATCATTCCACTCTGGATAACAATCACTTGGCTTTACTAGATGAATTTATTTTTTTAAACAAAAATCATCTTGATTTAACTACTAAACTTATTTTCTTGAAAACATTGCATGTTGATTTAGAAAAAGCTTTCAAAGAATTAGATACAATTATATAGAATATAGACTATAATGAGCATAAATTGAAACTAGAAGTATCAAGCTATGAAAAGGCAAATGAGTTTCTAAGAGAAAAAATTATTGCATTGGAACAAAATAAAATACCCCCCTTGAAGAATTTTATAACCCATTAACAAAACATGCATTAATTAAACCTAGGAAGAGGCACCATAACCCAAATAGATTAGTAAATCCTTTTTTTAGTGTTAGATGTTTTTCTTGTGGCATGTTAGGACATATCTCCCACACTTGCACCATTCATTATAATACAAATTGGGTGTGGAGACCAATAGTGCAAAATTTACAGCATAGCATGCAGGCATCTAATTCTTCTTTTCATCACAAGGGACCAAACTTGCCTAGGTTCCTAAATTGGACATTTGATGATTTTGTAGGCGTGCTCTCACAAAAGCCTCATGAGAGCATTTGGTACCTGGATAGTAGATATTCAAGGAATATGACTAGAGATTCTAATCGATTCATTTTGTTGGAGGCCAAGGCAGGAGGTAAGGTAACACTTGGAGTCAACACCACTAAGAGAGTGGTGGGATCAGGTATAATTGGTGATTTAAAAAAATTCATCATTGATAATATTTTGCTTGTAGATGGACTGAAACACAATCAGCTCAGCATCAACCAGCACTGTGATAAAGGCTCCAGCATAAAATTTTTGCCAACTTACTGCATTATAAGCTTAAATGACAAAATTATTTTTTAGGGAAAAAGGATCAATAATGTCTACATGCTAGATTTAAATTACTTTGAAGCTGATATTGCTATTTTATTAAAATCAATTACTGATGAATGATGACTGTGGCATAGGAAATTGTGTCATGCAAGCATGAAAAGCCTTTGGAAGATCACTCAAAATGACTTAGTGAGAGGTGTCCCCAAACTAGAGTTAACTAAGGACCACCTGTGTGATGCCTGTCAGTTAGAGAAGCAAGTCAAATCCTCCTTCCACTCAATCAAAGACATTTACACTAGCAAACCCTTAGAAGTCCTACACATGGATCTCTTTGGACCTATCAGCATTTCAAGTTTAGGAGGGAAAGTCTTTGGGTATGTGATTGTTGATGATTATTCGAGGTTCACCTAGGTTAGATTCCTATCTCATAAAAGTGAATCATTTGAAGAATTTAGATCTTTTTCAACATGGATTCAGAGGAAATTAGGTTGTAAAATTCTAACTACTCATAGTAATCATGGTGGAGAGTTTAAAAATGAGAAATTTGAAACCTACTGTAAGGAGCAAGGGATATATTATAATATTTTAGCTCCTAGGACCCCTCAGCAGAACGAGGTAACTGAAAGGAAGAACATGGCCATGGTAGAAGCTGCTAAAGCCATGTTAGCTGAGTACTCACTTCATAAATACTTTTGGGTAGAAGTGGTGAATACAACCTGTTATGTTTTGAGTAGGGTAAATCTTAGATCTAAGCTAAACATAACACCTTTTGAAATTCTTAAGGAGTGGACAACCAACCTCTCTCACCTTTGTGTCTTTGGATGTAAAGTGTTCATTCTGAATAATGGGAAGTCTTAACTAGGAAAGTTTGACCCAAAATTTGATGGAGTGTTCCTAGGTTACTCAAGTGTTGGGAAATCCTATAGAGTCTTTAATAAAAGAACCCTGATTGTTGAGGAGACCACTCATATTATGTTTGATGAATCTAATAATTCTTGAGGGTCTAGGATAGAAGAAGACGAGGTTGTAGAAATCACCTAAGGAGTAGAATCTGCCAATTTGGAAGAAAGGGTAGAATCTAAATTTACATTGCCAAGAGAATGAATATATTCTTCGAGTCGTCCTAATGAACTGATCTTAGGAGACCCATCTGAAGGGTTATAACTAGGCATGGACTTAGAAAAGAAGTAAACCACTCTACCTTCATTTCAACGACTGAACCCACCAACCTAAATTAAGCCTTATTAGATGAATTCTGGATCCTAGCCATGTAGGAAGAATTGAATCAATTTCTAAGGAATGATATTTGGGAGCTAGTTAGAATACTTATGGACCAAAGTATGGTAGGAACCAAATGGGTCTTTAAGAATAAAATGAATGATTCTGGTGTGGTGGTAAGGAATAAGGCAAGATTGGTGGCTAAGGGGTATAATCAGATAGAAGGGATTAATTTTGAGGAAACTTTTTCCCCTGTAGCTTGATTAGAATCCATTAGAGTGCAACCAACCTTTGCCTATTATAAGGGATTTAAGCTTTTCCAAATGGATGTCAAGAGTGCCTTTTTTAAATAGGATAATAAAAGAAGATGTGTTTGTAGAGAAACCCCCAGGCTTTGAGAATGCCTAATTTCCAAATCATATCTTCAAATTAAAAAAAAGCTTTATGTGGATTAAACCTGGCACCCAATGCATGGTATGAGAGGCTTAGTACATTCCTACTTGAAAGAGAGTTTATTAAGGGGAGCATAAACACCACCCTTTTTCTAAGGAGAGTAAAAGATGAATTACTCATTGTCCAGTTCTATGTTGATGATATACAATTTGTATCTTCTGATAAAGGTTTATGTGATAATTTTTCTAAAATATTGAGTAAGCAATTTGAGATGAGTATGATGGGAGAATTGTCCTACTTTTTAGGGTTTAGGATAAGGCAAATGGATGATGGAACTTTTCTTAATCAATCAAAATACATTAAGGACATCCTGAAGAAATATAAAATGGATAAAGCTAAGCCAATAAACACTCCTATGAGCTCTAATATATAATTAGAAAAAGACTCAAACAGAAAATTAGTTGATCAAAAGAAATACAGAGGAATAATTAGATCACTACTTTACTTGTCTGCTAGTAGACCTGATATTATGTTCAGTGTTTATCTCTGTGCTAGATTTTAGTCTGATCTAAAAGAGTCCCACCTGACTTTTGTTAAGAGAATGCTTAGATATCTCTTAAGGACCCAAGACTTAGGAATTTTGTATCCTAGGTATATCACTTTTTTCAAAATCATAGGATATTTTGATTCAGATTTTGTAGGATGCTGAGTTGCTAAAAAGCACCTCTAGGACATGTTAATTCATAGGACAATCCTTAGTCTTCTGGTCCAGTAGAAAATAAAACTCAGTTACCCTGTTAATTGCTGAAGCTGAGTACATAGCCTTATGAAGTTATGTGACATTGGTCCTTTGGCTAAAGAAACAAATTCTGGATTTAAGACTTTCTGTAGGCACAATTCTAATTCTCTGTGATAACACTAGTGCCATATGCATTTCTAAGAACCCAATTCAATACTCTAGGACCAAACACATAGACATTAAGAACCAGTTCATTAGGGACCATGTTACTGAAGGAGACATAGAGCTACACCATATAGCCATTGAAAACTAACTTACAGATATCTTCACAAAACCACTAGCCTTTGAAACATTTAGCACTTTAAGAACCAGATTGCTTGTGATAGATATTCATGCTTGAAAATGATGCATTCTATCTATGTTTTTGTTTTACTTATTTTTGTGTATTTGTTTATTTCTTTCTATAAGTTTTATTGTGTATGTTTTTTTTCTAGGCGTTATTTATTTGTTGATTTTCCTTCTGAAGTTTTGCTTTATTCTTTGATTTCCCATTATAGTTACCTCAAAATTTTAAAAATCATATCACTGCTCACTTCTACTGATGAACTTGCTTTCTAAATGAGATTTTTGCCTTATTATTTTTAGAAGCTTGTAAACAGTGATTGACTCCTCTAAAATAGTTAAAGGAAGAAACATTAATGATTATTTCTCTTTATATAACTCCTTTAATGGTGTATTTTTATTTTTGAATAAAATTCTTTTTCAAAATTAAAAATTTGGACTTTGAAATAGAGATATATTTTATCTTCCTACAGTAATCTATCTCATATGAGTAGTGTTTCAAATCATCGAATCAATTTCATGTTTTCTTAATCAGTTGGTTGTATTTATCATTTGAATGATTCTATTTTGTGGTATACTTTTTCTTATTTAAGAGAGTGAGTTTTTTCTTCTCTTATATCTAGAAGATAATCTCACAATTGAGAGTGTTTATAGATTTTGAAAGAAAGGAAGCTCACAAAAGATTTGTAAAGTGTGCCAATTAACTAAAAAGAGTCACAAAATGAGCCCAACACTGAAAAGATTCATAATGTTCGACAATAAATTAAAAGGATACACAAAGTGTATTAAAAATTAAAAGATGCTCAAAGTGCATGAAATAATTGGAAAAAGAGGCACAAAATTTGTCCACAAAGAAATAAGCTTCCTCCTCTTTCAAATCTTTAAAATCTTAAAAGAATTTATATGCCACATAATATATTCAAACACTTGAGCTTAAAAATCATGATTTCTGATTCTTTACTTTGCAATACTATTTTATTAGATTTTTTTTAGAATGAAGTTTGAAAGGATCACTTTTCTTATTTAATTTCTTTTCTTCTGAATTAGGTTTTTATTTAAAAGGAATTTAAACATGTTAGGTGTTCTTGTTAGGGTTTACAAAAATTAATTTTGTAACTTTTCTGGATTTTAGTACTGTTAATTCATTTCTTTCGAGCTGTTAAACTTAAAGTTAAGGTAATTCATTCATTTATCGGAGTTGATCGATTAAAAAAAACTTTATTTTTGCTTTTCTTTTTTGCTTCTTTTTTATTTATTTTGTTGTTATATTTCCAAGTATTTAGATTTAATTTTTTTTATTTTATCCTCTAATCGTTCCTCTCCATCATTTAATTTTTTATTTTTATTCACATCATTCTGGATGATCCACATTGTCCTGGACAATATGATCAAATCACCACTCATCACACATCCAACAGTTGATCTGAACTAATTATTGGTAATCGTCCTAGACGATCCAACTGTTTCTCTTAGATGATCCACGTTAAAAATGTACTGGACGATTTAAATTTAGTTGGTATGATCCATTAATGCTTATCATCCTGGACGATCCACCTAATCATCCTGGATGATACTTTTCATTAATGATGATCTAGAATGACTCCTTAGGACGATCGCCTATGTATTACACCTTTTCGCTAACATAACCCTAGGTTTCATTCTAACTCTGGCTTTCCCTTTTAATTCTAAACTCCTGTTTGAGCTTTTCACCAGCCTCTATTTCAATTCTGATTTCACCTCCCTTCAGCCCTGTGTTAATCATCGTCCTATCAAAATATCATATCAAGATTTCTTCGACTGTCCACCACTAGAGAAAAGCTCCATATTCTAGCTTCTTATCCTAACTTTAATTGGACTCGTGTCAATAACACCCTTAGGGATAATAATGCTCACTTTCATGACTCCTCTATTAGTTCCCTAGTAAATGATGCACGCACATCCATCGCAACTCAGTTATTCCAAAACCTGGAGATAGGATTCACATCACTCCCATCCTTTGACTCACCACCTACTATATCATGGCTAACCACCAATTTAATGCTACTGATCTTATTATCTAATACATCAAGAACTTAATATGCATTAGGGATCCAAGCCATAAAAGAAAGCTAGACCTAGCCCTTAGACACCTAATTGCATATGTTCTTGAATCAAAATATAACCTTCAATTCCCTGCTCCACTTGATCACCACCCGATCTTCTACATAAATAGCTCCTTCAACACCCTCAATAGTACTCATCATTCCCCTGCACATGAGGAGCCTGAGAAGAAGAGGAAGGTCCTATTCCTACACCAACCCCTATCAACCAGTAACCTCAAATTGGCCTGGTCCAGGCAGCAGTTTACTTCCATTCATAGATTCTTTCATCCACCACTATCTCCACCTAATCAGAGTTCCTCTTTCTATTTTTGTTGCATTTATTTTTGAGTTTGTACTTATTTATGTACTATGTTCTATTTAGTGGTTATTTTTTTATTTCCTCCTTTTTGTGATGTCAAAAGGGGGAGTAGTGTTAGTGTTATATTATTTTATTAGTATTATATAGTTTGCTTGTTCTAGTAAACTTTGCTTTTCTTAACTTATATTGTTCTCTTTAAGTAAAAAAAATGTCTGCTTGATTTTCAATACCTACTTGATTTGAAATTTTTTAACAATTGTTTTCCATTATAAAAAAGAGGGAGAATATTACAAATCTTAATTCAAGCATTATAATTTTGATGATAACAAACATTCATGTTTCTCTACTATTGTTATTACTACACATCTATTGTAGTTACCCTGCTTGCTAAATTTTTAGGTCCACAAGATTAATTGCAAATCAAGCTAGCTCAAGATTAGGTAGATTTGGTCTGATTCAGTCTGTATTTTTAATTCCAATGGTTTTACCTTTTCTTGAGTTAAATGTAGTAAGGTGGATTCTAATGCTAAGTAACCTTGCACGCACACACTCAGTGGGAGAAATTTGGTAAGTCAGAGAGTTCTTCTATTTTTGATCATATTGTATAGGATGATCCAAAATCGTTCTAGATGATCCGTTCAAAATAGAAATCCTAATTAGGGCATTCCTGAAAATTAAGTTTACTTAACTGATCATCCTGGAACATTTTCTTTCATACAGGACAATTAGTACAAATCTAAAAATCAGTTGCCAATGCATTTTAGGCAATATTTTATTTTTCAAATATTACACTAATCATACTGGATGATCCTAATTTTCCTGGATGATTTATTACAATCATGCCTAAATTGATCCCTTGATTAGGAGACAAATTATGGTTAAATTGATTAATCACATCGTACTGGATGATCTCTTTGATCGTCCTAGACGATCCTTTATATTTTGTGGGACGATCTCCAATCATCCAAGATGAAAACCATGATTTACTTCAGATCATATAGGGTATCGTCCTAGGCATCCTGAGATATTTGCGGGATGATTTGTCGATTGCCACTCAACTTGAACTGATTATCTCAGACAATCGTGTAATCATCCTGGATGATATATAAAAATTACTTCTTCTAATCATCTAGAACATTGGCAATCATCCTGGACTAAAGGCTATTTTTGTACTGATCGTATAGGACGTTCGACAGATCATCCTGGACGAGCTTGTTGACAAGTTGAAATTAGGGCACCTTTTTAAGCCTCTTTATTTGAACTCTCTAATTATCTCTTCAGAAAATCTTTTGCTATTTTGTAATCCAACAGATCTTAGAGGGGAGGGAGAGTTTGGGAGAGAGAGAGAGGATCTTGTGAGGGGGAGTTTCTGAGGGGATTCACAAAAGTTTCTCCAAGGAAGGATTCGATCATCTTCTTCCTTCTTTTTCCTTGGTTCCTTGGTGGCTTTGGGGAGAAGATCATCAGATGAAGGTTCTCTGCCTACTCTAATTGAGAGTAAAAGAATTGTTAGGTTCTCTGCCTACTCCACGAGAGAGTGAAAGGATTTTGGGTTCTCTGCCTTCACCAGGAGGGTGAAAAAGGATTCAAGGTTCTCTATCTCATCGGGTCGGTGGAAATATTTTGTAAGGACTTCTCCACCTTGCTCTGGGGGAAAAAGGAGAGGCACTTACTAATTAGTGCAATACCTGGAACGGGAGGTTCTGGGGAGTGGACGTAGGTCAGATTTGACCAAACCGCTATAAATCTGCTGTGCTCTTTCTACTTTTTTTTCATATTTATTTTCAATTATTTCTATGATCTTATCTATTTTGAAATCTCTATATTTTGTTATTTACTTTCACTTAAATTATTTGTGTTAAAAATATTCAAAAGGATTTCAAAAAGAATATTTTGTGCTTAAAGAATTTTTAAAAATACCAATTCACCCCCCTCTTAATTAGCCTTGGGATAGTTGTACAAGGTTTAACCACCTTCACGAACATTCAGTGTCTTCATCTCCAAACTTTCTTCAATCTTCTTGCCTTTACCAATCACATAGGATGATGATTTAGGAGGAACGTAAGTTGGTTCCTTAATAACCAACGGCGCATTCCTTGATGAAATCTCAGAATTAAGAATCATACTGAAAGAAAAGTTAGGAACCACGACAGATTTACGGTCGCTGGAGGTGCTAGCCAAATGATTTTCCATCATTGCCAAAAATTTTGCCAAATCGTGGAGATGAAAATTTGAAAAAATCTATCACAAGAAATCAGGATCTTCTCTCACTAGAAAAAATCCTTTGGAGATAATATTGAGGGTCAATTGAGATGATCTTTGCCCTATTAGTCTTTGCTCCTTTTTTAGTAAGCTTATTTCCAAAATTTTAATGAATCATTTATCTCCTTTACTTCCCAAAATTATTTCTCCTAACCAATGGGTTTCATCAAATGGAGAGCCATTTTTGATAACATTCTTCTTGCTCAAGAGCTTCTTCATGACATGAATATTAGGGTGAAGGGGGAAACATTATTTTGAAATTAGACATCGCTAAAGCTGATGATAACATCAATTCAAATTTTCTCTACAACATTTTGTAATTGTTTGACTTTATTCAATTTTTATTAATTTTATTAAAAATTGCATTAAAGGTACTTTTTTGTTATTATTAATAGTAAAAGAAATGATTTATATAAATCTTCAAATTGATTTAGACTTGGTGATCATATCTCCCCTACCCTTTTTATTATTGTGGTTGAGCATTTATCTAAAGGCCTTGCTAATCTTTATGAAAATCACCCTAATCTTATTTATAGATGTATGGGTGGTTTCCCTATCTCTCATTTATTCTTTGCTAATGATGTTATTATTTTTACCAATGGCTCTTTGAATATGGTTATTATTCTTATGAGATTTTTACATAATTTGAGATTTTGAGTGCTTTTCCTTAACCAAAGCTAGATCCAGTTTCATGCCTCTAACAAAGTCCCACCGTATCATATTAATGCTATCAAAGGTATTATAAGATTTTTGTAAGGTACATTACCTATCAAGTATCTTGGGATTCCTCTTTATAAAGGCAAAAATAAATCGTTCCTTTTTTAAGATCTTATTACTTCCATGCAAAAAAGGCTTAACTCTTTGGATTTTAATTTTTTAAGTTTTGGTGGTAGATTAACCCTTATTTGGAGTGTTTTATGCTCATAACCTAATTATGTCTTTCAAACTTTACAACCTACTGGTCCTATTTGTAATATACTTGAAAATTTATCTAATAATTTTTTTTGGAAAGGTTCCAACAACCATTCCAAAATTCACTGGTCATCTTGGAGTAATTGAGGTGGGGTTTTGGAGGAAGGTGCTTTGGGTTGCAAAAATATGATTGATTTATCTTATGCTTTTTTTTATCAAAATCTAGTTTAACTTCCATGTTAAACTTAGTCTTTGGGCTAAGTTCATGTCAGCTAAGTATTGTGTTGGTAAGCATCCTACTATGGCTTTTACAATAAGGGTAATTCTAGAGTACGGAAGAAACTTTGTAATACTAAATGGCAAGCCGAGCCTCATATTCACTGGGGTCTTGGTCATTTTAATATTTTCTTTCAGCAATATCACTGGTTAGATTTTCATTCTATTGATTCATTACTTAATACTTTCTCTACTACAACTGTTAAGGTTAATTTCTTTATTAGTAAGATTTGTTGGGATTACAATAAACTTGTAAAGGTTTTACCTGAATTTATTATTAATCAGGTTTTTCATCTTCCTATTAATATTGAGTATGATGATTACTTATTATGGAACCTTTCTAATAATAGTATGTTTAGATTGAAGGATGCTTGGAATGCTTTTAGAGTTAAAAAAATTGACACGAAAGTTTATACCATGATTTAGCGTAAAAGTATTCCTACTTCTACTGCTACTTTATTTGGAGAATTATGTATAGATATGTGCCTACTGATGAGAACTTAATAAAAAGAGGCTATGTTTGACCTTCCAAATGCCAATGTTGCTATCATGCGGAGAATATGCACCATGTATTTATTTCTGGTCCTATTGTTATTAAAATTTAGACTCATTTTCATGATATTTTTATACTGAATCATTTTAGTGCAAATATTAGCATCAATGCCATGCTTAATCTTTGGCTTATTAACTCCAAAGGTCATATTAGGAGTGTGATCCCCTCCCTTATTTTGTGGTACCTTTGGCTTGCTAGAAATAATTCTATTTTCAATAATATTTGCGTGAACCATCATCCGATTATTAGATATATTAAAGATAAAGTATAGAAGCATTACTTGGCTAATCTTCTCTCAACAAAAAAATTTTGAGGTTATTCCTTTGTGGCTCATGATTTTGGTATTTCTCTTCTACTTAATCATTTCAATGATGAACATAAGCTGGTTTTATTACGAATCTGGTTTATAGGACTATGATTTTAATGATAGCAAACCTTTTTATTTTTGTTCTAATGTTTCAGGTTCACAGGATCAATTATAATTCAAGTCAACCCAAAATCGAGTCAGTCTGTTTGTGGTTCAGGGTCAATATACTTTTTCATTTTTATTGAGTCAAGTGTAATGTAACAGATCCCCAAGCTAAGTAACCTTACACACACACACTCAGGGGGAGTGTTTTAGTGAGTTAGAGTTTCTATTTCAAATTTTTTTCAAATCATCCTGGATAATATTCATATCATCCTGGATGATCCTGTGAAAATAGAAACCCTTGTTAGGGCGACCATGTTAAGTCGGTTTAATTAGGCAGATCATCCTGGATGATAGACCCATCGTACAGGATGATATGCTCAAATCAGAAATTCTCAGCCGCCAGACTGAGTTAGGAAAGTTTTTATTTTTAGAATTTTGGTTTGATCATCCCGAATAATACGTGTATCATCCTGGATGATCCTTTACAATCATGCCTAAATTAGTCTGGTGATTAAGGAAAGTAATTAATATTTATTTGATACGATCATATCATCCTAGATGATCGTAATATCATCCTAGATGATTCATGTAAAATCCTGACCATCTAGAGCGCTTCACCTAGACGACTCAAGAAATCTGCTGGATGATATTCCCAATTTTGAGCTAATTATACGGAATGATATACATATCATCCTGGACAATTAGTTCATTTCGCAATCATCCAGCATGGTTTGGCTGTACGACCTGAGAAATCTGCTGGACGATCTTCCTAGTTTGAACTAATCGTCCAGGATGATCGCAATATCGTCCAGGATGATCGCAATATCGTCCTAGAAAATCTGAACAAAATTTGTCTTCTAATCGTCCAGAGAAACCAGATCATTTAGGTTGATATATATGATTTTATACTGATCATACAGGAAGATCTATCAATTATCCTGGAAGATCTTTGATGACCAGTTGAGATTTAGGACAATTTTTTAGCCCTCCTATCTAAGATCATTTTCATTCAATCGTTGAAATCTTTTGCCACCTTCCTTGCCAGAGAGAACCTTGAGAGAGGGAGAGAGAGCTTGGGAGGGAGAGAGAGGATCTTGTGAGGAGTTTATGAGATGTTCATAAAGGTTTCTCCATGCAAGGATCTGAGTCATCTTCTCTGGTTGTCTTCTCTTATCTTGTTGGTGTCTCTGTGGAATGTTCATTTGCAAGAAGATCTAGGTTCTCTTCCTGCTTCAGGAGGAAGTGAAAGGAGTGTAGGTTCTCTACTTACTTCTGGAGGAAGCGAAAGGAGTCCAGGTTCTCTGCCTCATCGAGTTGGTGGAAAGGAGTTTTTGTATAGGCTTCTCCGCCTTACTGTTGGAGAAGAAGGAGAGTCACTTAGTGTTAGTGCAATAATCGGATGGGAGGCTCTGAGGAGTGGACGTAGGTCAAGTTGACTGAACCACTATAAAATTTGGTGTTTTCTTTCTGATTATCTTTTGCATTTATTTTTCTATTGTTGATCACGTGATTGTGATTATTATTCTATTATTATTGAACATCTGCACATCATCGTGAAACTATAATTATTTTAAAACATTCAAAAAGACTTTTCTAATTATTTTTGCTCATGAATTTTTAAAATAACCAATTCACCCCCCCTCTTGGTTAGCCTCGGGACTAGTTCACTAGGGCTTAACATCCCTAACGAACTTTCAAGTGGTATTAGAGAGGGATTCATAAAATCTAATTTTGAAAAATTTTTGAATTTGATCCATGGCTAACTTTGGTAATAGAAATACTGTTGAAGGTTATTCCATCACTCGTCCACCTTTGTTTGATAACATACCTTTTGATTTTTGGAAAACATGCATGTCCACCTTTTTACAATCTATTAATTATCACATGTGGATGCTTGTTAAAGATGGTTATGAAGCACCATTTAGACTTGTTAATGACGTTAAAACTGAACTCACTTTTACTAAATGGACATTTGATGATCGTGATTTAGCACAACTTAATGCAAAATGCTTGAACTATTATTTCTATGCTTTAAAATTTGAAGATTACATGCGTGTCTCTACTTGAACTACTGTTAAAGAAATCTGGGATAGACTATGGATTACTTATGAAGGTATATCTGAAATTAAGCAATCTAGATTGGACATCTTGCTTCCCGACTATAACTCTTTCGCATGAAACCTAGTGAATCAATTTCTGAAATGTATACTAGGTTTACTCAAATTGTCACCTCTCTACATGCTTTAGGAAGAGAACTCACTAACTATGAAAAAGTGAATAAAATTTTGAGTTGTTTGCCTTCTTCTTATAATGCCCAGATAACTGCAATTACTGAATCCAAATATTTGAATACTTATTCTATTAATAACTTACTTGGGTCACTCATTGATTATGAGCAAGGACTGAACCAACGACAAATTGATGCAGGTGAAAAGAAGAAGGAGAAAACTGTGGTGTTGAAGGCCAATGATACTGACACTAATTCTTTCAGATATGATAGCGATGATGTTGCCGTAATCACTAAGCAATTCAAAAGCTTTCTAAGAAAGAAACACAAGAACTTTCAGAAGAGGAATAAAGGTAAGAGTAGCAGAAATTTTAAAGGTTCATCTGATACTTTTTATTTTGAATGCAGGAAACTTAGACATATAAAGGCTGATTGTCCAACACATAATGCTCACCCAAGCAAGGAGAAGGGTGAGGTGAAACCTAAGGTCAGAAAGGATAAGAAGAAGATTTAAAAGGCTTTCTTGATAGCAATCACATGTCATTACTTGATGAATTTGATGAGTTGAATAAAATATATTTTAATTTGATTATTGAGCATGATTCATTAAAAGCATTGCATATTGAATTAGAAGCTGCATTTAAGAAATTAGAATCACATGCAACTGATTTAGATAGTGATGAGCATTATTTGAAATTTGAAATTGCAAGTCTCAAAAATAAAAATAAATTTCTAAGTGTAAATCTTAGTGCTTTTGAGAAAAATAAACACCTCCTACTTTTGCACAATTTTATGCACTTCCATCACTAGAAGAATCTGATTCAAAATCATCAAAGCATATTTCATTCAAACCTAAGAAGAGGTACTATCACCATCATAGATTAGTTAACCCTTTAGCTGGCGTTAGATATTTTTCTTGTGGAATGCTAGGACATATCTCTCACACTTGCACTGTTCACCGTAGTACACATTGGGTGTGGAGGCCCAAATCATATGTTTCACAGCATAGCACACATGCATTATATTCTTCCTTTCATGAGATGGAACCTAAACTTGTTTGGGTTCCTAAATCTGATGTTTGATGATTTTGTAGGTGTGCTCTCACACAAGACCTCGTGAGAGCATGTGGTACCTAGATAATGGATGCTCAAAACATATGATTGGAGATGCAAATCAATTCATTTCACTGGAGGCCAGGGCTGGAGGCGAGGTCACTCTTGGAGATAATACCACCAAGAAAGTGGTAGGTACATATATAATCAGAAACTCGAAGAACCTTTTGATTAAAAATGTTTTGCTTATAGATGGACTAAAACACAACCTGCTAAGTATCATTCAACTTTTTGACAAAGGGTTCAACAACAAATTCCTAGCAAGCACTTGCATTATAAGCTTAAATAATAACATTATTTTACATGGCAAGAGGATTAACAACATCTACATACTTGATTTAAATAACATTGAATGTTCTGCTTGATTTTGCTTAAAAACTACTGCTGATGAGTCTTGGTTGTGGCACAGGAGATTATGTCATTCCAGTATGAAAACCCTTAGAAGAGTCACCCAAAAGGACTTAGTTAGAGGTGTCCCCAATCTTAAGTTCACTAAGGACCACCTGTGTGATGCCTGTCAGTTAGGGGAGCAAGTCCAATCCTCTTTTCACACTATTAAGGACATCAGCAGCTCTAAACCTTTAGAAGTCCTTCATATGGATCTCTTCGGACCCATTAGCACTGCCAGCTTCGGGGGAAAAGTCTATGGATTTGTGATTGTTGATGATTATTCGAGGTTCACTTGGATTAGATTTTTGTCACATAAATTTGAGTCATTTGATGAATTTAAATCTTTCTCCATTTGAATTCAGAAGAAGTTAGGCTGTGAGATTTTAACCATCCATAGTGATCATGGGGGGGTGTTTAAAAATGAGAAATTTGGAACCTTCTTTGAAGATCAAGAGATTAGCCATAACTTTTCAGCTCCTAGGATCCCTCAATAGAATAGGATAGCTGAAAGAAAGAACAGGACCCTGGGAAAAGCCAATAGAGCCCTGCTTTCTGAGTATTCACTTCTAAAATACTTTTGGATAGAATTAGTGAACACAACCTATTATGTGTTGAATAGGGTGAATATTAGATCCAAACTAAATAAGACACCCTATGAGATCATTAAGGGTAGAACTCCAAACCAATGCCACCACCAAGTCTTTAGCTGTAATATTTTTATTCTAAATAATGGGAAATCATCCTTAAGAAAATTTGATCCCAAATCTAATGTAGGAGTGTTCTTAGGCTATTTTAGTGTGGGGAAATCCTTTAGGGTGTTCAATAAGAGGACTTTCGTGGTGGAGGAGACTACTCATATGGTGTTTGATGAATTTGATCCCAAGGAGACTAGAGTTGAGGAAGAAGAAGATGTTGGAGAGATTACCCAAGGAGTTGAAAATTCAAATTTGGCGGATAGGGTAGAACCTCAAAATACTTTGCCTAGAGATTGGAGATATTCTTCAAGTCATCCTAAAGAGCTGATATTAGGAGACCTTCTGAAGGTGTTAGAACTAGGCATGGACTTAGGAAGGAAGTAAACTATTCTGCCTTTATCTCATTGACTGAACCTACCAACATCAATCAAGCCCTTTCTGATAAATTTTGGATCTTAGCTATGCAAGAGGAATTAAATTAATTCATAAGGAATGATGTTTAGGAGTTAGTAGAAAGACCTAAGAATCAAAGTGTAGTGGGAATCAAATGGGTCTTTTAGAATAAGATGAATGATTCTGGTGTGGTGGTTAGGAATAAGGTAAGATTGGTGGCTAAGGGGTACAACCAAATAGAAGGGATTGATTTTGAGGAGACCTTTGCCCCTGTAGCTAGATTGGAAGCCATTAGAGTGCCACTAGCCTTTACCTGTTATAAGGGATTTAAGCTTTTTCAAATGGATGTCAATACTGTCTTTTTGAATGGGGTAATAAAGGAGGATGTCTTTGTAGAGTAACCCCCAGATTTTGCGAGTTCCTAATATCCTAATCATGTTTATAAATTAAAAAAAGCCTTATATAGATTGAAATAGGCACCCAGAGCTTGGTTTGATAGGCTTAGCACATTCCTATTAGAAAGAGAGTTGGTTAAGGGGAGCGTAGACACCACCCTTTTTCTGAGAAAAGTAGGAGATGATTTATTCATTGTCTAGATCTATGTTGATGATATACTTTTTGGATCTTTGGATAAAAACTTATGTAATGATTTTTCTAAAATAATGAGTAAGGAGTTTGAGTTGAGTATGATGGGTGAATTGTCCTACGTTTTAGGGTTTAACATAAGGCAAATGGATAATGAAACCTTTCTGAATCAATCAAAATACACTAAGGACATCTTGAAGAAATATGAAATGGACAAAGCTAAGCCAAACAACACTCCCATGAGTTCCACTATTCTGTTAGATAAGGATTCAAATAGAAAATCTATTGATCAAAAGAAGTTTAGACGAATAATTAGATCACTGCTTTACCTGACTACTAGCTGACCTAATATTATGTTTAGTGTTTGTCTTTATGCTAGATTTTAAGGTGATTCAAAGGAATCCCACCTGACTGTAGTTAAGAGAATCATTAGATATCTCTTAGGGACCCCAAACCTAAGAATCTGGTATCCTAGGCATAACACTTCTTTTGAGATTATTGGATATTCTGATTTTAATTTTGTAGGATGTAGGGTGGACAGAAAGAGCACTTCTGGAACTTGCTAATTTATAGGACAATCTTTAGTCTCCTGCTTCAGTAGAAAACAGAACTCAGTTACACTTTTTCTCTGCTGAAGCTGAGTACATTGCCTTAGGTAGTTGTGTGGCCGAAGTCCTTTGATTAAAGCAATAAGTTTTTGATTTAGGATTACCTATTAGCATAATTTTAGTTCTATGTGATAAGACTAGTGCCATCTGTATCTCTAAGAATCCTATCCAACATTCAAGAACCAAACACATTGACATAAGGCATCACTTCATTATAGACCATGTTATAAAAGGGGATATTGAGCTACACCACATAGCAAGTGAAAACCAACTGGCTGACATCTTAACTAAACCACTAACCTTTGACTCATTCAACATTTTGAGGACCAGATTGAGTGTGATTGACATAAATGCATGAATTTGATTACTAATGATTTCTGAATTTTTTGTTTTTTATTTTATTTATGTTAATTTTTGGTTTGATTTTATTATCTGTTTCCTATTGGTTTTTATTGTCAACTAATTTTCTTTTTATTACTGTTATGTTTTTTATTTGAGTATTTATTTTGATGAGATTTCCTAGCTGTTCTTGATTTACTACTTTTCTTTTAAATTAGATCACTGCTCACTACTGTTGATAAATTGGACTCCTGACTGAGAGTTTTGCCTTATTTTTGTTTGGAAGCTTATAAGCATTAATTGACTCCTCTGAATCTATTAAAGGGAAGAAAAGTTGATGATTATTTCTCTTCCTCAAAATCCTTTAATGGTGTACTATTTCTTTTAGATAAAAATCTTCTTTAAAATTAAAAAGTTAGTTTTTGAAATAGAGATCTATTTTATCTTCCTACGTAATCTACCTCATATAAATAGTATTTTCAAAGTTTTGGATCATTATTATGTTTTTCTTAATCAAGTGATTGCACTTATCATATGATGTATGATTTTTGTTCTGTAAATTACTCCTCTATATTGTAGAGAGTGAGTTTTATCCTTTCTTATGTCTGGAAGATAATTTCACAACTAAGATTCTTTAATGATTATGAAAGGAAGCAATCTTATAAAAGATGCACAAAGAGTGCCAAAATAATAAAAAAAAGGCACAAAATAAGCTCAAAGCTGAAAAGATGCGTAATGTCGCCAAATTGGACAAATGCACAAAGTGTATCAAAAATTAAAAGATGTGCAAAGTGTGCCAAACAAATTGACAAAGAGGCACAAAATAAGCCCACCAAGAAACAAGCTTTCTTCCCTTTCAGATTTTTAAATGTCTTAGAAAAATCCATGCGCTACTTAATATTTTTAAAAGCTTGAGATGAAAAATCATGATTTCGGATTCCATACTTTGTAATATTATTCCATCAGATATTTTTCTGGAATGAGGCTTGAAAGGATCTCTTTTTGAATCTAATTTATTTTCCTCTGAATTAGACTTTTATTTGAAAGGAATTTGAACCTATAAGGTGTCCGAGGATAGAGTTACGAAAGTTGATTTTTCAACTTTTTCTAGATTTCAGTGTAGTAAATTTTCTTCTTATCAGCTTTTGAATTGAAAATTAAGGAAAACTCTGATTTATTGGAGCTGATCGATTAAAAAAAGTTAGTTATTTTTATTATTATTTTCCCGTTTCCATCTTTTTTTATTTGCTTTGATTTTAATTTTTTCTATTTTTTGTGTGTTTTTAGGACTCCCTGATCATCCCTCTCCTTCTTTATCTTAGTCAAAAATTTTCTTCACATCATTCTGGATGAGCAGACATCTTCCTGGACGATCTATACATCATCTAGATGATCCAATCAAATCATCCCCACCATGATCCAATGACTGGTATGCACCAATTATTAGTGATCATCCTAGATAATCCACCTCATCGTCTTGGATGATCCATGTGGCAGCAGTTGGACGATTTAAATTCGGCCCGTCTGATTCATTTATTGCCTATCATCCCGAACATTCCACCTAATCGTCCTGGATGATACCTTTAGTCAAAAGTCATCCAGCCTGTCTCCTTAGGACGATCGTCTGTTTCTAATCATCCTGGATGATATCTGATCATCTTGGAGAATCAACCACCTTTTTGACCAATCATCCTGGACTCCATAATTGCTCATATCGTCCTGCACGATCCTGCGATCATCCTGGATGATCTGGATGAATTCTATTTAAATAGCCATTTTCTTTACCATTTTTCACCATTCTTCCTTCGATCCTTCATCCACTCATCTTCTAATGGCTGGTGGCAAACGATCTTGGCATCCAGGTGCTAGTTCCTCCAGGGGAAATGTCGGTCCTTGATTTCTTGAAGCAGCCGATCAGGCTGGCTTCCAGCAATACCTTAAGGTGGGGATCACCTAATCCAAAATCATCAATCCTCACATTCTGACTTATCCTATGTTAGATCTTTTTTCCCACACTTCTCTCACATTCATCCTGACTTTAGCTTTTCCATTCAGTTCTGAGCTTTTACGTGTTTTCTCTACGAACCTTCACGTCGAGTACTCTTACTCTGCCGTCTAATCCTTTGTCAATCGCCGCCCTGTTGAGTTAACCACCCAAGACTTCCACGATATTCTTTAACTCTCAATTTCTGGTGACAAACTCTATCTCATCTCCTCTGACCCCGATTTTGACGGGAGTATTACAAATCAATTTCTTAGGGACACTAATGTCCACTACCATGATAATGCATTCTCCTCCTTACTTAAGGATGCTTGGACAGTCCAGCATGTCCTTCGCTCCTCTATCATTCCAAAAGCTGGGGATCGCATCCATATCACCCCCTTACTCTTCCTGACTACCTTCTACATCCTGGCCCACCGTGATTTTAATGCTACTGATGTCCTCTTTCGTTACATCAAATACCTCACTAACATTAGGGATCCGAGGCATAGGCGACGCCCAAATATCGCCCTAGGGCATATCATTGCCTATGCTCTTGAGACCAAATACAACCTGTAATATCTGGTTCCACTTGATGTCCCTCTTTCCTTCTTCTCTAATAATTTCTATTATATTCTGTATAGAACAAGACTTCACCCTGAGCTCAGCATGTATGTTGAGGGAGAAGAGGAAGAAGTTGCTTCGGTATCCGCACCTGCTCCTCTCCTGATAGGTCACCTTTGGATCACCTGGTGCAGTGGTTTAACCAGTGGGAGGCACATTTTGACACCTACATGGTTGCTCAAGAGCAGCAACATATTGAGGATGTCCACTTCTTCAATACATATATAGCCCAGTAGTAGTAGCAGTACGACCAGGATATGGCCTAGTTTAGCGAGCAGTTTGCCACTCTCCACAGCCTCTTTCAGCCACCACCTCCTCCTCCATCTGATCAAGATCGTCCTTTCTACTAGTCTACTTGTATGTTCTGATGCTATTTTCTTTTTCTGTTTATTTGTTTTTTTTTGCTGATGTTTTTGTTTTACCCTTTTTGGGATGTTAAAAGGGGGAGTAGTTTATGGGTCATTATAAAGTTTTTTATTATCAATGAAAATGTTTGAACCAAATATTCATTGTGTTTAGTTAATGAATTGTGAATTAGTAACAAATATTTGCCATCATCAAAAAAAAGGGGAGATTGTTACGAATCTAGTTTCAAGGACTATAATTTTGGTGATAGCAAACTTTTTTGTTTTTGTTCTAATCTTTTAGGTTCACAGGATTAATTGCAATTCAAGCCAGCCCAAGATCAAGTCAGTCTGTTTGTGGTTCAGGGTCAATATATTTTTCCATTTTTATTGAGTCAAGTGTAATGTAATAGATCCTAGGCTAAGTAATCTTGCACACACACACTTAGGGGGTGAGTTTTAGTGAGTTAGAGTTTGTATTTCAAATTTTGTTCAAATGATCCTGGATGATATTCATATCATCTTAGACGATCCAGTGAAAATAAAAATCATAATTAGGGCTACCATGTTAAGTCAGTTTAATTAAGTAAATCATCATGGATGACAAACCCATCGTACAGGATGATATGCTCAAATAAAAAATTTTCAGCCACCAGACTGAGTTAGGCGAGTTTTTATTTTTAAAATTTTGGTCTAATCGACCCGGACGATACGTGTATCATCCTAGACGATCCTTTATAATCATGCCTAAATTATTCTGGTAATTAAGGAAAGTAATTAATATTTATTTGATACGATCATATCATCCTTGATGATCGCAATATCGTCCTTGATGATACATGTAAAATCCTGACTGTCCTGAGCACTTCACTTGGATGACCCGAGAAATTTGTTGAATGATATTCCCAATTTTGAACTAATTGTACAGGATGATATACATATCATCCTGGACGACTAGTTCATTTTGAAACCGTCTAGCATGGTTTGGCTGTATGACTCAAGAAATCTGTTGGACAATCTTCCTAGTTTGAACTAATCATCCAGGATAATCAAAATATCATCCTGGACGATCTAAACAAATTTTATCTTCTAATCGACTAGAGAAACTAGATCGTCCAGGATGATATATGTGATTTTGTACTAATCATACTGGACAATCTATCGATCATCTTGGATAATTTTTGACAACCAGTTGAGATTTAGTGAAATTTTTGAGCCCTCCTATTTAAGATATTTTTCATTCAATAGTTGAAATCTTTTTCCACCATCCTTTCCAGAAACCTTAAGAGAGAGAGAGAGAGAGAGAGAGAGCTTGGGGGAGAGAAAGAGAGGTTATTGTGAGGGGGAGTTTGTGAGGTGTTCATGAAGGTTGCACCAAGCAAGGATCTAAGTTGTCTACTCCGGTCGTCATCTCTTATCTTGTTGGTGTCTCTATGGAAGGATCATCCACAAGAAGATCTAGGTTCTCTGCTTGCTTCAGGAGGAAGCAAAAGAAGTCCAGGTTCTCTGCCTCACCAGGTTGGTGGAAAGGAGTTTTTGTACAGGCTTCTCTGCCTTGCTATGGGAGCAGAAGGAGAGTCACTTAGTGTTTGTGCAATACTTGGAGGGGAGGCTCCGGGGAGTGGACCTAGGTTAAGTTGACTGAACTACTATAAAATCTCATGTGTTCTTTCTAATTATCTTTCACATTTATTTTTCTGTTGATGATCGTGTGATTATGATTATTATTCTATTATTATTGAACATTTGTACATCATTGTAACTGTAATTATTTTAAAACATTCAAAAAGATTTTTCTAAATCATTTTTTCTCACAAATTTTTTAAAATAACTAATTCACCCCCCATCTTGGTTAGCCTCGGGACTAGTTCACAAGGGCTTAACATCCCGAATGAACTTTCAGGTTTATTGATTTAAACACCCTCATAATACTTTAAAACTTAATATTAATGGTTTGGTTAATGATTCTAGTTATGGTTGTGGTGGTATTATCAGAGAAGTTCATGTGAATACCATCATGGCGTATGCTGGTCCTTTTCAAATGTGTTCTATCATCTTTACTGAGCTTTCTGCTATTTTATATAGGCTTAAATTCTCTCTTTCTCTTGGTATTATTAGTAATTGGAATGAGGTGGATCTTCTTATAGTCTTTATTATTTGAAAGAGTCTGATGGTCAATTTGTAATTTGGATTTATTTTACATTGTTAGGAAAATTAAGTAGCTTTTACCTTTTATAAACTTTACTTTATCTAATTTTCATAGGGAAGGAAATACGAGTGTTGATTGGTTAGCTAATCATGGGTGTAATATGTAGTTTTTTACTTATTTTATTGACATTAATTTTCCTACCTCCTTGAAAGGCATCATTAAATTAGACAAAATAAGTTTATCTTATGCCAGAATTTAATCTTTTTCTTGCTTGAGTTTTGTTGGTCTGTTTCTTCTGGGTTTTATGTATGTTGGTTACTTGATGGACTTTGGTTTTGGACAAGTCTATTCGCTCTCTTCCCATAATATGGGTTGCAATATCAATTATGATTTAATTGCTCTATTTGGTCATGGTGGTTATTATTGTGGTTGGGATGATTTAAGAAATGATTGTAATTATTCATTTTCTAATTTAAATCTTAATTGTTGGTCTTCTATTTCTATTCTGGAATTTTTTCTGTTGTTCTATTATATTCCTTTGTGGATTCTATTATGTATATTTTGCTTCCTTGGGTGGTTCTTGAGGATTGGTTCAATTGAGAGCATGTGTGGGTTCATTTGGTTTTTTTCACTGAGAAATAATATTGGTAGTTTGTTGAGTTAAGCGTGGTTGGTGCTTCGTTCTTTCTTGCTTTTCTAATTAGGCCGATGTGTGAGAAACTTTGGTAGTGTTCTACAAATAACTTTTATCTCCTATTGCATCTCGATCTGCTATAATCTTTTCATCATCTGCAGGGTCTCTCTAAAATGGTTTTGTTGGTGTTGGTTTAGATTTGTAGGGTAATTGGGTTTATTTCTGAATTAAATTATATGTACTATATTCCTGAGCTGGATTTGCCCATCCCTCTTTAGTTGTTATTTTTTCTCTGTAGTTAGGTTTTTGGTTGTATTGTGTATTAGAACTTTGGTATTGAGGTGATTGTTTGATTTTGTTTCTCACTATTTGAGATAGCTTATCAAAATTCTGGGGTATTATTTATTGTGCTCCAGGTCTTTTTGGATGATGTTTGGTGTACTGGTGGGTTTAGTGGTGACGGTACTATTTATTTTTTCTATTCCCATATTGGGCTGTCATCTATTGGGCCATCTATCTCTCACTTGGTTTGTGCTGGTGTTCTGGCAGGCTGCTACTCTCTGTAGATCTTTTGTTTACAATTTCTATGGGATGGTATTTTTGTTATATTGGATTTGTTGGTTGTAGTGGTGGCTTTTGGTACCTGGTGTGGTCGTCTTAGCGATTCATTATTGTTACTCCTTATAGGCTTTGTGGGGCCATTTAATCTGGAGTTTTAAGGCCAGTAGAAATTATAAGTATTTTGGGCTTTGGTTTAGGCACTATTTCCTTTTGCCCAGCTATTGTGTGGTCTGGCAGGGCATTTTACAGAATTGTCTCTATTGCATTCATTAGGGTGGGGTTAATTATGCCTGTCTTATTCATTATTGTTGTAATGTTCCCCATTAGGTTTCATTACAATCCTCCTTGAAGCTTATCTTTGAATCATTTTCTCGACCTGGGCATTCCTTTATGATTTATGCTCTATATCGACAGAGTTAATTTTGCTATCTAGCTTTTTTGATTATGTTGGTATAGGCACAGAACCCAAAGTATATTTGGTATTTGGCTGTTTGCTAGACTATTGGTTTCCACCTTTACTTTCTGCATGACTTTAATTTTTTTATGTTTTGGCCACATACCAGTATAATTACTTTGTTTTTGCTTTATACCTGAGCTATTCATCTATTTTTTCACTTTGCTTTTTAAGTAATTTATAGTGCAGGTTTATTGTCTCCTGAGTATTTTAGTTCGAATAGTGTGCTTAAAGTCAACCTTTGGATCTTCCTTATTTTTGGGGTGTTGGCTCCTGACCACCCTAGAATGTACCTAGGTGTTTTTGTACTTGTGCATAGTAGGGACCATAGGCTCTTAGGTTTTATTTTAACATTTTTTGTAGCTCTCTGGATCATTAGTTAGCTCATGTTCCCATTTAAGAACTTCATAAACACGTTGGTCCCTCTATGGGTTTTAACTAAAAAAACACTCATCATTCTGAAAAAAAATAAAAAAAAATAAAAAAATAAAAAATTTTATATATAACAAACACTCATCATTCTTCCCTTCACCTTCTCTCTTCGCTAATGATTCTATACTCTGGCTACTATGGTTTCTCATGTATCTGGTGGTGTGAGCTTCTTACCTTTTGGTGTTACTATGGAGCTCATTTGTTTGATTGATCTTGTTCTATGTTCTAAGGCCTTTTGGCCTTAAGTGTTTTTGTTTCTTTACGGTATGGTAGCTATTCTGACCTCCTCTATGCGTAATCCTTGGGGTGTTTCTCCTTATGGTTAGGTTGCTAGGAAAACTAGCTTCGTTGGTTTGAATGATAATGATAATTTCTCTAACTCTTGTTCTTTTGGTGATGTCATTTTTGGTGCCACTTCTTCAAAAGAACCTGCTTTATCTTTCATTGCAATGTCTGTTATAGGTTTTTGGGTAGTTTTGATTTCTGATGAAGATTTTGTGAAGTTAGCATCCCTATTTTAATTTACTTTGGTTGTAAATTTTCCATCTGTAGACCTAATCTTGATTAGATCCATTTATTTTTTGTTAACTTGATACTTTTGGGAGCCTTCCTTATTGGTTCGTTGAAATGAATATTACTAAGAAGCATCCAATGGAGATTTGGCTTGGTTATGAAATGTTGGGTTATTTAAAGAAAGTTGAATTTGAGAATATTCTGGATTTTTGTAACTATTGTAAAATCCATGGAAATTCAATTAATGAATATATTGTGGTTCATAACCATCTAAAAAAGAATCCTAAGGATTCAAAAGTTGAGCTAGAAAAGTAGAATGGGGAGGAGAATGAATAGGGTGTTGATGCTCTATCTTATTCGATTCCCCATGCTTGTGTGCTTCCTCCCATGGGTGATAGCATGGAAACTATACCTTCTGACAATGCCAGGTGAGAAATGGAGATGACAAATAATATGCATGATTTAAACAAATTTGATGAGATTTTAGAGCCTATAGATGACTTGATATTGATTGATTCTGTTGTCCCCTTATTGGGTGGGAAATATAATGTTGGTGTGACTAATGGTGAAAATTTATTTTGGTTGAATGATTCTTCCTTAGCTGCTGTTTGGGCTGTGGATGTGGGGTGTTATGTTGGTGACCAACCTCTATCCGATGTTCAGTGTGGTCTAAACAAGAAATCCTCATTGATTTCTGAATCTACCTTTAACTCTGGTAAGGATATAGTATTGGTTGACATGGGAAAATATTCTTCCTATATTATGCATGAGGTTGCTAAAGAGGAGGGTGAGATTGTGCTTACTGATTATCCAGTGGCTCATGGAACTAAGGTTCAGGAAGGTATAATTATGGTTTTTATGTCAACACCCAGTTCTAAGGAGATTATGTAGAGTATTGATGATGGGTTTACTAAGGTTACTAAAAAGAAAAATAAAAATAATAAGAACCCTATTGCCTATACCCCTCGGGTTTCCAGAGTTTTAAATGCTTTAAACACTCTTAGTGGTTAAGGCTCTCATTTGGAATATTATGGGTGTGGGTTGCTCTATTTCTATGGATAGCATCAGAAACCAATATAGGATTAATAATATTTTTGTTCTTATGTTAATTGAGACTTTAATTTTGTCTTCTAATTTATATTTGACTGCTATAAAAGCTATATTTTAGTTTAGCTTTGCTAATTATTCCAATAAATTTCTAATTTTCAGGAATTTGTTTGTTAAGTTGGTCTGATTTTCCTCAAATTCTTCACACTTGTATTTATTTTCATGAATTTTCATGTTGTGCTCTTCTGTTTATGCTTCTTGTGCATGGTTGAGTAGGAAAATTCTTTGGAAGAAATTGCCTGATTTTTCTTCTGTTAATTCTCGTTGGATGATTGGTGGTTAATATGATTTCAAATTTGGCTAAAAGAGTTGGGGGTAATTCTCCTAACTTCTATGCAATGGAAGACTTTAATAATATTATTTGGCGAGCAATTTACAGGATATTGGCTTTTCTGGGAGTGCTTTTACCTGGAATAGATCCATCATTTGGCAATGTCTTGACGGTATTCTTTTCAATGATTTTTGGGTTCCTACTTATCCTTTGGCTCACATTGATCATTTGACTAGAACCTTATCTAATCACTCTCCTCTTCTTTTGGGTATTACTCTCCAAAATTTTCCTACCAACCTTCTTTTAGATTCCAAAATTTGTGGCTTCTTGATGAATCATTTTTTTAAGTTTTGGAAAATAATTGGCGTGTTCCATTATTTTCTGATGATAATATTAGTGGGATGACAAGATTGTTGTTTAAGCTTAAAAGACTAAAAAAAAATTTGAACCGGGGGAACAAATATGTCTTTAAGAATATTTTTCCTAATATACTGGATGCTGAAAATCAGGTTGCTTTTTCTAAGAACAATTATATGAGTGATTACTCTTTAGAGAATCTTACTTTACTGAATGAAGCTTAGGTGGTGCTATTCAAACTTAAATGAATAGCACCACCTTAGCTTGAATAGCATGAACTGGTGGAACAAATATGTCTTTAAGAATATTTCTTCCAGTATACTGGATGTTGAAAATAAGGTTGCTATTTCTGTGAACAATTATATGAGTGATTCCTCTTTAGAGAATCTTACTTTGCTGAATGAAGCTAAGGTGGTGCTATTAAAACTTCAAAAAAAGGAAGAGGCATTTTGGATGTAATAGGCTTCTTCTAAGTTCTTGGTTGAAGGTGACAAGAACACTAAATTCTTTCATAATATTAAATCGTTAAAAAGATGCAAATTAATTTCATAAAATTTCTAATCCAAATGGAATTTCTCTTGAGTTGCCTGATCTGATTCATGCTTCAAGAGTTTAGCATTTTCAAAATATTTTGAATAAAGATTTTAATCCTGATATGAATGTGGATCAGTCTTTTATTCCTTCTTTAATTTTTGAGGAGAATAACTTATTCATTACTTGTGCTTCTTTAGAGGAGATATTGGTTACCATTATAAGTATGAACTCAGAGTCCGTGGCTAGTCTGCATTGGTGCCTATAAATGAAGTCATTAATTTTTTACTATGACATCAGACCTATAAGCCTTTGATCCCTTTCAATAAACTTTTCTCTAGACGTATTATGGGGAGATTGGCTTCCTTTTACCTAAAATCATTTCTCCTGGCCAAACTAGTTTTGTTAAAGGCCACTCATTTTTTAAGAATGACCTTCTTGGTCAAAATATCTTTCATGATATTCTTGCTACTATTACTTGTTGGAATATTATTTTTAAAATTGATATTACTAAAGCTTATGATAATTTGAATCAGGATATCCTCTTTAAAATTTTAACCATATTTGGTATGAATGTTAATTTAATGATGTTTTGATAATTACTTTTTTTTATTATTATTAATGGCAGAAGTCATGCCTTTTTCAAGTTCTCTCATGGTCTTATGCAAGGGGTTTCTTTATCTCCAGCCCTTTTTATTATTGCTATGAAATATCTTTCGAGGGGGTTGGATGAGATTTTTAGGAACCATCTAAATTTCTTGTTCTGCACCTTGGGTTGTTTCCCTATTTCTCATCTATATTTTGCTGATTATTTTATTATTATTTTGAGAGGTTTTATTAAAATGCTCAAAAGACTTTTTAAAACTTCAAAGGTTCAGTGGTTCAATTATTAACTAAGAAAAAAGTTGTTTTATAACTGCCAAGTCTATTACTAAGTAGAGAATCTATAAACTTCATGATAAATTTGGGTTTTGTCATATGTCTTTGCTGTTGAAATATTTAGGGACTCCTCTCTACAAAGGCAAGAAGCAGTCCCATTTATTTTGTGATAATTGTTTAGCTATTTAAAAAAAGTTATCTACTTGGGCATTTATTTATTTTTCAAATGGTGGTAGATTAGTCTTAATTAAAACTGTTCTTTTTTTCATTGTAAACACATTCCGAGCATCGTTTAGATTGAATTCCTCTTTTTTAGAAAAGTTACAATGTAAATAATCATCAGCCTCAATATTAATAGGAAGATGCAAAATTTGGCTAATATTAGATTCATGAAGCAGTTCAGCAAGTTTATTATAATCCCAACTGTTCTCAGAAATAAATAAATTAACCTTAATAACAACAATATATAAGGTAATAATAAGAGAGTCAATAGAATGAGCACCTAACCAATGTTCTTGCCAAAAAAAATGTTAGCACCGCCAAGACCCCATTGGATATGGGGCTCAGCTTCCCATTTAATATTACAAAGTCCTTCCAAAATCTAGAGTCACCCAGATTATAAAAGCCCATAGTAGGATGCTTACCAACATAGTACATAGCAGTCATAAACATAGCCCAAAGACTAAGTTTAGCATTAAAATTGAACCACAACTTTATAGAAAATGCATAGGAATGGTCATTCATATTTTTATAGCCCAAATCACCTTCCTCCAGAACACCACAGTAGTTGCTCCAAGAGGAGCAAATGATTTTATCGTTGTTGTTGGTACCTTTCCAAAAAATTATATTAAATAATTTTTCAAGCCTATTACACAAGGAACAAGTAAGTAGTAAGGTTTAAAAAATATTATTAGGAAGAGAACAACGAACACTTCTAATAAGAATCAATCTCCCACTAAAACTTTGGAAATTAAATTCCTAAGAATTAAGTCATTTTTGCATAGAAGTTAGAAGATCATAAAAAAGAAAAATTTTGTTACGACCTTTGTAAAGTGGAACCCCAAGGTAATTAATAAGAAGAGAACCTTGCACAAAACTAGTAATATCTTTGATAGCAATGATATGATCTTGAGGAATTTTGTTAGAGGCAATAAAATAACTCTTGCTTTTATTAAGGAAAAGAACACTAGAAATGTCAAAACTATGCAAAAATCTCATAAGCATATTAAGCATGTTAAGGGAGCCATTAAAAAAAATAATAACATCATCAACAAATCATGAATGAGATATATGAAAACCACCCATAACTCTATAAAAAAAGATTAGGATGATTTTCAAAAAGGTTGGTAAGACCTCTAGATAAATATTAAGTAGCAATACATGTAAGTGGTAGGGTTGAGTGGCTCATTAGTTATTTTTTTCCATTTTTATTATAAATCCTTACGCATTAGAGAGAATTTGAAAGGTTTAAGGATATGTAAACTTTTTTGGGATATTAATGTCCAAGCGCCTCCGTTGGTTTCAACAAAAAAAATGATTTCATTAAATTATTACAAATTCAAATAAAATTTAAAAAATACAAAGTAATTTGCATTCAATCATAAATTTAATTTTAAATAAAGGAAAGATGAAAGCTCTAACAAAAAATATAAAAATTAAAAATAATTATAAATTAAAATTAGATAATAAATAAATAAAATAATTAAAAAAATTAAGAAAATCCCAAAGGAATTCAAACTCTTAAAATCATCATTTGAAGCCAATCATAATCTGTTGTAATGATTTAAAGTAGATTGGAGTTGATTTTGTTCAAAAATTTAAACTAGCCTATTAACCTAATTAAATAATTCAATTAGTTAGGCTAATTTAGAAAAATCAAAATTAAATAAATAAAAAACCTAAAATATAAAATAAATGACATTATACTCAAAATAAAACATAAAATTTAATAAAAGAAATAAAACTCTGAAATTTAAATAAAAATAAAAAATGAAGCATTGGTCAAACCATATAATAATAGAATAAAAGATAATAAACAAATAAGGAAATATAAATATAAATAAAATATAAATAAATAGAAAAATAAATAAAATTAGAAAAAATTAAATGAATAAATTAAGATGAATAAATAAAATACAAAATAAATAAATAAATAAATAAAAATTAATATAATTCAAATAAAATAAGTAAAACAATTGAGTTAAACTTAAATAAAATTAAATAAATTTCAAATAAAAATTAAAATAAATTAAAAATAAAGGAATAAAATTAAAATTGGAAAGACAATTAAAAATAAATAAAAAATTTTAAATGAAATTAAACAATTCAACTTAAAAAAATACAAGAAAATAATTAAAAATTAAATAAACAATAAAAATTTAATAATTCAAAAAAGAAAATAAACTTAAAGTAAAACGGGATAATTATCAATAAAATTAAATGCTTTTAAAATAAACAAATTTAAATAACAAACCAATTCAAATCTAGTTTAATTTGATAAACCAAACCTAAATAAATATAAATGACCAAATAAACCTTAATTAAATATTTTAATTAAATAAAAAGCTTTATGTGTTTGCTTTAAGCCTTAAGGGGGAAACAAATAAATTTTATTTGAGCACTTTGGAATTGCTGATTAATAACTTCAGAGCCTTGAGGTTGTTAACAACATGGTTCTTTAAAATGTAAAAAATTAGGTGAAGGCTTCATATGTTTACTTTATCCTTATGGGTGAAACAAATACCATCTTAAGAAGCCAAGGACTTATTGTTTGATAATTTCAAGTGCATTGATGCTATTAATCACCAAGGTTCTTTAAAATAAAAATAAATGATTTAAATAATTAGAAGAATTTATAAAAATATAAATAATTAAATCACTAAAATTTAAACATAAATCAAATTCCCAGCCTGATAGCAAATAAATGTGAATCGTAGACAACATCAATCAATAATTAACCTAGGTCATATTTATTATAATTTGGGAGCCGAGGCATATGTTTTTGATAAATACAAACATTCTTGGAGTTTACTTAATTTCTCCTACCTGTTATTATTGCATATTATTTTTGTATGTACTAATATTTTATGTACAACATACGTCAAGCACTGCCAAAGGATTATGACTCAAGATTGGGTAGTCTAGGACTGATGTTTATAAGAGTCAGTAATTTTATCTTTCTTGAGTATATGAATTGTAAAAGGTGTATGCTTAGCATAGCAACCGTATACACACTCATGGGGGAAAAAGTAAATGTGTTAATTTTTCTGAATTGGTCGTTAATCCAAACTATACTATATGATATGGGTAAAATAAAAATTAAGTAAACAATTTAATAAAAGAAATTTAATTTATAACTAATCATACTGTATGATTCTAATCATACAGGTTGATCATTTGCAATCAAGAAACCCCACCACTTATTATATATTAAGCACTATTTTGAAATTTCAAAAATGAATTATTCAAACTATACGATTAGAATCGTACTCTATGATGTAATTAAATCTTGCCTAATCTAATCCTTTAATTAAGCAATCAAATATGGATTAATCAGGACTTAAGATAGTAATGTAGGATGTCCATTTTTATACAGTATGACCCAATTAGGTCTTAGGATAAAATTGAATCGCCAGGGATCATATAGAATAAAATTTTTATCGATAAAATTAATTAAACTATACGACCTATTATACCATACTGCATGAAAAGTTTAAGTCTTCAAACTAATCATATAGACCCTTATTTATCATATTGTACTAACAGGATATATTCAACTAATCGTAGTGTACGATCCTCATATTATATTATACAATCATAGTCAGCTAACTTTAAAACTTTGGATTTTTTTTGAAGTCTTGTATTTAAGCTCTCATATTAGACTTTGTAAAAGTCTTTTGCTATTTGGAGAATTCAAAGAGAGTTCTTTGGGATGGCTTGTGTTCTTGAGAAAACAAGAAGAGAGAACTTAGATCTTATGAGATAAAGGTGGAGAAGTTTAGTGCGAGGAAGAAGTAGTGAGAGGGGATTGCACATGGTTATTCCAAGAAAACTTATACCTTGGGTCCCCCATGTGTCTTCATTGATCTTGAGAGAAGCTTTATTAAATAAATCTTTCAAAGCCAATGATTTCTAGCATTTCGATGCACCAGGAAAAGGTGAAAGGGATTTAGGTTCTCTACCTCACTAGTAGGGTAAAAAGGATTTTTTTTCTCTACCTCACCAAGAGGGTGAAATAGATTCTAGTTCTTAGCCACACCGTGGAAGGGTGGAAGTGATTGTGTAAAGGCTTGTACGCCTTGTTGTGGGGGCAAAAGGAGAGTCACTAAGGGTTTAGTTCAATACTAGGAGAGGAGGACTCCAGGGAGTGGACATAGGTCAAGTTATGAGAGATCCACTATAAAATTTCTACTGTGCTCATTTCTTTTTCTTCCTGCATTTTTTTTTTTTGCATTTTTAATTTCTTTCACGTTATATTCTTGTAAATATGGGTTAAAAGCATCATGATTGTTTGGGATTAATTTTTGTGAGAATAAATACGAAAGAAAATAATCCCAAAAATTTTCATATTTATTTTTTGTATAAAATCAAAAGAAAAGAAAAATACATTTGAGTTTTTATATCATTACCTTCCATAATGTTTCATCAAACTCTAATCATACTTTTGTACTTGATGTTAAGTGTTTTTAAAGAAGTAATTTTGAAAGATAAATTTTTAAAACTCAGATTCACCGCCTCTTGGTGTGCCTTAGGCAGTTAAACTAGGTTTAACAATCTCATTTGAACTTTTGATTGGTATCATAGTTGGCCTCAAAATTAGTGATTTAAAAGTCCTTGAGAAAGGATCCATGACACATTTTAGGAATAGGAATATCATAGAGAGTTATTCAATAACTCATGCACCATTATTTAATAATATGCAATTTGAATTTTAGAAATTTAGAATGTCAACTATTTTACAAGATATCAATTTTTGATTATGGCATATCATTTTATCTAGTTGTTCTTTGCTGTCATGTATAAATAATGGGATTAAAACTAATATTCATTTAACCGAATAGAGTTTAGAAGAATGAGACTTAGCATAACTTAATGTTACATACTTGAATTATTTCTTTAGTGCACTTAAATCTGTGGATTACATGAGATTCTGTACTTGTACAACTGGAAGAATATTTGGGATAGACTGTGCATAAGTTATGAAGGAACCAATGATGTCAAATAATCCCATTTAAACCTTTTATTGCAAGAATACGAACTCTTCTGCATGAAAACTAGAGAATCAATTTTTGATATGTATACCAGGTTTAAAAAAATAATAACTTCTTTGCATGCTCTAAGAAGAGAATTATCAAACTAAAAAAAGGTTACTAAAATTATTCATTATTTACATGATAGCTTTGGTGTGAAAGTCTCAGTTATATCTGAATCAAAGGTCTTAAATGTTTAACTTATTAAAAATTTGATGGGCTCTCTCATTACTATAAGCAAAATGTGAGCCAAAGATTATAAGATATAGGTGACAAATGAAAGGAGAAGATCGTGGCACTAAAGGCTAATGACTCAATAACAACAACTCTTAATAAAATGAGAATGATGATATATCCCTGATGATGAGACAATTCAAAGGCTTCTTAATGCGGAAACCAAAATGTCTTTTTGAGATGGGAAAAGGTAAAATAAGTAAATTTCATAAAAATTCATCTGATGTTTTTTATTTTGAGTGTAGGAAGCCATGCAACTTGAGGTCTGATTGCCCCAACCTCAAAAATTTGCCACTTAGAGAAGGGTAAAGAAAAGTCCAACACCAAAAAGGGCAAGTAGAGGATAAGAAAGCCTTCTAGGCAGACTCATCTGTGGTTCCTCCTGAGATTTTCTTAAAGTAGAGGGTATCATCTTTTGAGATCAAAGCCAGTTGAGCGAGGCAGATCTCTAAGTCAAGAAGTGCTTTGATTAAGGACTCCCTCATTTTCTTTGACAGGATGAAGGCATCATAGATGCTCAACTTGGCTAGCAACTTTCTAAGGTGAGCTAGAACATTGTAGTCAACCTTGGGAATGTCGGTATCAGGACCTACTAGAGTGTAAGGAAGATTGGATTGTTGAGGAGGATTTAGAATTGGATTATTGGATATAAATTATTTACATTTATCCTAAGGGGTGAGCCTAGGGGGTAAGGCTTTACCATCACAAAGTAGCACCTACTTGACATCTTCGGGATGATAAACTACAACGGAGTCTACACTCTCCATAGGCATCGGATCATCATGTTCTGAATGTGAGTTAGAATCTAAAATGTTTATCATGATAGGACTTCATTGAAAGTCGATTCGAGGTAAGTCACCCTTTGATAAGCTCTCAAGTTCGACTTCTCCTTGAGGGGTCGAATCAGGAAGGTTAAGTTATTAAACACTTAGTTTGAGCTCAATAGAATTTTAAATTCCCTCAGCAGAATTATCATTTTGCATTTCATCTTTATGGCTAATTATCAAAATTGATGCAAAAGGATGCTTTTTATTAAATATTTTGCCCTTTTCCTTTGATGGTGCAAAGTAAAAGTTGGATAATATGAGCGAGAATAGGTTTTTTGTGCTGCTATCCACCGCTCAAATATATCTCTCATCAATACACTTCCTCTCTACAAACATGTCATTCTTTTCTTTTCATTTAGTATAATAGTTCCTATAACTACTAGAGAGGGAGCAACTCAACATCCTCCTGTGAAGCCTCAAGGTCAACCTCCGAAATTGGGCCCTGGGCTCTCGACCTCAAGGTTAACCTCCTAAGTTAAGAAAGATGATAAGAATTGTTAATCAACATTATAAGTGTCTGGGAAAGAGCTATATCCCAGCCATCTTCAATTGAAAGACAAATATTAGAAGGATTACCTGAAATCGTTTTGACTAAACCTTATTCCGAGTCTACCAAGTACTCTGAGGAATGATAATGTTACCTTGCTTGAAGTTCTTTTTTATCCAGTCCTTAAAAACAATACAATCCTCGATCATATGGCTGAGCATACAGTGGTAAAGATAATACTTAGGATCATCTTTGTTGTCTGGATCCTCTAGCCTCTTAGCCTTAGGTAACAGAAAATATGACTTCTTTAGAAGACTGATAAAGATCTTCTTTACCAACTCTCTCTTAAAAGGGTATGGTCTAGCCAACCTCCCTTTAATGTAGGTCGAGTAAGGTTCTCTATGAGGTTAAGGAGTTATTTGGAAAGGTTATCTTTAAACTGGTGGTGGTGGAGGAACGCTGGGCTAGCTGGTTACATGTTGATTTCCTTTGTCGCTGCCAACATTATGGCCGCTTCCTTTTTAAAGGACTTCATCGACTTTGGAGCTCTCTTGTAATCTAGAAGATCCATCAAGAATGGCATCCGGGGAGCCTCTTCCTATAGGTTACCTGCTTTATTTAGAAGCTTCTCAAAGGTTTTAATTGTGAAACCCTTCAGAAGAAAAGCAACAGGTCCGTGGATATTCTTCCAAAGAATCTCCACTACATGTCACTCTTGCAACTAAGGCTCACACTTGATCTAGAGATTTTGCCACCTCAAGATGTACTCAACCAGAGACTCTCTTGACTTTTGCTTTTCAATAATGAGATTGCTCATTATTATGCACTACTGCACTCCTAAAAATCACTTTAAGAATAAATTTTTAAGGTCATTAAAAGATTTCATAGAACCATTGGTCATATCTACGTACCACTCAAAAGCTATACCAAAAAGTCTACTAACGAACTAACGAAAGAGTAGAGTATCTGACCCACTAGTATTACAACAGCTTGCTTAGAAGTGGGCCAGATTCTACCTTGGGTTTTCAATTCTGGTGAAAATGTTGAAGGATGGTGGCACAAAGCCCTTAGGATAAGGAACTAAATCATATTCCTCAGGGTAGGGTCTACCCTTTGAAATAGATGTAGTTTCTTAAGAATGAGCTAATGCATCCCTTACTTGGTCCTCGATCATCTGATTGATATCTCTTTGGTTTGATACTGGAGGGATTGGGAAAGCTGTCAAAACTGTTGGCTAAACTGGAGGAGCTAACAAAATTGGTTGTTGGATAAAAGGGACTGTTAAATTGACTCAGGGACCTTAGAGCTAGATTCTAGCTTCTTGGCTTGGTCAGTGACCTCTTGGGCTGCAGATTATGTTGCAGTCTAGGATCCCTAAACTATAATTTTGATGGTGACAAATATTATTGATTAAATTATTACTTTTCTCACTAAATATTTTAGATATTTCTTTTATCTGTGAAAACTAACATTTCAGGTAAGATATACACTGCTCAAGACTGCTAAAGGCTAAAGATTAGATAAAATAGGATATAATAGAGTCTGTAATCTTATTTTCTTTATTTTTTACTTCTTGAGTCTGGCTAAATAAGAGTGTATGTAATTTGGGTAACCATGTAGACACACAGAGGGGGAGAGAAAAATATTTTTAAAGTTAAAATTTTTCTTAATTAAATCGTACTGTACGATTTTTAATTGTACTTTACGATGTGTTATCTAAAAGTAGGCTTAATGGCTAATTAGAAAAATTAGTTTTTATGAAATAATCGTACTATACGATCTTGATCATACTTTATGATTCGTTACGATCTGAAAACCCTAGTTGCCAGATTAATTTATATAAGATTTTAAAATTTGAGTTTTGAACTAATCATATTGTACGATCTTAGTCATAATATACAAACATTTGAAATCTTGCTAAAATTAACCACCATAATTAGTCAATCAAATCATGATTTAATTAATGATATCTAATCGTACTGTATCATATTGATCGTACTAAATAATTAACAAAGATAAAATCTGGTCATCCTAGAGATCACACCAAACGAAACCATAATTTTTTGATTAATCATAATATATGATATTCATATCATTCTAGATGACCTACATGAAATGAACTAACTGTATTATATGATGAGAGAAGTATGGAATGATTAGTAGAGATAAATTTTAATCATGCCAGGAATCATCACGTATGAATAGAGGAAATATAATAGATTGTACTGGATGATCTATCGATCATACTATATGATATATTCATAATATTGGAACAGTTCATTTGAATGACTGTTCCCATCGTACTGGTCGAGACAAGTTTTGAACTGATTGTACTGTACAAACTTGAATAATACTATTCAAACAGTGATAGCTAACTTGAATTTCTAGGGCTTCTTGAAGCTTATTACAATTGCTATATCTTTTAGTTTTCTCTTTATATAAGAGAAGAACATGTGACTGAAGGAGGAACTCTAAGAGAGGAGATTTTGAGAAGAAAATTATGGTTTGAGAGAGGAAGGAGAAGGTGAGCTTGAGCGTGAGGGAAAAGTAGTTTGAGGGGATCACATAGTTGCTCCGGGCTAGTTGCACCCTTGCTCCTCCGGTGGCCTTGGTGAGTCTTTTGGAAGTTCTTTAGGGAGAGAGGTTTCTTAGTCAATCCTCAAGATTCCTTGCCTTCTCAGTGAGGAAGAAAAAGGATCTGAGGTTCTTTGCCTTCTCTAGGAGGAAGAAAAAGGAGCTAAGATTTTGTGCCTTCTCCATGATGGAGAAAAATGAGTCAAGGACCGCTGTCTTTATCAGGAGGGTAACATAGCATCCAACACTCCACTACATCAAAGGTTTGGTGAAAGTGAGTCTGTAAGGGCTTCTATACCTTATTGAGGGAGCAAAAGGAGAGCCACTTAGTGTTAGTGCAATACTCGGAGTGGAGGACTCTAAGGAGTGGACGTAGGTCAAGGTTGACCGAACCACCATAAAAATCACTGGTGTGTTTTTTCCTTTTTGCACTTTTGCATTTCTTGCATTTTTTTCTCATTCAGAACACCTTAGGAAAAAATTGATTACTGCTCTATCATGTAGATCAAAATTTCATCTTAGAAAAGTTAATATTTTTTATAAAATCTCTCGCTTCAGCAATCAATTAAGTTTTAGTGTTTTCAATTACTATAAGGTTTTTGAAAATTATTATTATTATTATTTTGAAGTTAAGAAAAATTTTTAAAGCACCAATTCACCCCCGCTCTTGGTGAACCTTGGGCTAGTTCCATAAGGTTTAACAACCTTCACGAACTTTCAAGTGGTAACAAAGAGGGTTTTTAAAAATAAGGTTTTAAAAAACTTTTGAAAAAGTGATCAATAGCTCATTTTGGTTATCTTAACACTGGAGAGGGTTATTCTATAACCCGTCCACTATTATTTGAAAATATCCTTTTTGATTTTTGGGAAATACACATGGCTACCTTCTTGCAATCTATTGATTATAGAATTTGGCATATGATTCAAACTAGCTATTCACTTCCATCGCATGTAGTTAATGGTGTTAAAACTATTATTTATTTTATTGAATGGAGTTATGATGATAGGGAACCCACACAGTTAAATGCTAAGTGTTTGAATTATTTCTTTTGTGCATTCAAATTTGAAGACTATATGTGAGTTTTTACATGCACTACCGGGAAAGAGATTTGGGATAGGTTGTGTATCACCTAAGAGGGAACTAGTGAAGTTAAATAGTCTAGGCTAAATATTATTTTGCATGACTATGAATTTTTTCACATGAAACCTAGCAAGATTTTATCTGAAATGTACACTAGGTTCACATAGATAGTAATATCCTTGCATGCACTAGGTAGAGAACTATCAAATTCTAAAAAAGTTAATAATATTCTATATTATTTACCTAATTCTTATGATGCCAAGATAACTGCAATCACTGAATTTAAAGACTTAAATATTTATTCCATTGACGATTTGCTTAGGTCACTCATTGTGTTCGAGTAAGGAGTGAGTCAAAGGCAAAGTGATGCAGGAGAGAAGAAGAAGGAGAAAACTATAGTGCTAAAAGCAACTAATTTTAACTGTGATAGTTTTGCAGCAGATGAGGATGATGAAATGCCTTGATGATGTCCCAGTTCAAGAGCTTCCTAAAAAGAAAATAGAAGCATCATCAAAATAACTTGAGCAAAGGTAAAAGCAAAAAATCTACTAATGTTTCATCTGATACAATTTTCTTTGAGTGTAGGAAATCAGGTCACCTCCGAGCTGACTACCCCAACCTAAAGACTCACACAAACAAAGAGAAGGGTGAAGAGAAGCCAAAGTATAAGAGGGGCAAACAAAAGACACAAAAATCTTTTGGGGCCAAATCTGCCTCAGAATTATCAGAAGAAGAAGTATAGGAGGAGATAACGAACTTATGTCTTATGGCTAATGATAATCTTAATCAATCTGATAATGATAAGATATGTCAACTCTCTTATGAAGAATTGTTTATCATTTCTAAAAAAAATTTATGATTCGTATAGTATGCTTAAGAAAATGCATGTTAGTTTTAATATTGAATTTTCTACTTTATAAAAAGGGCTTACTAATTTAATCACCGAGCAATCTAGTTTAGATAGCGATCACATGAATTTACTAGATGAGTTTGATGCATTATCAAAGAAGCATATTGAACTATCTAATACACATAATTCCTTGAAAAGATCACATATTGAACTAGAAAAAGCATTCAATAAATTAGAAGAACTTGCATGTCATTTAGATAGGAGTGAGCATGCATTAAAACTAGAAGTGGCAAGTTATGAAAATGCAAATGAATTTGTAAGAGCAAAAATTACTACATTTGAGAATAATTAACCATCACCTTCACTAGCTTGGTGGCAAAACCCTGAAAATAGCATGCATCACATAAACTTAGAAAGAGGCACCATTACCCACATAGGTTACTAAGCACATTCCCTGGTGCTAGATGTTACTCTTGTGGCTTGTTAGGACACATATCTCATACTTTCACAATCCACCGTAGGACACATCTAGTGTGGAGGCCTAAACTGCTTCCATCATAGCATAGCATGCATTCATGTTATTTATTTTAGCATAAGGTGGAAGTTAAACTCACTTGGGTTATCAAATCTAACATTTAAATGACATTATAGGGGTGCTCTCACAAAGGACCTAATGAGAGCATATGGTACCTAGACAGTGGTGTTGCAAATCTGGTTTTGATATGACGAACATGTTTCCAGTGTGTTTTGCTTTGCTAATCCATTTCAGGCACAAAAGATCACGAGCCACTCAAGCCAACTCAAGATCGGGTCCAAGTGTGTCCAATGTACTATTTTTCTTTTTCTTGAGTCAATTGTAATATAACTGATCCCCCAGCTAAGTAACCTTTCACACACACACTCAAGGGGAGAGCTTGAGAGAATTAGAGTTTCTGTTCATTTTTTGTTCAGATCGCCCTGGACGATATTCACATCATCCTGGACGATCAGGTAAAAATAGAAACCCTAATTCGGGCGACTAAGTTAAGAGGGTCTGATTAAGCAGATCATCCTGGATGATCTTTGGATCATATGGGATGATATGCTCAAATCAGAAATCCTCAGCTGCCAGATCAAGTTAGGCAAGTTTTTATTTTAAGTTATTTGGTCTGATCGTCCCGGACAATACATGTATCATCCTGGATGATCCAGTATAATCATGCCTAATTTAAGCTGGTAATTAAGGAAAGCAATTTATTTTTGATTGATACGATCATATCGTCCTGGACGATCGCAGGATCATCCCGGATGATCATTATCGTCTAGTACATTTTAGCTGTACGACCCGAACTATGATCAGGATGATTTTGGCACTTTTTGAACTAATCGTACAAGATGATATCCCGATCAAGCTGGACGATCAAGTTATTTTTTGGTCGTCCAGCACAAGTTTCTTTAGACGACCCGAACTGTCTTATGGACGATATTCCTCGATTTGCACTAATCGTCCTGGACGATCGCAGGATCGTACGGGACGATACGAAAATTTTTTTTTACTGATCATCCAGAAGAGTCAGATCGTCCAGGCTGAAACATCTGATTTTGAACTGATCGTACAGGATGATCTATAGATCATCCTTGATGATATTGGCGACTAGTTGAGATTTAGGGAAAATTTTAAGCCCTCCTATAAAAGATATTTTTCTTCCAACAAGAAAAATCTTTTGCCACTTTTCTTCCCAGAGAAACCCTATAGAGAGAGAGAGTTTTGGAGAGAGAGAGAGGATCTTGTGAGGGGGAGTTAGTGAGGGATTCACTAAGGTTGCTCCAAGCATGGATCAGAGTCGTCTTCTCCGCACGTCATCTTTTGTCTAGTTGGTGTTCATTGTGGGAGGATTATTCGCAAGAAGATCTGGGGTTCTCTGCCCGCTTCAGGTGGAAGCAAAAGGAGGTCGGGTTCTCTGCCTCACCATGTGGTGAAAAGGAGGTTTTATACAGGCTTCTCCGCCTTGCTGTGGGAGCAAAAGGAGAGACACTTTTTGTTTAGTGCAATACCTGGAGGGGAAGCTCCGGGGAGTGGACATAGGTCAAGTTGACCGAACCACTATAAAATCTGGTTTGCTTTTCTGATTCTGTTCTGCACTTTACATTTCTGATATTAACTGCTTGGGTGAATATCTGTGATTGATCTTTTCGTTCTTGTTTACTTATTTCCGCTGCAAAGTATTAAAAAGATTTTTCTATTACTCGTAAAATTTTTAAATAACCAATTCACCCCCCCTCTTGGTTAGCCTCGGGACTAGTTCACTAGGGCTTAACATCCCTATCGAACTTTCAAGTGGTATCAGAGCGGGATTCAAAAATTAGGTTTAAAAACTTTTGAATTTGATCCATGGCTAACTGTGGTAATCGTAATACTGCTGAAGGTTATTCTATTACAAGACCACCGTTGTTTGATAATATTCATTTTGATTTTTGGAAAACATGCATGTCTACTTTTCTTCAATCGATTGACTATCACATGTGGATGTTAGTTAAGGATGGATACGAACCACCTTTTAGATTGATTAACAATGTGAAAACTGAATTGCCCTTTACTGATTGGACGTTTGATGATCGTGATTTAGCACAGTTAAATGCAAAATATTTGAATTATTTCTTTTGTGCTTTAAAATCTGAAGACTATATGCGTGTTTCTACTTGTACAATGGGTAAAGAAATCTAGGATAGATTGTGTATAACATATGAAGGTACAACTAAAGTCAAACAGTCTAGGTTAAACATCTTGTTACATGATTACAAACTTTTTCGCATGAAACCATGTGAGACGATTTCAGAAATGTACATAAGGTTCACTCAAATCGTTACCTCTTTGCATGCTCTAGGAAGAGAACTAACTAATTACGAAAGAGTGAACAAAATTCTTAGATGTTTGCCTGCTTCTTACGATGCTAAGATTACTGTGATCACGAAATCTAAAGATTTAAATACTTACTCTATTGACAACTTACTTGGATCACTCATTGCTTACGAGCAAGGGGTGAACCAAAGACAACTTGATGCAGGTGAACGAAAGAAGGAGAAGACAGTGGCGCTAAAGGCCAAAGATTCAGATGCTAGCACTTTCGGGTCTGATAGCGATGATGTTGCCTTAATCACAAGGCAATTCAAGGGATTTCTAAGAAAGAAGAATAAGAATTTTCAAAAGTGGAAAAAAGGTAAGACCAGTAGAAACTTTAAAGGTTTATCTGAATCTATTTGTTTTGAATGCAGGAAGCCTGGACACATAAAGGTGGATTCTCCTGCACTCAAGGCTCACCCAATCAAGGAGAAGGGTGAAGAGAAACTAAAGTTCAGAAAGGATAAGAAGCGGATACAAAAGGCGTTCTGGGCAGACTCTGCATCCGACTCCTCTGAGACTGAAGCTGAAGAGGAGGAAACAAACTTGTGTCTGATGGCTAATGGTCACCCTGGTTAGTCGGACAAGGAAGAGGTATGTGAGCTTACTTACGACCAATTATTTGAAGTATCTGAAAAAATTCATGCATCATATAGGAAGCTTAAGAAAACCCATGCTAACTTGAAACTGGATTATCTGACTTTGCAAAAAGAGCATGATGTTCTGATTAAAGATCATTCAACTATTGATAGTAATCACAAGTCTTTATTTGATCAGTTTGATGAACTGAATTGAAAGTATTCTGATTTAACTGTTGAGCATGATGCATTAAAAACATCGTATGTTGAATTAGAAGCTGCCTTTAAGAAATTGAATGATATGGCATGTGAATTAGAAAGTAATGAAAGTGCAAGAACTTTTGAGATTGCTAGTCTTAACAAGGAGAATGAATTTTTAAGAGTGAAAATTACTGCTTTTGAAAAGAACAAAAAACCACCTACTTTTGAACAGTTTTATGCATCGCCGCCTTTTGAAAAATCTGTTGCAATTTCATCAAAGCATGTTTCATACACTTCTAGGAAGAGGCAGTATCACTCATGATGTTTAGTTAATCCTTTTCCTGGTGTTAGATGTTTTTCATGTGGCATGATAGGACACATTTCCCACACCTGCACTGTTCACCGTAGTACACATTGGGTGTGGAGACCCAAACTGCCTGTTTCACAGCACAGCACGCATGTATTGCATTCTGCTTTTCATAAGAAGGTACCCAAACCTGTTTGGGTTCCTAAGACTGACGTTGGATATTTTTGTAGGGGTACTCTCACACAAGACCTCATGAGAGCATGTGGTACCTGGACAGCGGATGTTTTAGACACATGATGGGAGATGCAAATCAGTTCATTTTGCTGGAGGCCAGAGCTAGAGGCAAGGTTACACTTGGAGATAACACCACCAGGAAGGTGGTAGGCACAGGTAAAATTGGTGATTCAAAGAATTTTTTGATTGATAATGTTTTTGAAAGTTCGATAGGGATGTTAAGCCCTAGTGAACTAGTCCCGAGGCTAACCAAGAGGGGGGGGTGAATTGGTTATTTAAAAATTTCACGATAACTATGAAAATCTTTTTATAACGTGCAGCGGAAACGAATTAAAACAACGATAAAAAGATCAACCACATATATTCACCCAAGCAGTTAATATCAGAAAAAATTAAAGTGCAGAATTGAATCAAAAAAGCAAACTAGATTTTATAGTGGTTCGGTCAACTTGACCTACGTCCACTCCCCGGAGCCTCCCCTCCGGGTATTGCACTAAACAGAAGTGTCTCTCCTTTTTCTCCCACAGCAAGGCGGAGAAGCCTGTACAAAAATCTCCTTTTCACCACACGGTGAGGCAGAGAACCCGACCTCCTTTCGCTTCCTCCTGAAGCAGGCAGAGAACCTTCAAACTCCTTTCGCTTCCTCCTGAAGCAGACAGAGAACCTTCGAACTCCTTTCGCTTCCTCCTGAAGCGGGCAGAGAACCCCAGATCTTCTTGCGAACGATCCTCCCACGACGAACACCGACTAGACGAAAGACGACGAGCGGAGAAGACGACTCTGATCCGTGCTCGGAGCAACCTTAGTGAATCCCTCACTAACTCCCCCTCACAAGATCTTCTCTCTCTCTCCCAACTCTCTCTCTCTAGGGTTTCTCAGGGAAGGAAGGCAGCAAAAGATTTTTCCAAAAATTGGAAAAAGTTCTTTTAAAGGAGGGCTTAAAATTTGCCCTAAATCTCAACTGGTCGGCCAAGACCGTCCAGGACGATCGGTAGATCATCCTGTACGATCAGTTCAAATTCAGCTGTTTCAGCCTGGATGATCTGGCTCTTCTGGACGATCAATAGAAAAAATTGTTCATATCGTCCCGGACGATCCTGCGATCGTCCGGGACGATTAGTGCAAATTGAGGGAAATCGTCCAGAAGACAGTTCGGGTCGTCCAGAGAAATCTGTGCTGGATGACCAAAAAATGACTTGATCGTCCAGGACAATGGGGTCATCGTCCTGTACGATTAGTTCAAAAGGACCCAAATCGTCTTGTACATAGTTCTGGACGTACAGCTTAAATGCACTAGACGATCAAGATCGTCCGGCACGATCCTGCGATCGTCTAGGACGATATGATCGTATCAACCAAAAATAAATTGCTTTCCTTAATTACCAGATTAAATTAGGCATGATTATACTGAATCGTCCAGGACGATACACGTATCGTCCGGGATGATCAGACCAAGTATCTAAAAATAAGAACTTACCTAACTTGATCTAGCGGCTGAGAATTTCTGATTTGGGCATATCGTCTCGTACGATCTGGAGATCGTCCAGGATGATCTGCTTAATCTGACCCTCTTAACTTAGTCGCCCTAATTAGGGTTTCTGTTTTAACTGGATCGTCCAGGACGATGTGGAGATCGTCCAGGACGATCTGAACAAATTTTTAACAGAAACTCTAATTCACTCAATCTCTCTCCCTGAGTGTGTCTGTGCAAGGTTACTTAGCTAGGGAATCAGTTACATTACAATTGACTCAATAAAAAGAAAAATCATACATTTGACACACTTGGACCCGATCTTGAGTTGGCTTGAGTGGCTCGCGGTCTTTTGTGCCTGAAACAGATTAGCCAAGCAAAACACACTGGAAACATGTTTGTCATCATCAAAACCAGATTTGCAACAATCTCCCCCTTTTTTATGATGGCAAACATTTGTAAAGTAGTCTGAAAATAAAAGTAAACTAGGAGATCAAACAAACAAACATTTTTTAAATTTTCATTTAACAGCTAAAACAATACAGGAAACATGACTCAGAAAACAGAAACAGACACGACTACAACTGACTCCCCCTTTTGACATCACAAAAAGGAGGAGCAAAAAACATAACATGGAAATAAAACATAAAATAAAATATAAATAGAACAACTACATGACAGAAAACTAAAATTAAGGCGGATCCTGATCGGAAGAAGGAGGTGGCGGTGGAGGGTAAAAAAAAAGTCCAGGATGATCGGTGTATCGTCCAGGATGATGTGAAGAAATGCAGAAAAGGATGAAGGATGAAGATGATCGATCAAGATCCTAAAAACACAACCATGAAAACAAAATAACAAAAAGACGAATAAAACTGACTGCAAAAACACATATAAGTTTTTTTTTTTTTTGATTAAGCTGCTCTTAGAAAATCAAAATTTTTTTCTTGACTTTAGATTCGAAAACCAATGACAGGACGATTGACAGCGCTGAAATCCAGAAAAGGTTGGAAATAATCAACGTTCGTAGCTCTGACCCCGGGCACCTTATCGATGCAAACCTCTTTCAAAACAAAAATCCGATTCAGAATAAAAGACATTAGATTTGAAAAGAAATCCTTTCAAGCCTCGTTCCAGAAAAATATCTGATATAATAGTGTTACAAAGTAAAAAATTAGAAATCAGGATTTTCAAGACTCAAGCTTTTGAAAATATTAAGTGGCGCACAGATTTTTCTAAGACATTTAATAATCTGAAAGGGAAGAAAGCTTGTTTTGGGCTCATTTTGTGCCTCTTTTTCAAATTGGTTGGCGCTTTGCACATCTTTTGATTTTTTTGATACACTTTGTGTATTCAATTTGGCAATTTCACATCTTTTCAGTTTTGGGCTCATTTTATGCCTGTTTTTCAAATTATCTGGCGCACTGCGCATCTTTTATAAGCTTTCTCCTTTTCATAATCATTAAAGAGTCTCAGCTGTGAGATTATCTTCCAGACATAGGAGATGACTCTCCGCAGTAAGGAAGAACGATTCACAAAACAAAAGCCATACAATATATGATAAATGCAATCACTTGGTTTAGAAAATCAAACTAATGACTCAAGACTTTGAAAAAACACTATTGATTTGAGGCAGATTACTGTAGGAAGATAAAATAATCTCTATTTCAAAAACTAACATTTTAATTTTGAAAAGGATTTTTATTCAAAAGAAACTACACACCAGTAAAGGAGTTAGAGGAAGAGAAATAATTATCAATGTTTCTTCCCTTTAACAGATTCAGTGAAGTCAATCACTGCTTATCAGCTTCCAAACCAAAACCAGGTAAAAACTCCCAATCAAAAATTCAGATCACCAGAAGTAGTGAGCGGTGATCAGATCTTGAAAAGCATAAAACAGTAAGTGCAAGATATGAACCAGTAAATAAATAAAAACAGGTAGAAAATCATAGCAAAGTAAATACTCAAATCAAACTAACAATAAGGCTAACACAGAAATCAGCAGAAGAAATAAAATCAACTGAAAGTAAATAATCAAATCAAAACTAACTAACAGAAATCAGAAATCAGAATACCAAAACTAACTAACAGAAATCAGAATACCAATCAGAACAATCATAAATCGGCAGTCATCAGAATCAAGCATTTATATCAATCACTCCTAATCTAGTTCTCAAAATGCTGAATGAGTCAAAGGCTAGTGGTTTAGTGAATATGTCAGCCAGCTGATTTTCAGTTACTACGTGGTGTAGCACAATGTCCCCTTTTGTAACATGGTCCCTAATGAAGTGATGCCTAATGTCAATGTGTTTGGTCCTAGAATGTTGGATTGGATTCTTAGAGATACAGATGGCACTAGTATTATCACACAGAATAGAAATTGTGCCAACAGGTACTCCTAAATCCAAGACTTGCTGCTTCAACCAAAGAACTTGGGCCACACAACTCCCTAAGGCAATGTACTCAGCTTCAGCAGTGGAAAGTGCAACTGAGTTCTATTTTCTACTGGACCAGGAGACTAACGACTGTCCTATAAATTGACAAGTCCCAGAAATACTCTTCCTATCCACCCTACACCCCGCAAAGTCAGAATCAGAATATCCAATGATCTCAAAAGAGGTGCTGTGCCTAGGGTATCAAATTCCTAGGTTTGGGGTTCCTAAAAGATATCTAAGAATTCTCTTAACAGCAGTCAGGTGGGACTCCTTAGGATCAGCCTGAAACCTAGCACAAAGATAGACACTAAACATGATATCAGGTCGGCTAGCAGTCAGGTAAAGCAGTGAACCTATTATCCCTCTATACTTCTTCTGATCAACAGATTTTCCATTTGAATCCTTATCTAACTGAACTAAGGAGGGCATGGGAGTATTGATTGGCTTGGCTTTGTCCATTTCATATTTCTTCAAAATGTCCTTAGTGTATTTTGATTGATTGAGAAAGGTTCCATCATCCGTTTGCCTTATGCTAAACCCCAAAAAGTAGGACAATTCTCCCATCATACTCATCTCAAACTCCTTACTCATCGTTTTAGAAAACTCTTCACATAAATATTTATCAGAAGATCCAAAAATTATATCATCAACATAGATCTGGACAATGAGTAAGTCATCCCCTAATCTCCTCAGAAAAAGGGTGGTGTCTATGCTCCCCTTAACAAACTCTCTTTCTAACAGGAATGTGCTAAGCCTCTCATACCAAGCTCTGGGTGCCTGTTTCAATCCATAGAAGGCCTTTTTTAATTTATAGACATGACTTGGATATTGGGAACTCTCAAAACCTGGGGGTTGTTCTATAAAAACATCTTCTTTAATTACCCCATTTAAAAAGGCACTCTTAACATCCATTTGAAACAGCTTAAATCCCTTATAACAGGCAAAGGCTAGTAGCACTCTAATGGCTTCCAATCTAGCTACAGGGGCAAAAGTCTCCTCAAAATCAATCCCTTCTATCTGATTATACCCCTTAGCCACCAATCTTGCCTTATGTCTCACCACCACACCAGAATCATTCATCTTATTCTTAAAGACCCACTTGGTTCCCACAATACTTTGATTTTTAGGTCTTTCTACTAACTCCCAAACATCATTCCTCACAAATTGATTCAATTCTTCCTGCATAGCTAAAATCCAAAATTCATCCGACAGGGCTTGATGATGTTGGTGGGTTCAGTCATTAAGATAAAGGCAGAATGGTTTACTTCCTTCCTAAGTCCATGCCTAGTCCTAACACCTTCAGAAGGGTCTCCTAAGATCAGTTCTTTAGGATGACTCGAAGAATATCTCCAATCTCTAGGCACATCTGTTTGAGGTTCTAAACTTTCCTCCAAATTTATATTTTCAACTCCTTGGGTAACCTCAATAATCTCTTCATCTTCTACTTCAGATCTAGACTCCTTAGGATCAGATTCATCAAATACTACATGGGTTGTTTCTTCCACCACCAAAGTCCTCCTATTGAACACCCTAAAGGATTTCCCCACACTTGAATATCCTAAGAACACTCCTTCATCAGATTTGGGGTCAAATTTTCCTAAGGGTGACTTCCCGTTGTTCAGAATGAAAACCTTACAGCCAAAGACATGGAGGTGGGACAGATTTGGAGTTCTACCCTTAATGATCTCATAAGGTGTCTTGCTCAGTTTGACTCTCACATTTACCCTATTCAGCACATAACAGGCAGTGTTCACCGCTTCAGCCCAAAAGTATTTTGGAAGTGAATACTCGACAAGCATGGCTCTAGCGGCTTCCACTAAGGTCTTGTTCTTCCTTTCAGCTACCCCGTTCTGCTGAGGGGTCCTAGGAGCTTAAAAATTGTGACTAATCCCATGATCCTTACAAAAACATCCAAATCTTTCATTTTCAAACTCCCCTCCGTGATCACTATGGATGGTAATAATCTCACATCCTAACTTCTTCTGAATCCAAGTAGAGAAGGATCTAAACTCATCAAATGACTCAGATTTATGTGACAAAAACTTAACCCAAGTGAACCTCGAATAATCATCTACAATCACAAAACCATAGACTCTCCCCCCTAAGCTGGCAGTGCTAATGGGTCCAAAGAGGTCCATGTGAAGAACTTCTAAAGGTCTAGAGGTGCTAATGTCCTTAACAGAGTGAAAAGAGGACTGGACTTGCTTCCCCAACTGACAGGCATCACACAGGTGATCCTTAGTGAACTTAAGCTTGGGCACACCTCTAACTAAGTCCTTTTGGGTGACTCTCCTAAGGGTTTTCGTACTGGCATGACACAATCTCCTAGGCCATAACCAAGACTCATCAGCAGCAATTTTTAAGCAAATTGAATTATCAGATTTAATGCTACTTACATCCAGCTTGTAGACGTTGGTGATCCTTTGCCCCTGCAAAATAACTTCATCATTTAAGCTTAAAATGCAGCCAGTGGGTAGAAATTTGATTCTGTATCCCTTGTCACAGAGTTGACTGATGCTCAGTAGGTTGTGTTTCAGTCCATCTACAAGCAAAACATTATCAATCATAAAGTTCTTTGAATCACCAATTATACCTGTGCCTACCACCTTCCTGGTGGTGTTATCTCCAAGTGTAACCTTGCCTCCAGCTCTGGCCTCCAGCGAAATGAACTGATTTGCATATCCAGTCATATGTCTAGAACATCTACTGTCCAGGTACCACATGCTCTCACAGGTCTTGTGTGAGAGCACACCTACAAAAGTATCAAACGTCAGTCTTAGGAACCCAAACAGGTTTGGGTTCCTTCTTATGAAAAGAAGAATGCAATGCATGCGTGCTGTGCTGTGAAACAGGCAGTTTGGGTTTCCACACCCAATGTGTACTACGGTGAATAGTGCAGGTGTGAGAAATATGTCCTAACATGCCACATGAAAAACATCTAACACCAGGAAAAGGGTTAACTAATCTACGTGGATGATAATGCCTCTTCCTAGATGTATATGAAACATGCTTTGAAGAACTTGCAACAGATTTTTCAAAAGGTGGTGGTGCATAAAACTGTTTAAAAGTAGGCGGTGTTTTATTCTTTTCAAAAGCACTGATCTTTACTTTCAAAAACTCAGTTTCTTTCTTTAAAATTGCAATTTCAAATTTCAAGGTTCCCTTGCTACTTTCTACTTCACATGCCATTGTATCTAATTCTTTAAAAGCTCTTTCTAAGTCCACATGCGTAGTTTTCAATGAATCATGCTCAGAAACTAAATCAGAATATTTTTTGTTCAACTCATCGAATTCATCAAGCAGAGACATGCGATTTGAATCAAATGTGGAATGATCTTTAACTACAGAATCATGCTCTTTTTGCAAAGTTAAGTAATCTAATTTCAAACTAGCATGAGTTTTCTTAAGCTTCCTATACGATGTATGAATTCTTTCAGAAACATCAAATAATTGATCGTAGGTAAGCTCACATACCTCTTCCTGATCCGACTGACCAGGGTGATCATCAGCCATAAGACACAAGTTTGTTTCCTCCTCTTCAGCTTCAGTCTCAGAAGAGTCGGATGCAGAGTCTGACCAGAATGCCTTCTGAATCTGCTTCTTGTCCTTTCTGAACTTTGGTTTCTCCTCACCCTTCTCCTTGCTTGGGTGAGCTTTAAGTGTTGGACAATCAGCCTTTATGTGTCCAGGCTTCCTGCATTCAAAACAAACAGCTTCAGATGAACTCTTAAAATTTTTATTGGACTTACCCTTATTCCACTTCTGATAGTTCTTATGTTTCTTCCATAGAAAGCTTTTGAATTGCCTTGTGATTAAGGCAACATCATCGCTATCAGACCCGGAAGTGCTAGCATCTGAATCCTTGGCCTTTAGTGCCACTGTCTTCTCTTTCTTGCGTTCACCTGCATCAAGTTGCCTTTGGTTCACCCCTTGCTCGTAAGCATTAAGTGATCCAAGTAAGCTGTCAATAGAGTAAGTGTTTAAATCTTTAGATTCAGTAATAGCAGTAATCTTAGCATCATAAGAAGCAGGCAAACATCTTAAAATTTTTTTCACTCTTTCGTAGTTAGTAAGTTCTCTACCTAGAACATGCAAAGAGGTAACAATCTGAGTGAACCTTGTGTACATTTCTGAAATAGTCTCACTAGGTTTCATGCGAAAAAAGTTTGTAATCATGTAACAAGATGTTTAACCTAGACTGTTTGACTTCAGTTGTACCTTCGTATGTTATGCATAATCTATCCCAGATTTCCTTTCCCGTTGTACAAGTAGAAACACGCATATAGTCTTCGGATTTTAAAGCACAAAAGAAACAGTTCAAGCAATTTGCATTTAACTGTGCTAAATCACGATCATCAAACGTCCAATCAGTAAAAGGTAGTTCAGTTTTCACATTGTTAATCAGTCTAAAAGGTGATTCGTATCCGTCCTTAACTAACATCCACATGCGATAATCAATAGACTGTAGAAAAGTAGACATGCGTGTTTTCCAAAAATCAAAAGGAATATTATCAAACAACGGTGGTCTTGTAATAGAATATCCTTCAGCAGTATTACGATTATTACAGTTAGCCATGGATCAAATTCAAAAGTTTTTAAACCTAAATTTTGAATCCCTCTCTGATACCACTTGAAAGTTCGACAGGGATGTTAAGCCCTAGTGAACTAGTCCCGAGGCTAACCAAGAGGGGGGGTGAATTGGTTATTTAAAAATTTCACGATAACTATGAAAATCTTTTTATAAGGTGCAGCGGAAACGAATTAAAACAATGATAAAAAGATCAACCACAGATATTCAGCCAAGCAGTTAATATCAGAAAAAATTAAAGCAGAATTGAATCAGAAAAGCAAACCAGATTTTATAGTGGTTCGGTCAACCTAACCTACGTCCACTCCCCGGAGCCTCCCCTCCGGGTATTGCACTAAACAGAAGTGTCTCTCCTTTTGCTCCCACAGCAAGGCGGAGAAGCCTGTACAAAAATCTCCTTTTCACCACACGGTGAGGCAGAGAACCCGACCTCCTTTCGCTTCCTCCTGAAGCAGGCAGAGAACCTTCAAACTCCTTTCGCTTCCTCCTGAAGCAGGCAGAGAACCTTCGAACTCCTTTCGCTTCCTCCTGAAGCGGGCAGAGAACCCCGGATCTTCTTACGAACGATCCTCCCACGACGAACACCGACTAGACGAAAGACGACGAGCGGAGAAGACGACTCTGATCCGTGCTCGGAGCAACCTTAGTGAATCCCTCACTAGCTCCCCCTCACAAGATCTTCTCTCTCTCTCCCAACTCTCTCTCTCTAGGGTTTCTCAGGGAAGGAAGGCAGCAAAGGATTTTTCCAAAAATTGGAAAAAGTTCTTTTAAAGGAGGGCTTAAAATTTGCCCTAAATCTCAACTGGTCGGCCAAGATCATCCAGGACGATCGGTAGATCGTCCTGTACGATCAGTTCAAATTCAGCTGTTTCAGCCTGGACGATCTGGCTCTTCTGGACGATCAGTAGAAAAAATTATTCATATCGTCCCGTACGATCCTGTGATCGTCCGGGACGATTAGTGCAAATTGAGGGAAATCGTCCAGAAGACAGTTCGGGTAGGCCAAAGAAATCTGTGCTGGACGACCAAAAAATGACTTGATCGTCCAGGACGATGGGGTCATCGTCCTGTACGATTAGTTCAAAAGGGCCCCAAATCGTCTTGTACATAGTTCTGGACGTACAGCTTAAATGCACCAGACGATCAGGATCGTCCGGCACGATCCTGCGATCGTCCAGGATGATATGATCGTATCAACCAAAAATAAATTGCTTTCCTTAATTACCAGATTAAATTAGGCATGATTGTACTGGATCGTCCGGGACGATACACGTATCGTCCGGGACGATCAGACCAAGTATCTAAAAATAAGAACTTGCCTAACTTGATCTGGCGGCTGAGAATTTCTGATTTGGGCATATCGTCCCGTACGATCCGGAGATCATCTAGGACGATCTGCTTAATCTGACTCTCTTAACTTAGTCACCCTAATTAGGGTTTCTGTTTTAACTGGATCTTCCAGGACGATGTGGAGATCGTCCAGGACGATCTGAACAAATTTTTAACAGAAACTCTAATTCACTCAATCTCTCTCCCTGAGTGTGTGTGTGCAAGGTTACTTAGCTAGGGAATTAGTTACATTACAATTGACTCAATAAAAAGAAAAATCATACATTTGACACACTTGGACCCGATCTTGAGTTGGCTTGAGTGGCTCGCGGTCTTTTGTTCCTGAAATAGATTAGCCAAGAAAAACACACTGGAAACATGTTTGTTATCATCAAAACCAGATTTGCAACAGTTTTGCTTGTAGATGGACTGAAACACAACTTGCTGAGCATCAGTCAACTGTGTGATAAGGGATACAACATCAAATTCCTGCCCACTGGCTGCATTTTAAGCTTAAATGATGAAGTTGTTTTATAGGGGCAAAGGATCAACAACGTCTACAAGCTGGATGTATGTTGCATTAAATCTGATAATTCAATTTTCTTAAAAACTGCTGCTGATGAGTCTTGGTTATGGAATAAGAGATTGTGTCATGCCAGTATGAAAACCCTTAGGAGAGTCAACCAAAAGGACTTAGTTAGAGGTGTGCCCAAGCTTAAGTTTACTAAGGATCACCTATGTGATGCCTGTCAGTTAGGGAAGTAAGTCCAGTCCTCTTTTCACTCTGTTAAGGACATTAACACCTCTAGACCTTTAGAAGTTCCTCACATGGACCTCTTTGGACCCATTAGCACTGCCAGCTTAGGGGGAGAGTCTATGGGTTTGTGATTGTAGATGATTATTCGAGGTTCACTTGGGTGAAATTTTTGTCACATAAATCTGAGTCATTTGATGAGTTTAGATCTTTCTCTACTTGGATTCAGAAGAAGTTAGGATGTGAGATTATTACCATCCATAGTGATCAGAGAGGGGAGTTTGAAAATAAAGATTTGGAAGTTTTTGTGAGGAGCAAGGGATTAGTCATAATTTTTCAGCTCCTAGGACCCCTCAGCAGAACGGGGTAGCTGAACGGAAGAACAGGACCTTAGTGGAAGCCGCTAGAGCCTTGCTTGCCGAGTATTCACTTCCAAAATACTTTTAAGCTGAAGCGATGAACACTACCTGTTATGTGCTGAATAGGGTGAATGTGAGAGTCAAACTGAATATGACACCTTATGAGATCATTAAGGGTAGAACTCCAAATCTATCCCACCTCCATGTCTTTGGCTGTAAGGTTTTCATTCTGAACAACGGGAAATCACCCTTAGGTAAATTTGACCCCAAATCTTATGAAGGAGTGTTCTTAGGATATTCAAGTGTGGGCAAATCCTTTATGGTGTTCAATAAGAGGACTTTGGTGGTGGAAGAAATAACCCATGTAGTGTTTGATGAATCTGATCCTAAGGAGTCTAGATCTGAAGTAGAAGATGAAGAGATTGTTGAGGTTACCTAAGGGGTTGGAAATACAAATCTGGAGGAAAGGGTAGAACCTCAAACCACGTTGCCTAGAGATATGAGATATTCTTCGAGTCATCCTAAAGAACTGATCTTAGGAGACCCTTCTGAAGGTGTTAGGATTAGGCATGGACTTAGGAAGGAAGTAAACCATTCTGCCTTTATCTCAATGACTGAACCCACGAACATCAATCAAGCCCTTTCAAATGAGTTTTGGATCATAGCTATGCAGGAAGAATTGAATCAATTTGTAAGGAATGATGTTTGGGAGTTAGTAGAAAGACCTAGAAATCAAAGTATTGTGGAAACCAAGTGGGTCTTTAAGAATAAGATGAATGATTCTGGTGTGGTGGTTAGGAATAAGGGAAGATTGGTGGCTAAGGGGTATAATCAGATTAAAGGGATTGATTTTAAGGAGACTTTTACCCCTGTAGCTAGATTGGAAGCCATTAGAGTGCTACTAGCCTTTGCCTGTTATAAGGGATTTAAGCTGTTTCAAATGAATGTCAAGAGTGCCTTTTTAAATGGGGTAATAAAAGAGGATGTTTTTGTAGAACAACCCCCAGGTTTTGAGACTTCCCAATATCATAATCATCTTTACAAATTAAGAAAGGCATTATATGGATTGAAACAGGCACCTAGAGCTTGGTATGAGAGGCTTAGCACATTCCTGTTAGAAAGAGAGTTTGTTAAGGGGAGCGTAGACACCACCCTTTTTCTGAGGAGATTAAAACATGACTTACTCTTTGTCCAGATTTATGTTGATGATATAATTTTTGGATCTTCTGATGAATATTTATGTGATGAGTTTTCTAAAATAATGAGTAAGGAGTTTGAGATGAGTATGATGGGAGAATTGTCCTACTTTTTAGGGTTTAGCATAAGGCAAATGGATGATGGAACCTTTCTCAATCAATCTAAACACACTAAGACATTTTGAAGAAATATTAAATGGACAAAGCCAAGCCAATCAATACTCCCATGAGGTCCTCTGGTCAGTTAGATAAGGATTCAAGTGGAAAATCTGTTTATTAGAAGAAGTATAGAGGAATAATAGGATCACTGCTTTATCTGACTGGTAGCCGACTTGATATCATGTTTATTGTCTGTCTTTGTGCTAGGTTTCAGGTTGATCCTAAAGAGTCCCACTTGACTACTATTAAGAAAATTCTTAGATATCTTTTAGGGACCCCAAACCTAGGAATCCGGTACCCTAGGCACAACACCTCTTTTGAGATCATTGGATATTCTAATTCTGACTTTGTGGGGTGTAGGGTGGATATAAAGAGCACCTCTGGAACTTGTCAATTCATAGGACAGTCTTTAGTCTCCTGGTCCAGTAGAAAAAAGAACTCAATCGCACTTTCCACTGCTGAAGCTGAGTACATTGCCTTAGGGAGTTATGTGGCCCAAGTTCTTTGGTTGAAGCAACAAGTCTTGAATTTAGGATTACCTGTTGGCACAATTTCTATTGTGTGTGATAATACTAGGGTCATCTGTATCTCTAAGAATCCAATCCAACATTTTAGGACCAAACACATTGATATAAGGCATCACTTCATTAGGGACCATGTTACAAAAGGGGACATTGAGCTATATCATGTAGCAACTAAAAATCAGCTGGCTGACATATTCACTAAACCACTGGCCTTTGACTCATTCAGCATTTTGAGAACCAGATTAGGAGTGATTGATATAAATGCTTGATTCTGATGACTGCTGATTTCTGATTGTTCTGAATGTTATTCTATTTTCTGTTAGTTAGTTTTTGGTTTGATTATTTTCTTTCAGTTGATTTTATTTCTTCTACTGATTTTTATTTTAGCCTTGTTGTTAGTTTGATTTGAGCATCTACTTTGATGTGATTTTCTACCTGCTTTTTATTCACTGGTTCATATCTTGCACTTACTGTTTTATGCTTTTCAAAATCTGATCACCGCTCACTACTTCTGATAATCTAAATTTCTGACTGGGAGTTTTACCTTATTTTTATTTGGAAGCTGGTAAGCAGTGATTGATTCCACTGAATCTGTTAAAGAGGAAGAAACATTGATGATTGTTTCTCTTCCTCTAACTCCTTTACTGGTGCATAGCTTCTTTTGGATAAAAATTCTCTTCGAAATTAAAATGTTAGTTTTTGAAATAGAGCTTATTTTATCTTCCCACAGTAATCTACTTCATATCAATAGTGCTTTCAAAGTCTTGAGTCATTATTTTAATTTTTTAAACCAAGTGATTGCACTTATCATATGACATCTGGCTTTTGTTTTTTGAATTATTCTTCCTTATCGTGGAGAGCATCTCCTATATCTGGAAGATAATTTCACAAGCTGAGACTAGTTAACGATTATGAAAAGAAGAAAGGTTACAAAAGATGCGCAGTGCACCAAATCAATTGAAAAAGAGGCACAAAATGAGCCCAAAGTTGAAAAGATGCGAAATGTTGCCAACTAAAAGATACACAAAGTGTATCAAAAATGAAAAGATGCGCAAAACGCCAAATAAATTAAAAAGGAGGCATAAAATGAGCCCAACCAAGCTTTCTTTCCTTTCATATCCTTAAAGGCCGTAGAGAAATCTGTGCGCCACTTAATACTTTCAAAAGCTTTTGTTTGAAAATTCTGATTTCTGATTTTTTACTTTGTAACACTATTATATCAGATATTTTTTTGGAACGAGGCTTGAAAGGATCTCTTTTCGAATCTAATTTCTTTTCTTCTGAATTGGATGTTTATTTTGAAAGAGATTTGCATCAATAAGGTGCCCGAGGTAGGAGTTACGAAAGTTAATTTTTCCAACTTTTTCTGGATTTCAGCGCTATCAATCATCGTCTTATTGGTTTTTGGATCTAAAATCAAGGAAAAATTCTGATTTACTCAAGCAGCTTGAACCAAAAAAAAAATGTTGCTTTTATGTGTTTTTCCTGTGAGTTTTATTCATTTTTGTTTTGTTTTAATTTCATGGTTGTGTTTTTGGGATCCTGATCTGTCATCTTCATCCTCTATCTTTTTCTATTTTCTGCACATCGTCCTGGACGATACCCCGATCGTCCTGGACGGTCCTCTTCATCCTGGACGATCCAAACATCAATCTGGATGATTCATTCAAAATCGTCCCCACACTGCTCCTGCTGCTAAAAAAACTCCAATTATTGGTGATCATCCTGGACGATCCTTACATCGTCCTGGATGATATGATCCATATCTTCCTGATCTGATCAAATGGCTGATATTGCACCATTTATTGGGCATTATCCTGGATGATCCACCTAATCATCCTGGACGATCCACGTGTCAGCCGCTGGACGATTGGAATTCGGCCCGTCTGACACACTTATTGCACATCGTCCGGGAAGATCCACCTAATCAACCTGGATGATACCTTTTTGTCAACGATCGTCCAGCCTGACTCCTCAGGATGATCGCCTGTGTCTGATCGTCCTAGACGATCTCTGATCATCCTGGATGATATCTGATCATCCTGGATGATCAGATCACCTTTTTGACCAATCGTCCATGACGTCATAAATGCCCTGATCTTCTCGGACGATCTCTCGATCATACGGGACGACTCGGCCTAGATCTATTTAAACAGCCATTTTCTTGAGGATTTTCCACACTCTTTCTCCCTCTACTATCTTTCACTTTTGATTCCTAATGGCTGGTGGCAAACATTCGCGGTAAAAGGGTGTGAGTTCCTCCCGGGGACATGTTGATCCTCGCTTTCCAAATGTCGCCGATCAGGCTGCTTTCGAGTGCTATCGTGACATGGGGATCACGCATTCTAAAATTATAAATCCCTGCACTCTCACTTATCCTATTCTAGATCTGTTCGTACACACCTCCCTCACCTTCATCCTGACCTTAGACTTTCCTTTTAATCTTGAACTCCTTCAAATTTTCTTTGCCAATTTGCGCATTTCTGTGGACTATTCCACTCTTCGCTCATACGTCAATCAACATCCCGTGGAACTAACTACCCAAGCTTTTCACAATATTCTAAACCTGTCTGTCTCTGGCGACAAACTCCACACGCTTATCACCGATCTTGACTATGATTGGAGTGTCACCAATCACTTCCTTCGCAATATAAACGCACCCTATCATAACAACAGTTGCACTTCCCTTCTCAAGGACGCACGGACCATTCAGCACGTCCTTTGTTCCTCCGTCATTCCAAAGGCGGGGGATCAAATTCACATCACCCCGTTACTGTCCTTGACCACGTACTACATCATGGCCTGTCGAGAGTTTAATGCCTCTGATCTTATTGTCCGATACATAGAATACCTAACCAGAATTAGAGATCCGGGTCACAGGCGTCGCCCAAATCTAGCTTTAGGTCATCTCATTCATTATGCCTTAGAAACAAAATATGACCTTCAGTATCCTATCCCTCCTGATGTCCCTCCTTCCTTCTTCACAAACAACTCATTCCATGTCCTACACAGCACCCGACTACATCCGGAGCCCGCCCTGAATGTTGAGGAGGAAGAGGAAGAGGCTATTCCAGTTCTTGTTGCACCTGAGGCACCTGCTCCCCTTCGCATTACCTCTCCCTTTGACCACCTGGTGAAACGCTTCGATCAGTGGGAGGCCAGATTTGACTCCTATGTGGCTACCCAGGAGCAGCAGTACACCGAGGACATCCAGCGCTTCACTTACTATGCTGCACAGCAGCAACAACAGCATGACCAGGACATTGCCTGGATTGGAGCCCATTTTAAAGCCATTCACCACTACTTCAACCCACCACCTCCACCTCCTTCTTTCGATCAGGATCCGCCTCCATTCTGGTTTTTTATTTTGTAGTTGTTTTCTTTTCTGTTATGTGCTGATGTTTTAGTATTTCTGTTTACCCTCCTCCTTTTTGTGATGTCAAAAGGGGGAGTCAGTTGTAGTCGTTTCTGTTTTTGTTATGTGTTATGTTTCCTGTATTGATTTAGTTGTTAAATGAAAATTTGAAAAAATATTTGTGTTTTGATCTCCTAGTTATTTTTTTATTTTCAAACTACTGTACAAATGTTTTCGATCATCAAAAAGGGGGAGATTGTTGCAAATCTGGTTTTAATGATGACAAACATGTTTCCAGTGTGTTTTGCTTGGCTAACCCATTTCAGGCACAAAAGATCACGAGCCACTCAAGCCAAGTCAAGATCGGGTCCAAGTGTGTCCAATGTACTATTTTTCTTTTTCTTGAGTCAATTGTAATGTAACTGATCCCCCAACTAAGTAACCTTGCACACACATACTCAGGGGGAGAACTTGAGTGAATTAGAGTTTTTGTTCATTTTTTGTTCAGATTGTCCTGGACAATATTCACATCATCCTGGACGATCAGGTAAAAACAAAAACCCTAATTAGGGTGACTAAGTTAAGAGGGTCTGATTAAGCAGATCGTCCTGGACGATCTTTGGATCGTATGGGACGATATGCTCAAATCAGAAATCCTCAGCTGCTAGATCAAGTTAGGCAAGTTTTTATTTTAAGTTATTTGGTCTGATCGTCCTAGACGATACGTGTATCGTCTTGGACGATCCAGTACAATCATGCCTAATTTAATCTGGTAATTAAGGAAAATAATTTATTTTTGATTGATACGATCATATCATCCTGGACGATCGCAGGATCGTCCCGGACGATCATGATCGTCTAGTGCATTTCAGCTGTACGACCTAAACTATGCTTAGGACAATTTTGGCACTTTTTGAACTAATCGTACAGGACGATATCCTGATCGTCCTGGACGATCAAGTCATTTTTTGGTCGTCCAGCACAAGTTTCTTTGGACGACCTGAACTGTCTTTTGGACGATATTCCTCGATTTGCACTAATCGTCCCGGACGATCGCAGGATCGTACGGGACGATATGAACAATTTTTTCTTCTAATCGTCTAGAAGAGCCAAATCGTCCAGGCTGAAACAGCTAATTTTGAACTGATCGTACAGGACGATCTATAGATCGTCCTGCACGATATTGGCCGACCAGTTGAGATTTAGGGCAAATTTTAAGCCCTCCTATAAAAGATATTTTTCTTCCAACAAGAAAAATCTTTTGCTACTTTCCTTCCCAGAGAAACCCTAGAGAGAGAGAGAGGATCTTATGAGGGGGAGTTAGTGAGGGATTCACTATGGTTGCTCCAAGCACAGATCAGAGTTGTCTTCTCCGCTCGTCATCTTTCATCTAGTTGGTGTTCATTGTGGGAGGATCATTCGCAAGAAGATCTGGGGTTCTCTGCCCGCTTCAGGTGGAAGCAAAAGGAGGTCGGGTTCTCTGCCTCACCGTGTGGTGAAAAGGAGGTTTTGTACAGGCTTCTCCGCCTTGCTGTGGGAGCAAAAGGAGAGTCACTTTTTGTTTAGTGCAATACTCGGAGGGGAGGCTCCGCGGAGTGGACTTAGGTCAAGTTGACCGAACCACTATAAAATCTGGTTTGCTTTTCTGATTCTGTTCTGCACTTTACTTTTCTGATATTAACTGCTTGGGTGAATATCTATGATTGATCTTTTCATTCTTGTTTACTTGTTTTCACTGCAAAGCATCGAAAAGATTTTTCTGTTCCTCGTGAAATTTTTAAATAACCAATTCACCCCCCTCTTGGTTAGCCTCGGGACTAGTTCACTAGGGCTTAACATCCCTATCGAACTTTCATGTGGTTGTCGAGGCATGTGACTGGTGATATAAAGTAGTTCATCACACTGGAGGCCTGGTTTGGAGGCAAGGTGACATTAGGAGACAATACCACTAGGAAAGTGGTGGGCTCAGGTACAATTAGAAACTCTAAACAGTTTATGATTGAAAATATTTTTTTAGTTGATGGTTTAAGGTATAACTTGTAAAGTATTAGTCAACTATATGAGAAAGGATTAGATGTAAAATTTCTTTCTAATAAATGTATGATTAGTTTAGATGAAAAACTTATGTTAGAAGGAAAATGGATGAATAATGTTTATATGTTAGACTTGAACTGCATTGAATATTCAAATTCACTATGCCTAAAAATTATAATTCATAAATCTTGGCTATGGCATAGGAGACTATGCCATGCAAGCATTAAGACTCTTAGGAATAACACCTAGAAAATCCTAGTTAGAGGCATACCCAAATTAGACTTCATTAAGGATCACCTATGTGATGCCCACCAATTATGAAAATAAATAAGATCTTCATTTCATTCAATCAAAAACATTAAGACCTCTAGGCCACTAAAAAATCTTCACATGGACCTGTTTAGACCTGTTAGTATAGCCAGCCAAGGAGGAAAGACATATGGATTTGTAATAGTGGATGACTACTACAGATTTACTTGGGTTAGATTCTTAGCACATAAGAGTGAGTCGTTTGAGGAATTTAAAATATTCACCACTTGGATTCAAAGGAAATTAGGATGTGAAATCTCAATAATTTATAGTTATCATGGTGGAGAGTTTAAAGATATTAAGTTTGAATCCTTCTATCAAGAGAAAGGCATAGAATAGAATTTCTCTGCCCAATGGATCTCCCAATAGAATGGCGTAGCTAAAAGGAATAATAGAAGTTTGGTGGAAGCTGCAAGGGTAATGCTAGTTGAGTATTCACTACTTAAGTATTTTTAGGCTAAAATTTTGAATACTACTTGTTATGTTCTAAATAGAGTAAATTTTAGATCCAAACTTAATAAGACACCCAATGAAATCCTTAATGGTAGGACACCCAACCTTTCTCACTTATATATCTTTGGCTGTAGATGCTTCATCTTATTCAATAGAAAATGACCCTTAGGAAAATTTGATCCCAAGTCTAATAAAGGTGTCTTCTTAGGCTACTCATCTATAGGTAAGGCCTATAGAATCTTCAATAAGAGGACCCTGGTAGTAAAAGAGTCTACCCATGTGGTATTTGATGAATCAGATAAGACCTCTGAACCTAAACCTGATGAAGAAGAAATGAAGTTCATTCAAGGGGTAGAAACCATTGCTATAAGAGATAGAGTAGAACCTCAGGAAAATTGCCTAGAATTTGGAGATATTCTTCTAGTCATCCTAAAGAACTTACTTTAGGAGACCCATATGAAGGTGTAAGAATTTGACATGGACTTAGATAGGAAGTTAATCATTCAATCTTTTTCTCTATGATAAAACCCACCAACATACATCAAGCCCTAGCTGATGAATTCTGGATCTTCGCAATGTAAGAAGAGCTAAACCAATTTGTTAGAAATGATGTATGGGAATTAGTCAAGTGACATAAGTACTAGTGTGGTTATAAAAAATTTAGTTTACAAAAATAAGATGAATGACTTTGGAATAGTAGTGAGAAATAAGGCCAGACTAGTAGCTAAGGGGTATAACTAGATCAAAAAAATAACTTTTGAGGAAACCTTTGCTCGTATAGCTAGAGTAGAGGCCATTAGGGTATTGTTATCCTTTGCTTGCTTTAGGGGTTTTAAACTACATCAAATGGATGTTAAGAGTGCCTTCCTAAATGGGGTGATTCAAGAGGATGTATATGTTGAGCAACCCCAGGGATTAAAAATTCATAATTCCCTAATCACGTATTCAAACTGAAGAAGGCCTTATATGGATTGAAGCAAGCATCTAGAGCCTGCTATGAAAGGTTAAGCTCCTTCCTTTTCGATCTAGGATTTGTTAAGGGTAGTGTAGACACCACCCTCTTCCTAAAGAAAGAAGGAGAACACTTACTCATTGTTCAAATTTATTTCGATGACATCTTGTTTAGATCATTAAATAAAAACCAATGTAATAAATTTTCAAAAATAATGAGTAGAGAATTTGAGATGAGTATGATGGGAGAGCTAAACTATTTTCTTAGATTTAATGTAAAGCAGATGGAAGATGGAACCTTCTTTAGCAAATATAAATACATAAAGGCCATCCTTAAAAAATATAAAATATACAATGCTTAGGCCTTGAACACTCCCATGAGCTCCATTGTTCAATTAAACATTACTTAACTACTAGTAGACTAGATATGATGTTCAGTATTTGCCTTTGTGCTTGATTTCAAGCTGATCTAAAAAAATCCCACATGACTGATGTTAAGAGAATCCTTAGATATTTGATTGGAACTCCAAACCTAAGAATCTAGTATCCTAGACACAACACTTTTTTTGAAATCATAGGATATTCAAATTATAATTTTGTAGGATGTAGGGTAGATAGAAAAAGCACTTCTGGAACTTATAAATTCATAAGGTAATCCTTAGTTTCCTGGTCCAGTAGAAAACAAAACTCAGTAGCCCTTTCCATAGCTAAGGCAGAATATATAGTAGTAGGGAGCTGTGTTGCTTAAGTCTTATGGAAAAAGCAACAACTCTTAGATCTTGGACTGCCTGTAAGAACTATTCCAATTATGTGTGACAACACTAGTGTAATTTGTATATCCAAAAATCTAATTCAACAGACCCGCACAAAGCATATAGGTATTAGGCATCACTTCATAAGAGATCATAGCCAAGGGAGATATAGAATTACACTATCTAGTTATAGGAGTAGCAGATATCTTCACAAAACCCCTAACCTATGACATCTTCAGCACCTTGAGGACAAAATTGGGTGTTATAGACATTCATGCTTAACTCAAAACAAATAAAAAAAATTATTTGAAACCATTCATTCATATGTGTTTAAATTATATGTGTTTCTTCATTTATCTGCTTATGTGTTATTAGTTATTATTTATTTAAAAAAATAAAAAAATAGTTTAAGATGTTTCTTGACCATCACACACATACCTCACTGAGCCACGAAAAATCTTTAAAATTCTATTCTTATCGTACCATACGACCAATATTTGTGCTTTAATATATACACAGATGCATATATCACAACCCTTTGTTTAATCAATGGCCCATATTAGATTACTGATATACACATCATACTGTATGAACCTCTAATTATACTATACTATCCACATGTCACAAACCATTGAGGAATTCATTTCATTTGGTATGAAATTATGGCATTTGTACTATATGTTATCTCCCTTCATACTGTATGATACACTGGTCAAACTAGATTGGGATAAATCTAATTCGACCGGTATAATAATAATAGCATTTCGTACTATATGAACACCTATTTGTATTGTACAATACTTTTTGTTAAATGTCGTACCGATAACTTCTCGGGACGAACGTAATTCCTTAAGATCGTACTGTAAGATTTGAACACTTTTTCTGAAATGTCATCCAGACTAATTTACTTCTGATCATATTGTACGAACCTCAATCATACTATATGATACAGTAAAAATCATTAAATTGGAGGGTTTGAATAGTTGACTCCACTCAACTTCTTTAAACCTCCAACTCACTAAACCTTTATGTTTAATGGACGGTGGCAGCAAAAATGGCAAAATAATTCAGGGGAGCTCCTCTCATTGTTTTGATGATTCTTTCCTTTCCACTGTGGATGAAGTCACCTACCACAAGTACAAAGAGGTAAAAATCACTCCTTCTAGCATGCTAAATCAACCTGCACTTAACATTAAGGTGATGAACCTCTTCACCTCCACTACACTTCAATTTCACCTTACATTGGCTTTTCCCAACAACTCTGAATTTCTGTATGAATTCTTAGTCAATTTTAAGATAAATCAAAAAAGTCTCTACCATGACTTCTTTTGTCTACAATCAAAATGTCAAAATCATCAAAGCTAATTTAGAAGAACATATAGGACTTTCTACCCAAGGACCTTGTGCCCAATCCCTGATCTCAAATGATTTTGACTGGACTTCTATTAATTTGACCATTAGGAATGTGCCACTAAACCAACATCAACCACATATCTCCACCTTAAATCAAAATGCCTGTATCATCCAGCACATACTTAGAACATCAATTATACCAAAAGTAGGGGATCGAGTTAACATAATCCCACTTCTATCTATAGTCACTTCCTTGATTATATCGAACACCTAAATTGATGAAGCCAAAGATCCTAGACTACTTCAATAAAATGACTCATATTTGACATCCAAGTACCTAAATAAAACAAAATTTTTCCCTAGGACACGACATAGGAAATATCATACACCACAAATACCAACTCAACTTTCCTGCTCCACCTGATAATGTTCCTATTATTTATATGGATGCCTCCCTGTGTAACCTTTTTCATGTGGGACATGAGCATGCTAAGCCAGAATTTGATGAAAAAGGGGAAGCTACTCCTGCATGTTGTGCCTCCACCACCACCAATACCACCACCTGCACATGCTTACGATGGTTACCCTCAAAATGACATCATCCAGTGACTCGAGTGGTTGGAAAGCAAGTTTGACTACCACATTGACCAAAAATAATAACAACACGAGGATGACAATAAATGGTTTGGAGAATGATTTTTCTCGATTGACAATCAATTCTCCTCAATCCATTAATTATTTCAACCATCACCACCACCTGATCAGGATCTACCTCACCTGTAGTGTATGTCTGTTTTCTCATACTATTTTTTCTATACTATTTTATTTGTTTGTTTGTTCCTCCTCGTTTTGGTGATCTGAAAAGGGGGAGAAAAATTTATGTTTTGTTATGTTTTAATAAAATCTTGTATTTGTGTTACTTTTTTTTCTATTTTTTATATATTATTATCTTTTCAAAAATAAAAAATGGAAAAACAATTAAAAAATTTTGGAACTTACAACCCTTAATTTTTAAAATCCATCACCTAGTGAGGGGGAGCTTAGTAGAAAAGAAAATTTATCTTGCCTATCAACCAATATTATTTGACATTAACAAAAATGGGTAGATTGTTGCAATTTAGGATCCCTAGTTTGAGATTTTAATGATGAAAAATATTATTGATTAAATTATTATTTTTCTCACTAAATATTTTAGATATTTCTTTTATTTGTGAGTACTAACATTTCAGGTAAGATATACACTGCTCAAGACTGCTGAAGACTCAAGATTGGGTAGGATAGAATGTAAAAGAGTCTGTAGTATTATTTTTTTAATTTTTTTGCTTCTTGAGTCTGGACACATAAGAGTGTATGTAATTTGGGTGACTATGCACACACACAAAGGGAGAGAGAAAAATATTTTTAAAGTTAACTTATTTTTCCTAAATCATACTATATATTTTTTAATCATACTATATAATATATTATTATAAAATAGGCTTAATGACTAATTAGAAAAAATTAGTTTTTGTGAACTAATCTTACACTACGATCTTGATTGTACTGTACGATTTGTTATGATCTGAAAACCCTAGTCACCAGATTAATTTAAGATTTTGAAATTTGAGTTTTGAACTATTCGTACTGTATGATCTCAATCATACTGTATGAACATTTGAAATCTTACTAAAATTAAACCCCATACTTAGTCAATCAAATCATGGTTTAATTAATGATATCAAATCATAATATACAATATTGATCAGACAAAATGATTAAGAGAGATAAAACTTGGTCGTCCCAAAGATCGTACCTAATGAAATAATGATTTTTGAACTAATCATACTATATGATATTCATATCATACTGGATGACCTAGTTGAAATGAACTAACTGTAGTGTATGGAAAGAGTAGTATGGGATGATTAGTAGAGATGAATTTCAGTCATCCCAGGAATCGTCCCGTATAAATAGAGGAATTATAATAGATTGTACTGGATGATCTATCGAATGTACTATATAATATATTCATAACATTTGAATAGTTTGTTTGAATGACTGTTCACATCATACTGGATGGGACTAGTTTTATATTAATCGTACTATACAAACTTAAATTATACTATACAAACAGTGATGGCTAACTTAAATTTCTTAGGTTTCTTGAAGCCTACTACAAAAGCTATACTTTTTAGTTTTCTCTTTATTAAAGAGAGGAACGTGTGATTGAAAGAGGAATTCTGAGAGAGGAGCTTTTGAAGAGAAAATCAGGGTTTGAGAGAGGATGGAGATGTTGCAAATCTGGTTTTAATAATGACAAACATGTCTCTATTATGATATTGCTAGGCTAACCCTTTTCAAGCGCAAAAGATTACAAGCAACTCAAGCCAACTCAAGATAGGGTCCAAGTGTGTCCAATGTACTATTTTCCTTTTTCTTGAGTCAATTATAATGTAACTGATCCCCTAGCTAAGTAACCTTGCACACACACACTCAGGGGGAGAGTATGAGTGAGTTAGAGTTTCTATTCATTTTTTTTGTTCAGATCGTCTTGGACGATATTCACATCGTCCTGGATGATCAAGTAAAAAAAGAAACCCTAATTAGGGCGGCAAAGTTAAGAGGGTCTGATTAAGTAGATCATCCTGGATGATGTTTTGATCGTACGAGACGATATGCTCAAATAAAAAATTCTCAGCTGCCAGATCAAGTTAGGCAAGTTTTTATTTTTGGATATTTGGTCTGATCATCCCGGACGATACGTGTATCATCCTTGACGATTCAGTACAATCATGCCTAAATTAATCTGGTAATTAAGGAAAGAAATTTATATTTGATTGATACGATCATATCGTCCTGGATGATCGCAGGATCATCCCGGACGATCATGAACATCTAGTGCATTTTAGCTGTACGACCCGAACTGTGTACAGGATGATTTGAGCACTTTTTGAACTAATCGTACAATACGATCTCCTTATCTTCCTGGACGATCAAGTCATTTTTTGGTCATCCAACACAACTTTCTCTGGACGATCCAAACTGTCTTCTAGACGATATTCCTCGATTTACACTAATCATCCCGGACGATCGCAGGATCGTATAGGACGATATGATCAATTTTTTCTACTAATCGTCCAGAAGAGCCAGATCGTCCAGGCTGAAACAGCTGATTTTGGACTGATCGTACAGGACGATCTATCGATCGTCCTGGATGATCTTAGCCGACCAATTGAGATTTAGGGCAAATTTTAAGCCCTCATATAAAAGAACTTTTTCTTGAAATAAGAAAAATCTTTTGCCACTTTCCTTTCCACAGAAACCCTAGAGAGAGAGAGAGTTTGGGAGAGAGAGAGAGAGGAACTTGTGAGGGGGAGTTAGTGAGGGATTCACTAAGGTTGCTCCAAGCACGGATCAAAGTCGTCTTCTCCGCTCGTCATCTTTCATGGTGTCGGTGTTCTTTGGGAGAGGATCGTCGGCAAGAAGATCCGAGGTTCTCTGCCTGCTTCAGGAGGAAGCAAAAGGACATTGGGTTCTCTGCCCGCTTCAGGTAGAAGCAAAAGGAGGTTAGGTTCTCTGCCTCACTGGGTGGTGGAAAGGAGTTTCTTTGTACAGGCTTCTCGCCTTACTGTGGGAGCAAAAGGAGAGTCACTTTTTGTTTAGTGCAATACCCGAACGGGAGGTTCCGGGGAGTGGACATAGGTCAAGTTGACCGAACCACTATAAAATCTGGTTTGCTTTTCTGATTCTGTTCTGTACTTTACATGTCTGATATTAACTGCTTGGGTGAATATCTGTGAATGATCTTTTCGTTCTTGTTTACTTGTTTCCGCTGCAAAGTATCGAAAAGATTTTTTCTGTTCCTCGCGAAATTTTAAATAACCAATTCACCCCCCCTCTTGGTTAGCCTCAGGACTAGCTCACTAGGGTTTAACATCCCTATCGAACTTTCAGGAGAAGGTTAGCTTGAGCATGAGGGAGAAGTAGTGTGACAGGATTATACTGTTCCTCCGGGTTAGCCGCACCCATGCTCCGTTTGTGGCCTTGGTGAGTCTTTTAAAAGCTCTTTAGGGAGAGAGGCTTCTTAGTCCAATCATTGAGGTTCTCTACCTTCTCTAGGAGGGAGAAAATCGAGCTGAGTATCTCTGCCTTCTCTAGTAGGGAGAAAAAGGAGCTGCGGTTCTATGCCTTCTCCAAAAGGGAGAAAAATGAGTCAAGGTTCGCTACCATTACTGAGAGGGTGACATACCATCTGGTACTCCGTCGCATAAAACTTTTAGTGAAAGTGAGTCTATAAGGGCTTCTCTACCTCACTAAGAGAGCAAAATGAGAGTCACTTAGTGTTAGTGCAATACTCATAGTGGAGGACTCTTAGGAGTGAACATATGTTAAGGTTAACCGAACCACTATAAAAGACTCTAGTGTATTTTTTTTCTTTTTAGCCATTTACCTTTTTTGCATTTTATTTCCATTCATAACTGCTTGAGAAAAATATGTATTATTGCTCTGTACGTAGATCAAATTTTCATCTTAGTAAAAGTTAATATTTTTTTATTAAATCTCTCGCTTCTACAATCAGTTAGTTTTAGTTTTTTCAATTACTGAAAAGTTTTTCAAAAATAATATTATAATTATTTTGATGTTATGAAAACTTTTTAAAGCACCAATTCACCCCCCTCTTGGTGAGCCCTGGGCTAGTTCCATATGGTTTCACAACCTTCACAAGCTTTCAAATTATTATAGTTTGAGTGAAGCCTTTTATGACTTATCCAAATACTGTTGCATTTTCTTAACCGATAGCAACATGTTTGTGACTTCTACCTCCAGGTTTTTAATATGTTGATCATCATCCCTGGTTTTAACTAATCCATCTGAATCTAAATCGATAGCTGCTAGGCCTTCCACCTTGCCAGAACGGTACTTACTTGGCTCAGTCTCTTTAGCTAACCCCTTGGTATCAACCATGTAAATACTACCTATAGTCACTTCATCTTCCATTAATAAATCATCAAAATCTTGGTTAAATTCTTCTTGAGCTTCATTCTTCCTCAAAATATCCTTGATCTCGTGAACTACCTTATCTACCGATCGGTCTCGTATTTCTTCAGGGTTGATTGGTAAGTAGCCTTTGTAATCCACCATGTCATAAAATTACTTATCATGTAACTTGGAAATGATATCTTGTAATTTAAGATCATCAGTGCCATTAATTGTTCATCATCTCCTAGTCTTCATCTTGGACTATCTCTTCCCCTTTGATTATCTCGAGGTCAATAGTCCAAAGGGTGGCATCCCCAATAGGGTGAGGGATATCTAAGATCATCAGTGCCATTAGGAGGTGATGCTGGGGCTTGGAGAGTGATAGCCCTTACATCAGGTAACGTAAAGTCCTCAAATCCTTGTATAGGGAGCTCAATGATAATAGGTGCAATCAGAGAGAGACTATTTGGGACATCAATGGAAATATCAGCTGAATCAGTAACTAGAACATCAATTGGACTGACAACTAGAATGTCTACTAGGGCATGCACTGAATCAACTGGGTTCGGTACAAACATTAACTGGGATCTATGATAGCTTGACTGAAGATTTAGGTGGCTTAACTAGAGGTGGAGGAACATCAACTCTGCTAATCTTCTTAGGAACATATTTTCTTTCTAAGGATTTGGGCCTCTTGACCTTAGCTTAAATCATCCCTTTGATTTTAGAATCCTCTTTAGCTTTCACTACCACTGAGACCAGCTTTACAAATTTTGTTGAGGGAACCGGCGGCCTGCCAATAGAATGGAGGCCCTCTCCAGATCCAGTAAGTATTATACCCTCCATTTTAGAAGATGGAGGGTGTGGCACTTTGTGGTAATCATCTACTAACATGGAAGTAGCTGTCTATCTCACAAACTTCTTGTTTCTTCTTATAGGCTGAGGAGTTAAATTTCTTGCTTCAGATCTTTCCTCCTTAAGGACTTCTTTTTCAAACTTATGTGAGATCAAGCTCTTCAGATGTCTCACATATTGCTTCTTAGTTTCACCTGCCTGGGTAGCGCAGCTGTGGATTATGTTCCTTAAGATCCTGGTTCTCTATAATCATTCTTCCTTTGGAGTTCTCTAAGTTGAGTAGTCTATCGGGCATGGTAGGGAACTGGCTATCTTAGTTACCCTCTCCTCCCCCACTATATTAGCCAATGGGCAGAAACAACTCCCTTTAAGAAGTCGAGAGGATGGAGGGATATGCATATTCTTATTAGCCTCTGGATCTACTTGGCTCAGTCTTAACCTCAATAACTTTTCTTGACTTTGCAATCTTCCTTCTAACTCTCCTCAAATAGTTCTTTTTTTAATTATTACTTGTAAGTGGGATCCCAGAACTCGATCCCTCTTCAAAATATATTCAACTTTAGTGGTCTCAACAGGAGCTTTTGACTCTCCTTCCTAAATATTGGAACTTTGGAGTTCAGCCCTTGACCCCAAGACCAACTTCAACATTGGGCTATCTAACTCAGCAGCATTCAGGTCAACTATTATCTCCCCATTCATTGACAGTTCAATAATCTAGAAGCCTAAACTAAAATTAATTATTATTCCATAATCGATCTCTTCACAAGCCAGGACGAACTCAAAGGTGAAAATTAGCTTACCAGCCATTAAATTGAAGTTAAGTTTCTAATATTTGCAAGAAGAATTAGAATTAGAGATTCTTGAAATTATAATTTGAAAAAAATATCGGACCCTATATTCTGTCGCATATACCAAGTTATAGGATTTAGAACCTGACTTTTGATCATAAAGTACTAAAGTTAGTTATGGTTTAAAGAAGATTGAAATTTCCACTACATATACTAGACTACAAGGGAGTGTTGTAGGGTAGCATATGATTACCCTACAACTTGAAAGAAGAATTGGAATTAGAGATTCTTGAAATTATAATTTGAAAAAATACTAGACCCTGTATTTTATCACATATGCCAAGTTATAGGATTTACAACCTGTCATTTGATGATAAAGTACTAAAGTTAGTTATGGTTTAAAGAAGATTGAAATTTCCACTACATATACAAGACTGCAAGGGAGTGTTGTAGGGTAGCATATGATTGTATCAATTTTACACTGAATTTTGAAAAGGTCTTTGATTTTTAGAAACTGATGAGTTTTTCTAAATTTTGGAATACAACAAGTTGGGTTTTCACTCAACCTGAAGGCTTAAAAATTTGACAACAAAATTTGAGGGAGTTATTTGATTGAGTCTTCCATATTATTGATTGATTCAGGGGTGCAATGTCAAAGCTAAAAGTTTGAAAAATTAAAGATCTTGGAAGTAAGACCAATAAGACTCTTTGCAATTTTAAAACTCAACGTATTGAGGTGGACTCAATGGTGTAGGTTCATAAAATTAACTTGGAGATTTTAATAATTTGACTTGAAACTATCACCCTACCAATTAATTTTTGGGTAGGAGGTCATAGTCAGATTTTTGGATAGATGTATCACCTCTCTTCTAATATGAATTTTTAGATATTCACTTAGCTCTCCCAAGGGATAAATGGATAGAGATGCCAACAAAAAGAAAGGTAGTTAAGACTGTTGATGAAATAGAGTTTTGCCTTTATTAGAGAAGGAGAGAGAGATTTAGACACACCGAGCATGCCATTTCTTGTTCAGGGGATTTTTAAAAAAGGGGGTTTTTGGAAAGTTTAATCTTCTTTGGGAAATTTTAGACTTTACTTTGAATTTTAATTCTAAAATCAAACATCCCATCCGAAAAGTTATACCACCTCGAGAGCAAGAAATAAGATTTTAAAATGGGATTTAGCTTTAGAATTACAAATCCCTTCTTGAATATCATAACGAAATCAATCATTATTAATTATTCGAACATGATGATAATGATCATCGTTTATTTTGATTTTCCTAAAGAAAATTAAATAAATTTTGAAAATTAATTTTTGAAAAAGTAGTGTGGGTTCTAATCTGCTACGAGCGTAAGCCCTCATAGTTAATTACATCATAAGAGATCAGGGTCTCCAATGAACTCTCAATTAAAAGAATGCAGAAATTCTATTTAGAGATTTTTAGGAGTGATATCAAAGGAGGTAAATTTGTAATTCAAACTGGGAATGGATCGAATTTTAAAAACTTATTTTCTAATTTAACAAAGGAGAGATAGGAGACACTTTAGGATTCTGAGATAATTCAAAAGTGTCCCAACCTATCCTAAGTGTTAGGCTATAAATTTTGGATTGAGAAAATATTAAATTTGAGTTGAGTGATTTATTAAATATTTGGTATTTTATTCCCAGAGGCTGCGGGCTTATGATTTAGAATCTACCCTTAATCCTAAATCTAAGTTGGCATTGGACCATAATAGCCCGAACCTAACTAATGCAGGGCAGAACATAGACTTACCCCAGCCTAGATTACTGAGCCAACTAACCACCTAGTCGATTTAAAATCCATGAGTCTAGTCATTTTTATGACAGAGTGGTAGGAACATTATTATTAAAGTTTTTTAGAATTGGGAAAAACATCTAGTGCGTATCCTAATTGGTCCCTTGACTTATGTAGGGTAAAAATGTTTAAATCAAATGCAACTAAAATTTTTAGACTCTTTTAATTAGTTTCTAATGCAATACATACTGATAGACTCGATTAAATGCATAAAATGAAATGCAACAATTTTAAAAAGGCTAAAAAATAGTTTTTATGCTATAGATTGTATAGCATCCCCTTGACAGGACTACACCCTAATAGTACAGGTGGCCTGCCAGAACTCGTAGGTGGGGAGGTGCCTAATAAGGAAGAGAAGGTAAAATGAGCTTGTGCCGACTCCTAGTAGTCTGAGGCTTACTTCTAAAATCATTAATGTTTTTATGTTATCTTAAAAATTTTCTTTAAATTTAAGTAGAAAAGGTTTTAACGTGCCCTCATGAGCCTCCGCATGTCCAAGCTAAAATAAAAAGGACATGCAATTGGTAAAAAAACTAAGAAAAATAGAAAAATAAACTAAATCAAACACATTAATTAATCAAACTAATTAAATAAATGTTCATAGGCAAACTACATGTTTATTACAACCTAGAAATCACATAAATTACAAGTGGTCGGGCACCACTAACTACAATCTCGGATTCTAATCCTAGGATCAATGGAAGTTGACTATGAGTGAGATACTCTTTATCTTCAACTCCTCATCCTCCCCTTCTTCAGGGTCTTTGGATTCGCCGTATCGGGAGACCCAAATGAAAAAAAACTCTTCCCCTAAACGGAAGGCTATTCTTTTCACTTTAGGTAATAAAGTTATCCAAATTTGGGCTTCCAAATGGAAAAGGATTATTCCCCTAAGGGGTATCCTTTCCTCTTTAGATTCCAATTTTGAATACTCATATCCCGACTCAAATATCTAACTTTCATAACTCTTAATTTTAAACAAATTACATCAATTTAAAAAGGAAAAACCTAGACTCTTTTGTAGGGTTATCCTAAGCATTTGAAATAAAATAAATCCTAAGTAGTTTATATAATTATATTAAATTAAAAACTCAGCCACACTTGGCCACACACTTTTTAATTTTAAGGAGACTTCAACAATTTAGCATATGTATAAAAATATATCAATGAAAACATTAACTTTTCCCCCTTGACTTATAGCCCTGTACGAGTGTGGCCACCTGTAGAAAACTTAGTGAGTAACTAGATATTTCCTAACCTAAGGGTAGTCTATCGCCCACCACATCAATTCATAGATTACATTAAAAATAAGTAATCACTCACATCAATCAATTTTTAATCACAACATTCAATAAAAACTTATAAAACCCAACAGACAATAGTAAAATTAAACACCACCCTAGCCTAGACTAGGGTTGGTTGTACTAGCAGACCATCTAAGGTGTGTGTGCTAAAAGTTGTGTGGTTGGGGTAGATCCTAAGCTGGGTAGTTTGTTGAAGTTATCTATTGTTTGAGCTTGTTAAAAGTTTAAGGGGGAATTTATGTTTGAGTTTAAATATTAATGTGTTAAAGATTAAATTAGGTGTATTTTAATGGTTAAATTATTACTACATTTGTTTCTCACCGAAAGCATAAAGTTTATTTCACCATCCTTGGGGTTAAGCTAATAGCCTCGTAGGCTTGGGTTACTAGTAGTAATCAGGGTTGCTTAAGTTGATTTAATTTGTTGGGCATTAGAAGTTGACAAATTTTAATCCAATTAATTGATTACTAATTTGATTGATTAAATTATAAAATTTTGAAATTTTAAATAGATTATTAAATTTTTGAAATTCTAAAATTATTGAAATTACTAAAATGTGTTAATTAAGTGGTTAAAATTTGAATTTTAAAATTAAAATGATTTGAAGAATTTGAGTATTTTTCTAAATATTAGACCTTAAGATGAATAATTAGGCTTTGAGTTTGCTCACTTTGGAATTTTCTACATTAATTTATAATTTTTCAATGTTTTGACCAATTTTTAAACTACGGTTGACCGGGGAGTTGACTTTTTTACTTTGACTTAAAATTGGAAGTTTAATATTTTTAGAAAATGCTAGATTTTAATTAGAGTTTAATGGCTTTGTGTTTTATTAAATTGGATTTTTCTATAATTATTGGAGATTTTTCAATGTTTGGGTATTTTTGGATTTTCTAAAATTGCCTATTCAAGGAGATTTTTGGATTTTGATCCAAATCAGTCCTAAACATCTTAGAATCACCCCCAAAGGTCAGAAATGACCTAAGGGGTTATTTCCAAGTTGTTAATGATTATTTAAAAAAATGTAATGAAATTAATTAAATTAATTTATTATCATTTTTTCCTAAAAATTAAATTAAAGTTAAATTAAAAGTGATTTTATAGAGCTTTTATTTTTTGCAGACTAAGGGTTCAACTGTGAGTAATTGGAGTCGTTACATGAATTTTTAAGATTTAATATGAATTAATCATGATTTAATTAAAGTTTTAGGCCAAATTTTGGAAGGGATTTTTGGTCCCTTGTTGCAAATCTGAATTCAAGGAGTATAGTTTTGATGATAACAAATATTTCTGTGTTCTATTTTGATTGACTAATATTTTAGGTACAAAAGATCAAATGCAATTCAAGTCAACTCAAGGTCGGGTCTGCGTGTGTTTAATTATAAGTTTTTCCTTTCTTGAGTCAAATATAATGTAATTGATGCCCTAACTAAGTAACCTTGCACACACTCACACTCAGGTGGAGAGTCTTAATGAGTTAGAGTTTCTATTTAAAATTTTTATCCATATCATCCTAGATGATCCAGTGAAAATTGAAACCCTAATTAAGATGATCATGTTAAGTCAGTTTAATTAAGCAGATCATCCTGGACGATACACATATCGTATAGGATGATAGGCTTAAATCAAAAATTTTTAGCCGCCAGATTAAGTTAGCCAAGTTTTTATTTTTAGAGGTTTGGTCTGATCGTCCCAGATGATATGTGTATCATTCTAGATGATCTATTACAATCATGTCTAAATTAGTCTAGTGATTAAGAAAAATAATTAAACTTTAATTGATTCAATCACATCATCTTGGAAGATCACATATCGTACAGGACGATCTGTTAAAAATCCTGACTGTCCAGTGCTTTCACCAGGATGACCAGAGATGTGTGCAGGATGATTTTGTCATTTTTGAACTAATCGTACAGGAAGATAGACATATTATCCTAGATGGTTAAGTCATTTTGAGATCATCTAGCACAAGTTCCCCTGGACGACTAGAGCAGTCATCTGGATGAAATTCCTAATTTACACTAATCATCCTAGATGATCGTAGAATCATACGGGATGATCAGAACAAATTTCTTCTACTAATCCTCCAGAGGAACCAGATCATCCCGGCTCATACATGTGAATTTGTACTGATCGTACAGGACAATCGACCGATCGTCCTGGATGATATTTGACGACCAGTTGAGATTTAGGGCAATTTTTGAGCCCTCCTATTTAAGATCTTTTTTTTAACAAGAAAAATCTTTTTCCCCTTTCCTTTCCAGAGAAAACCTTAAGAGAGAGAGAGAGAGAGAGAGCTTGGGAGAGAGAGAGGATCTTATGAGGGGGAGTTTATGAGGGATTCACAAAGGTTACTCCAAGCAAGGATCTGAGTCATCTTCTCCATTTGTCATCTCTTATCTTGTTGGTGTCTCTGTTGGAGGATCATTCGCAAGAAGATCCATGTTCTCTGCCTACTTCAGGAGAAAGCGAAAGGAGTCCAGGTTCTCTGCCTGCTTCAGGAGGAAGCGAAAGGAGTCTAGGTTCTCTGCCTGCTTCAGGAGGAAGCAAAAGGAGTTCAGGTTCTCTGCCTGACTGTATTGGAGGAAAGGAGTTTTTGTACAGGCTTCTCCGCCTTACTGTGGGAGAAAAAGGAGAGTCACTTAGTGTTAGTGTAATACCTAGAGGGGAGGCTCCGGGGAGTAGATGTAGGTCAAGTTGACCAAACCACTATAAAATCTGTTGAGTTCTTTCTGATTATTTTTTGTACTTTATTTTTCTATTATTATCTGCTTGGGTGAAATCTGTGTTTGATCTTTTCATTACTGTGTTTACTTGTTTCCACTGCAAATTATCAAAAGATCTTTCCTGTTTCTCATGAATTTTTTAAAATAACCAATTCACCCCCTCTCTTGGATAGCCTCAGGAGTAATTCATAAGGGCTTAAGATCCCTATCGAACTTTTAAGTGGTATCAAAGAGGGATTCAAAAATAAAGTTTAAAAACTTTTGAATTTGATCTATGGCTAACTTTGGTAATCGTAATACTACTGAAGGTTATTCAATTAAACTACCACCATTATTTAATAACATACCTTTTGATTTTTGGAAAACTCGCATATCTACTTTTCTTCAATCTATAGATTATCGCATGTGGATGCTTGTTAAAGATGGCTATGAAGCACCTTTCAGAATGGTTAATAATATTAAAACTAAACTGCCTTTCACTAAATGGACTTTTGATGATCGGGGCTTAGCCCAACTGAATGCCAAATATTTGAACTATTTTTTCTATGCTTTAGAATCTGAAGATTACATGCATGTCTCCACTTGCACTACTGGTAAAGAAATCTAGGATAAATTATGTATTACTTATCAAAGTACATATGAGGTTAAGCAATCTAGATTGAACATCTTACTTCATGACTATGAACTCTTTCACATGAAACCTAGTGAATCAATTTCTGAAATATATGCTAGGTTCAATCAAATTGTCACTTCTTTACATGCTTTAGGAAGAGAACTTACAAACTATGAAAAAGTGAACAAAATTCTGAGATGTTTGCCTTCTTCTTTTGATGCCAAGATAACTATAGTTACTGAATCTAAAGATTTGAATACTTATTCTATTGATAACATACTTGGGTCACTCATTGCTTACGAGCAAGGAGTGAACCAAAGATAGCATGATGCAAGTGAGAAGAAGAAGGAGAAAATTATGGTGATGAAGGCCAACGATACTGACACTGACTCTTCCGGGTCTGATAGCGATAATGTTGCCTTAATCACTAGGCAATTCAAAAGCTTTATAAGAAAGAAACGGAAGAACTTTCAAAAGTGGAACAAAGGTAAGAGTAGCAGAATTTCTAAAGGTTCATTGGATACTGTTTTCTTTGAATGCAAGAAGCCTGGACACATTAAGGCTGATTATTCTACACTTAAAGCTCACCCAAGCAAGGAGAAGGGTGAGGAGAAACCCAAGTTCATGAAGGAGAAGAGGCGAATTCAAAAGGCATTCTGGATAGATTCTGCATCTGACTCCACTGAGACTGAAGCTGGAGAGGAGACTATGAACTTATGTCTGATGGCAGATGATCATCCTGGTCAGTTTGACCAAGAAGAGGTATGTGAGCTTACCTATGATCAATTACTTAAACTTTCTGAGATAATTTATTCAACATATAGGAAACTTAAGAAATTGCATGCTAGCCTAAAATTGGAATTCTTAAACTTGGAAAAAGAGCATGAAATTTTGATTAAAGATCATTCTACTCTTGATTGTAATAACATGTTATTACTTGATGAATTTGACGAGTTGAATAAAAAGTATTCTGATTTAATTACTGAGCATGATTCATTAAAAGCATCGTATGTTGAATTAGAAACCGCATTAAAGGAATTAGAAACTTATGCATCTAATTTAGATAGTGGTGAGCGTCATTTAAAATTTAAAATTGCAAGTCTTAAAAAAGAGAATGAATTCTTAAGTGTAAAAATTAGTACTTTTGAGAAAAATAAAATACCCCCTACTTTTGAACAATTTTATGCACCTCCACCTTTTAAAGAATCACATTCAAAATCATCAAGGCATGTTTCATTCAAACCTAAGAAGAGGCGCTATCACCCACGTAGATTAGTTAACTCTTTTCCTGGTGTTAGATGTTTTTCTTGTGGTATGTTAGGACACATCATCCACACCTGAACTATTCACGGTAGTACACATTAGGTGTGGAGGCCCAAATTGCACGCTTCACAGTATAGTACACATGCATTACATTCTTCTTTTCATAAGAAGAAACCCAAACCTATTTGGGTTGCTAAATCTGATGTTTGATGATTTTGTAGGTGTGCTCTCACACAAAATCTCGTGAGAACATATGGTACCAGAACAACGGATGCTCAAGACATATGACTGGAGATGCAAATCAATTTATTTCGCTGGAGGCCAGGGTTGGAGGCAAGGATACACTTGGAGACAACACCATCAGGAGGGTGGTAGGAGCAGGTATAATTGGTACAACAACAACAACAACAACAACAACATCAAGCCTTTATCCCACTACGTGGGGTCGGCTACATGAATCCTTTTTCTCCATTGTGTCCTATTAAAAGTCAAATTCTCGTTTAAATCTAATAAAGAAAGATCATTTCTAATATTTTCTAACCAAGTCTTTTTAGGTCTACCTCTACCTTTCTTAACATAAGTCAAATCTAAGACCTCTACTTTCCTAACCGGGTCATCGGGAGGCCGCCGTTTTACGTGACCAAACAATCTAAGGTGACTCTCTCTAATCTTATCTTCCACTGGAGCTACTCCAACCTTTTCACGAATATGCTCATTTCGTATCCTATCTCTAAGGGTAAAGCCACTCATCCACCTGAGCATCCTCATCTCTGCAACACTTAACTTAGAATTATGCTTCTCTTTTAATGGCCAACATTCAGCACCATAAAGCACTGCAGGTCTCACCACCATCTTATAGAATTTTCCCTTAAGTTTGAGGGGTACTTTTCTATCACACAATAAGCCCGATGCATTCCTCCACTTCAACCATCCAACTTGGATTCTGCTGATAATATCCCCATCTATATCACCATCACTCTGAACAATAGATCAAGATATCTAAAACGTGTACTCTTATTAATGACTTGATCGGCCAAAGTCACAATGCCGTCACTAGGTCTATTATTACTAAAATTACACTCCATATATTCCGTTTTAGATCTACTCAAGCGAAAACCTTTAGACTCTAAGGTTGACCTCCACAATTCTAGTTTACCTTCAACTCCCTCTCTAGTCTTATCAACAAGAAGAATATCATCAGCAAAAAGCATACACCAAGGTACATCCTCTTGCAAATGTCTAGTGAGAACATCGATGACTAAAGCAAAAAGATATGGGCTTAAGGCTGATCCTTGGTGTAATCCAACCGAAATAGGAAAATACTTGGTCAAACCACCTTGTGTTTGAACACAAGTAATAGCTCCTGCATACATATCTTTAATGATTTGAATATAAGTGTTATTAACTTCTTTCTTTTCAAGAACTCTCTATAGCACTTCTCTTGGAACTTTATCATATGCTTTTTCTAAATCAATAAATATCATATGTAAATCCTCCTTATTCTCTCTATATTTCTCCATCAAACCTCTTAATAAATGTATGGCTTCCATAGTAGACCTACCCGGCATAAATCCAAATTAATTTTGAGAAACATTAGTATCACGCCGCAACCTATGCTCCATAACTCGTTCCCATAGTTTTAAAGTATGACACATTAACTTAATTCCTCTATAATTCGCACAATCTTGTGCATCACCTTTATTCTTAAAAATAGGGATTAACACACTCATTCTCCACTCATCTGGCATCTTTTTAGTCTTCAAAATAGTATTAAAAAGTTTAGTAAGCCAAGAAATTCCTTCATCTCCTAAGCATTTCCACACCTCTATTGGAATATCATCAGGTCCAACAGCTTTTCCACCCTTCATTTTCTTTAAAGCCTCTCTAACTTCGGTTTTACTAATACGCCGATAAAAACAGAAATCTTTATTTTCATTTAAGGTGCTAAGGTCACTACAGTCAATTTTATTTTCACATTCTTCATTAAAAAGTTTAGCAAAATATCTCATCCACCTTTGTTGAATATCATCTTCTAAAAAAAGTACTTTTTGATCTTCATCCTTAATACACTTCACTTGAACTAAATCCTTACTACTCCTATCTCTTTGTTTGGCTAGCTTATACATATATCTTTCTCCCTCCTTAGTATCTAATCTATTATATAAATCACTAAAAGATAAACTCTTTGCATCACAAATTGCTTTCTTAGATTCCTTACGTGCCTCTTTATATAATTTCCAATTATCAGAATTTTTACAATTAAACCAATTTTTATAACAAATCTTCTTATTTTTAATCTTTTCTTGCACATTTGGATTCCACCACCAACTATTTTTACTATTAGGAGCTTTTCCCTTTGAAACTCCAAGCACATCTTTTGCAATATTCTTAATATTACTAGCCACTTTTTCCCACATAACATTAGCATCCTCATGCACATACAAAATCTTAAGATCTAAAATCTTACTCTCAAAAATATTTTTGTTAATATTCTTTAAATGCCCCCATCTAATCCTAGGAAAACGTTTTACTTTATTTTTTAATTTCTTCCCCATTATCTTCAAGTCCAAAACTAATAAACGATGTTGGGTACATAAGTTTTCACTCGGAATAACTTTACAATCTTTGCAATCTAAATGATCTAATTTCCTTATAAGAAAATAATCAATCTGAGTTGTACTATATCCATTTTTATAAGTAATGAGATGCTCATTCCTTTTCTTAAATAATGTATTAGCAATTAAAAAATCATAAGCTAAACAAAAATCTAATATGGACTTACCACCTTCATTTGTCGTTCCAAACCCATGGCCACCATGAATGCTTTTAAAATCATCTACCTCTCTACGAACATGTCCATTTAAATCTCCTCCAATAAAAACTCTTTCTTCAAGAGGTATCTTTTGTATTAATTCTTCTAAGTCATTCCAAAATTTTAATTTTGAATCCATATCCAAACCCACTTGAGGAGCATAAGCACTTATAATGTTAACAATCTTAGCATCAACAACAATCTTTAAAGCTAAAATTCTATCTCCAATTCTATTAATATTTATAACATTATCCTTCAAACTCTTATCTAAAATCACACCTACACCATTTCTAGTACGACTCCTACCTGAATACCAAAGTTTAAATCATAAACTATCAATCTCCTTAGCCTTCTCTCCAACCCATTTAGTTTCCTGAATGCACTGAATATTTATCTTCCTATGAATAATAATATCTATTAATTCATTAATTTTCCTGTAAGGGAACCTATATTCCAAGTTCCTATCCTAATTTTAGTTGATTCAAAAAATTTTATTATTGATAATATTTTGCTTGTAGGTGGATTGAAACATAACTTACTACGCATCAGTCAAATTTGTGACAAAGGATACAACATCAAGTTCCTGCCCACTTGCTGCATTATAAGCATAAAAGATAAAATTATTTTGCAGGGATAAAGAATCAACAATGTCTACATACTGGATGTAAGCTGCTTTAAAACTTATGTTTCAATTTGCTTAAAAACTACTGCTGATGAGTCTTGGTTGTGGCACAGGAGATTATGTCATGCCAGTATGAAAACCCTTAGGAGAGTCACCCAAAAGGACTTAGTTAGAGGTGACCCCAAGCTTAAGTTCACTAAGGACCACCTGTGTGATGCCTGTCAATTAGGGAAGCAAGTCTAGTCCTCCTTTCATCCATTAAGCACATCAGTACCTCTAGACCATTAGAAGTCCTTCACATGGATCTATTTGGACACATTAGCACTGCCAGCTTAGGGGGGAAAGTCTATGGATTTGTGATTGTTGATGATTACTTGAGGTTCACTTGGATTAAATTTCTGTCACATAAATCTAAGTCATTTGATGAATTTAAGTCTTTCTCCACTTGGATTCAGAGGAAGTTAGGTTATGAGATCTTGACTATTCATAGTGATCATGGTGGAGAGTTTGAAAATGTGAGATTTGGAACATTCTGTGAGGAGCAAGAGATTAGCCACAACTTTTCAGCTCCTAAACCCTAAACCCTTCAGAAAATTTGACCCCAAATTTGATGAAGGAGTGTTCTTAGGCTTTTCTAGTGTGGGGAAATCCTTTAGGGTGTTTAATAAGAGGACATTGGTGGTGGAAGAGATAACTCATATGGTGTTTGATGAATCTTATCCTAAGGAGACTAATGTTGAGGAAGAAGAAAATGTAGGAGAGATTGCCCAAGGGGTTAAAAATATAAATCTGGAGGAAAGGGTGGAGCCTCAAAACACCTTGCCTAGAGATTGGAGATATGCTTCGAGTCATCCTAAAGAACTGATCTTAGGAGACCCTTCTGAAGGTGTTAGAACTAGGCATAGACTTGGGAAGGAAGTAAACCATTCTGCCTTTATCTCAATGACTGAACCCACCAACATCAATCAAGCCGTTTCTGATGAGTTTTGGATTCTTAGCTATGCAGGAGGAATTGAATCAATTTGTAAGGAACGATGTTTGGGTGTTAGTAGAAAGACCTAGAATTGAAGTGTAGTGGGAACCAAGTGGGTCTTTAAGAATAAGATGAATAATTCTGGTGTGGTGGTTAGGAATAAGGCAAGATTGGTGGCTAAGGGGTACAATCAAATTGAAGGGATTGATTTTGTGGAGACCATTGCCCCTGTAGCTAGATTGGAAGCCATTAGGGTGCTATTAGCCTTTGCCTGTTATAAGGGATTTAAGCTATTTCAAATGAATGTCAAGAGTGCCTTTTTAAATGGGGTAATAAAAGAGGATGTCTTTGTAGAGAAAGCCCTAGGTTTTGAGAGTTCCCAATATCCAAATCATGTCTACAAATTAATAAAGGCTTTATATGGATTGAAACAGGCACCCAGAGCTTGGTATGAGAGGCTTAGCACATTCCTACTAGAAAGAGAGTTTGTTAAGGGGAGCGTAGACACCACCCTTTTCCTTAGGAAGGTAGGAGATGATCTGCTCACTGTCCAGATCTATGTTGATGATATACTTTTTGGATCTTCTGATAAAAATTTATGTGATGATTTTTCTAAGATAATGAGTAAGGAGTTTGAGATGAGTATGATGGGAGAATTGTCCTACTTTTTGGGGTTTAACATAAGGCAAATGGATGATGGAACTTTTCGAAATTAATCAAAATACACTAAGGATATCTTAAAGAAATATGAAATGGATAAAGCTAAGACAATCAATACTCCCAAGAGTTCCACTGTTCCGTTAGATAAGGTTTTAAATTAAAAATCTGTTGATAAGAAGAAGTTTAGGGGAAAAATTGGATCACTGCTTTACCTGACTACTAGCCGACCTGATATTATGTTAAGAGTTTGTCTTTGTGCTAGATTTCGAGTTGATCCTAAAGAGTTCCACCTGACTACTATGAAGAGAATTCTTAGATATCTTTTAGGGACCCCAAACCTAAGAATCTGGTACCCTAGGCACAACACCTCTTTTGAGATTATTGGATATTCTAATTCTAATTTTGTATGGCGTAGGGTGGATAGAAAGGGCACTTCTGAAACTTTCCAATTCATTGGACAGTCTTTAGTCTCCTGGTCCAGTAAAAAATAGAACTTAGTTGCACTTTCCACTGCGGAAGCTGAGTACATTTCCATAGGAAGTTGTGTGGCCCAAGTCCTTTGGTTGAAGCAACAAGTTTTAGATTTAGGATTACCTGTTGGCACAATTTCAGTTCTATGTGATAACACCAGTGCTATCTGCATTTCTAAGAATTTAATCCAACATTTTAGAACCAAACAAATTGACATAAAGCAGCACATCATTAGGAACCATTTTACAAAAGGGGACATTGAGTTACACCATGTAGCAACTAAAAATCAACTAGGTGACATCTTTACTAAACCACTGGTCTTTGACTTATTCAGCATTTTGAGGACCAGATTTGGTGTGATTGACATAAATGCATGATTATGATGACTGATGATTTATGAGTTTTTTATTTTTCATTTTTTTACTAATTTTTATTTGTTTATCTATTTCCTGTTGTTTTTTATTTTCTAATGATTTTCATTATAATGTTTGTATTTTCTACTAATTTTTCTGATTTGAGTATTTATTTTGATGCGATTTCCTACTTATTTTTATTTACTATTTTATTCCTTTCAAAATCAGATCACTGCTTACTACTACTGATAAATTGGATTTCTGACTTAGAGTTTTGCCTTATTTTTTATTTGGAAGCTTGTAAGTAGTGATTGACTCTTCTAAACCGATTAAAGGGAAGAAGCGTTGATGATTGTTTCTCTTCCTCTTACTTTATTTAATGGTGTATTATTTCTTTTGGATAAAAATTTACTTCAAAATAAAAAAGTTAGTTTTTGAAATAGAGACCTATTTTATCTTCCTACAGTAATCTACCTCATATGAGTAGTATTTTCAAAGCTTGGAATCAAGTGTTATGTTTTTCTTAATCAAGTGACTGCACTTATCAGAAGATGTATGATTTTTGTTTTGTGAATTACTCTTCCTTTTTATAGAGAGTGAGTTTTGTCGTATCTTATGTCTGGAATGTAATTTCACAGCTGAGATTCTTTAACGATTATGAAAGAAAGCAAGTTAACAATAGATGCGCAAAGAGTGCCAAAATGAAAAGAGGCACAAAATGAGCCCAAAGCTAAAAAGATGCACAATGTTGCCAAATTAAAAAGATAAACAAAGCGTATCAAAAATCAAAAGATGCGCAAAGTGCCAAACAAATTGAAAAAGAAGCACAAAATGTGCCCATAAAGAAATAAGCTTTCTTCCCTTTCAGATCTTTAAATGTCTTAGAGAAATCCATGCGCCACTTAATATTTTCAAAAGCTTGAGATGAAAATCATGATTTTTGATCCCTTACTTTATAATACTATTATATCAGATATTTTTCTCGAACGAGGCTTGAAAGGATCTCTTTTCGAATCTAATTTTTTTTCTTCTGAATTAGACTTTTATTTGAAAGGAATTTAAACTTGTATGGTGTCCAAGGTAGGAGTTACGAAAGTTGATTTTCTAACTTTTTTGGATTTCAGGGTTATCGATTTTCTTCTTATTGGCTTTTGAATTGAAAAATCAGGGAAAATTCTGTTTTACTAGTTGATAAAAAAAATCATTATTTTTTCACTATTATTTTTCTCATTTCTATTTTTTATTGGTTTGATTTTGGATTTTCTTTTTTGAGTGTATTTTTGGGATCCCTGATCTTTCCTCTACCATCCTTCATTTTTTTAAACTTTTTCATCACATCGTCTTGGAGGATCTCCACATCATCCAGGATAATCCTTTTCATCTTGGACAATCGATACATCTTCCTGGACGATCCATTTAAATCATCCCCATCCTGCTCAGATGGTTGAGATGTACCAATTATTGGTGATTATTCTGGATGATCCACCTTATGTTCCTGGATGATCCACGTGTTTGCAGCTGGACAATTCAAATTTGGCCCATCCGATGCATTTATTGCATATCATCCTGGATGATCCACCAAATCATCTTGGATGATACTTTTCATCAACGGTCATCTGGCTGGATGGCTTAAGACGATCGTCTGTGTCTACTCATCCTGGACGATATCTTATCATCCTGGAAGATCGGACTACCTTTTTGACCAATTGTCCAGGCCATCATGATTGCACCTATTGTCCTGGGCAATCCTGTGATCATTCTGGATGATCAGTTCATTTTCTTTATAAATAGCCTCTCTTCACCAAATTTTTCATTCCACTCTTCCCTCTCCTCACTTGCATTTTATTCTTCATGGCTGATGGAAAAAGATCAAGGCATCACGGTGCAAGTTCATCTCAGGGAAATATTTATCCCCGCTTTCCCGATGCAGCTGATCGGGCAGCCTTCCAATATTACCTTGAAGTTGGAATCACTCATTCAAAGATCGTCAACCCCCTCACTCTTACCTACCCGGTACTAGATCTGTTTGCTCATACCTCCCTTACTTTCATTCTCACCCTGGCCTTCCCATTTAGCTCTGAACTTCTTGGGGTCTTTTTTGCCAATCTTTGTATCGCCTCTGATTACTCTGCCCAGCACTCCTTTGCCAATCAGATACCTATAGAATTGACCACATAGGATTTTCACACTATCCTCTAACTTTCAATCACTGGTGATAAGCTCCACCACATAATTTCTGATCCTAATTTTGATTGGAGTGTTACCAATCATTTCCTTAGAAATACCAACGTCCACTACCATGATAATGCATGTTCTTCCCTACTTAAGGATGCCCGTACAATTCAACATATCCTTCATTGCTCAATCATCCCTAAGGCTGGGGACCACATCCATATCACACCTTTACTTTCCCTGACTACCTACAACATCATAGCCCAGACGGAGTTGAATGCTACCGATCTCCTTTGTTACTATATGGAACATCTCACTAGCATTAGGGATCCGGGCCATAGGAGACGCCCAAATCTAGCCCTAGGCCACCTCATTGTCTATGCACTTGAGTCTAAGTATAATCTATAATATTTAGTTCCTGCTGATGTCCCTCCTTCCTACTATATAAATAACTCCTTCCATGTCCTCCACAGTACCGGACTTCATCCAGAGCCTGCTGCGAATGTTGAGAGGGAAGAGGAAGAAGCTGTTCCTATACCTGCTGCACCTGATGCACCTGCTCCTCTTTGTATTGCATCACCCTTTGATGATCTTGTGCAGCGATTCGACAAGTGGGAGGCTCATTTTGATTCCTATGTGACTGCCCAGGCGCAGCAGCACACTGCAAATTTGAGGCACTTCAATGACTACACTGCAAAGCAAAAATAGCAACACAACCAGGAAATGGCCTGGTTTGCAGCATAGTTTGCAGCCATCCATGGATTCTTTAAGCCACCACCTCCTCCTCCATCTGATCATGATCCACCTTCGTACTAGTCTATTTTGCTTATGTTATTTTATTGTGGTTATTTTGTATTATTATTTTTATGTGTTTTTCTGTTGTTTTTTCCCTTTTTGAGATGTCAAAAGGGGGAGTAGTTGTTGTTGTGTCTTGTTGTTATTCTATTCTAGTTGTTGTATTTCTGGATCAATGTAATTCCTCAGCTTATTCATGTTCAGATGTTTTTGAAAATATCAATGTTTATTTACTAAACTTTCATTTCCTAACAAATGTTTTCCATCATAAAAAATGAGGAGATTATTGTAAATCTAGATTTAAGGAGTATAGTTTGATGATAACAAATATTTCTGTATTCTATTTTGATTGACTAACATTTCAGGTACATAAGATCAAATGCAATTCAAGCTAACTCAAGGTCGGGTCCATGTATGTTTTATTATAATTTTTCCCTTTATTGAGTCAAATGTAATGTAATTGATCCCCTAGCTAAGTAACCTTGCACACACACACTCAGGGGGAGAGTCTTAGTGAGTTAGAGTTTTTGTTTAAAATTTGTGTTCATATCATCCTGGATGATATTCATATTGTCCTCGATAATCTAGTAAAAATAATTAGTGCAATCATGTTATGTCAACTTGATTAAGCTAATCATCCTCGACGATACACATATCGTATAAGATGATAGGCTTAAATCAAGAATTCTCAGCAGCTATATTAAGTTAGGTAAGTTTTTATTTTTAGATTTTTAGTCTGATCATCCTGGATGATACGTGTATCATCCTGGATGATCGATTACAATTATGCCAAAATTTGTCTGGTGATTAAGAAAAGTAATTAAGGTTTAATTGATTCGATCACATCATCCAGGACGATCGTAAGATCGTACGGGATGATCTGTTAAAAATCCTGACCGTCTAGTGCCTTTCACCTGGATGACCAGAGCTGTGTGCTGGACGTCCAGAAGACCACTTTATTTTTGAACAAATCATATGGGATGATAGACATAACATCCTGGGTGATCAAGTCATTTTGAGATCATCCAGCAGAAGTTTGGCTGGATGACCAGAGCGGTCTTCTAGATGAAATTCCTAACTTGCACCAATCATCCCAGATGATGGCAGAATCATACGGGACAATTAGAATAAATTTATTCTACTAATCGTCCAGAGGAACCAGATTGTCCAGGCTGATACCTGTGAATTTGTACTGATCATACAGGATAATCGATCGATCATCCTGGATGATCTTTGATGACCAGCTGAGATTTAGGGCAATTTTTTAGCCCTCCTACTTAAGATCTTTTTCTTTGATTAGAAAATTTTTTTGCCACTTTCCTTTCCATAAAAAACCTTGAGAGAGAGAGAGAGAGGGAGCTTGAGAGAGAGAGAGAGGATCTTGTGAGGGAGAGTTTGTGAGGGATTCACAAAGGTTGCTCCAAGCAAGGATCTGAGTCATCATCTCCGTTCGTCATCTCTTCTCTTTTTGGTGTCTCTGTGGAAGGATTATTCATAAGAAGATCTAGGTTCTCTGCCTGCTTCAACAAAAATCGAAAGGAGTCTAGGTTCTTTGCGTGCTACAAGAGGAAGCGAAAGGAGACTAGGTTCTCTGCCGCTTCAAGAGGAAGCGAAAGGAGTTCAGGTTCTCTGCAGCACCGTGTTGGTGGAAAGGAGTTTTTGTATCAGCTTCTCCGCCTTGCTTTGGGACAGAAGGAGAGTCACTTAGTTTTAGTGCAATATCTAGAGGGGAGGCTCCGGGGAGTGGACGTAGGTCAAGTTGCCTGAACCACTATAAAATCTTCTGTGTTCTTTCTGATTATTTTCTGCACTTTATTTTTCTGTTATTATCTTCTTGGATGAAATATGTGATTAATCTTTTCATTACTTTGTTTACTTGTTTCCACTGCAAATTATCAAAAAAACTTTCCTGTTGCTCATAAATTTATGAAAATAACCATTTCACCCCCCCTCTAGGTTAGCCTTGGGACTAGTTCATATGGGCTTAACATCCCTATCAAACGTTTAACCCCTTGTTGGTGAACAAAATGGATTCCATTTCCAATGAAATTTGCAGCATGGGATCACCTGATCTCAAGGTACAAACCCCTTGAATTTGGGCCCAGGTGGAGCTTTCTATGGTGGTTAACCAGACCACCTCGTTGCCTTAAAAAATTCTTAAGTCACTACCTTAGACTTGGATGAGGATGAAATCAGTAGCCCTAAACTCCTTAATCTAAGCACAATCAGCACACCAAATCTTAGATCCTACACCTCTTTGAAAAGGTCATTAGAGCAATTTGAAATTAAGGGTCAAACCATGACCCTTGACCTCAAATTGGCCAAAATATGCCCTTAAAGACACCAATCAGAGGAGAAATAATTTGGACATGTTAGAAGCATATCTAAATTCATTTTCCAGGGGTCCTAAGCCATGGTGACATTAATTGAACACGTAAATGTAATAATACCATAAACATTGAAATTAAAATTGATATTAACACTAAAATAATTAGGGCTTGAGACCATTGGGCTTTTGAAGATTTCCTTGAGATCTTTCCAATGAACCTAAGAACACATAAATTGGTAAAGTGTGGAGGGAGATATGATTTTTTTAAGTTTCTCTAATTTTTTAGAATTTTAAAATTTGAAATTACTCAATCAGCCAAACTTTTCCATGCAAGCTGTACGCGATTGGGCAGCCAATCATTGGCGACTAACTTGATAATGTTGGATTAGCCATAGGCATCTAATGCCAGATCGATCGGCTAGGATTAAACCTGATTCAAGATAATTAGATTTAATTTGGGCCATTGATCAAATTCAACGGCTCTGATTGTATCATCAACCTCTCGCCGGATCTAGCTGTAGAGCTTCTCTGGCATGATCTGAGAGACCTCACTAATGAAACCACTTCAAATTTATCAGGGAACATCAGAGCCATGGAAACCTTCAAACCAATGGTGGAAATTTGTTAGGGTGAAGGTTTTATTCACACTTGATCAGACTACCTAACTGGGAGGATCGTGAATGATTTCTCACAGAGTATAAAGCCCCAACGAATGGGTGTTTCTATCAGGATGCTTAAGGGAGTGATGCAGAGTACTTTTTCTTCTAATGTTTCAGCTGGAGGATCACTGAAAGTATGAATTTGAGTGAAGCGAGGAGCAATTTCATTGGAGTTCTCTTGAGACCATAGCTGAAAGAGGCTGGGAAGCTTGGAGAATGGAGCGGAATGCTCATAGAGCTCTGAGGAAGCTTTTAAAGAACTTGGGATAAATGGGATGGTCTAGGTCGAGCTTCCCTTCTTAAGTGATCTTCACGGGCTTGCATGATTCAGATCGATCTAGGCAATCGCTCGATGGCCTCAACGTGTAAGGGGACATCATCCTAGAGCCTCCTAAGCTTAAGCCCAAAAAAATAGGATCTAGAAGCCTTTGGGTTGAGTTTGAAGATGGGGGGATCACTGGAGTTAATTTCTCATTCATTCTGGACGCAACCAGCCAGGGGTTGGGTCAAGCTGAGCTAGAAAAGCATCTAAAGGTCTGGTGAGCTCAAGAGTGAGCTCAATTGGTCATCGTGGAGCTCAATTGGCCATGGTGGAGCCCAAACCTATACAATTTGGGTCAATTTGGGCTCAACTTGGGTCAAGGTAGGTATTAGCATTGTGGTGGAAGGTGCATTGGGTCAAGGGGCACCCAATGCTAGTGTCAAATGGGGCTTATCTAGTCTGAGGTGGGAAATTGCTCCTGTCAAAGTGGTTTTGACTACTTTGGGCAAGCCTAAAGGTTGACCCAAGTCAACCCATGGGTGGGGCAGACTATGGTAGGTGCCTTGGGTCTAGGGCAAGTAATGCAACTGTTGAATTAGACTGGTGGGGCCTAGGTTGGGAAATGGCTCAACCCGTAGTAGTTTTGACCACTTTTGGTTAGCCTAACTCCTAACCCAAGTTGATCCAAGGGCTGGGTCAACTAGGGAAGGTGTATTAGCTCAAGGGGAACCAATTACCACCATTGGTTTAACCCAATTGGGCTAGGGTTGGAATTTGGCTCAAGGGGAACCTCTCTTTGGACACTTAGGTCAAGCAAAATGGCTATTCTAAGTGGTTCCAAGGCTTGGACCTTTAAGAGGGGTCTCTTAATGACCTAATGGGTCACCCCATGGGCTTGAATGTATTTGGAGAAGTCTTGGACAAAGGGTTTGAGAGGGTGGAAGTGTGTGGTTAGTTTTGGTCAAACTTGGTTGACTTGGTCAACAAAGTTGACCTAGGGTCAAGGGTAGGGTCCATTAAGTCAAAATTGATCATTTGAGCTCAATGGAAGAGGTCCCAAGCAAAAGGGAGGTCACGTAGTTTGAAATGGGTGTTTAAACCCTTAAGGGCCACTTTGGTCAACCATACTTAACTTGGTCAACCAAGTCAAACCAAAATGTTGGTTTGGGTCAAATGTGTTTCTAATGATATTTAGGATCCATTGGGGTAGATTTTGGAGGTGTATATGGGATGGTCATGTTAAATTTTGGGGAAAAGACCAAAAATCTCTTTAGAGGGCATTTTGGTCATTCTGACCCCTGGTCAATACTGGGTCGATCTAGATCTAGCAAAGTGTAGGTTACTACTCAACCAATCATAACAAAGGCCATTGATGTGGTTAAGAGGTTTGGAAGTAATCCAAGGTAAAAGTCCATTGAATGGCAAGTCTAGTTGTATATGCTGTAAATATTTAAAGGTTTTGCAGCTAGTGAAAAAAGATTTAGTTTATAGGGGTGGAAGTTTTAGATTGAGCTCAAATTTGGTGGGTTGTTCTGAGAAGCATATCTAAACAAGATATAATTAATATATCCCAAATCATAGGTCATTTGACTAGGTTTTAGAGTGATACAAAAATCACCTAGAAAGAGTTTCAGGATCTAGGTCCTTAGCCCTTGGATTTGGTTTGGAAACTTGGATTTGGATTGGATTTTGGGCTTGAATGGATGATCTTGAATTACCCACATTAATGTAATCCAATTGAATGATTGAGATTTATTTGAGGTTATTTGAAGGTTGATTGAAAGTTGGAGGAAGGATGGACCAGAGATTGAATTGAAGGGTGGAACTGGATTTCATTAGACTTAGATCTTGTTTTAACATGGGACCTATATGATTGAGGGGTGGACACCACCCAATCATTAGGTCACAAAAAAAAAACCTAGGTAGGTCCTAGTGACATCATATAGAAATGAGGTAAACAGTTTGGTATGGTATTCTATGATATTATTTCAATTTAACAAAAACTTCATTCCCCTGTGTATTGTAAAAGGGAAGGCCATCACTGGCCTGCTTGAAGCACACCCACTTCTGATGGAATCTCCTCTAAATGATAATTACCTAATGAGAAAATCATAATTTAAGAGGAATATGATAGTCCTATATGGAACATGTATTTTGATGGCGTGGCATCTTCTCAATATGGCAAGGCTCCAAGATCTACACTTCCCTAAAAGCCGATATTGTCTTAGTCTTTATAACACCAGATAAGTGAATGATGTACTTTTCCTATCATTTACCAAAGTCTTTCATAAATAACAAAGATGAATATGAAGTTCTGATAACTAGTTTGGAGATTATCATATTGATGGAAATAAAAAAAATTAAGATCTTTTGGAGATTTTTTTTTTTGTTATCAGTAAGATTGCTAGAACTTACAAAGTTTTGATTCCCAAACTTCTAAAATCCTATGAATATAGTAAACACCTTCTTAATAATATTCCTATTTTAACTTTGTATAGAATTCCCTGTGGTAGCAATTCTATGATGGATTCCTTGAAAAATCTTGCAAAGGAAATGGAATGCATAGAAGAATACTTCATTCCTATATAAGGTCAAAATTGTTAGGTATTGGCTCCTAAAGATTTAGAGTATATTAATAAAATGACATCGGAGATTTTATTTGTGTTTGTAATAGATGAGGAAGGAAATGATTGGAGGCATCCTTTCATAGATAATCTATGAGAAGGAAAAATCCCACATGATAAATCATTTGCTAGTAAGATTAAGAAGCATTCTTTATCATATGCACTTGTCAATGAAAATTTGTATTGTTGATCATACAATCAGATGTAGTTGTATTATTTAAATAAATGTGAAGCCCTAAAGATTGTGAATGAAGTATATGTTAGATTGTGTGGTGCTTACCAATCTGCTCCAGAAAAGAAGCTAAAAAATTAATTGACTTGGATATTATTGGCCTTTTATAATTGACGATTGCATAAATGTAACAAGATGTTGTCATCAATGCTAAGTACATGGTGTGGTTTTATATTTTCCACCTAATGTGTTGCATCTCATGATAGATTTATGGCCTTTCAAAAGTTGGGGTACAGATATTATTGGGCTTATTAACCCTCCTTAAAATGTTCATCACTTCATTTTAGAAATGACTGATTATTTTTCCAAATGGATGAAAGCTATTCCCCAATGATAAGTAACATCGCACTATATTTTGAAATTTTTTTCATGATTCTATTGTATATCAATTTGTCATACCCTATAAAAATATATCTAATAATGAGTATACATTCAAGTCAACCAAAATAAGTAATTTTGTAAGGTGGCATGGAATTGAATGGAGATACTTGACCATCTATTACCCACAAGCTAATGGATTGGTTAAGTTCTTAAACAAAGATTTGGTGTAAAACATAAAAAAGACCTTAGATGATAATAAATACCAATGGCATGTGAGGTTGTTTGAAACCTTGTTGGCCTATCAGACCACTTACAGGACCCCAACCTAATATACTCTGTTTGCTTTACTCTACAGTTCTAAAGATGTACTCTTTCTAGAAGTGTAGCTTCCCACACTGAGAACTGTCATACAAAAGCAAATCATAGCTGAATAAAATGCCTGACACTGATTGGAGTAACTTGAAGGACTTGAAGAACACCACTTAAAAGCTCAACCAAATCTTAAATTATACAAAGGATGGATGGTTCAAGTTTAGGATAAATTGGATAACCCTAAAACCTTCAAAGTAGGAAAATTGGTCATGGATCTTCGGAGTCTTATTTTAGCTAATTAAAAGATTGGGAGAAAGTTTAAATTTTAATGGGAGGGACCATTCATTATTGAGATAATCCATGAAGGAGGTGCCTATCAAGTAATTGATTATAAGGGAAACCACCAAATGCTTTTTATTAATGGTGGTAAATCAAAAAATATTATGCCTGATGTAAATTAAATCCAAAATTAATGAAAAGTTTTCAAGTTCAATTCTCTTCAAGTCAAATTCACCAAATTAAAAATTCCATATTCAGAATCCTTTAAATTAAAATCATTATCTAAAATCAAAATCTTCCAAATCCAAATCAATCTCAAGCTTAATTTAATTTTAATTTTAAATTGAATTTAAAGCAAATTCCCATGAGGAGTTCCTATGCTTTAATAAAATCAACTTTGCTAAGGATGCAAAATTGCTTGTAACCCTAATCCTTAATTAAATGTTATAAAGACTAATATGTATTTATTGCAACTTAGTTTTCAAAACTATGTTTTTCTATGAGATTGTTGCAACTTAGTTTTTAAAACTATATTTTTATATCATGAGAATTTTTTATGATACCAAAATACTATTGTGTTGATTACTGTTTCTCCTAACATATATTGGATATATTTTATTTGTGTTGTTTGTGTGTACTAATATTTCAGGGAAATCATACTCCAGACTGTCAAAGACTTCAAGATAGATTAGATTAAGGTTTCTTGTATTAAAGTCTATAATGTTTCTATTTTTCTTAAGTCTGAGAGAGTGTGATTGTAATTGGATCACATACACTGGGGGAGTGAGTCAAAAATTAGATTTTAAAACTAATCGTACTGTGCGATTTTAAAATAGTACTGAACAGTTTGTCATGGTAGTTCGTCCCAAAATGAAGTTAATCAGATCATGTTAGAAAAATATTTTTGTACTGTTCATATTGTATGATCCTTGGTTCGTAAAGACGATTCATAGAGTATGAAATAGGTGCATGCTAGATCATCCCATATGAACTTATAATTTTTTGATCTATTCAAATTATATAATTTATGTTTGTACTGAACAATTTATTTCGTACTGTATCATATAGGTTTATACAGACGATTCATAGAGTATAAAATGGTGTTGTCCACTTTTATACCAAGAAAAATATGATTTATTTTAACTATTCATACTTTACGATGTCAGTTTATACAGATGATTGATAGAGTATGAAATGGTGTATGTACATGATCATATTAGACGATTGAGTTTAGTTTTGAACTGTTTGTACAGAATGATGTCAGTTCGAACAGATGATCCACAGAGTACAAAATTAGGTTTATACAACATCATACATCCATTTTTTGAACTATTCATGCATATGAAGTATGATCATACAGTATGATCCAAGTCCGTTCAACTTGAAATTTTTTGTTTTCTGGATAGTTTTTCTTGTCCTTTCTATATAAGGGTCCAAAAAACATACACTTTTAGTTCTTGTTGCGAATTTCTCTTGAGTATGCCTTAGGAGTGTGTTTGGGAGAGTATCTTGAGATTGAAAAGTAAGAAATCTTGTGAGGGGATTCACAAAGTTACCCAATGGTGAGGATCCCTTATTTATTCTTCATAGTTCTTCCCTACTTCCTTGAAGGCTCTTGAGAGAGGATTTTCAAAGGAGATCGGGTACTCTACCTTCACCAGGAGGGTGAGAAAAGACGTCAATACTCTACCTTCATCAGGAGGGTGAGAAAGGACATTGGTACCCTACCATCACCTGGATGATGAGAAAGGATGTCAGTACTCTGCCGTCACCAAGAGGGTGAGAAAAGATGTTGGTACTCTGCGATCACCAGGAGGGTAAGAAAGGATGATGGTACTCTGCCGCATCGGGTTGGTGGAAGAGAGGTTTTGTAAGGGCTTCTCCGCCTTGCTATGGTGGCTGAAGGACAGTCACTAGAGTTTAGTGCAATACCTGGAGAAGGAGTCTCCACGGAGTGAATGTAGGTCTAGTTGGACCGAACCACTATAAAATTTGGTGTTTTCTATTCATTTACCTTTTTTTTTTCATTTTTTTTTCTACTTTTTTAATTTTTATAGTTAAAAAATATTATTATGAAAATCCATCATTATCTAGAATATCTTTAATTAGTCTTCTAAAATCTAAGAGAATTTTTTAAAATTACTAATTCACCCCCCTCTTAGTTAGCCTTGAGATAATTGTACTAGGTTTAATAACTTGCACAAACTTTTAAGTGGTATTAGAGCCTATTTCAAAAATTAAAGTTTATATTACTTTTTAAAAAATGATTATGGCTAACTTTGGAAACCATAACACTCCTGAAGGATAGTCAATCAGTAGAGCACCACTATTTGATAATATTCCATTTGACTTTTAGAAAACCCGCATGTCTACTTTTTTATAATCGCTTGACTATTGCATGTGGATGTTAGTACAGGATAGCTGTACTGCTCCTACTAAACTTGTTGATGGAATTAGGATTGAAACATGATTTCTTGATTATACATTGAAGGAAAAAGACTTAGCTCAATTAAATGCAAAATGTTTACATAGCTTTTTCTGTGCTTTTAAATTTGAAGACTACGTGCGTGTTTCAACCGATAAAACTGGAAAAGATATTTGGGATAGACTTTATATTATATATGAAGGAACTAATGAGGTAAAATAATCTAGATTGAACATTTTATTACACAACTACAAACTTTTTTGCTTGAAACCAAATGATTCAATTAGTGACATGTATACTCATTTTTCACAGATGGTCACCTCATTGCATGCTTTAGGTTGGAAACTAACAAATTTAAAAAAAGTAAATAAAATCCTATATTGTTTACCTACTACTTATGATGCAAAGATAACTGCCATAACTATGTCAAAGTACTTAATTATTTATTCTATTGATAATCTGCTTGGATCAATTATTACTTATGAGCAAAGAGTGAATCAAAGATAGATTGATGCAGGTGACAAGAAAAAACAAAAGAATATTATGTTGAAAGTGGATAATTAAGAAAGTGATCAATCTCAGCCAGAGGATGAAGAATATCTTGCACTCATGATGAGGCAATTCTAAAGTCTCCAAAGGAGAAAGTAACGAAGACGTCAGCATTGTAATAAAGGTAAATTTAATAGGAATGCAAAAGTTTTAAATGATCTCGTTTATTATGAATGCAGGAAGACTGGACATATTAAAACAAATTTCCTAAATCTCAAAGCTAATCCTAGCAAGGAGAATGTAGAGGTAAAAACCAATGTTTAGAATGGCAAGAAATGACTAAAGAGAACTTTTTGGGCTGACTCAGCCTTTGACTCCTCATAAATAGAAATAGAAGAAGAAGTCTGAAATTTGTTCTTAATGGCATACAATATTGATCTTCCGGATCAAGAAGAGGTATGTGACTTATCTTTTGATGAATTATTTGAAGTTTTGAGAAAGTACATAATGCATATAGGAAACTAAAAAAATTGCATGCTAAGCTTAATACAGAGTATTTAAATTTACAAAAAGAGCATGAATCCTTAGGAATGATCATAGAAACATAGATAGCAACTACATAAGCTTATTGGATGAATTTGATGATTTGAACAAAAAGTATGAACTATTGAAATCATCACATACATAACTTGAAATTTATTATAAAGTTTTTATGGAAGAAGCTGAACATAGGGAAATTGATTTGAAAATGGAAAATTCAATACTGGAAAATATAAACTCATATCTCAAAATAGGATTGAAAGCTAATTTGGAAAATAAATCAATTCCCACACTTGAACAATTTTATAAATCTAAGCAAAGGCATACAAGTTCAAAATCTTAGAAAAGACATTATAACTCACAAAGATTGGTAAATCCTTTCCCTGGTGTTAAATGTTTTTCATGTGGAATGATAGGACATATCTCCCGCACATGCACTCTTCATCATAGAACAGATCTAGTATGGAGAGCAAAGGTGCATAAATCATAGCATATCACACATTCATCAGGTTTATCATTGCCAAGAGATGAACCCAAATTTATTTGGGTTTCCAAGTCTAATGTTTGATCTTTTTATAGAAACTCTCTCATACAAGACCTCATGAGATAATTTAGTAGCTGGACAATGGATGTTCAAAGTATATGACTGGAGATGCAAATCAATTTATAAAGTTTGAAGCCAGGAATGGAGGCAAGGTAACACTTTGAGATAATACCACTAGAAGAGTGGTAGGTATAGGTATAATTGGAAAAAAGAACAATTTTTTCATTTAGAATGTTTTTTTTGGTTGAAGGCTTGAAATATAACTTGCTGAGTATTAGTCAGCTTTGTGAAAGGGGTTTCAATATTAAATTTTTTCCTACAAGCTGCATAATAAGCCAACATGGAATTGATGTGTTGCATGGAAATAGCATAAATAATGTGTACATGCTAGATTTAAATAATGTAAAATCTTCTAATGCTTTTTGTCTCAAAACAATCACTAATGAATCATGGTTACGGTATAGAAGACTTTGTCATACAAGCATGAAAAATCTTAGTAAGATTACCCAGAAAGTATTGGTTAGAGGAATACCAAAACTAGACTTTACTAAGGAACATCTGGGTGATGCATATGATAATAGATAGATTATTGTTTAGAGCATCTTCAATAGTCAACACATCTATAGGATTGACAGGCTAATTACTTACTTTGTCAGAAGAGTCATAAATATATTATTTCAACATCTTAGCATGAAGAGAAACAACATCCTTTTTCTTAAACTGATAATCCTAAAAGCTTAAATCATTCATATCTTCATTTTCTATTATAGAATCTAAAATAATGAGCTTATTTTTAAAAGATTTTATTGTACTAATGCCTATTAAATTTTTGTTAAAACTGACTGGATACACAATAGAAAAACTGTTAATATTATTGGACCCTTTAACATCGTCTTTAGTTCGATGCTTTTATTATTCCAAAGAAACATAATTGGTTCCATCAACAATATCAATTGGTAAAGGATCCACAAAATGAACATCATTATTTTTTAAAATTCCATCAAAATTCATGAGCTGAGTAAGCTGAACTTATTGTAATTCTAATTTTTGAGGGAAAGCCCCTGATAATGATTTCTTATTCTTCCACTTATTTATCACTAGAATTCATTGTCCATTGGATGGCCATTTCTAATTTTCTAGAGAGGTCTCCTAATCAGATTGAATGGGAAGAATCTGAACAGATGATTCTTTATTTTCTAGAAGTTGGCTAGGTACAAAAACATCATTTTCTTTTAAAATAGTTTCCTTTTGGAATATAGTATTGTTCCAATTAATCTTTTTGTGGCCTAATCTTCCCTATTTAAAATATAAGTTCAAGACCCTTTCATTTTCTCATTGTTGAATGAACCTACCATTAACTCCTTCCACCCAAACTCCATTATGTATACTCCAAGACAAATCAATATGTATATAAATCCTTACAAACTCTCTTCTACCCCAATTAAATGATTAGGAATCAAATAACATGGGAGTTCTAAACCTTAATGCAACTCTAGTGATATTTCTCTCATCCCAACACTGTAGTGGATGGTACGGAAATCTTACCCAAATTGGAGAGAAATGGCCATTTATAGATGAAGGAAAGAAGGATAAGGACCATCTATCCAAGCCCGTAACATGTCCTATAAACCAAGGACATCCTCGTAATACAACATTCCTCAATTATGAATTTTGGAAAGGGCACACGAACTATCCCAGTCCAATTGAAGTAAGTTGGAAAGAACTATTCTATCTCCATTTTCTATTACATTCATTAGAAATAATGGCATAAGGCAATTTCCTTCCCAAACCCTTAATCACTGGAGCATTATATAATTTTTTCATATTTTCCATTTCAGATTCAGCATGTAATTTAATAGTTACACAATCTTCTGAGATCTTCATCATTTGAAAATTTTATGTATTATGGCCTCTTCCACACATTGGTATAAGAATTAAAATTATTAAAATTACTTTCCTTACCTTTATTCTTATCTACTTGATTTTCAATACTTATTTTTTTTTAAACTTTTGGAATATCACCTTATTGTTTAGAATTTGAATTAGGATTAATTTCCATCATTTGATTGGCATTTAACCCTAACGCATACTTCTTCTGCAACTTATCTGAACCTTCCTCGATCTCCAAATCGGAACCTTCAGCCGTCTTAAGTTTTGCACCAGAAATTGAGAAAAAACAAAATCTTCTAAGTAATCTCAAGGATGATTGGGAAGATACGGAAACTCATCATCATCTAAAAAGATGCTTTTTCATTTATTCTTTCAAGGTAAATTTTTACTTCTGAAATCCTCAGAACAAAACCATTTTCTAACAAATCTATTACTAGAACAATGCGAAGAACAAATATGGATACCTATAGAACAAGGCAACCTTCCTCCGTGTGTTAGCCTAGCCGACCCATGTATAATGAAGATAGATGGCATTGATCTCCACCCTCCATAATGGATACTTGTGAAAATAATGCACTAGCCCGCTAATAGTAAAATTCAAATTTCCCTAGAGTTTCTCGGGCCATGAATCTTTTTTTCACATTTTTTTCAGTAATGACTCTCAAGGATGATTACAAGTGTTTGGAACCATTTTGAAAATTTTATTATATTTTAATATTTTAATTATTTAATTAATGGATATTCTTAATTTTTAAATTACTTTTTTTTTGAATGAATTTCAAGGAGCTTTTAGTTTTTCTATGTTAACTTTTTAATTCTATATAATTTGAAGCTTAAAATTTATTTTCATGGTTTATTTGGATTTATTATTAATTAATCAAAATTTCATGTCAATTTTGTGTGTCAAACTTGGGTTCACTAATTGATAGATCAAATGAGCTCCAAATATAATAACATTTGAAAGATAGGTTCATTTGAATATGTGCTTCAAATCCACTGAATTTGGATTCATCAAACCCTTCCTATGTGTCACAATCAATCACTAAAGGTAAGTATATCTATACCTTTGGAGCTTGTATTTGGAAACTCTACTATTTGGATTTAGGTAAAATAAATGTCATTCTAACATTTGCATAAACATAAACAAACCATAGAAAATTTAAGCCCTAATTATGTGTGGATTAAGAATTATTAATTTCTAAAGCTTTGGGTCAAATTGCGACCCATTACTTTGAAAATTCAATTCATCGATCATCAATTCCTGAAAAAACTATAGTATGTAGTAGACATACCCTAGTATTCACTATCCAAATTTGAGCTCAATTGAACCACCTGTTAGAAAGTATTTAAAGAATTTTATAAAACTTCAAACCCTAATTAATCTCTATAATGTGGTTAATATATTTTGAAATTAATTTTAAAATAAAAATGGGCTAAACATGTTTCCAATAAGCCCAAGAAATTAAACTTTCCATAAAAATTAAATTTATGGTGCTTTTTAGAAGTTTATGACATTTATTTAGTTATTTTAATGCCTTTTAATTAAAAATACAGCTAGTGGCTTATGATTGCATGGTGATATTATCATTATTGGTGGCACAATGATTGCTAGTGGCCTAAAAACACACATTGGCTTCTCTTTCCTCCTATCTTTTCACTTAAACACCTCAGATGTATTGAGAACCATCAGCTACACACATTAGAAAATCAATAGGCTTAATTATAATGATTAGATTTCCATTCGATAGAGGTTCAAACCATAGTTGATAAACTGTGAGGTCTAATTTGATCTGGGCCATCCGATTAAAGTCATGCATGATCAGATGGCCTGGGTTAAGCAAATTTTCTAAGTTAAAAAAATGAAATATATAATAAAATCCTAGTAAGTTTTCATACACTCGTCCAATTTGAATGAAATTTTAATGGGAGCTTTATGATACCCTAATACCTTTTATGGAGTTTGTAGGCTCCATGCTTCAAGATATTAAAGTAATTTAACTTTGAATTTCAAATACATTTAAGGCAAATTACCTCTATAAAATGTGGGGATTTTATTTTTTGAGTCTATTGACTAATGGAAAGTCTTCATCATCCTTTTTGAAGAATTCAAGGTCTGGAATATAATAGATGGAGAGTTACTTGAGTGGGATGATTTTCTCTCTCTTGACCCTTTAAACACCTCAATTGATGTTTTTTTTTAGCCTCGGAAGGCTGGGGAAAGCCTGAGGAAGGCTTGGGGAGTTTCTATAAAGCTAGGGGATGGAATTAAATAACCCCTCTTTAGAGAAAAATAGGGGTATTTATAGGAGCGAGAAATACACCTAGCCCTCTTTATGGCTAAATGCATGCCACCTAAGACAGTTAAATTTCTTATGAACTGACCAATAAAAGCTAGCCAACTCACCTAAGAATGTACATGCCATGTGGTTTGTTATTTTGGGATTTAAAGCCTAAATAATCATCACTTAGAGATTTTTTGAGGAACTTTACACATCAGCTCCCTGTATGGCAAGGGATTGAAAAAGTAATTGCAATAATGGTTCTAAAATATAATTCAAGGGTTTATAGCATTTAATTTTGGCTAGGTTGGTAATGGGCTCAAGAATTTGGGTTTTTGGAGGTTTGGTTTAGCCTAATTAGTTGACCCAAGCCAACCTATGGGTTGTTCTTGCTGGGATTAATGTAATATGTCAAGGGACACCTACTACTAGTATTTAGGCAATCTAATTCAATAAGGATTAGGTTTTAATTCAAGAAAACCCCTTTGGGTTCACTTAGTTCAAGCAATATGACTAATCCATTTGGGCCCATAGGATAAAACAATTTTGGGTGACCCATTAGAGACGTAATGGATAGTTTACATGGGTTAATTTGAGTTGGTAAGGTCTTGAGCAATCGTTTTGAAGTTTTTAAAGGGTTTATAAGTTCTTTGGACAACCATGGTTGACTTAGTCAACTAGGTTTGACCAGGGGTCAAGGTTGGGTCCAACTAATTCAAAATATTATTTTGGACTTATTAGAAATGGTTTCATATAAGTGGTAGGGGGTGATATAGTGTAAAATTCTTGTTTTAGAACTTAAGTAAACCTTTGGTAAACTAGGGTTAATGTGGTCAGTCAAGGCTGACCTAGTTGGGATTGAATCTGACACATTCCAACTGATTTTTTTACTTTTAGGAGGTGTTCCTATTGTTTGGTGAGGTCTCCCAGCATGAAATAAATGTTTAAAATCTTTAGGATTGATTTGATCATCCACGATTGATCGAAGCTTAAGTTTGGGCCTAACTCATTCCAAATGATGTTTTGGATATGTTAGATTAAGCTTTATGAATTGAAGATGCTTTAAATGTATGAGATATAATTTTAAAGGCTAAATGGGCCTTTTGGTCAACTTAGGTTAACTTGGTCAATCTTGGTTGACCATGGGTTGGTTTTTTGTTCAATGCACCCCAAACCATGTTTGGGATATGCTGAAAGGGGTTTTAGGGTTTCGTTTGATTGAGTCATGTTAAAGTTTAAGGAAAAATCAATTTTAGGAGGTTTTGGGGATTATAGTTTAAGGCGCATCATGGTGAACCATGGTCAATCAAGGTCCACCAAGGGTTCAATGTTGGTTCAATGCATCATGTTAATGACAATGATCAATCTCAATGGATTTGGGGAGGTTTCCAAGGTTAATTTCTGCAAGATGGCATGTCTAGTGGCATAGGCTATAAATATTTGAGGGTTTTGTAGTCTTGGAAAATGCTTTGGATTTAACGGATTAGAGAACTTGGAATGCCTCCAAATTGTTGTAGAAGACCCTAGAGACATGTCTAATGAATATGCAAGTGACAAATCATGAATCCAAGGTCATTTAGTAAGGTTTTTAGGTGATGAAAATGTTCCAAAATTAGGTTATGGACCAAGAGGTTTTGAGTTTAGTTTTGAACATTGGATTTTCAATAGATTTGGACAGTGGATTTGGTTTGGATTTTATTTGATCAATATTTTGAAGGAGTTTTAAAATTAACATGCATATATTATTCAGAATGGATGATTATTAATGATTGAATAGATGATAAGATAATAGTTAATGGTGACTATCAACCGATCAGTTTGATGTTTGATTTTAGTTTTAGTTTGAATCTGATTGTGGAGGTAAATGATTGAGGGAAGTTTTACTTTTTTAATAATCATATCATTGACAATCATTTGCTGACTATTAAGTGATTAGTCAGATGATCAAATGATAATTAGAGTTGTATGTCAGGTGATGACTATGAGGTCAATAATCTAATCACTATGCCAAAGAACAGTGGTGAATTAGATTTGAGGTTTGGAATATAATTCATTGATTTTTGTGTGGGGATTAGATTTTCAATTTAGAGAATTGAAATCACTCAAATTTGAGGTTAACATTCACTAACTGGTAGGTTTCACATTTTGATATAAAATTTGCTACATCTTTTTTTTTCAATCTAGGACACCAAAACATACCTTTCAAATTATTGTACATTTTATTGCTACCTTGGTGAATACTATAACTTAAATAATGAGTCTCATATAGAATCTCTCATCTCAAATCTCTAAAAATTGGGACCCATAATCTGTTCTTACAAAAAATAATACCAGAATTAGACACCTAAATATCTTCTATGAAGATATTAAAAAAATTTATCCAAAAAAACCTCTAAGCAATAGGTTCATTAGATCCATAAAGATGACTAGTAAATTAGTCAACCCAAAAGGTATGAATAGGAACTCCTAGTGTCTATACCTCATATTTAAATTTATCTTCATCACATCAACCTCTCACATCTTTACCTAGTGATATCCCAATAGCAGATCAATCTTAAAAAATAAAGATGAACTAGTAAGCTGATCAAATAGATTATCTTTCTATGGTAAATGATACTTGTTCTTGATAGTATTATCCTTTTTATTTATAAATAAAATAGATGCTCCCCATAGAGACACTTTAGGATGAATGAATCTCCTATCAACTAAATTTTAAAGATTCACCTTCAACTCTTAAAGTTTCTTAGGTGCTAGATGTCATCCTATACAAAAATTTGGATATAGGAGCCATACAAAAGAATACATTATTGATGAACTCTATGTCTCTATATACAAATAAATTGACTCACTCCTCAAGAAGCACCTCAGGAAATTCCTACACTACTGAAAAAACAAGAAGCGAAGTAAAATATATTATACTATCCCGACTGATTCAAGAATGACTAAATAACCCTTCTTCTATAATCTATCTATAAAACTGGATAAAATACCTCTAACTCCCTAGAATATACAACTCTCACTACCCAAAAATAATGTGAAGTACTTCTTCAAATAATCAATCAGAGCCTCCTACTAACTTAACCAATCGATACCAAAAATGACATAAAATGCAAAAATAGGCAATAAAAAAAAATTGGACCTCCACTTTTTGTAAAAGATCATAATATTAGAGAAATATACCCTAATGGCTATCATACCATCTTCAGAAAGTATTGTAATAGATAGAAAAAAATGTAGTAAAATTGATGTTAAGTATAATTAATTGAAGAAATTCTTATAAATAAATGAATTATTAGCTCCATAATTGAATAAAATATAACATTCCGGATAAAAAATGTAGGCCATAGCCATCACAATTTCTAGAGCATTATGGGAAAATAAAATTAGTATTGACATAGATTCATGGTGATCCTATTTATTTATCAAATATAGCATTGAGAATATCATACTATCTCAATTAATAGACACGATACTTTATAATGGATTGAAAGTTAAAATTATGGTTTTTGAAAAAAATTTATTTCCTTAATCAAATACAATAAAAAGAATAACATATTGTCTCAAAAGACTAACGAGTCATTCAAGAATAGTATTTAAAGATAAAAATGGAGTTTTAAATTTATTATTTATGTAATTAAATATAATAAAGATACTAGCATATCACCTCAAAAGGTGAACATGATATTTTATAAGAGTATTTAAATACAAAAAATAAGTTTTGAATTTTTTTTTTTTTAGAAGATGTGGATCTCTTAAGAATACTATCGATTATAGTAATGGAAAGACATTTCTTAGATTTTAAAGTTAAAGTCAAGTATAAGTGGTTTTTAGAATTTTTATAGAGAATTAGTTCAATGTTGAACAGTTTTTTTTGGAGGCCAAAGGATCAAAGGTAGAGAGAACTAAGATTTTTAGACCACCCAGAAGTGCTTAAATATATCCTATATTAGGTTTTAATGCTTTTGGATGAATTTTTATTTCTAAGTTTACATCTTATTAGATAATTAGGATTATATTCTTAGAGTGTGAGGACTTATGATTTATGGTCTGCTTTAGAACCTAGATCTAAGTTGGGCAGTACAGAGTAGTAACCTTAACCTATTCTAATGAAATAAATCTTTTATGGACTTATATCTTACCTGGAGTAGAATGCAAAAGAAACCCCCTAACGGCTTTAAAACCTTGATTCGAGTCTTATGAAAGAAGGATATGTTGTTATTATTTAAGTTTTTGGAACGTAGGGTTGATTTGAAGAGAAATTCTTAAGTAGCCTTATGCTTATGAAGGGTATTCATGATTTTAAAATTGAATGCAATTAAATTTTAATTATTTTTATTTATTTTTAATGCAGTGCATGTAAGTCAATTCTTACATAATAATCAAAATGCGAACTTTTAAAAAATGCTTAGAAAATAGATTTTTATCCTAAAAGAGGAGGCCTCCCCTGAGTTAGAATTACATCCTCATTGATCAAGTGCTCTACTTCTACCCACAGATAAGGAGGTTCCTAACAAGGAAGAAGGAAGGATATGATTTAAGTGACCCCAGCTCACCTCTGGCTTACTTTCTACTTTAGTTATCTATCTATATTATATTAAAAATTTTATTTTGTTATGAGTAAAAAAGTTTTTATTTTCTATAAACCTAACAAAATATCTTTGCACAGCACATGTAAGAAAGAAATCTGTAAAAATCAGGTAATTTTTAAGCATAATAAATTAAAATAGACATTAAACTAATCATAAAGAAAAGTAGAGAATGTCCAATATCGAAATGACAAGTGCCATTTCATACAACTCATAGTCTGTAGAAAAGCAAAGGTAGTCAGGCTCCACTAATAATAACATGGATTCTACGTCTATGAAATGATGAAAGTCCTTAAAAATTAAATTTTCTTAATCATTAAGTATTTTCTTTAGTTCTTCTTATTTGTTCAACTTCTTTTCTCCATGTTTGGTTCTTTATTTTTTTTACTGCAATAGTGCTTCTAAATAAAAAGAACTTTCTATTGAAGGATGTTCTTTCTTTTTTGGTTTCATATTTCTTTTCTAGGAAATATGCCTTATTTTAATAACTCTTTCCTCAAATCACATTTAAAGAAAAAAGTAAAATAACTCTATACTCCCTCCAAGCTAGTAAAGCAGTTTATATAAGCATCTCAAATAACATCACATCAAATCACAGAAGTATTTTGCTCACTTTTGAATAACCTATAAGCTTGGCCATACTTTTAATAATTGAAGGGGCTAAACAACACTAGTATTGGTAGAAAATTTGAATAGTTTAAGTTTTAAATAATGTTTAGCCCTCTTTTAATAATAGCCCTGCATAAGCATTTCCACCTGCAAAAAATTTTGATTAGCAGTAAACATCCACAAATTATAGGGAAAACAACAAAATCAATGTTGCAGAGCATATCATATCCTGCCATAACAAACAACACACCATGCACACAACAATATAAAAATAATTCCATATTTTTGGAAAAATGTAACAAAATAACTTTTAAACCTACAGCTAGAGTTGGTTGTTTTAATAAACCATATATAGTGTGTGCAAGAAGCTATGTGGTTTAGATATGCCCTAGGCTCATTATTGTATAAAGTTATCAACCATTTTTTAAATTTATTTTAGGCCAAGAGGTATTTAGTTTGAATTCAAGTTTTAATGCTTTAATATTTTGATATTTATTTTAAGGTATTTTAAATGTTGCATTTCATTAATAATTGGTTATCTAAAGTTCTTCATTTTTATTAGCCATTTAAATCCTTAATCTTTAAAAATACAATACACATATGTTCTTTAAATGAAATCTAACATAAGGTATGAAGCTTTATTTTATTAATAATTTTTGACTTGTTATTTAGGTTACGTGGAAATTTCCATTATTTATGCCAAAGTTACAGGGTTTATATCACCCCATTTCAGACCAATAGCCCTGCGTGCTTAGGTCTCCAAACAAATTACCCTTGTTATTATTTTTAGCTTTTGTTATTATTATTATTATTATTATTATTATTATTATTATTATTATTATTATTGGTTCATTAAGTTTGTTACTTACTAAATTTTTTAAGATTAAAAATAATTTCTTTATTATTTAAATATTATTATTATTAATAATTATATTTTATTCAACATTTGACTTCCAATTTTATTCAAGATCTTAAATGTTTCTAATTTTTAATAAATATAAGATTTAGTTCATTGTTCAATGACACCGTGTTTGTATGTTTTAGATTTTTTATTTAATTATGTTTTTAACAAATTCAGCTAATTGATTCTATTTATTTAATTGAGTAATTTGGGGATTTTTTGTTTATGCCTCGAATTAAGTCCAAACCTTTTGAAAACTTCCCCAAATATCCCTAATGACTTCTATGGATGATTACAAGTGATTAAAGTGATTTAATAATTTATTTGTTTAATTATATTATTTAAGTAATTATTAAAATTTCTTGATTTTTAATTAATTTTTATTTTTTTAAGAATTTGATGGGGCATCTAATTTTCTATGAAAGAGCATTTCATTTGTGATTAAATGAAATATACTTTGTATTTTTAGAGTAGAATTTCAATTTATAATGAATTAAAGAAAATTCTAAGCCAATTGTATAAGGTGACTTTAGTTGTTCTAATTGACAGGGCAAATGGTATTCAAATTTCATGAAATTTAAATTATCGGTTCACCAAAACAAGAGGTTCAATCCCAAGAAATTTGAAGTACATTGATGCCCTCCTAAGGTTTTAATCAATTGTTAATTTGCATGTTGCTATTCATTTAAGAATTTATTTTAGGGAAAGTAGACATGGAGGGAGGGGTGGTGGCCTAATAAGTGGTCATCTAACCCATGGACAATGTGGAATCAATCCAAATAAAACCATGGCTTAATTTCCATTAGATTTGCATAAATAACAATTTTAAATTTTAGGTTATTTTTTGACCGATGAACTTAGGTCAATTAATTGAATCCCTAAGTGGTTTAAAATTCAAATGGAAAATTTTGGAGATTTATAAATTTTAAAACATGGTAAGTGCATTTAATTAATAATTCCAATAACACCCATTAGGGTATTCTTGAAAATACATATAATTTGCTAGAAACTAAAGTGTCAAACCATAAGGATTTTGTACTGCTCCTAAAGAAAAATCTAATGATCCTACTAACACCGTAATAAGACAATTGTGTGAGGAGTTATAATTTTTTGAAGTTAAATTAATCTTTTGATTTTCTTAACCATAATTACACAGTTAGTAGGTCGTTTACATGCAACATGGTCTGATTATCTAGGTAACACTAGAGAAGGATTAAGGAGGAAGTTCAACTTTGGTCAGAGTGATCTCTCCAAAGCTCACTTAAACTCATCAAAAATTGCGAACATAGGGGCTTGGGAATTAATCCTAAAAGGCTCTAGAGGCTTTTTGATTAAAAGATGCAACCCTCTTTGAAAGAATTGGGATTTTTTATAGGAGTTTGTAGATGCATATAACCAACTAAATTTTTTGATTCATCCCTCTTTAGTCCCTCTGGCTTCTTGGGATGGTTAGATTGACCCATGGAGTGATTCTAGAGACTTCCTAATTTGAAGCGACATAGAGAGGGAGCTTGGGTTGAACCCATGGGCCATGTGCACGGTCAAAAAGATTTTAGTTAGCTCCGACCTCAACATGGGGTAGTAGATGTGGAGGACTATATGGAAGATTATTGAACACATTGCATCTACCAGTTTTCCATAGAGAGACTTGGATGTGCAATATGGCTTAGGATCAAGGGTTTTGGTCACATTAGGTCAGCCAATTTTATTTAGGCACGGTTTTGGCTTAAGAAAAGGTCATTTTGACCACTTGTGTCGATCCTTATGGCTTGCCTAAGTTTTTTTTTTTTGGTTGAAACCCACCGAAGGAGCCTACGTGTTAATAAAAAAAAAGGAGTACAAGTCCTTAAGGGCATCTCTACCTCTCTACTGCTCCAACGAGCAACAAAAAAATCAAAAGAAAACTTAAGAGTTGGAATTCCCCACTAAGCATGAATACAAGGAAGCCTAATAACACTCTAAAAAACCAATAGGGAAGGTAGAAAAGTAACCATTAAGCTTAGCCTTTCCCACCAAAAATGTACCGTGCACAAAACGAGAACAAGTCTCCAAAAACTTGTGAACAAGGCCTACAAGAACACTGAATAAAATAATTAAAAGTAATCAAAAAGAGAGAGCATACTAAGTAAAAACACTAATCAAATAATATAATCTAAATCTTAATAAAAGGTTATGCAAATTAACCATAAAATAAAACATAATGATATTAAGGAAATCCCTGCACTTAGCAAAATTGAAACTTAATAACAACAGCAACAAAATTAAATGACTATCAAAGATCAGACCACCACAACTACAGTTTAACACCTTGATATCACTAACACCACCAATGGGATAGCACTACCAGACATAATTCAGGATAAATAAGAAGTCCAGAGAGCAGATAAAGAAACCACTATTGAAGCAAAACACTACACCCTAGGAGCAGCCAAAGAAAGACTCCGGCCACGAAATACTAAACTCAAGATTTTAGAAAATATGATGAATATAGCATCCACTATTGAAGATAATCCAAGATAGATCATTCCATGCAGCCAGTAACAACTATAAAAAAGGTTCCACCGGGTAGAGATAGCAATAATAACCAGCCAAAAAGCACACTTATTAGAAGGGTCCTCAGCAATCAGACAACCATAATGTACCTGATGAACACGCCACCAAAAATTAAGAAAATGGACCAACCAACGAAATACAACCTCTGGTCCACAGAGAATAGAAAAGTAAATCCATGGTAGAAAAACTGGGATAAAAGAAAGGCTAATAGAGCTCAAGTAGAAGCAATGATAATAGTCATAAATTTTATAACCCCAATGCTGCTTAATCCTAGACCTAGACAAACACAAGAAAATGGAAAGAGCAGGACTAAATGAAAAGAAATACCGAGAATGGAACCACAGAATTGCTCAACCAGTAGGAGGAGAATTCCAGTCTCCAGCACCACCCAATCTATAGGATGAAAATGTAGCCCATAGAGGAAACCAAAGCCACCAGTAGTCCCACCTAAAATGCCAAAAAGTATTTTCACAATAATATTTTTTAACCACAGAAATAAAAAATGTAGAGAAAATAAAATGTAGTAAAAAGGTAAATGAACAAAAGACACCAAATTTTATAGTGGTTCAGTCCAACTAGACCTATGTCCACTCCCTGGAGACTCCTTCTCTAGGTATTGCACTTAACACTGGTGACTCTCCTTTTGCCCCCACAGCAAGGTAGAGAAGCCCATATAAAACCTCTTCCACCAACCCAGTGTGGAAGAGTACCGTCATCCTTTCTCACCCTCCTTATGATGGAAGAGTACCAACGCCCTATCATACCATCTTGGTGATGGCAGAGTATTGACATCCTTTCTCACCCTTCTGGTGATGGCATAGTACCGACATCCTTTCTCACCCTCCTGGTGATGGAAGAGTACCGACATCCTTTCTCACTCTCTGGGTGAAGGCAGAGTACCCAATCTCCTTTTAAAATTCTCTCTCAAGAGCCTTCAATAAAGTATGCAAGAACTCTGAAGAACAAATAAGAGATCCTCACTGTTGGGCAACTTTGTGAATCCCCTCACAAATACCTCTCCCAAGATCTCTCACTTTTCAATCTCAAGACACTCTCCCAAGCACACTCCTAAGGCACACTCAAGAGAAATTTGTAGAAAGATCTAAGAGTGTTAGTTTTTTCGACCATTATATAGAAAGGATAAGAAAAACCATCCAAAAAATTAAAAATTTCAAGTTGAACGGACTTGGATCATATAGTATAATCATACTTTATATGTATTAATAATTCAAAAAATGGATGTACGATGCTGTACGAACCTGATTTCATACTCTGTGGATCGCCTATATGAATTGACATTGTACTGTACGAACAGTTCAAAACTGAACTCATTCATTTCGTACGATCATGTATGAACCCCATTTCATGCTCTATTAGTCGTCTGTATGAACTGACATAGTACAATATGAACAGTTAAAATAAATCATGTTTTTCTTGGTATGAAAGTGGACAACACCATTTTGTACTTTGTGAATCATCTGTACGAACCTATTTCATACAGAATGAACATAAATTATATAGTACAAACATAAATCATATGGTATGAAAAGATTAACAAATTACAAGTTTGTATGTGATAATCTGGTAGGCACATATTTCATACTCTATTAATCGTCTATACGAACCAAGGATTGTACAGTACAAAAAAATTTTCTAACATGATTTGATTAACCGCATTTTAGGAGGAACTACCATGACAAACTGTCTAGTATAATTTTAAAATCATACAATATGATTACTTTTAAAATCTAAGTTTTGACTCACTCCCCCAGTTTGTGTGTGTAGTTACCTAATTACAATCACACTCTCTCATACTCAAGAAAAATAAAAAAGTTACAGACTTCATTACAAACCCTAATCTAATCTATCTTGAAATCTTCAATAGTCTGGAGTGTGATTTCCCTGAAATATTAGTACACATAAATAACACAAATAAAATATATCTAATATATGTTAGGAGAAACAGTAATAAACATAATAATATTTTGGTATCATCAAAAACTCACATGATATAAAAATATAGTTTTGAAAACTAAGTTGCAACAATCTCATATAAAAAATATAGTTTTGAAAACTAAGTTGCAACAATCTCCTCATTTTTTATGGTGGTAAAACTTTATTGTTTGAGTTAACATTTAAGCCCATTTTTCTCCTAAGCTCCCCTAAATGAGTGATCAATTTAAAACAAGGGATTCTAATAAAAATCAAAACCATAAAAAACAAACTAAACAAAAACAAAAAAGTTAAACAAAAACAAAAAAGTTAAACAAAAACAACACAACAAATACATATTAAAAAAAATTACAAAACCAAATAATCATACACACATACATCAAACAACACATCAAATAACCAATACATCAAACAAAAAATAAACAAACATCAAACAATTACTAATGACTCCCCCTTTTGACAACAGCAAAAAGAGAAGTACCTCTTGAACAGATAAGTTTTAATGGATAAAACAAAATAGTTGATGAAGAAGAATAATTTAAAGTAATTGCAAGTATAAGATTAACTTCGTAATGCTAGAAAAATAAAAACATAAATTTTAAATCAAGGAACAACTAAGATAAGAAAAGTCAACCAGATTTCCTATTCATTCTAGAAAAATCAAACAAAAATAATTACTACAAAAATGATGAAATAAAGATTAATTAGTTTCTAATTCAATAGCAAAGATTGTTATCGATATATGGATTTGTATAATAGATAGAATGATAAAGGAAATAACTGTATAAATGTTTCGATTGGCGACATTGCACATCTTTTAAATTTTTTGTGGCACACTTTATGTATCTTTTTCAGTTTGGGCTAATTTTGTGCCTCTTTTGACTTTGTCAAACATTTCATATTTTTTATTATTTGGCACATTTTGTGCACAACACTGTCGTTGCCAGATCCAAAGTCCTAGATGAGAAAAGTGGAGGGTTGTGTTAGGCAGTCGACAGCCAGCGTAAAACTTTTCGAATAATAATGACATGAATACTTTAAGAAATTTTGTTAATGCTAGGTCGTCCCCTGGAAGCGACACGCTGTATGGCCTGAATATAGCGACAAGTGTGCAAGGGCCGCTGCACCGCCGCCCGGGTGGAGTGTTAAATAGGCAAGGGTTCCCACATTAAGGAAGGATGTGGGCAAAGAAGCTAGTCCATGAAACTAAAATTAGGATAGGAACTTGGAATATAGGTTCCCTTACAGGAAAATTAATGGAATTAATAGATATTATGATTCATAGGAAGATAAATATTTTGTGCATTCAGGAAACTAAATGGATTGGAGAGAAGGCTAAGGAGATTGATAGTTTAGGATTTAAACTTTGGTATTCGGGTAGGAGTTGTACTTGAAATGGTGTAAGCGTGATTTTAGATAAGAGTTTGAAGGATAATGTTATAAATATTAATGGAATTGGAGATAGAATTATAGCTTTAAAGATTGTTGTTGATGCTAAGGCTGTTAACATTATAAGTGCTTATGCTCCTCAAGTGGGTTTGGATATGGATTTAAAATTAAAATTTTGGAATGACTTAGAAGAATTAATACAAAAGATACCTCTTGAAGAAAGTGTTTTTATTGGAGGAATTTAAATGGACATGTTGGTAGAGAGGTAGATGATCTTAATAGCATTCATGGTGGCCATGGGTTTTGGAACGACAAATGAAGGTGGTAAGTCCATATTAGATTTTTATTTAGCTTATGATTTTTTAATTGCTAATACCTTATTTAAGAAAAGGAATGAGCATCTCATTACTTATAAAAATGGATATAGTAAAACTCAGATTGATTATTTTCTTATAAGAAAATTAGATCGTTTAGATTGCAAAGATTGTAAAGTTATTCCGAGTGAAAATTTATGTACCCAACATCATTTATTAGTTTTGGACTTTAAGGTAATGGGGAAGAAAATAAAAAATAAAGTAAAATTATTTTCTAGGATTAGATGGGGGCATTTAAAGAACATTAACAAAAATATTTTTGAGAGTAAGATTTTAGATCTTAAGATTTTGTCTGTGCATAAGGATGCTAATGTTATGTGGGAAAAAGTGGCTAGTGATATTAAGAATATTGCAAAAGATGTGCTTGGAGTTTCAAAGGGAAAAGATCCTAATAGCAAAAATAGTTGGTGGTGGAATCCAAATGTGCAAGAAAAGATTAAAAATAAGAAGATTTGTTATAAAAATTGGTTTAATTGTAAAAATTCTGATAATTGGAAATTATATAAAGAGGCACGTAAGGAATCTAAGAAAGCAATATGCGATGAAAAGAGTTTAGCTTTTAGTGATTTATATAATAGATTGGATACTAAGGAGGGAGAAAGATATATGTATAAGTTAGCCAAACAAAGAGATAGGAGTAGTAAAGATTTAGTTCAAGTGAAGTGTATTATAGATGAGGATCAAAAAGTACTTTTTTTAGAAGATGATATTCAACAAAGGTGGATGAGATATTTTGCTAAACTTTTTAATAAAGAATGTGAAAATAAAATTGACTGTAGTGACCTTAGCACCCTAAATGAAAATATAGAATTTTGTTTTTATCGGCGTATTAGTAAAACCGAAGTTAGAGAGGCTTTAAAGAAAATGAAGGGTGGAAAAGCTGTTGGACCTGATGATATTCCAATAGAGGCGTGGAAATGCTTAGGAGAAGAAGGAATTCTTGGCTTACTAAATTTTTTAATACTGTTTTGAAGACTAAAAAGATGCCAGATGAGTGGAGAATGAGTGTGTTAATCCCTATTTTTAAGAATAAAGGTGATGCACAAAATTGTGTGAATTATAGAGGAATTAAGTTATTGTGTCATACTTTAAAACTATGGGAATGAGTTATGGAGCATAGGTTGCGGCGTGATACTAATGTTTCTCAAAATCAATTTGGATTCATGTCGGGTAGGTCTACTATGGAAGCCATACATTTATTAAGAGGTTTGATGGAGAAATATAGAGAGAATAAGGAGGATTTACATATGATATTTATTGATTTAAAAAAAGCATATGATAAAGTTCCAAGAGAAGTGCTATGGTGATTTTTTGAAAAGAAAGGAGTTAATAATGCTTATATTCAAATCATTAAAGATATGTATGTAGGTGCTATTACTTGTGTTCAAATACAAGGTGGTTTGACCAAGTATTTCCCTATTTCGATTGGATTACATCAAGGATCAGCCTTAAGCCCATATCTTTTTGCCTTAGTCATGGATGTTCTCACTAGACATTTGCAAGAGGATGTACCTTGGTGTATGCTTTTTGCTGATGATATTCTTCTTGTTGATAAGACTAAAGAGGGAGTTGAAGGTAAACTTAAATCATGGAGGTCAGCCTTAGAGTCTAAAGGTTTTTGCTTGAGTAGATCTAAAATAGAATATATGGAGTGTAATTTTAGTAATAATAGACCTAGTGAAGGGATTGTGACTTTGGCCGATCAAGTCATTAGTAAGAGTACATGTTTTAGATATCTTGGATCTATTGTTTAGAGTGATGGTGAAATAGATGGGGATATTATCAGCAGAATCCAAGTGGGATGGCTGAAGTGGAGGAATGCATCGAGCTTATTGTGTGATAGAAAAGTACCCCTCCAACTTAAGGGAAAATTCTATAAGATAGTGGTGAGACCTGCAATGCTTTATGGTGACGAATGTTGGCCATTAAAAGAGAAGCATAATTCTAAGTTAAGTGTTGCAGAGATGAGGATGCTCAAGTGGATGAGTGGCTTTACCCTTAGAGATAGGATACAAAATGAGCATATTCATGAAAAGGTTGGAGTAGATCCAGTGGAAGATAAGAATAGAGAGAGTCGCCTTAAATGGTTTGGTCACATAAAACGGCAGCCTCCCGATGACCCAGTTAGGAAAGTAGAGGTCTTAGATTTGACTTATGTTAAGAAAGGTAGAGGTAGACCTAAAAAGACTTGGTTAGAAAATATTAGAAATGATCTTTATTTATTAGATTTAAACGAGAATTTGACTTTTAACAGGACACAATGGAGAAAAACAATTCATGTAGCTGACCCTACGTAGTGGGATAAAGGCTTGATGTTGTTGTTGTTTGGCACGTTTTGTGTACCTTTTTAAAATTTTTTGTCTTTCCAATATCAATAAATCTTTAACAAAAATTTTAATAATTAATAAAGATAAACACATTGACAAAGAATTAAAATAGAATAAGACACCTGTTTTGCAATAATTATAGCTAAGTAATACTTATCTATAAGAACAAGAAATTGATTATCCAATCTACATCCAGTCATAATATAATTTAAAATTTTGAGATATTAAATTTGCAAGGAAATTAATTTATATAGCAAAGTAATTAAAAATTCCATTTTACAAATCAACTACAAATGATTTGTCTTAAAAAAACATAAACATTTCAAGAAGAGTAATTTTAAATCATGTCAAAATATCATTTCATTTAACACTTATAACACTTACACTCATACATCATGCTGGACCCACAACATATAATACTAATAACACTTATAATACTGATACCATGAAGAACCACAACATAGAGAAGCCACAACATAGAGAGGCTAACACTTGAAATCAAAACAAACATATCAGACAACTATATAAAATGTAGGCAACTAAGTGTCCTAAGGCCACACTTTCCTTCCTCCTTTTTGAGGGAGTCCAATATCAGAAAGTTTATAGATGTAGTCCATGATTCATTGGGCTTCATCAATAAGAGAATTTGTCATGATCAAGTATGTGATAATAGACAAGAAAGGAGTCAGATTGATATGATCACCAAATTTGGGAATAATTAAAGTTCTCAAGACATGCTCGATGATCCTAGTATTCTGGTTAAGGGAATACACATGAGCAAGATGGTTTACTTGTGCAACACCTCTAAGAGTTTGGTTTATTTCTGACCAATCAAAATCCACTCTAAAGGTCATGGTGTGTACTCTAACCCCTTGAGTCCTTAGGTAAAGGTAGTTGCTAAGTCTTCCTTGGTAATTTTAACTTGCTGTTTAAAAACATAAAAGGTAATCCTAAATTAATCATGGTTCACTTTCATGTTTGAAAGAAAGATTTGGAAAGTTTCTTTATGATAAGCATAGATCAAGGTGAGGATAAAAGAAAACTGGTTTGAGGCGAAAAGGGGCATAATAAAGGAGTTTTTGTCACTTTGAATAAGAAGTCGAGAGGGGGTAAACTTGGCTCGAACAAAATGATCGAATGCTTCCTTATTCGCCTTAGAAAGAAAATCATCATCTCTACCTAAGCGAGAGGATGAGCCCCTGGAAGTACGAGGATGTTCGCTAGTACTAGCCATTTCTACAGAAGGGCACAAGAAGGTTTGGGATCAAATGAGAATATGAAAACAAATCCACCACCTTCTAATTTAAAGAGAAACGACCTATCATATAGTACAAAACTTATTTCATACATACGATTTCAAAATGATACAAGATGAAAAATATTTTGTACCTATGAATGGAAACAACCAAAAATGAAATGACTTTTTGTAAACATCCACTCTCGAGGAGTCATTTCGTATAGGCATTTTGACTACACAATCGTATGCACGAACACGTGTTCATCCGGGATGATCAGAATATAAAAGATCATTCTAGGGCTGTTAGGTTCATCCATATGAAAAACTAACAACAATATTGTACAGAAGAAATGGGATTTCATATGTACGATCTTTTGAAATAACTATCATTTGGAAAATGTGCCCCATTCATATAGATAAAATGCTAATGAATCATATAGTATGACCGTGCCATCGTACAGTATGATGTGCTTGAAAAAATCTCATTTTGTCTATTTAGTTCTTGAAAAGTATCATGTACATGCTAATGAATCTGTATAATACGAAAGTGATTCGTACAATACGAATGAAATTGAACTTAAGACATGATAAACTAGACTCTTGATCAAAAACAACCCACACAAGATCCACGAAATGTAAAGCTAAAAACAAAATAATAGAAATACAAATGAAAAATAAACACAATACAGAGAATGGGAAAAATAAATTTAAAAGCATTAACAAAATACAAACAAACCAAAAATAAGAGACAAACAACAAACATCAATATATATGAAATATATTATAAATCTAATTTGTAGAATTTAAATTTTAAGCATTGAGATCAGTGACACCTAATCTGGTTCTCAAGGTGCTAAATGTTTCAAAAGCCAATGGTTTTGTGAAAATATCTACAAGTTGATTCTCGGTAACTACATGGTGTAATTCAATTTCTCCTTTAGCCACATGATCTCTAATGAAGTGATGCCTTATATCTATATCTTTGGTTCTAAAATGTTGAATAGGATTCTTTGAAAAGCATATAACACTTGTATTATCACAAACAATTAGAATAATTCCAATAGAAAATCCTAAATTAATTAGTTGTTATTTTAACCAAAGAACCTGCGCCACATAACTACCTAAGGCAATATATTCTGCTTCACCAGTAGAAAGAGCTACTAACTTTTGCTTTCTGCTGGACCAAGAAACTAAGGAGTTTCCTATAAAACTATAAGTCCAGATGTCCTCTTTCTATCTACCCTACACCCAGTAAAATCTGAATCAGAATATCTAATGATTTCAAATGAAGAGCTAGGCTTAGGATCCCAAATCCCTAAATTTTGAGTTTGCAAAAGATATCTTTGAATTCTCTTAACAACAGTCAGATGTGATTCCTTTGGATTAGCTTGAAATCTAGCACATAAACAAACACTAAATATGATATCTGGTTTGCTAGAAGTCAAGTAAAATAATGATCTAATTATTCCTCTAAATTTCTTTTGATTAATATATTTTCCCTTAGGGTCCTTATCCAACTACACTAAAGAACTCATTGGTGTACTCACTGGTTTAGAATTATCCATTTTATTTTTCTTGAGGATGTCGTTAATATACTTTGACTGGCTAAGAAATAGTCCTTATTTATTTTATTTTATACTAAAACTAAGAAACTAACTTAAGTCACCCATAAAACTCATTTCAAACTCACTACTCATTGTCTTTGAAAATTTATCGCAAAGATTTTTATTAGTGGATCCAAGCAAGATATTATCAATATATATTTGTATAATGAGTATGTCATCTCTTATCCTTTTCAAGAAGAGAGTGGTATCCACACTTCCTTTAATAAATGATCTCTCCAATAGGAAAGTTCTTAACCTCTCATATCAAGCCCTAGGTGCCTATTTTAATCCATACAATGCCTTTTTCAATTTAAACACATGATTAGGGAATTTTGAATTTTCAAAACCTGGAGGTTGCTCAACATAAACATCCTCTTATATCACCCCATTAATAAAGGTACTCTTAACATCCATTTGAAATAATTTAAAACCTTTAAAACAAGCAAAGGCTAATAATACCCTTATCGCTTCAAGTCTGGCTACAGGGGCAAAAGTTTCATCTAAATTAATTTCTTCTATTTGATTATACCCCTTGGCTACCAATCATACCCTGTTTCTAATCACAACACCTGAATCATTCATTTTATTTTTGAACACCCACATTGTTCCAACAACACTTTGATCCTTAGGCCTTTCAATCAATTCCAAAACATTATTTCTAACAAATTGATTCAATTCATGAGAGGAGAAATCATTGGAAAATGGTAGAAACATATTATTCTGATGATTTCCCTTCCATTAGTGGTGGTGATTTTACCCGTATCATTTGTAAGGAAAGGAAAAAAGGTGGAAAGAGATTCTCGTTATCTCAAGGTTCCAAGGAAATCAAGGAATTCATGGCTAAAGATGATTTTCAAGATGTTGGGGTGATTGGACCAAAATTTACTTATTGCAATAAAAGGAAGGTTTGGTAAAATTTTGGGAAAAATTGGATAGAATTTACCAAAATTCTAAATCTCTCCAATGTATTTCTTGTGCTATGGTTAAGCACTTGCCAAGATTTCCTCTGCTCATTGTCCTATCTTACTTAATCTTATTGACGCTCATTGTACTAGTATTAGAGTTACTAGATATGAAAATATATGGACTTCTTATCTTGCATCCAGCTGCATAGTGAGTAAAGCTTGGAGAAAGTATGATTTTGGAAGTGCAAATGTTGTTCTTTAAAGAAAGATGTAAAGTTCTCTTAGGAATCTATACTTTTGGAGCAGAAATAAGCTGGAAGAGCTTAATAGGCTGAAGGATAAATTACAAGAAAAAAATTTTGTTTTATAAAAACTTGAATGTTTTGAAAATAAACTTAATTCTAAGATTTTGTTGGAGTTCATATGTAAAGTTCATGAATTAAATATTACCCATGCAAGACTTTCTACATGGTGGAGACAAAGAGCCAAATCTAGATGGCTAGAAGAAGGAGATAATAATTCCCATTTCTCTCATGCTTATGCTTCGGCTAGAAGGAATAAAAATATGATTAATCAAATTTTTAACATAAATTGAAGTATTATAGTGGATCCTCAAGAAATTAACGAATCTTTCCTTCAGTTCTTTCAGTAAAAATGGAGAGAAAGATAGTGTCAGTTGAAGCATTGGCTAGGTTTTATCTTTGATCAATAAGTAGATGATGAAAAGAAAAAACAAATGGTTATTGACTTCACTAAAGAAAAGATATTTTTTGGTTGTCAAGCAAATGAGTAATAATAAATCATTTAGAATTGATTGTATAAATGCTTATTTTTTAAAAAACTATTGGGAGGTTGTTCAAACTAAATTATGCAATGTTGTTAATAATTTCTTTCAAAATTGGAGTTATGCCAAAATTTTGGAAGGATACTCTTATTGTTATCATTCCTAAAATTTGGGAATGTTTTGGATCCAATTAAATTCAAACCCATTTGTTTATGCCAAATCATTTATAGGATTGCTGCAGGGATGATTGTAAATAGGATGAAGTTTTTTATTCTTAAGATTATATCTTAGGAGCAATTGTATTTGCTCAAGGAAGAAATATTTTAAATAAATGTCTTCTTGTATAAGAGGTTTTTAATAAGTTTATTTTCTCTATTACAAACTAGATTTTATGGCATTAAAGATAGATATGTAACAAGCTTATAAAAGCATATGTTAGGATACTTTAAGCCAGATATTAAGGATGATGGGGTTCCATGAAAAATTCTCAAATTGGATCATTCAATGTGTGACCAATCTGATATTCTCAATTATTATTAATGGGAGAAGAAGTGATTGGATATAAGTAAAATGTGGATTTAAACAAGGTTGCCCATTGTCACCTTATGTTTTTATTTGTGTTATGAACTTATTTCAAAAGCTTTCAAGCAAAGACGAGGTGAGTTGGCAATCAGAATTGCTACAAATGTTAATAGAATTTCACATCTCATGTATACAGACGACATTCTAATATTTTTAAAAGCCAACAAGAGAGATGCTCTCAATTTTAACAAGATCCTTTCTGATTATCCTTTAGACTCCACAGAACGTATACTATTACAAGTCTATGATGTTATTTGGAAAGAAGGTATCTGCTATGAGAAAAAAAATCTTTCGAAGGTAATGAGATTAAGAGTTCTCAAAGAGATAACTTATTTGGGGGTGAAGATTTCATTAAGAAGGATGGTTGCTTCATATTTCCAGCCAGTTTTGAATCAACTATTGGACAAATTAAATACATGGGGAAGCCGTACTTTATCTTTGGCTGGAAGGATTATTCTCATCAAAACAACTTTCTCTTAAATTCCTTCATTCATTATAACTCATTCTATGGTTCCAGAAGGAGTATTAGATGATTTAGATGAGATGTATAGAAATTTTATTTGGCATTAAAATGAGGGAAGGCAAAGAATGTTTATGTTTCTTGTGAGATTATTTTTCTTTTCAACGATATGGGCGGATTGCATGTCCAAGGTGCTGCCTCAATACAAGGGCTTTGAGATCATGTCTTGCATGGAACCAGATCCAGAATCCTCACACATTTCTTAATAAAAATATCATGTTCAAGTATGGAAAGAATATATGGGGTGGTGAAATTAAGAGGGGAGCTTCACTTGTTTGGAGAATTTTGCTTAATGGAGCTATTTTCCTGTAGCTTATAATCATATGGAAAGTTGCCATAGGTCAGAATATTAGGGTGTCAGATGATGTCTAGATATACCAGATAGATTTCTAAATACTTGTCCAACACACTACAAATTTTACATTTATAAAACATGAAGGTGGCCCAGCTACGAATGAGCAAGGTCACTGGAATGGAACTGAACTACAAAAATTCTTTGGTGAGAAATTAATAAAGCATGTTTAAGAAATTCCTCTTTGTCCTAATCTGACTAAAGATACACCTAGATAAATAAAACCTACATCAGGTAAAATATTACTACTATGACTTTAGAAAAATTAGTGAATAACTATTATTCAAGTTTCAATTGTATGGAATGGATGAAAGGCTGAAAGTAAGGCCCAAAGAGAAGTAATTAAAGTGGAGAATTAGTAGAACAGTTGTGCCAACTAATTCTTGGCTCAGATTTAAAAGACTCAACAATGATGATTCATGTCCTTGAGGATGCTTGGCAAGAGAAGATATTGATCAAATTATAGTTCAGTGCAATAAATTGAAAGAGATAATTAACATATTTAAACAGTGGGGTTGTTACATATTAGATTTCCAAAATTATTCACATTGTGTGGAAATGATGGAAAAGGATTAGTATGTAATCCAGGATTGGTCATATTACCTATATTTGTTGTCTGCCATTCATGTAAAGCCAATAATTTTTTTAAACATGGAAAATTTGTGTAATCTACATCAGTTATTATTGCTAAGGTGTTATCCTCATCTATTCAACATCACTTGGATCCAATTCTTTATAAATGGGATGTTAACTAGCTCTATGAGCTGAATAAAAAATTTTGGCATCCCCCACCTAAAGAATGGATGAAGTTAAATATAGATGCACCTCCTCTCTATTCAAATAGTCCTAGAATTGCTAGAGTCATTAGAGATCATAGAGGTAGATTTCTTCTAGCTTATGGAAAGAAACTTTTGCACTGGGATATCTCTGAGCTAGAATTGCTTGCAATTTTAACTGTCAAATCTTGCATCAAGTGTTGATGTTTTAGAAATAAGGAATCATCATTGAGGGGATAATGTAAATATTATAAAGATGTTATAGTTTTCATTGCAGTACCTTTAGTAGAACTACACAGGAAGAATCAACCTTGAATTTTGTTTTATTAAAAAATTCAATAATGTTATTTTTCATTATGTTCCAAGGTCTTGTAATAATGTAGCTTATTTAGCTCTAAACTTGCTATTTTAGGTGATTTTTTTTTTGACACGTTAGTAGATAACAACCTCTTATCAAGTTTGTTGTCCTTGATCAAGGAGGAATGTGATAGGGTGGCTACCGCATAGCATTTTGTACTTCTTTTCTTTATTTTTCTAATGCAATTTGAAGAAATTAAAAAAAAAGGGGTTCATTTGGGGAAAAAATAAAAAATCTCCTAATTACATGAATTAATTAAAATCATTAAAATGGTTGAACTTGTAAAAATCATTACTAATTTCCAAAAATCTAACTGACACAAACTCAAGGGAATTGAACTCATAATTGGATCTACTATTTATAAAAAATATAAAATTTGTACAATTTGATGTAAATCAAGAAAAAAAAATTTGGCCAAATTTAATTAATTAAATATGACGGAACTTATAAAAATCATAACTAATTTGATAAAACTCCAATTGACACAAACTCAAATGCATTCGAATCATAATTAGGTTTAGTATTTATGAAAAATAATAAAATTTTAGAATTAGATATAAATAAAAGGTTCAAAAATTGGTCAAACCGAATTCATTAAATAATTCAATAAATGTCAAAATTTAATAAATCACCAAAACTTTAGCCAATAACTTCCACAATGAATTAAATTAAATGAATAATTGAAATGAATAATCAACACTTTGTTGAAAGGTTTATAGGTTGAGAATCTTGAGTTGCAGGACTACGTGTCCTAAGGACACTTTGGTCATAATGCATGTTATAATAATGTCATGAATGAATTCACAAGATGAAAATGTTAAATTATAAATCTTATAAATTATTAATTAATGAAATGTCTTAATTAAAAAGAAAAAACCAATAATCAAACTTAAATAAATAGGTAATTGATGGGTAATATGGGCTAACAAGCTATTAACTTAGCCTCAAGAAGGCTGAAATAAATCTTATATTCCTAGTTTAACAAAGGCAATTACTATTCAACCTAAATAGCCACTAAAATCTGTAATAAAACACTTAGACATTGAATCTTTCATACCCTTATGCTTGACTCATATTACGAAGGCAAAAGTGTATTGGATTGGAAAGCTTAACGACCAAACACCTAATCAAAATGCACGGACACTGTGCAACCTATCTTCTTCATTTTTGGAGGATTAATAGCATTACAAATATGATCCTAGGACTTACTATTTAATGACTTCTGGCTCCTAGAAGTTATTAAGCATTTTGTTCTTTTAAATCTAAAGCTAAACACTTGCAATAATTAAAATACACCTAAAATAAACCCAAAACTTATAAAATATTAAAACTTGAATTTAAATCAACCATCAATGGCCTTAAACAAACAAATCAATTTTAGATAACTTTAAACTAATAAAACCTAATATATATCTATGCCACACAACCTTATACACACACTTTAGATGGTTTACAAGGACAACCAACGTTAGCCTAAGTTAGGCTAGTGGTTTTATTTGGTTTACTTGGAGTACCTTTCCCAAAGGGTATTCATGTGTGGTGTGTTTACTTTCTATATCTGGATTTCATATTTTTATTTCTGTTGGTGCACATTTGAAGTAGGCTCTTAGGTTATTTTATATTTATTTGTAAACACTCACATAGCATTACATATGTATATTTTTTTTATATTGCTATTTTATATTCCTACAGAGTAGAATGTACATAGGCAATGATACAAGTAGAAGGAAAATGATATAAATTTAAATGTTTTAGATACAAGTATATCTATTTTGAGTTGTACAGTGTCAAGAGTTGTAAAAGATTTAAAAGAGGTTGTTTATATATATATATATATATATATATATATATATATATATATATATATATATATATATATATATATATATATATATTCCAAAACGAACTTATTCTTCTTTCTTTAAAGATCATTGTCTTTTAAAATTTTGTAGAAGATATAGAAGCCAGAAAAATGAAGAACAAAATAAATAATCATATTCAAATATACATCGTATAGGAAAAGAAATCTTAGATTATTATTGGTGGAGCCTAGCCTGCTTTACTTTATAGTAGACCCTAGGTTATACTATATAAAATCATTAATGAATAAATGTTTTTATTTATTCATTATAGTTCATGCATCATTGCATTGTGCAATCTTGTACACATTATAAAGTCCTTATTAAAGTTTTCTTAATTATAACTCGTTGATTCTAAGGATAGAGCCATCGAATCCTTTATTCATACAGTGATTGATTATGATTAGGGCTATTAGTTGGCTACTTACTCTAGGAAAGTGTGTGTCCATATTATATACACCTGTCAGTCTCTACATACTCTTTCTATTTTGCTTCAAATATAAAGTCTAAATCTAAATTGCAAATTCAAATTAAACATTTGTAATCTAAATTCTGTATAATGAAATCTTGATAACCCAAGCCTTTTTTAAATCTAAATGAATTTGAAAATCTTGAATTTTTTGCTTTAATTAAGAGTTTTTTCTTTAGATTTGTAATTAACTATAGGGGCTTGGCCCAATAGGAAGTCTAGAATTAGAATGTATAACTAAAAAAAATCCTACCCTAATTCCTTTTTAAGAGAGAGGAAGAATTTGTGGACATAGAGTTATCTTTAAACATTGGTTCTTTTTCTTAATCAAAAAGTTATGTGAATATACCTTTTGTCCTTAGGGAAGAATTGAATATTCCTTATTCTCTTTAATTATAAAAATAAATACATTGATTTACTTTTATGACCAAAATGACAAGTGAATATTCTTTTTATCCATAAAGAATAATTGAATATTCCTTATTTTTTTTTAATATGAAAATAAATACATTGATTTAGTTTGATGGTTAAAATGATAAGTGAATATTCCTTTTATCCTTAGGGATGAATTGAATATTTCTTATGCTAAATTTGATTATAAAAATAAATTGAGTTTCTCTATCTGAATTGATAGTGAAACATTAGTTTGTTTCTGAGGATGGTATAATCTTAATTTATGCAGATTTGACATACTAAACATTTAAAGAAAATCATATGGCAAATAAACATAAAGTTTGTCCATTGATGTTTTTGGTGACTCCACTAGGGGTGCACTTCTCTCTCCATCTTTAGTGAAGACAAAACTTTTTAAATACATATGTATTTAATTAAATGCTTGGGTTATAATATTTTATGTATATGAATGTTTTTTTAAAATTTAAGCCATGTATATGCATGATTATTTAAATTTTAGTCTTATATGTAAATCTTAACTCACATTAACATGTCCCATGGTTATGTAGCTTCATCATAAAAACTAAGCAAACTAGCCAACCAACATAATGAATTAATCAAAGGTCGGTTAGGGGTTCTGCCCGTATATAATCTAGCATTTGCATGTTTATTTAAATTTCAATTTTGTTCATCTCTGTTTACTCACTTAAGCATGTCCCAAGGTTACTTGATTCTATCCTAAAATCTAAGTTGAGTAGGCCAACAAGAATGCCAAATTGGTCCGAGGTCAGGTAGGGGTTCTTCTTAGAGGTGTAAACAAGTCTAGTCGAGTTTTGGCACTATCGAGCTTAGCTAGGTAGCTAGAAAGCGAGCTCAAACTTTTGCTCGAGCTCGAGTCGAGCTCAAAAGTCAAGCTCGTGCTCAACTCGTGACACTGTACCGAGCTCATCGAGCCTCTCGATTTCTCGCCTGCGTAGGTTTCACGCTCGCCTATTTTGTTTTCCCACCCAATGTTTTGCACAAATTTTTCCACCCAGTTTTCCCACAGCTGCCATGCTTTGAAATATAAATGTTTAATAATAAGTAAAGCTTTAAAAAGAAATCCTAACTTGGTTGACAACTTTTCTAAATTTGGAAATCTAAAATTATATCCTATGGAGAATAAAACATTCATATTTTAATTTTGGCCAGTCGCAACATTTATTTGAAAATTTCATTGTTTAATATTAAGTAAAGTAAAGATGCAACCATTTATTACCATTGACATTTGAGAATTTTTTTATTAAAAAAATTGGCGGTAAATCGAGCAGCATTTAAAATTTGAACTTATTTTTTTAATAACTTTTAAAAGTTATAAAAATATTATTTATTAAAAAAATTTAAATAGTAATTTGAGCTGGATCTCGAGCTCACGAACCAAGCCTCATAGAGCTCAAACTTGAGCTTGACTCATGAGCTCAATAAGCTCGGCTCGTGAGCCCATTAATGAGCCGATCTCAAGCTGGCTTGCTCACTTACACCCTTATTTCTTCATATGTATAGTCTTGCAATTACATGTTTATTTAAATTTTAGTTTTATATGTCTATGTTTAGTCATGTAAAAATGTCTTATGGTTATTTGGTTTTATCCTAAAAACTAAGCAGAATAGGCTAACCAGAATACTAAATCTATCCTATGTTAAGTAGGGTTATGCCCAAGTGTAGTCTTACATGTGTATATAAATTTTAGTCTTTAGATTATAAATCTTAAAATCATCTCCCCTCTTATACAAAATACTTTCACTGAAGTCAATGTCTAAATCCAAATCTAAATCTTATCATACTTATCTTCACAATCTAAAAATTTATGGACAAGGCTCCTAGTCAAATAATTGTCGAAAAATCCAAACTCAAATCTAACTTCAATCATCACCTCCAATTTAAAGCCATTTAGATTGGAGCCATTGCCAAATCATTGAAACCAACCTTAAATTCTAACTTCAATCATTCTCATAGTCTATGCCTTCTTAGATTAAGTCCATATCTAAACTTATTGAAAAATTAAATTCAAAATGTTCGATACACTTCAGTTTAATCTAATTCTCATGATATTCTTCAGACTTATATCTTGCCTAAGGGTTAGTGAACTTTGGATATTGATACACAATTAAGTTCAATTATTGAAGGATTTTTAGAAAAATGAAATTCTCCTTCAACATCAATGTTAACATGACTATAAATCAAGGCCCACATGTTGAGGGTACTATCATACAATTTGGATCAGTTGACAACGTTCAGTTAAACTTTTGTGGATGACAAGCTAAGGTGGTCAAAATTGAATCCATTACTACTGTGTTAATTAAATCATTGCTTGCTAAAATAATTATTAAAGGTGGGTTTGAAGCTACTCCAATAGCTACTAAACCTTTAGTATTTTCTCGACTCACCTTCCTAGGACTATCTGCCTATCAAAAGGGAAAGTATGTTGCAATTGAACTCCCATATGTGGGAAAATTTGTGATGGGGTCATCCTCCAACACTATAGAGATGACTAAATCTCAGCGATGGAACATGAACCACGGTCTAAGGTACAGAATAGAAAAAGTCAAGATGATGGAAGAAAATAATCTAATTAATGTTATTGTTGAGGAATCTAAATTGAGGTCCTTGGAACTGATGATTGAAGAGATTAAAATTCTATTTAACTCTCCAATGGCAAGTGTTAATCAATTTCATCCTTTATCTTATACTATTGGAGAAGAAAACATTCTCCAAATAGTGAACTCATCACCTTCAGCTTTATCCAAAGCATCAATTGTAATGTCTCTATCTAAGAGAAAGAGAAAGTTTAAGAATTTGTTGGATGGATTGGTTTGTAACCATACAAATAATTATGAACAATCTATGTCAGATTTCCAAAACTAATGAACGAGGTAATCCTTGTTGGAGTTGAAACAGAATTGGGTAGAGAAAGAGTTATTCCTCCATTAGAAAAGTGAAAGATTCTAGAAAGAAATCATAAATCAGTGAAGTCATTAACAGGAGGACATCATCAAAGAGAGTCAAGAGAATTCTCTCAAGTCAATCATGACTCAATTTCTATTAATGATAAAAGATATAAAGCTGTGAGTTATTGAAGATATAACCTTATTAATCCTCCCAATTTTGTTCAACTAAAAAGTGAAGTGACAAAAATGTCCCATCAATCCTAGGATCACCAAACACCAAGAATTGATTGGCATCATTTTGAAGGTAGTCAATCATTTCTTATCCCATTATGATAACACTAAAATTAATAAATCCGTCAAACTCACTATCTAATAAGAAGAAGGTTTGACATCCTGAAATTATTATCACTTATATTATACCTATCATCAATAGAGAATGTGTAATGTAGGAAATGAGAAAGAAGATTAAATATAAAGTAGAGTGTTCCACCAAGCAGTATATCACGATCAACCCACACAATGTGCTAGGGAAATCCATAGAACAAATGATGAGTTACCTAAAAGAAAACATAAAGAAAATAGATGAATAAGAAGCTAATGAGATAGCAGCATTGAATGGTCTAGATGAAGAGATGAATAAAATTGTATTCATGTTGAATATACAATCATTAATTATAAAAGATAAAGGAAAAAAAAATGAATACATTTGATGTTGAAAATAAGGAAGAAAAAGAAGAAGATGAAGAATATGCTTCAAATCTGACTGGCAGTCCTTAGAACAACTGAGTCAAGAAGATGAGAAAATATTGAAGATGGAATTGAAAATGGAAGATTTAATGATTGCTATGGCTAGTTTACAAAGTAAAGAGGTCCCTTCTATAAAATCTCAATTATATTCAATTCCAATCGAGTTTGTACAACATTGTAGTAAACCTAAAAAGGTAGTGATAGAAAATAAAATTAAGGATAAAAAGTTAGAGAAGGATATAGTTTAAATGATTTTCATTAAGGAAATGACAGATCAATAAGTTAAAGAGCATCTAGCATAGTCAAAGGGTACTTCATCTATTTTAAGGGATTTGAAAATCTTAAGTAACACTTAGCACATTTTAGGGCTAGTTATTACAATACAGGAGGCAGCGACGCTCTATTATTCAAACAATTTGTAAGCAATTTATCTAGAATAACATTTGAATGGTATGATAAAATATCCAATTGGCTAGTGCAGTTCATCACAGAGTTAGAACAAATATTTATAAAAAGGTTTGTTGGAGAACATCACCATGTCATAGTTAGAGATCTGGTAGTTGAAAAATAGAAACCATATGAAAGCCTAGTAGAGTATATCTTAAGATAGAGAAATATTAGCATGGAATGAAAACCTGAACTCCAGGAGTACCATGCTGTAGAGATTGTGTTAAAGAATATCTTTGGTCCAATCGCTTTTCTACTAAAAGGTTTCACAATCAGAACTTTTGAGAAGTTATTGAATAAAGTCTCTAATTTTCAAGGGAAAATGTCTAAAATTAACCTTCTTAAAAGATCAATCTTTCATAGAAATGAGAAAAGTGAAACCTCAGAAGGTTTTAGAAAAGAAGACTAGGTCAGTATCTCTAGTAGATAAAGGGAAACAACAAATGCATATTTAGACAAAAAATCTAAGTCATCCATCATAGTATCAGCTGTACCATTGAACTCCCATTCCAAAATTTAGACCTTATTATAATCTCACTTCTAAAGAGGAAATAGAGAGATTTGAAGAACTAAAGTATAATAATTATTCATTTAAAAGAGAGGATATTAAGAGAACATTTAAAAATATTTTAAAGAAATCAAAATTCAAACTTCAAGATCCTAAGAAGCTAAAGGATATGGGTAAATCAGGATATCCTAGATATTTCCCATATCACTAGATGATTATTCATGAGTCAGAATATTGCATAACTTTCAAGGAATGTATTGAAAGGAGTATCAAAGATGGATTGGCTATGATACCCAAGGAGTATTTTAGCCAACTCTGGTTAAGGATTTGCTAAATGTTTGATTGGTAAACCTTCCAAATTAGTCTCAAATTTAGAATCTAATGAATATTAGTATATAAATTTTTCCTAAAATTCTAGTAAAACTATGAAAAAATATTATCATTCATCTATTCAGGTGTCTCGAGGAGTGTAGATTCCCCTCCAAGTTTATCTACCAACTCATTAGGAAGAAATACAAAATAAAGTTTTGATTAAAGAACTAAAGAATATGCCAGCAAAGCTATAATGAAAATGCCACCGCCTAAAAGTCATACCCAATTGATGTCTTTTCAGGGTTAGTTAGCCTCCCTTCAAAAATTTATATCAAAACTTTTTGGAAGATTTCAACCATTTATAGATGTACATAAGAATGATGCTAACTTTAATGAAATGAAAATTACCATAATGCATTTGATAATATAAAATAGTATTTAACAAATCCTCGAGTCTTAGCAACTCCCATACTAGTGAAGCTGCTAATTCTATATGCAATAGCTTTATGTGAATCTCTTGGCACCTTATTAGCTTAGGTTAATGTTGATTGAAAAGAGAATGTAATTGACTATCTGAGTAGATGTTTACTTCCAACAGAAGCACTATTTGGCTTTTATCTTCACCGCTCAAAAGATGAGGCATTATGTGATTTTTCATCAAGCTAATTTGATATCAAGAGTAAATCCATTACAATATTTGATGACTCTTCTTATAATATCAAGGATATTAGCTTTATGGTCGATGATTTTATTATAGTTTTAAATCACATTTATTCCGTTATGTATTGTGAAAGGGCAATCTATTATAGAATTCTTAACAGCTAATATAATAAGGGATGGTTTACCAATAAATAATGAATTACCTACTGAATAAATCATTGAACTAGAGACAGATGAAAAATCTACCTAGGAATTATATTTTGATGATACTGCTTTTAGTCAATAGTAAACATTCAATCATAAATCTCTAGGAAAAGATAGAATTAGCACAGTGTTCATTACTTCAGCTAATAATGTAATGTATTACTCTCACCATTTGTTATAACATTGTATGAACAATGAAGTTTTCTATAAGGCATAAATAATTGGGTTATAGTTGACAATCTTAGATGAAATCTAATAGATTAAAATATTTAGAGATTCATAGCTAGTGATCAATCAAATAGCTGTAATCTATAAAGTATTAAAAGTAAAATTGTTTCCTTATCATCAGTATAAAATACATCTTCTTAAGCAAATTTTGAATATAACATTATGTAAAATTCCCTGCAGACATAACCCCATGACAGATGCCCTAACAAAATTAGCTAAAGCTCTAGCTTATCCTGAAAGGGATTCAATTCTGAGAGAAGTATAAGGTTATAAAATCTTATCTCATGTAGACTTTAAATATATAAATAGAAATCCTTAGCCTAGGTGAAAAGTATTTTTTTCTTAGATGATGAAGTGGAGGATTGATGAAAACCCTTCATCAAATACTTACCAAAAAATTAGCTCCCTTGCGATAGATCGATAACTAATCAAATCAAAAGAAGATCTCTATCTTATACACTAATTAATAAAACCTTATATAGAAGGTCATTTGACTAGATATGGCTATGATCATTAACTAAATTAGAAGCATTAAAGATTCTAGAAGAACTATATACCTGATTGTGTGGTGCACATGAGTCTAGTCTAAAATTGAAAATAAAAATTACAACAATGGGATATTATTGGCCATCAATGATTGACAACAACATACAAGTTGCATATTATTATCATCAATGCCAGGAACATAGTGTGGTTCTATATAAACCGCTAAATGTATTACATCCAATAGATACTTTATGGCCAATTAATCTGCTATCCTCTAGAGGTCATAGTTTTATGTTAGCAGCTACAGATTATTTCTCAAAATGGGTTGAAGTAGTTCCTTCTAGAGAAGTTAAAACTTATCATTTAAACTTTTTTAAATAGTATATATATATATATATATATATATATATATATATATATATATATATATATATATATATATATACTAAATTTATAAAAATCATAACTAATACGAGAAAATTTTAGTTGACACAAACTCAAAGGCATTGAACTAATAATTGGGTTTAGTATTTATGAAAAATATTAAATTTTCATAATTCAATGTAAATAAAAAAAATTAAATTTGGTAAAATTGAATTCATTAAAATGTGCTAAATTTGTAAAAGTCATAATTAATTTAAAAAAAAAATCAATTGACTCAATCTCATAGGCATTGAACTCATTATTGGGCCTAATATTTATGAAATATATAAAATTTCACAATTAAATCTACATAAAAAGCAATAATTGGTCAAACATAATTCATTAAATAATTCAATAAATATGAAAATTTAATAAATCAAAAAAAAATAGTAATTGACTCAAAAAGTAAATTAAATTAGATGAAAAATAGCAATGAGTAATCCACAGTCTGTTAATGAAGTTTTTAGGGTAGAATATCTCAAGATGTGGGACAATGTGTCCTAAGAAGGCTTTGGTCGTTACACTTACTGTGACAATACCAAAAATGAATTGACGAAATGTAAATATTAAATTAAAACTTTATAAATTAATAATCAATGAATTTAATTAATTAAAAACAAATAACTGATAATTAAATCTAAATAAATAGATAATTATTAGGTAATACGGGCTTACAAGGCTATTAACTTAGGCCTAACAAGGGTGAAATAATCCTCTTAGCCTTATATTAATAAAGGTATATACTATTCAGCCTAAATAATCATTGTAATCAGTATTAAAATATTTAGACATTGAAGCTTTCAAACCCTTATGTTTAACTTCTTTTAGGAAGACAAAGGTGTATTGTATCAGAAGTTTTTAACGATCAAAACACTTAATTAAAATGAAAGAATCTATATAACCAATCTACCTCAATTTTGGAGGATTGGTAGTATTACAAATATGAGCCTAGGACTTGCTAATCAGTTACTTCTTGGGCTTGGAAGTCATTGAGCAATATGTTCTTTAAAACCTAAATGTAAACAACTTCAATAATAAAGATACCCATAAAAGAAACCAAAAATTTCTAAAACTCTCAAACTAGAATTCATTCCAACATTCAATGACTTCTAAAAAAATAAATTTAATTTGTAGATAACTTTAAAATAATAAATCCTAAGACCTATCAAAGCTGTATAGCCTTATATACACACACTAGAATTTGTTTGTTGGGATAACCAACTTTAGCCTTGGCTAGGCCTATGGTTTGGGTTGGTTTATTTTGAGTGCCTTGCCAAGAGGGTATTCATGTTTGGATTATTTACTTTCTATACTCTGGAAGTCATGTTTACATTTATGTTGGTCCTCATTTGGAGTAGGTTCTTAAGTCATTTTATATATACTTGTATACACTTACAAAACATCATACCTATTCTTTTTTTTTATATACCGCGCTTTATATTCCCAAAAAGGTAGAATGTATCAAGGCAATGATCTAAATGCAAATGTAAATGCAATGACATAAATATTAATATTTTACACTTGTATAACTAGATTGAGTTATATAGTGTCTAGAGTTATAAAAGCTTTAAAAATAGTAAATTTTATACATTGATAGGTTAAGAAAGGAAATGAATCTTCTTCCTTTGAAGATCATTATCTTTTGGAATTATAAAAAAATCTAAAAGTTAGATGATTGAAGACAAAAATGAACAATCATATTCAAATCTGAATTTCGATAGGAGTAGAAATGAAGGCTTACATTTATTGGAGCCTGGCTACCTTTACTTTATAGAAAAACCTAGGTTATACATTAATCTCCATGCATCATTTTATCATGAGATCATGTACATATTATAAAGTCTTGATTAAAACTTTGTAAATTATAATTCCTTGATTTTTAGGATAGAGCCATCTAATCTTACACTCATATGAAGATTGATTGTAATTAGGATTATTAGTGGCACATCACTCTAATTAAGTGTAAGTCCAAATTGTATACACCTCTCAGTCTTTACAGACTTTTTCTATTCTGCTCAAAATCTAACATCTAAATCTAAACTCAAAATCTTAAAGAATTATAATGTAAAGCTTGTATACTAAACTCTTAATAGCCCAAGTCTTCATTTTATTGAGAGTATTTTCTTTTGAGATGTAATTAACTATAAGGCTTTTCCCTTATAAGAAGTGTAGAACCTAGAATTAAAATAAACCCTGCCTCAATTCCTTTCTAAGATAGGGAAAATTTTAAGGATTCAAAGATAACTTTAAACATTGGTTTACTTTCATGATCAAAATAATAAGTGAATATTTTTTATCTTTAATGATGAATTAAATATTCCTTATACTATTTAATTTTGAAAATAAATTCATTGATTTTGTTTCATGATTAAAATAATAAGTTAATATTTTTTTATCCTTTGGGATGAATTGAATATTCCTTATATTCTGTTTGACTATGAAAATAAATTTAGAGTTCCTCTTTTCAAATTGATAGTAAAATATTAGTATGTCTTTTAGGAGGGTATAATATTAATCAACACATATTTAATTAATGAAATATTTTAAACAAATTATGTGATGAGCATAAAATTTATCCACACCATTATTTAACTAGTTGGTTTTATAATTGCATCATTCTCCACCTCCAACCTCAGGAGAAGGGCTTGGACGAACAAGAACAAGAAGTTACATGTAACAGCATCTAAGGTAGTAGATTAGCAAATTACAAATTCTATGGCTCATAAGGAGCCAGTACAGCTAAGGGTGGTCCTTGTATGGTAGGAGCAATACCGACCTTTAATTCCACACATACCTAAGATGGTAGTTTTCATAGAGATTCATATAGTTTAGATGGGAAGCTTCTTCCTCTTAGTGTTAACTTGTGATGAAAAGGACACTATTTATATTATAAAGGCCTCTCCTATCATCAATACCCTTTTATGTGCCATAGTCTACAGGGACAATGCAACTAGGATCCTCTCTCAGAATATTAGGAGTATTATTCGCTCAAAGTGGGATAATGGTAATATTAGTGAGGAGACATTACTCTGCTAGATCACCCAGATTCATATTTAGTATCAGTAGTTAGCCCGATATTATTTTTGATAACAAACAGGATAGCCACTATGCCAATAGTGTGATAGTGCAGTTTCCACAATCAGAGCTCAAACAGGCATTCCTTCAACTGGAAAATGACCATGCCACTATTGATGTTACCCATAGTTAGCTTGGCCTTAACTCAGTTCTTTTGATATTATTCCCCCTCTACACTTTGAAATTCTTACTAGGCCACTTCATAGTAGATGGGTGTGGAGGCACAAGAAGGTAGGCCAGCTTATTAAAATAGTGCAGACAGATGTTATAGCTCGACAGTCAGGCATAGTTCCTCTATCAAGATCAATAGCAGTTCTGGTGGTTTGCGATACTCCTATAGATCTTGAAGTTGAGGTTACTTGGATAGTTCCCTAACTCCATTAAAGTTAGTTCTCAATCTCGGTCCCCATATGATCTTCTTCGATAGGCCCATATAGTAAAGTCATTTATCAGACTATCTTTTAGTATAACCTGCTAGGAGAAGAGTCTAATGAATTATTTTGATGCAAGGTATGTCAAATGGATAGGGGGAGCCAAATGATGAGATTAAAGAGCAGAGAGAGGTTGATGTGCCTTTTACTTCAACACATGAAAGTCATCCTTAGTTTGATGACACAAAGGCTATAATTTTGTAGCTATAAACTCAGATGGTTGAGATGTCTTATGCCATGGTGATGATGACTGTCCATTTGATGTCTTTGGGGACTACACACAGAGTCATGGATATGGAAACTCCTACAACATTCCGGGAAGAGTTGATAGTGCCTCATGTTTTAGTGATAGAGCTTATAAGGGTCGAAAGGGTCTAGAGGGTAATCCCAGAACCATTCTTGTCAGTACCTATTAGTGTTTTGACATAGAGTCAGATAATAAACTTATATCCCAACTAGATTAAGGATGTGATTTCCTAAAGGTTACAACAGGCAATCTCCTCCAAAAATTTTGGATATTCAGTTTGTAGTGGTCATCCTTATCTAATAGAGTATGAGTGGGTATTATACCCCACTAGTTTTATCACTCCATGGTTTTTGGTAGTTTGATGGGTTAGGGAACTCCAAGCAGAAGTTGGCTCAGTATTGGGCCATATATTATAATATTTGAGGGAACTACAGACTTATAATCGGGTTGTTTGTCAGTAGTTTAATTGGGGTGGCATTTGACTGGTTAGATATCTATCAGTGATAAGCATTGAGTCATAGTTGGTGAGTTGGTAGTAGCAAGATAGTGCCCTCATGAGTTCTTGCCTAACTATGTCATTAGGTAAAGGAACCTTAGCCTTCAATGTGAACCTCAACTCTAGGAACACCTTGTAGTAGAGATCTTTCTAAAGAATATTGATAGTCCTATCACTCCATATCTGAAGGATTTCAATATTCAAATCATTCAAAAGTTATTAAGGTCATTAATTTGTAGGATAGTATACCCACAATAGTCCCTCCTATGATTGAGAGTCAACCTTTACATAAATCTCAAAGGTTGGAATTTTTAGGGGCACCATCTTCTAAGCATATTAAAGTTCTTAGAACTTTTGAGCCGTAGGTTAGGGGCAAGAGGCCCATGTAAGTTCAGTGCTATAGTGGTTGCAACCATGATCACAGGCATAGCCAATTCAACAGTTTTTATAGAAGAATCTTAGCAAGAAATATTCCTTTAAGAGAAAAAGTGTGTGAAAAATCTTTAAATTCCTTGTTAAGGAAAATATCATGACATTTGATGGGGGAAGTGGAATAACCTAAAGAATTTTGAAATGATTTAGGTCTCTATCAATCCCTAAAAAATTCTTAGGTTTACTTTAATATATAAATTATAAAAATCCCACTTTATAAATAAAAGTATACAAGCCAAATCAAGTAATATAGTGATAGAGTAAAGAATAAATCTAATGCGAAAGAATATTTACTTGCAAGTATTAGTATTATTTACTTTAACTACAACAATTATAATACTCAATAAAAATAAGTTTTTGTGTAGACTCAATCACTTAATTTAAAATAATAAATAATTAAATGAAACACTATTTGGATAAAATTTTTTGGACTAGTGGAACATAAATACAATATATTTCCTAATGATTCTCTTATATTGAAGCTATTGAGAACATATGCATCACCGACTGCTCAATTAAGCGTGAAGAGACAATGGCACATTAAACTTCTTCCAAAGTTTAAAACATGTTCTGTTAAAACCCCCTCATGACAATTCATCTCTATAAATTTAATACATTACAAGCACTATGCCTATGCTTGCATTATACTAATCCAACATACCTGGTTGTACCTTCTTTCATATTCCTAGGCTCAAAATTACACCTAATATTAACTACATTTATTACAATTATATATATAATAAATTAAGACCTAGTATATTAAAAATTTCATAAAATTATTAAAAAATAGAATTCATTTATACTCCATAAAATATTTACACCATCAATCCAAATAAGACAATTTAGCCATATATGAAGAACAAGTGAAGCAAATTCAATTTCATTTGTTACATAGAAGAAAGAAAGTATAGAAGAAAATATAACACTAGATGGGTTCAATGATCTCCTCTATGCTCCTCCTTAAACTTATAGAATTGCTTCCATAAACACAAGCAAAACACTCTAATGGAATGCATCAAATACTTCTCTGAATTCCTTTACTTATCACTCCTCAGAAAAAATCTAAGAAGCACTATAAAGACTGAAATTAAACATGTAACTAAACTCGTCTACTAACATTACCAATGGTTTATTTATAGAAAAATTATAAAAAATGGATTCTAGCACTACAAAACTCGAGACACTTGCATTCTAACGCCCTTAAAATGAACTAATGTCATAGAGCTGAAGGGTTTTCTATGTTGTGGCACTTGTTAACATGGACCCACTATTTAATGAGTCGATGCATCACTTTTCTAGTAGATCATGGCTAGAACGGTTATAACTGTATTGCTGTGGTGCTACTAACGATTGAGCACTCGCATAATACTCCCTTGACATAGCGATGCTGAAATTTAGCTCCACATCGATGTGTTAATTGGCTAGGCTTTATGGTGCTGACACCTCTGATGCTGCGGCATTATCAAGTAGAGACTGGGCACCACCATATCCATATTTGGATGATCTATGGGTGTCACTAACTGAGCCACGACGGTATTGTGTCTAATGCCATGTCGCTATATCATACTTGAAAATTTTGCCCTTTTCCTATGTTTTTTTGCACAAACAAAACTAAAATAACATGTTTTTATTGATAAATTAGCACATAAAATATAACATTATTTACACTTATCAAATCCTCCAAAGCTTAAACTCTTGCTTGTCCTCAAGTAAATAAAAGTTTGTAATTATAATTATGTAATTAATCAAAATAAAGAAAATGATAATCTAAAATTACTAAAATATAGGATAATATATTACTGTCTAGAATTAGTAAAAATGAATCAAAGCTATACTTCTAGGTTTGGACAAATACAAATAGTTAAACTTAATCAATCCTTCTTATTTTTACCTAATTTGAAATTATATATTATAGATTTAATTATTAATTTTTGAAAGTCAAAGTGAGCGATGTAGTTTTAATAATTAGATATGATTTTAGTTAAAACTATACTTTTATTAGTTCACCATCCCTTAAATTAGCTCTTTCAAAAATTACCTTTTATAATTTTTGTATAAGATTGTATTTCAAATCTTAAGCTTTCAGTGTTACCAATTTTTGAATGTACTCATTTTTTTTTTCTTTAGATAATATTCTTTTCCTTTTCTTTTTAAGAACTATTCGTAGTTCTTTTTCTTTGTTCTTTATGGAGTACATATTTAATGATTTTGAATATTAACTTCTGCTTTAGGATTCTCATATAATCTTATTAATCTAATGTATGTACTTAATGAGAATACTAATTTCATCTTCCGGTTAACTATGATTTCAAATTTTAGTCTACTCATATCTAATTTTTAATACTAATTATTAATCTTACAATTTTAAAAGTAAATTCATAAAGGTATAACTTATAAATTCAAATTAAAATAACAGCTTAAATGGTCGACTGAGTTAATTATTAGTATTTCCAACCTATGAAGTATAAATATAGTTCATTCAAACAAGGAACTAGGGTTTTATTTTTAACCTAATTTTTTTAAATTTTAATTATCATTTTTATATAGGTTAATTAAATAATCATAATATAAAAAAAATTAGAGGTCAATAATAATTTAAGCATGAAAGAAAATTTATTAATATATAAATTAACACATAAACAAACACTACAAATACATGCTTTCATATGAGTGATAAAGAGCGCATAAAACTTATGTTAAATATAAACATAACATAACATTCATAACATAATCTAGTTACACAAAAACCAATGCACATGGCACTCAACATTCAACAATGACTCTCAAAGCCAAAATTTTCAATTATGTATAATTTCACAAGCTAATATTTCCCAACACTTCCTTCCCTTCTACAAAATAATAAAGTTGACCAGGGGTCAAAATGACCAAAATGCCCCTTAAGGGTAATTTTGGAGTTTTCTTGAAATTCCAACATAACCTTTTCAAAATGAATCCCAAAAAACTCTTCCAATGGATCATAATCACCATTAGGGTTACATTAAACTCAAATCTAGACTCTATTTAAGCTTGGTTGACTAGGCCAACCCAAAATGACCAAAATACCCCTTTGGGGTATGAACAGTCATTTTGAATCAAATAACTCTATTTTTGGGTGGACCACTTCCATTCAACTCCAAATATTAAAACAAACTTGTTGGACAGAATCTCAGCCCTTGGGTCAACCTGTTTGACCAAGTCAACTAGGGTTGACCCAAATGCCCTTGAAGGGTCGAATAAATTATTGTTGACCCAAATAACCTTTTCAAACCTTGGGACCACTTCCAACATACTCAAAATATCAAACCAAATCCATTGAGTTCAAACCCAGGCTCTAGGTCAACCTGGTTAACAAACTCAACCTAGGTTGACCAAATAACCCTTTAAGGGTTAAATAGGCCAAATCAACCGCTATGACCAAATCAAACCATTTTAACCCCCAAAATTATTTCAAAAGATATTCCAATCATGGTCCAAACATTTCCAAATTTTATTTTGGATTAAACCCTAGCTAGCTTGACTAAATCACCTAGTCAACTTAACTAGATTTGATCAAACTTATTTTTATACATATGTATATATTCAAACTCTCATTCCATAGCCTTGAGCCTCCTTAAGACTACACTAAATAATTAGCATGAACATTTGACTACCACCTCATCAGTCAAAGGCATAGTTGACTCATCAAAGTTGTCAACCAAGCCAAATTATATGCTTATGTGGCATTGCCACCGTGGTAAGCCAAATCATCCTAATAAATCTAAACCCTCATGCATTTGGAAGGCTGGGAGGGATACTTGGTAGCAGCCTAGAGCTTTCTCCCTCTCTTGGTAGGATAGTAATCATTAAGGAAGAAGAATAATTTCATGCCTTACTTAAAGCTTTGGAAGTACCCCATATGATCCAAACTTTGTAATTCTAATAATATCTATCCCACTTCAACTCTCCCCCAGCTTCTCCATCTATAAATAAACCCCCAGCCATCTAAATGGTTATTAAAAAATTTTAGAGCCTAGTTTGAGAAGAGATAGAGAGAGGGAGAGAAAAGATAGTTACTATAACATATCCAAATCTAGCCACCAACAGCTCTTGGACCCTTGAAGGAAGTTGTAGAAGATTCAAATACCTTTCCAATAAGCCCAAGAACACCAAATTCCATCCACAAGATCGTAAGTTATCCCAACTTTTCTCTAAAATATCAATTTGAAACTACAAAAAATCTACAACACATGAAGCCTCCAAACTTCATGTGTTGGAAGATTATATTGCCATAAAATTTTGTTTCAAATTTCATTAAATTTGGATGATTATTTTAAAAGTTATGGAACTTTAAAAATTTTAGTTCATTTTGAACTATCCTGATTCTGGCTCAATCAAAGCCGTTCGATCGCGCCTTCTACATGATCAGATGGCCCTCAATAGGCCACATCGGCTGATACAAAACATGCGACGGACCTGGGGTTCGAACTCATATTTTTTTATAACTGCAATGGTGGCGTGGCTCAATAAGAGCCATCAGATCCATACACGATCGATCGGATGGCTGGATCGACCGTCCTACGTGTTTAAGTTGCCAATCTTCTATTGCCACATGTTGATACACTGTGCGCCGCCACCATTTCAGGCACCAATCATTACTAATCATTTACAATGATTGGCATAGAACATTTATTAATAAAAAAATTTCAAAAATAGCTAAAAGCTTCATAAATTCATAGTAAATCCATTTTTTCATTAAAATGTAGTGTTATTGGGCTCATTGGAAAGGTCATGAGCCCTACTATTTATTAAAATTAAATTAGGTTATTTTGACCACTAAATTGGGAGTTATTTGGGTTTTTTTGAAATCCAAATTTCTCAATTTTTTAACAATCCAGTGGTCAAATTGGACCCAAATTTTGGTAAAAAGAATTTTGGACATCTTAGACATTCCCTATAATTTTCTTAGGACCAGATGTCTAATGGATTTATATGATGTGAATTTTCAAAGTAATGGGTCCATTTTGGACCCAAAACTTTGAAAATTCATAACTTTCCAAACTGATAAAATTAGGTTATCTCATTATTGTGTTATGCATGTATATGTTCTAGGGTTAGGTGACCAGAATTTCTAACCCATTTGAACACTAGAGACACCTAGGGAAAATAATTAACGAAAAAGTCTTATTAAATTAGAAAAATTCTAGGAAATTTTACACACTTCCAATACTGATGAAACTTCAGAACACTAAACTTTGTGACATTTAACATCTTAAGGCCATATTTCACTAGATTTGGAGGTCATTAAGTTAGAAAATTAACTAGGTCAAAATTCAGCCCTTTTTTAGATCTAGAAACTTCAAAAAATGTAATAAATCAAAATTAAATCCAAAATTACAAATAATATATCAAAATGACCATAATTTGATCCGCTGCTTAGGAAAAATAAAAGCCCCATCACTGGACTTATAATTTAACTATAATTTGAGTTTTATTGAAAATCAATAATTAATAATATATAATAATTAAAAAATATTAAAAATGCCAAATAAAATGTAAACACTTGAAAACACAATCATAAGTCATCCTTGGCCTTTAGGAGTGATTCTATGCAGTTTAGAATATGTTTGGACTAAAACAATCAAAACCTCCATAATTAAGAAATTAAAAAAATCCACTAATTAACCAAACTTTGAAAAAAATCATAATTAATTCAAATTAAATCCAAAAATTTCAAATAATATATCAAATTAACCAAAATTCAATTCTTATTCTTTTTTTTTTTAAGAAAATGCATTAGCAATTTTATTAAAAAGAAGAGAAATTACAAACAAAGGAAAGAGCAACATTCCTCCTTAAACAAAGCCATAAAAGAAGGAGGAATATCCTTCGAACTAAAAGTATCCCAAACAAAGTTATTACCATGAGCAATGTTAGCACATAAGTGTGCTAACTTATTACAATCTCTACCCACCCTATTAAAAATAACATGCTTAAATCTTTTCAAGAAGTCGAACTCATCCGGTTCATTAGTAATCAACGTCTTTGTTGGATGTATACTGAAATTACGCAGGTAATTGATGATATTAACATTGTCGCCTTCAATAATAACACCTTTATAATCCAACATCCAATCTTGTACAACAAGCTTCAAAGCTTGCACCACCAATAACTCCAGCCTAGCAACGTGCCAATGCAGCCCTTTGAATCCAAAAGCCAGAAGAAAATGACATTTAAAGTCCCTGATAACTCCTCAAATAGAAGCCTAATAGGAAAGAAACAAAGAAGCATCAATGTTTAATTTAATCCAACCTGGGGGTGGGGGATGCCAAGTTTTCATCAATAGCCTATTAGGCAGATTAGTATCCCAGAAGCCCGATTTAGGAGTTTCAACTCCAACAAAAGAAGTAAGAGAAATGGTTTGAGGTGTTGCAGCAAGCCTTCATCTAACATCCCCCTTCACATTTCCTTTCTCATAATTAATGTGAATCCATGGCCCGTAACTAGGCTTTGAATGTTCAACATTAATCACAACATTTCCACCAGATAGTTCCTTCTCCTTCTCTGGAGCATTTAATTCACCCTTTTGAGAGCATTTAGTAGCCACCTCATTAGCTACCACCGAGCTAGACTCAGCACATCTATTACTCAAGTGTCCATTTCTTCCATAAGTAAAACAGAAATTAGATATTCATTTGTACTTTATATTTTGAAAAAACCTGCCAGAGCTTCCTTCAACCCAAACCCCTAAAGGAAGTTGTTTATCCAACTGAATACAAATACAAACTCTAGAAAATTCTCTCCTCCCCCACTGAAATGTATTACCATCCAGCATAAAAGGTTTGCCAACTTGTGAAGCAATCCTACAGATGTCCACTTTATCCCAATACTACAACGGTAAACATGGCATTCTTATCCAAACAGGAGAAGATAAGCCTTTTAATGATCCTGGTGAAAAATTTGGCGACCATCTATCAATACCAATGATGTGACCATTCATAAACCAAGGTCCATTAGTCAAAATAGCATCTACACCTTCAGGTTCATTGAAAGCACAGAGGACCCAACCCATTCCCAACAAGGTCAAGTGGAATTTGCCAAAGCGAGTCCATTGTCTATGCAATTCACCACTAATAACATGAAAAGGGATATTCTCACCAAACACCTTCACTGCAATTGACTTTTGTAACTTCAAAATGTTCTCCTTCTCAGACTCTTCATTCATTTTCATAGCCTTCCTATCTTCAGTAAGACACTCACCAAAATCAAGATTATCAATCTTGATATTAAGCTTCTTAATCCAAGCATTTAGCAACCATTCCCCAAAGGTTCTTTAGAACCTGTCAGAGAATTAGAATTGTTACAATTCTCCATAGAATTCAAATCTCTTGAGATACATTCATGGACTTTAATATGATCATCCTTCAGAACAGCAATTTCATTTATATTATCAACCTTTAGCTCATAATTAGCACAATAAAATTCATTAACCTTTGTATAATAAACCCCCGGATCAGGGATTCCCGTTGTCACGAAACTCTTAGGATCCTTATGACAAAAAGGATGACCTTCTCTATTAACTGTCACACAATTCACATTTATCGCACAGTTAGAAATATGGATTGCATTTGAATTACCGAACCTATTAACAAAGAGTTTCATCCCTGATGAAGAAGCTTCCTTTGATTTCATAGGAGACAGAACAGGAGATCTCTTAAAAGGAGGAGTATCACAAACACAATCTAACAAAATACCTTTGCCTTTAACATCCATAGAACAAATTGATTTAAGAGTTTTTCCATCATTCACCTTATTAACTAGCATACCTGTAGCATTCCTCTTAACACCTTCTGTAGATTCCTGAAACACGGAGATTCGATGATGAGCATCCTTTCCTAAACCCTGAATGTTCAATCCATCTTTATGATCATCCTTCGCCGACGAGGCCAATGATGGCCGGTGGCCATCTACCACCATTCCCGAACAACAAGCCGAAAGACCGGGAACAAAAATTTGAAAAAGGGTTTCTCTCTCTAAAACCCAAAGCTTCTCTCTCTACGACCTTTCAAAATTTAAATTATAAATTGACTCCAATTCAATTCTTATTCAAGTAAAATTAAAATCACTTTAATTTGACTTCAATTTTGTGAATAATTTAATTTTAAGTAAAAATTAATATTTAATTAATTTAATTAATTAAAATTAATAAAAAATTCCATAAAATTTCCAAACACTTGGGAATTTCTCCTTAGGTCATTCCTGACCTTTGGAACTGATTTCATGGAGTTGGGAGTTCATTTGGAAAAAAATTATTAAAAGCCCCTTAATTAAACTAATTAAATAATTTAAATAAATACACAAACTTTGAAAAATCATAAGTAATTGTAGAAAAATCCAAATTGAGCAAACACAATAGCATATTAATCCATGTGAGGTCTAATATTTAGTAAAAATATTATATCATCAAAAATCACTTAATATCAAAAAGTTAACTTTTTTGTCAAATTCAATTCAAATTTCAATTGAAACTTCAAAAATTCATAACTTTCCATAGAAAAATCTAAATCCAGTAAACTCATAGCCTAATTACTCATTGAAAGTTGTAATATTTAAAAAATATATCAAAATGTAAGAAATCTCTTTGCATATAAAAGACTATTTTTGAACCCTTAAGTAATACATTAAAATAATCCAAAAAAGTCCAAAATTTGATAATTAATTTTGAATTTCAAAAAATGTTAAGTCAAAGTTATAATCACTCAACAAACTTTTTAATACACAATAACCACTCCAAAGATGAAGTTTTTAGGATGGACTACTCCGGGCTGCCGGGTTAAGTGTCCTAAGAAGGCCTAGTTCCTCGAGTCCAGTGGCACAACGCCATGAACAGATTCAATGGACTGTAAAACCTTAAATTTAATTGATTATTAATAATTTAACAAAATTAAAAATTTTAATTTAATAACATCAATAAGGTTTTTAGGATGAACTACTTCGGGCATCGGGGGTAAGTGTCTTAAGGAGGCCTGGTTCCTCGAGCCTGGTGTCCAAACGCCACGAATCGGTTGATGAAAAATATAAATTAATTAAATATTTAAAATCATCCAAAAATCAATTTAATTAAAATTTATTAATTCTAAATCTTTCTTTAATTAAACTTATTCAAACAATTAACCTTTAAAACCTATCTTAAGATAAGCTCTGACACAATAATACTTAAATTTTAACTTGAATCTCTCCATTGGCCTTTAACAAATGTAAACTTTAGAAAACTTTAAAAAATAACCCAGTTTAGGATATATCCAAACCATACACCCTATCTCACACACTTCATATGGTTTACTAGGACAACCAACTCTAGTCTTAGGCTAGGCCAGTGTTTACTTTTCTGTTCTGTGCTAGGTTTTCTAGTATTTTTGTAGTATACTAGTTGCTAATGTAAATTAATATGTTTATTTATTTAATTTCTACACTCTATGATGTGATGGATGGGCATTAGATTTATCCTTATGTTAGGGGCAATTTAAATGATAATATAATATTATGCAGGTGGTTATGGTCATACAAGGCGTTAAAATTAAAGGGGGCAAAGTTAAATTTAAATTAATCAAATTTCTATAGGTGATCCTAATTTCTAAGTCCCCCTTTAAAAATTAAAAGAGCATAGCCAAGTGTGACGTGTTAGAGCATTCTAAATTTCATTATATTAACTTGTTGGGATAATTTAAATATAATTTCTTAGGATAACCGTACAGGTTATTCGAGCCTAAATTTTTAATTTTCATTACATGTAATTCAAATTTATTAAGTTCTAAATCAAAGTGACATTTGAGAGCGGATATATAAGTATCCAACTTAGATTCCAAAGAGGTGAGAACATCCCTTAGGGGAGAGTTCTCCTCCATTTGGAAGACTAAGTTAGGATAATTTTAAATATCCAAAGGGAAAAGAAAATATCCCTTTCAAGGGGGAGTTTCTTTCATTCGGATATCTGAAACCGAAGGATCTAAGGAGCCCATAGAATGATGAAGAAGTGAAGATTGAGAAGAATCACATTCTCAAATTCACTTGAGTCTTAGGAGTAGAATCCGGGCTGTTGTTAGTGGTACCCAGCCACTTTACTTTCTACAGACCCTAGGTTGTAATATTAAGTGACACTTACCACATGGAATTTTAATTTAATATTAATTAATTTGATTAATGATAGATATATTGATTACGATATAGGATCGTATACTTTTATTATTTTTTTGGCACTTTTATATGTTGTTCTTTAGTTTTTCTTGGAACCTAATTGGAAGCTCGTGAGGGATCACTAAAACTTTTCTATCTTAATTAAATTAAAATTTTTAAGATAATATAGAAATTCTAATATTTTAATAAGTAAGTCTGGGATCACTGGGAGTTCTCATAGTATCTTATTCCACTTTCTTTCCATTATTAGGCACCTCCCTGCCTGCGGGTTTTGGCAGACCACCTGGCCTATAGGGGTGCAGATCTGTCATAGGGAATCTGTGCATTTTAGGATAAAAACTAATTTTCAGTCTTTTTTAAAACCGCTTCATTTCAAATTTCAAGCATTTGAGTCGACTAGCATGCATTGTATTAGATACTTAAATATGTCTAAAATTTAATCGTATCTTATTTCAAGTTTAATATTAACCAACATAAGTCAAGGGGCCAGATTAAGGACTGCTCTAGATGTCTGCCATATTCTCAAAAACTTATCTTAAGTAACATCCCTATTATTCTTACATAAAAGATCGAACTCATGGTTTTGAAGTGCATAGGTGGTTTTGCTGGCTCCCTAATCTAGGCTGGGGTAAGTGCAAATCCTACTTTACATTAGCTTGGATTGGGTTACTAATTTTTAGTACCAAATTTAGACTTAGGTTCTGAGATAGGATCAGGCTATAAGACCTTAACCTTCGTGAATTAAATCCCAACCTTTTAATAAAATTGACAATTAAAATTAAAATCACTTTCAATAAAATTTTAGCCCAACACTTAGGATAGACTGGGGTACTTTTAAATTATTTCAGAATATCAAAGTACCTCCTATCTTTCATCCAGTGGTGTCTAAATAATTATTCAATTTTGATCCAATCCATATTATATTTTAATCTTTGCTTTCATTGACATCAAACTTTGAAATCTTAAAATAAAATTTCTACCTCTATTTTAATCGAGAGTATTTGTAAGAAATTCTAGTTTCCTATGATGTAATTAACTTTGAGGGCATACACTCATAGGAGATTTAGTAACCCAGATAAATTTCCAAAATTAAAATTTTAAAAAAATTAATTAATTATCTTTGTGAAAATTTAAATCAAAATTAATGATCATTATTATCATTTTCAAATGATCAATAATTAATATTTTCTTTCATAAAAAGATATATCAATTATTATTGTAACATTGATTATGAAGTTAATGATATTTCATCCAAATTATTGTAATTAAACACCTAATTGAACGGTCATTTTGACCCTTTTGGATCATATATAGTTCTTTCCTGAATTCAACTACAATAATCTGGATGAACTTTTAATCCTGTAAATTGAACAATTAAGGAATGATATTTTTGCCACTTGGGGTAACATACTATTTATAATGAGGTGTTCGATTTCAATATTAAAATTTAAGAAATTAAATCACCTAGAGATAATTAATCTTTTCAAAAACTCAAAACATTTAATCAAACAATGATATGCCTAATTCTTGGTTTATTAAGTTTAAAGGCCATATTAGAAATATAATTTTATCCCTTATTTTGTGGTATTTATGGTTTTTTTTTTTTTGAAGAATGCAAAATTGCATTAAGATAAAGGAAAGCAAAGAGCCTATAAACAAACTAATGAGAGGTAACTACCTTATCACACTCTTCCTTCACAAGATGAACGAAAGAGCAAGGTAGTTTGTCCTCACAAAATAAGTCCCAATAAAAATCAAAATAACAAGCTAAGCTAGCACAATAGTGTGCTACCTTATTACAACCACGTTTTACATAATGAAAAACCACATTATTCCAATCACCAAATAAGACTCCATCTTCATCTTCAATGCCTTTATCCAATTTCTTCCCTTTGCTATATAATTTATGAAGAACATGGATAACATTCTTATTATCTCCTTCTATAATGATACCTCTAGCATCCATCAACCTTCCCTTTAGCACCTTCATCAAAGAGGTACAAGCCAAAAGCTCTATCTGTGCAATGTCCCAATGTAGTCCATAGCTTCCGAAAGCCAACACAAATCTACCTTTGCTATCCCGAACAATGCCTCCAATTCCTGCTTCATAATTCTCCTTAAATGCTACATTAACATTTATCTTATACCATTCGGGTGGTGGGGGACGCCAAGAATTTGAAAACAATCCAAATGACTGATTAGCGTCCCAGTAATCCGAACATATAAGATCCTTCCTTTGCATACTCACCAAGCTAATAACACTTGCAGCTGTCAGCGTACACGAGGCCTCCTTCTTCCCATGCTTGAACTTATTCTTGTTATTCCAAGAGAACCATAACAGGGAGCAATACAAATTAACCACCATTGGATTAGACTCAGCCAAGGATTCCGGCCGAAGTAAACAATCCTGGAAGGAACTAAACTTGGGAATCATGAATCCCCAACTACGCATGACATCAATTACCTTAATAAGCTTACAACAAGAAGTTGAAATATGATCAATGTTCTCCACCTTTTCACACCCTCTAGGACACCTATTGTTGGTTGCTAACTTCCTACACAATATAAAATCTGCTGTAGGAATGGCTGCCTTGCATAATCTCCTCATAAACACCTCCACCCGAGCATTTAACTTTAGCTTCTTAATCCAGGATCCAGCAAATTTTTGCAACTCCCCCATGAGTCCCTCTTCCTTAGTCAAAGCCGAAATAGATCTACCAGAATACATCTGCTTTAATTCTAATTCGTCTTCCTCATGGTTCCTGTATATATCAATTTTACAAATTATAATGATGAGCTCATTGCCAAAGAATGACTTCAACCTGTCAATATTCCACCGTCCTTCACTAATGAAGTAGTCAAGCATTATTTCATCATCTCCAAAATTTGCCACAAATGTGGCCCACATAAGCAAGCATTTATCTAAGATCCACACATCTTTTAGAACATTGATCTTATCTCCCAACCCAATCCTCCATCCAACAACACTTTGGAGAGCATCCCGTCCAGAGACAATGATTTTCCAAGAAGGTGAACCTCCCTTCCTGCTTGCATTCTTCCACCAATCTTTCCCATATTTGGTTAATAGATTCCAATTAAGCAAAGAAGTGAGATTCTTCAAGAGATTCCAAGCAAACATGGCCCTTAAGGAGTTCAAACTAGACAAAGCTGAATGAACCCCCCAACCTCCCAAATCCTTTGGTTTACAAAGCTCTTCCCAGCCACATAGTGAAGACCATGACTACCATCCATCTTATTCCAAATATAATTCCTGCAAAGCCTCTCAAATTCCTTAAGAATGCTTAAGGGAATGAGAGAGTGAGTCATGAGGAAAACAGGGAAAGTGATAAACACTGATTTCACCAGTACTAACCTTCCAGCCAAGGAAATATACCTATTATTCCAAGCATTCATCCTTTTCATGGACCTATCCAAAAGACCCTGAAAATCAGCCTTTTTCATCCTTCTCAAAGCCACCTTAATACCCAAATACTCCAATTCTTCTACCACCTTAATTCCCAAGAATTGATCCAATTTCTTCTTCCTCTTTCTCTCAACCATCTTGCCGCAAATCATAACAGATTTATTATGATTTATCTTTTGTCCAGTCCAACTGCAGTAATCACGAACAATGCCCCTCAGTTTCCTTATGCTTCTCAATCTAGCATCAGAGAATAAAAGCACATCATTTGCATAAAGCCAATGAGAGATCTTTTATTCCTTGGGATTAATCTTAATCGCTAGATCCATGCCCCTATCAAAAAACACGTTAGAGAGAAGTTGAGAATAGATGATAAAAAGAAAAGGTGAGAGTGGACATCCTTGACGGAACCCACTCTCCCCCTAGATCCAATTTGTACAACCATCATTAATAATGATGGAGAATCTCGGCTGATCAATGCAATCCATCACCAACTTAGAAAACTTGTCCGGGAATCCCATAAGACCCATCATCTTGTTAAGAGTGGCCCAAGACATGCTATCATAAGCTTGTTCCATGTCCAACTTGAAAGACACCAAGCCATTGGTAGCTTTAGAGAACCTCATCTTATTGAATACCTCCTGAGCAAGTAACAGATGATCAGATATGGATCTCCCTCTCAAAAAAGCCACCTGCTCCTCTGAAACAATTTTCTGTATAATCAATAACAATCTGTTAAGCAGAATTTTAGCCACTATCTTATAAATAGAGTTACAAAAGCTGATGGGATGAAAACCAGAAGGAGTAACTGGATTAGGACTCTTGGGAATCAATGCTACCAAAGTGTCTTTCCACTCTTTACACATCTTCCCTGAAGAGAAAATCTTTTTAATAGCTCTACTACACACGTCCCCTCCAACAATCTTCCAATTGCCTTTGATAAATTAGTGAGTAATACCATCACATCCCGACGCCCTATTCTTGCCAAGCAAACTAACCACATTCAGGATTTCAGAATCCAAAAGCTCAGCATCCAACATATTCTTGTCTTCCTTAGATAAAACCTTCCATGGTAGCGGCCACTTCTCCAATAAGCACCCCCTTCCTTCCCTTTTTTTTTTTAAACTTATAAAAGACATCTTCCACCTCCTTTGGATCCTCGGTTAAACTTCCATTCTCATTCCTAATTTGATGAATCCAATTCCCATTCTTCCTCCCATTAGCAAAAGCATGAAAAAATTTAGTATTAGAGTCCCCCTCCTCAATCCACTTAACTTTGGCTCTTTGCTTCCACCCGGTATTCAAGCCTAGGATAGAGTTGAGCTCCAAGACTTTTGATCTTAACAGCATAATTTTTCCATCACTCAACCCTCCCTCACTAACTTCTTCCTCCAGAAGTTGATAAATTTCAGCTTTTAACCTTTCTTTAGAAGATGAGAATTCCCTCAACTTATTCTTGCTCTAAAAGAACAAGTCCTTCAAAGCTCTTTTGCACTTGCTATTCAACACTTTCATTTCATCCCCACCAAATTATTTTTTCCACACCTTTGCAATAATATGTTCTGAATCTCTGTGAGAAAGCTAGACATCTTCAAATCTCATAAACCCCTTCTTCCTAACCAAATTGTCAAAGATATTTAATACAATAGGACAATGATCTGAAGCAATCCTGGCAATATGTCTCACTACTGCCGAAGACAATCAATGGCTAGAGAATTAAGTAAGCACCTGTCCAACCTTTCCAATATCCGTCCCCCACCAGTCTTGTTGTTACACCAAGTGAACCTTGGTCGAACAAACCCAACATCATGAAAATCATTCTCATTTATGAAATTAACCATCTCCTATGGGCCTTGAGAAAACACAAATTTCCTTCCTCCTCTTTTCTCATTGTGACACAAAACACAGTTGAAAACCCCGCCTACCACAGAAGGTACTTTCCTCCCAACCACCTCCTTAATACAATCCCATACCCGCCTTCTTTTCACCACCTCCTTGCTCCCATAAACCGTGGATATCATCCACAAACCTTTACTAAAAACATTCAAGTCACCTATAACACATTGATCTGAAGTTTGAATTATTTTAAACGAAGCCAAATCAGCCCTCCATAATATCATAATACCCCCAGATAACCCATCTGAAGGTAGAACAAAATAATCCCAATCAGGTCCCATGATTCTTTCAAAAGAAACTCTATCAAACGCGTTAATTTTAGTCTCCACCAACCCCACAAAAAAAACATTAAAATCATTAATGAACTCCCTAAGGTAGAGAGAGGCCTCCTTCTTCTTAGCCCCTCTACAATTCCAAAAAGCAATGGAATTCATTTAAAGACCTTAGGGGAACGGCCCCCATCCCTCCTTCTGGAATTACTTCCTTCCACACTTCTTCCACGGGACAATTTCTTAATTGGTCCTAAGGACCTCAGTTCTTTGGCAAGCTTAGTCTTGCCAACCTCCCCATCAAAATAATTCACCTTTCCTACCACCACCATACCTTTGTTGTTACAACAGTTACTACCAGCCTTTCCCATTCCTTGACCATCGTCATTAACCATAGAATCATTCTCCTTAGTGCAGCCAACACTCCAATGCCCTTCCAACCCTACCTCCTCCTTTTCATTACCAATTAACTTACCAGCCACTTCACAATTATTAAAAATATTACGCAAAGAATTAGAATTATAGTTGTAGTCCATACCATAATCATCCTCAGAATTAAACGCCCCTTTGAAAGCATTTCCGCAAGGCATCTCAGCTGTTAACCGGTTTATATCTTCTACATTTTTCTCATTCTTCGGCATGGCTTCACCTTCTTCCATTTTCTCCAAGGAATTTATATCCTTGCCAAGCATCTCATTCGATTCAGTATAGGGAATTCCTGAGTTCGCAAGCAATCCAGAAGGACCTACTTGAGTTCGCAAGGATCCCTTCCCAACATCTCTATACACATCCTTTACATTATCAGCACACATTTTATCCTTTTCTGTAAGGTTACACCCAGAAGACTTTGCCTCCTCCTTATGCTGTTCAGAAGACAACAAAGGTTCCCCGCTAGCATCCAATTTTTCCACAGCCATAGTCTTTTGGATTAGATTTATAGCAACCTTTTCCACATAATTTCTAGACACCATCTTTTCACCAACAGGTTTTTGCAGAACTTCATTTACCAGGACAACATTTTCCTTAACTACCTTAACACTCGTCTTGTCTAGCAGTAGATCCTGAGGTCCCTTCTTCTTCACACCCTTAAGATTATGATTAATGACAACACCTCCACGTCGAACACCACTTCTTGCTTTATTACGATTAACAAGAACCCAGGGTCCACAAGAATTTACATCCTTCAACCCAACCTTATTCCTCACATCTCCCTCTCCAACAACCTTGCTATCTCCCACCACCTTATCAGGGAAAACACCATCATTTCCACAATTAGCCTTCACGTGCCCAATCATCCCACATTGGAAACAAAATGAAGAGATCTTTTCATACTCCACCCTTTGAAAGAATCTTCCTAAGAAGCTATCCACCCAAACACCTAGTGGAAGGCATTTGCCAATCTTCACCCTAACACAAACTCTCGCAAACTCACGTCTGCTCCATTGAAATAAGTTTCCATCCAGCATGAGAGGAGTACCAATCATTGATGTAATTCTAGCTATATTTCTTTCATCCCAACAATGAAGAGGGAGGTGTGCCATCCTAATCCTTATAGGAGAAGTCAAGCCCTTCATAGTCAAAGGAGAAAAATCTGGCTTCCATCTCTCCATACCAATAATATGGCCATTTACAAACCATGGCCCACCCGAAAGAACTGCCTCCATAACTTCAGTGGTCTTGAAAGAGCACAAGAACCATCCTCTTCCCAAGGTAGTAAAATGGAAATTGCCCAAATGACTCCATTGCCTCCTTACCTACCATGCAACCAAATGAAGAGGCATTTCTTTCCCAAACACCTTGAAGACCAATGAGTTAACCAACTTTTTAGCATTCTGAACTTCCAACTCTTCACACAATTTAACAGCTTTTCCATCTTCTGACAAGGACGCTTCTTCTTCCTTGAAATCTAACTTAATATAAGGTTTGGTCTTCCATGGATTAATATTCAATCCAAAATTGTTCTCCTTAGGCAATCCCCCAGACACCATGTCTGCAAACATTACGACTTTAGTTCTTAAACCAGGATCCAATTCCTCAGTATTAAATTCTGCTATATCAGAATTTACTAGAGCCTCCATACACTTACCTAATACAGCCATATCACAATTTCTAACCATCAACAAATCCCCATTATTCTCATTGGAAATAATTGAACCCACTAGATTAACATGGTTAACAGAGAAACCAGCGTTATTTCCTGCATCAACAGATGACCTAGTTTGAAAATAAAGACCTTTGCTCACCGGACTAAGGGGGTTCGCATTTATCTTACTATCAGGGATAGAGATTGCATTTGAAGTCCCAAACCGATTCACAAATATCTTCATTCCCAAAGAAGAGGCACCCAGATCAGGCGAAAAATTAGAAGAACCAGCAGTTCGATCGTCCTTAATGACCTTCCCCAAAACTACTTCCTTCCCCTTCCCTTCAACAGGATCAAATTTAACTTTAAGTTTTGAACCAACCTCAGAAATGACCAGCTCACCTCTCGCTCTGCGTCGACGATCATTGTCTAAATCAGAATCCAATCCCATAACAAGATGTCGAAGCTTAGAATCCTCTGTTGATGTCAGGGATGGCCGGCGGCAACCCGCCGCCATGCCAGAATGCTCTGCCGCAAAAATAGCTTAAGACCAGGGAAGCAGCAAATTCAAAAAAAAACTCCTTCTCTCACTAGAAACCCACTTCTTCTTGAATATGTCTTTTTATTATTAGTGGTATTTATGGTTGGATAGAAGTAATTCTCTATTCAATGGTATTTATATGAACATCATAGGATTATTAAGAATGTGAAAGACAAATTTCTTAGACTTTATTCTGTTAGCATGCTCTCTATCAAGAACTTTAAGGATTATCTCTTTGTGGATCCTGACTTGGGTCTCTCATTGGAGGTTAATCATTCCTTTGCCAAGCCTAGGTTGGTTTACTAGATTAAACCCACTAATAATACCGATAAGATGAATGCTGATAGGTCTGTTAAAGATTCAACTTGTTGTTGTGCTGGGATTATTGGGTATGTTTATGGGAATGTCATTATGGCCTTTGTGGGCCCCTTACAAAAAAGTTCTGTTACTTATGCTGAGCTTTCAGCTATTCTTCATGGTCTTAAATTATGTATTTCTCTTGGCATTACTAACATATGGATTAAAGTTGATGCTATTTATAGTATTTATTGTTTGAATAACCCTAACAATACTATGTCTAAACCAGATTTATTTTATCTTGTTAGGGATATTAAGAAGTAATTTTTATTTATTAATTTTACCATGTCTCATGTGTATAAGGAAGAGAATGCTTGTGCTAACTGGCTTGCTAATTTTGGGTGTAATTTGGATTTTCTTATTGCTTTCTCTGCCACCAATTTACCTACTTCTTTAAAGGGACTTTTGAAATTTGGAAATATTGGATTACCCTATGTTAGAACTTAGGCTTTTGTTTAGTTTTGGGCCTATGGATCCTTTGTGTTTTGCTGTGGGTGTTGCTTTCTACTTTACTGGTCAGTGTTTCTACCATCCTCTTTTATTTTTGTTAAGTTTAGTGTTTTTACTGGTTACGGGTTATGCTTTTTGGGTCATCATTTGGTATACTTCTTTTAGTTGGTTCTTAGGTTCTTTATCCTATTTTTGGCCCATTTTGAAGCTATTATTGTACCATTATTAATTCAAATTTTAAACCCTTATGCTACTCATCTATTCCCTAGGTCATATACCTCAGGTTAGCTTGTTGTGGTGTTATCTGGATTGTGCTAAATTTCTGTATCATGTCGCTTGGCAAGTATGGTGGTGTGCATGTGAGTTTTCCTTGGTTCCCCTCTTATATGGATTTTTTTGGCTTCAGTATGATCATTAGCTGTGTCTTTTTTATTTCTAGTTTGTATTTCATCTCTTGGTTAATTGGGTGTGGATTTGTTGCACTGTGGCTGGTATCTGTCTTTTAACAAAGGGCTATTTGGTTTATTCCCATGCTTTGTTCAGGGTCTCTTTGAGCTTAGATGGGTCTGGGTTTAGATTAGAGTGGCACTTTGGTTTTTTTCATGATAGCAGTTTAGGTTATATTATTCTGAGCTTGTGTGGCAATTTTTTCTGTTATGTTGCTCGGTTTTGGAGTCAACTAAGCATTATTTGCTAGAATTTTTGGAACTGTTCTTTGATGAACTTTTGTGGTGTCGCCTATTGCAATTTATACTATTCTACTTCTTCTATGTATGAATATTATGATTCTCATTTTTTATTTTGGAGGTGTTACTCTAACTATGTTAAGGTTGGTATGCATGCTTAGCTATTCTGTATTCCTCATTGTCTGTTTTGGTGTATCCCTACCTTGCTATTTCTTGACTCCTACTGGATTATTGTTCCTATCGAGTTTACTCTTTCTTGGAGTTATATGTTGGTTTTAAATCTCTTTGTGTTTAAGGACGTTAATTCATATAATTTTTCTTTTTGGTGGTTGATTTTCCTTGCTGGTTGATAGCATCTTTTATTGAGTTGTCTTGAGCTGAATGACTTGATTTCCTTTATTAATATTTCTTATCCCTATTTTAACCAGGGTTTTAATATGATAGCTTGATATTTTAACTGTTATAATATTGTGCCTAATGTTTATCCAATTTTTTTTATTAAAAAATTGTTCTTGTTATTATAGCTACCTATTATTTCTTTGATTTTTTTCCCTTTTGCTGCTCATTTCATTTTGCAGTAGTTATTTAGTGCAGGTTTTTTGAATTTTAGAGTTTCAGTTGAAAAGAGAGTGCTAGAAGCTATTTCTTGGATCTTTCTTCTTTTTTGGGTGCTTGCTCCTATGCACCATAGATTGTACTTAGGTTTTTTGTACTAGTTCTTAGTAGGGAACTCGAGCTCTTAGGCATTTTTTGTTTCTTTTTGTGTTGTTTTGAGAAGTACTAAGCTTGAGTTCCCTCTTAAGCACCTTGTAATATTTTTCTTAACCAACGCGTAGGCCCCTCTATAGGTTTCCCCTAAAATAAAAGAGAAGTTCCTAAGTTTCAATGTCTGTTATTACAGCTTAGAGATCGATCCCATCATAATCAAGGCCATCTTAGGCTTGTAACCCTCAAAGACTCTTACGTAATTAAAGTTTTTTCGTTGTAAGTTTACTTTCTTATAAATATTTATCTGTAACCTTACCAGAAGGTATCATCCCTTCGCTACTCTTGTGAAGAAGGATGCCCATTTTTATTATGATAAATATTATCAGAAGGCCTTTAAGAGCATCAAGCGCTACCTGATGAATCTCGCTGTATTAGCTGCACCAAACTCAGGCTAGCTGTTGATCCTTTATACTACTACACTATATGAGTAACTTAGTGCACTTTTAGCTCAAGATAATGAGGAAGGCAAAAAGAATACCTAATATTTTCTTAGTTGATCTTCGTTCCTAAAGAGCTAAAATATCTGACTACGAAAAAGAAATATTAGCTTTGATCTTTGCAATACATAAGCTTAAACATTGCATGTGTTTACACTAAACTAGCCTCATTTCTTAGGTCCACCTTTTATAGGAACTGATGACCCATCTAACCCTATCCAATTATTTACAATGCTAGTCTATGATCTTACTACCATTTAACATTGCTTTATTCCTCAGCGGGCCATCAAAGGGTAGTCTCTAGCTATTTTTCTTATTATTCATCAGATTACTCCAGATTCTCCACTCAATGATGATCTACCTGATGAACTAGTCAGAGTGCGAATAAATAGGGGTCACATAGTTGGGAGTTTTACTTTGATGGCATATCCACCAGTAAACTACTTCGCATTCATAAAACTCATATAGTTATGGTGAAATTTTATGAGGGTTGTTAAATCTCTAAGAACAAGCCCGAGGCTAACCAAGGAAGGGGGTGAATTGGTGATTTAAAATTTTTTTAATAAAAAGAAAATAGTTTAATACTTTTTCAAACACTAAATTTAGATGATTTCAACAATGGATGTAGAAGAGAATAAAATTCATAATAACAAAACAAATAAGAGTTTTCAACCATGTAGTAAACCATAGAAAAATAAAATAAGAAAAATAATAAGAATGAAGACACCAGATGTTATAGTGGTTTAGTCCAACCTGACCTACGTCCACTTCCCAGAATCCTCCATTCTAGGTATTGCACTAAAAGTAGTGTCTCTCCTTTTGCTCCCTCAGCAAGGTAAAGAAGCCCATATAAAATCACTTTCACCTTCCCGGTAAAGGGGAGAACCAAAAGCTTTTACACCCTCCTGGTGATGTTAATGAACCTTGAATCTTTTACACCCTATAGGTGATGGTTGAGAACAACAGACTTAGAGTTTCATAAAGTCTTTTTTGAGCCTCGAAAGCTCAAAAAAGATGATGAAGAACCTTACTTGGAGTAACATTATGAAGCTCTCACAACTCCCCTCACAAGAACTCTCCCTTTCTTCTCTCCCAAAGCTCTCCTCAACACTCTCTCTCTAAGCCGCCTTGCAAGACTCATTGTAGCAAAAGATTTCTTACAAGATAATGTAAGAGTTAATAAAAAGCCTCTAAATTTCAATTTGCCATCAAGGATTATCCAGAACGATCATCAGATCATCTTGTATGGTTAGTACAAAACAACACTGCCAGACAGTATGAATTGTATTAGTCTGTATGATCAGTTTAAGAGATTATACTAATCATACCAAAAGATCCTATGATCGTCCTGTACGATTAGTACTAGAGATTGTATTAAGCATCTAGTATGATAAGCAATGATGGGTGATGATTAAATATCATTCTATACGATGTGATTGATCAAATAAATAATAATTAGTCTCCGAATCACAGGATCAATTTAGGCATGATTGTCATAAATCATCAAGTACGATGTATATCATATTGTATGATTAGAGTAAAATTTAAATATTAAAAAATTGCCTAAGTTGTGATGGGTGGCTGAATTTTGTGATTATACGTGATTGTTGTATATGAATAAGATCTTCTAATAAGATTAGGTTAATCAATCTCAATTAATAAAGGGTGCCCTGATTAGGGTTTTTTATTTTAATTGATCATCTAGTATGATATAAATCATACTGTATGATTAGTTCAAAAAATAAAAATTTTTCTAACTCACCAACTCACTCCCTTGAATGTGTGTGTGCAAGGTTACTCATCTTAGTATCCACCATATATATGACTTCACTCAAGAAAGGTAAAAGTACATTGAAGTTGAAATTATAAATAGACTCAACCCTAGTTTACCCAATCTTGAGCTGATTGAAGTGAATGGCGGGCCTGAAATGTTTGTGAGCAAGGAAAAATAGATATACAATAAACCAATTTATAGGAGATAGCAGTAAGGAAACAATAATATTTGTTATCACCAAAATCACAGCACTTGAGTTCATATTTAAAACAATTTGCCCCTTTTTGATGATGACAACTATTATTGTTTAAGATATTCAAATTCTTTGCTATCTTCTAATCTCCACCTTAGAAGGTCAATTTTTGACTGTAAGGAGAGTAAAAAAAATTAAAGAAATCTTTTTAATTTTAAAATGAAATAAATACAAGAAATAATTAGCAAAAGCAAAGTAGTAAACTGGCTTTATTTAAACAAGGGTGAAAATATATAAACAACAAACTACTACTCCCCATATTGACAACACAAAAAGGAGGAAACGTCTGAAAAGAAAAAGACATAAAGGAGAAAAAGAAACACACATACATCACAAAGTATAGAAGTAAAGAATAGTATAAACATAAAAACAAAAACATAGAGTAAACTAGTAATATGAAGAATCCTGATCAGGTGGAGGTGGTGATGGTGGTTGGAAGAAGTGGTGGATGGAATCAAATTGCTCCACGAACCAAGCCATATCGTTGTCGTGTTATTGTTGGTGCTGTGCCACGTAAGTTTCAAAATGAGCAAGATCATTCGCATGTTGTCACTGCTGCTCAACTATGTATTTTTCAAATCTACCCTCCCATTGATCAAACCTCTGAACTAGCTGATCAATCTGAGACTACTGGTGAATAGTGATAAGTACAGGAATAGGTCCTCCCTCCCCTTCTATAAACTCTTTATGCATAGTGTTACGACAAGTACTGTGAAGGATGTGGAAGGAGCTATTGGAATAGAATACATGGCAGTGATCTGGTGGAGCAGGATATTGAAGATTGTATTTGGATTCTAGGATAAAGGCAATTAGATGTCCTGAGGCAAGGTTAGGCATTCTTTTGTGGCCAGGATCTCAAATGCAGGTTAGGTTATCAATATAGTGAATGATAAGATCAGTTGCATTAAAGTTAATGTTAGCCATGATGTAGTAGGTGGCAAGTAAGAAAATAGGGATAATATTAATTTGATCCCCAGCTTTAGGAATGATTGAGTAACAAAGGATGTGCTGAATGATTCAGGCATCCTAGACTAAGGTGGCAACAAGGGCTACATGATAGTTAACATTGGTTTCCCTAAGAATGGTGTTTGGAGGGGTCCAATTATAGTCAGCATCTGAGGATAAAATGTGAATTTTGTCTCCGATAGTGAAAAGGTGAAGAATTTCTTGAAAGCCTTGGTAAGTGATTTCTATAAGCCTTCTATTAATATAAGATTATATGGCAGAAACCTTATTGTTATTATGAAGGCTTGTAAAGAATTCGAATAGATGTTTAGAGTTGAATGGAAAGGCAAGGGTGAGGATGAAACCAAGAGTTGTGCGGGCAAAAAATTGAATACCTGAAAGTTTAGAATCTCTTAATTGATGATTTTGGATGGGGTAATTGTAGCAGTTTTATAATGATTATAAGCCACTTCATCAGCTTCCTCAGTAAATCTGGGATCGATAGTGTGCCTAGAGGAACTACCAATAAGTTCTCGGGAGCATTTTCCACCAGCCATTTCAAAGAAATAGAGTGTAAGAGGTAAGAAAAGGATGAGAGGATCCAAATGGTGTGAAGAAACTGAAGAACTTCTATTATTTATATAGAAATTACTATATCATATAGTATTATTGTGAGATCATATAGTATGATCATGAGATCATACTGGATGATTGTGAGATCGTACTAGACGATCGTGTGCAATCAATTCATCAAGATGATCACTCAAAAAAAGTGGTCATATCATACATTACGATCAGATATAATACTGGACGATTAGAGAGAGAGCGTTCGTCCTGAGGATTCACCTTGTATGATTATTGACTTATAAGATTGTACAGTACAAATATGTGGATTATACAGGATGATATATCATTAAAGATCGTACTGCTAAATTCAATTCATTCAATGGTTCTTGCCACATGGATTGTACAGTACGATGAAGAAATTCTATAATACGATAAATAATAATTGAAACATATTAGTCCTTGGATGTGCTATGATCAGAGATTTAATATTTTGTATAGATCGTACAGTATGATATGAATCATACTGGATAATGCGAGCTAAAATTGGAAAAGTTAAAGTATGGAATAAGATGATTAGGAAGGGTCCAAAACAAAAATAAAATAAGAATAAAACAAATTAAAAACTACAAAATAAACCTGATCTATAGTATCAAATGAAAAAAAAAAAACACATTACTTTTTTTTTAAGAATTGATCAATAGTATCAAATGAAAGTTTTACCCAAAAATTAGATTAGTAAGAAATGTATTAACAATGCTAAAATCTAGAAGGTTTAGAAAATTGAATTTTATCAACCCTAGCTCAGGCTCCTTAAAGGTTAAAAGTCTTATAAAAACAAAAATCTAATTCAAAGAATAAATAAGATAGAAATGTGATATTTTCAAACTCCTTTTTAGTAATATATCTAGGAGAATAGCATTGCAAAGCGATGAACCAGAAATTGTAATTTTTAAATTCATGTGTAGACGACATAATTTGGCACATGGATTTATCTAAGATTTAAAGATTTCAAACGAAGGGAAGCTAACTCATTGTGGGCTCATTTCGTGCTCTTTTATCCTTGTTTGGAACACTTTGCACATCTTTTATTTTTGATACACTTTGTGCATCTTTCAAATTTTGGCATTCATTGCGCATCTTTTCAGCTTTTCGGCTCATTTTATGCCTCTTTTTCTTTTGCTTTTCCAAACTTACTTCCTTTCTATGTCTTTAAAAACTCTCAGTTATGAGATTATCTTCCAAATATGAGAGGAGAAGAACTCACTCTCCTATATAAAGAAGAGTAAACCACAAACCAAAATTTGATCCATCTGATATAGACAAATAGCTTGATTAAGAAAATTTGAAATAGATTCATTAATTTACAAAAATATTCAATTAAGATAGAGAACTATAGTAAGATAAAATAGATTTCTGTTTCTTGGTCTAATTTTTAATTTTAAATAGATTTTGATTCAAAAAGAAGTTATACCCCCCAATAAGTTAGAGGAAGAGAGATAATCTCCAATTTCTTCCATTAATTATTTTAAGAGGAGTCAAATAGTGCTTATAAAAATAAGTAAGCTTTTCATTTAAATAAAAGTTCAACTACTGAAGTAAGTAGTGAAGATTCATACATTTTAAAAGAAATAAAAGACACATATAAAAGGAAAGAAACAAAAAAAATTATGAACTACTTAAAAACCTAAACAAATAAAACTAAACATAAAACATAAAACAAACAAAATAAAATAAAATAAAAAATAATAATCAAATTTCAGAATTTCAAAGCCTCCAGTTTTAAGCATGAATATCTATGACACCTAATCTGGTTCTTAATGTGCTAAAGGTTTCAAAAGCCAGTGATTTTGTAAAGATATTTGCAAGCTGATTTTTAGTGGCTACATGATGTCATTTATGTCTCCCATGGTGGCATGGTATTTAATGAAATGGTTCCTTATGTCTATGTGTTTGGTCCTGGAGTGTTGGATTGAATTCTTTGAAATACAGATGGCACTAGTGTTATCACATAGGATTGGAATTGTTATTGTAGGTAGTCCTAAATTCAGAATTTGTTGCTTTAACTAAAGGACTAGAGCCACACAACTTCCTAATGAAATGTATTTAGCTTATACAGTGGATAGGGCTATTGAGTTCTATTTCTACTGGACCAGGAGACTAAAAATTGTCCTATGAATTGATAAGTTCCAAAAGTGCTTTTCCTCTAAACCATACATTAAGTAAAGTCTGAATAAGAATGTTCTATGATTTCGAAGGAAGTGTTGTGCCTAAGATACTAGATTCCTAAGTTTAGGTTCCTAAGAGATATCTAAGGATTCTCTTAATAGTAGTCAGGTGGGATTCTTTTGGATTAGCCTGAAATCTAGCATAGCGAAAAACACTAAATATAATATCAGGTCTGCTAGCAATTAAGAAAAGAAGTGATCGAATTATTCCCTTGTATTACTTTTGATCAACTAATTTTTCACCTAAGTCCTTATCCAACTGAACTGTAGAGCTCATGGGAGTGTTAATTGCCTTGTCTTTATCTATTTCATATTTCTTAAGGATGTCCTTAATATATTTTGATTAACAAAAGAAAATTCCACCATCCTTCTGCTTTATACTAAATCTTAGAAAGTAGTTCAGTTCTCCCATCACACTCATCTCCAACTCCTTACTCATTATTTTAGAGGATTCATCACACATCTTTTTATTAGAAGATCCAAAAAAATATCAACAACATAGATCTAGATAATGAGTAGTTCTTCCCCTACCTTTTTTAGAAAAAAGTTGGTGTCTACCCTCCCCTAAAAAAAGGTTCTATCTAGTTCGATTGTGCATAGCCTTTCGTACTATGATCTAGGTGCTTGTGTCAGCCCATATAATGCCCTTTTTAATTTGAACACAAAATTGGGAAATTGTGAGTTTTCAAAGCCTGGGAGTTATTCAACATACTCATCTTCCTTTATTATCCAATTCAGAAAGGTACTTTTTACATACATTTGATATAGTTTTAATCCTTTAAAGCAGGCAAAAGCTAGTAGCACCCTTATGGCTTCTAATCTGTCTACAGGGGAAAAAGCCTCTTCAAAGTCAATTCCTTCAATCTTGTTATACCCCTTAGCTACTAGTCTTACTTTCTTTCTAACCCCTACATTAGAATCATTTATTTTATTTTTGAAATCCCATTTAATTCCAATAATACTCTTTTTTTTTAGAAGAAATGCCAATTGCATTAAAAGAAGAAGCCTAGATACAAACTACTTAAACAAAAGGCAACCTATTACATTCCTCCTTTAACAAAAGAACAAACGAAGGAGGAATATTATTCATACTAATCAAATCCCAAAAGAAATCATACTCACAAGCAAAGTTAGCACAATAATTAGCTAACTTATTACATTGTCTATTAACAAAATTAAAAAAAATATTATTGAAATTCTCCAAGAATAAAAGATCTTCATTTATTTGGTCTCTCATCCTCTTCTTCGGTATGCTGTACAACTTATGAAGAAAGTTGATGACATTTCAGTTATCTCCCACTATAATGATGCCAGTAGCCTTAAACATCCAACTATGAATAAAACTCCTCAAAGATTTAAAAGCCAAAAGCTCCAACTGTACACTATCCCAATGAACATACCCACATCCAAATGCCATTAAGAACCTGCCTTTGCAATCTCTAACTACTCCCCCAACTCCAGCTTTTTTGACTTGCATGGGGATCCATCTAAATTAATCTTCAACCAATTGGGTAGAGGGGGGTGCCAAAAATTAGACAGCAGAGAAGACTGATTAGTACCCCAGTTTCCCAATATGATCTTATCATTATGTAAAGTAGCCATAAAGCTTATGACTCTAGAAGCAATAACAACATAACTTTCTTCCATATCACCATGTTTAACTCTATTTCTATTACTCCATGAATGGAAAATCAGAATTAAGTACAACATAGGCAAGAAAAGGTTTCTACCCAAGATCAATTTAAGCTTCTTCATACATTTAGAGAAAGAGCTGAACACAGTAACCGAGAATCCCCATGAATTCAATAAGCTTATAACCTGTAGCAATTTCGGACATGTAGCCTTACAATGATTAATATTCTCCACCTCAAGACAACCCCTTGGACAAAGATTTGAATCAACAAGCCTTTTATAAAACAGGAATTCATGGGTTGGAATTTCATTCATACATAGCCTCCAAAAAAACAATTCACCACGGGGATTAAGCTTCAGCTTAAAGAACCAATGGTCCACCTCTTCTTGCATATTGTCTGTATACCGAGCTGCTACACATAAAGCTGGAATGGAATTGCCTGGCAACTTAAATTTGAGTTCCAATCTATCTTCATCCAAACTCTGCACTATATCAACTTTAGTAATCAAGTTTACAAGTTCTTCTCCAAAAACCTGGAAAAGATTAGGAACATCCCAAGCTCTATTAACCATAAGAGAATCTAGAGTAACTATCTCCTCCTCCCAATTGGTTACAAACGTCGGCCATCTTTCTAAGCTTTTATCAAGGATCCAAATATCCTTTCGGATATCAATCAACGAGCCTAAAGCTGTACACCATCCTAAGATCCCTTTAAGAGAATTCCAACCATCCATCACAATCCTCCAAGTGGCCAAAGAACTATTCCTCCCATTACTGTTCCACTAGTAACTCCCATATTTAGCCACCAAGTTTTTATTAAGCAAAGAGTTCGGGTTATCAAGTAGGTTCCAAGCAAATCTAGCTCTTAGAGGACCCATTCTAGAGACGGCAGAAAATAGACCCAAGCCTCCATATTCTTTCGATTTGCACAAGATATCCCACACCGCAAAATGAACACCATGGGAACCATCATGTTTATTCCATATATAATTCCTGCAAGCCTTGTAAAACTCTTTCAAAATACTCAAGGGAACCAAGGAATGAGAAGAAATAAATAAGGAGACAGTAAGAAAAATAGTCTTAATCAAAGTTATCCTTCCAGCCATTGAGATGTATCTATTTCCCCAAGCATTGAGCTTTTTTGAAGCTTTATCCAAGAGATTTTGAAAATTAGATTTTTTCTATCTCCTTAAAGCAAGTTTAACACCCAAATAATCCATTTCCTCAACCACTTTAATATTAAGCAATTTAGAAATATGTTTCTTCTTCCCTTTCCCAATACTCTTCCCCATTAACATAGAAGATTTTTGAAAATTTACCTTTTGGCTGGTCCACCTGCAATAGTCCTGAATACAAAAGATGTGAAATTTTCTATGCATTTTGTGATAACATAATGCCAATATCCAAGCCTTTATCCAAGAAAGAGTTAGACGATAATTGAGAGCATAGATTAAATAATAAGGGAGAAAGAGGATATCCTTGCCGAAATCCACACCTTCCCTTAATCCACCTTGAATTGCTTCCAAAAATCATGACAGAGAACATTGGATCCTTCACACATTCCAACAAAAAATTTAAAAATCTAGATGGAAAACCAAAAATCTTCAGCATTTGCCTAAATGTAGCCCAACACATGCTATCATATGCTTGTTCCATATCTATTTCAATGGACACCAACCCGTCTTCAGCTTTAGAGCACCTGATTTTATTGCATATCTCTTGGGCCAAGAGTAAGTGATTCGAAATAGATCTCCCTTTCACAAAAGTAACTTGTTCTTCCGATATCACCTTATGAAACACAAAAAGCAATCTATTTAATAAGACTTTAGCTGCAATCTTATAGGTAGAGTTGCAAAGGCTAATAGGTCTGTATCCTGAAGGAGAAACCGGATCCTTGACCTTGGGGATCAACACAACCAAAGTCTCTTTCCACTCATCACAAAGCTTACCTGATGAGAGGAATTTATTGATAGCTTTTCATACATCTTCATCAATAATTTTCCAATAAGATTTGAAAAAGGAAGAAGTTATCCCATCCCAACCTGGAGCTTTATTCTCACCCAAATTCCTAACAACATTCAGAATTTTCAAACAACTGAAATCTGCCTTCAACCTTGTTCTATCATCATCAACTAGCACATTCCAAGGTGCTGGCCAATTTAGTAACGAATAAACCCTTTCTCTTCATTTAACCTTGAAAAATTTTAAAAAGACTTCTTCTACCTCCTACAGATTCTCCACCATAACCCTATCCGCCCCTTTTACACGTTTAATCCAATTGCTCTTCCAACTTGCATTAGCAAAGGCATGAAAGAATTAGGAATTAGAATCCCCTTCTTCAAACCATCTTACTTTAGCTCTTTGCCTCCACCAAGTATTTAACCTAGCAAGGTTGACATTAAGCTCACCCACTTTCTTTCTCAAGAGTTTCAACTTCTCATCCCCTAACCCACCTTCCATAGCCTCCTCTTCTTGAAGTATCAACACTTCTTTTTTCAAGCTTTGTTTAAGGTATAAAAAATCCTTCAATTTAGCTTTACTCCAAAAGAATAACTCTTTCAATGTTCTATTACATTTGTTGTTTAAAATTTGCATGTCATCTCCAACATAGGATTTCCTTCGAATTTTTGAAATAATACCTTAGGAAGCATGAAAAGACACCCAGACATCTTCAAACTTCAAGAAACTCTTCTTCCTTTCATTTGTATCAAAAATTTTTTAAATAACAGGGCAATGATCAGAAGCAACTCTAGCAATGTGCCTCTCAACTGCCACCTGTATCTTTCCCAAAGGAAAAGAATTCAACAAACACCTATCCAATCTCTCCTAGATCCTTCCTCCCCAACTTTATTATTGCACCAAGTGAACCTTGGTCCAACCACCCCAATTTCATGAAAATCATTTAGATTCATAAAATTAATCATATCTTTGGAGCTTTGAGAGAAGAAAAAATTTCCTACCACCTCTTTTATCTTCTTGAGATAAGATACAGTTAAAATCTCCTCCAATCACCGAAGGAACTTTTCTATGAGATACCTCATGCAGGCAACTCCCCAAATCCCATCTCTTTACTACCTCTTTAATACCATAAATGGTTGAAATAATCCAGGTCCCCTTGCTGAACACATCCAAATCACCTACCACACATTGCTCAGAAGCCTTTAAAATAGAGAAAGATGTTATATCCGATCTCCACTTCACTATAATGCCACCTGACATCCCAACTGATGGAAACAGAAAGAAATCCCAATCTGTTCCTATCATTTTTTGGAAAGCCATTTTGTCCAAAGAAGAGACTTTAGTCTCTACCAAACCAACAAAAAACACCTTATAATCTTTTACAAACTCTTTCAAGTAGAGAAAGGCCTCCTTCTTGTTTGCCCTTCTACACTTCCAGAAAGCAATAGAATTCATTGATCAACCAAGGGGGAAGAGCCCCCAGCTCTAGATTTACCATTCCCTTCCAATGTCCTGGCCCTAGGAATTATTTTAACCGGCCCAAGAGATCTCAATTCCTTGGCAAGTTTAAATTTAGTACCTTCATTATTACCACCAACCTCATTTTTCTCTCCCCCTCCATTGCTTCCCTTTCCAGTAACTTACCATTATCCCTTGTATAACCATTTTTTACAACAAATTTATTATCCTTCTCAGATTTCTTACTAGCTTCCTCAAGACATATATTCTCCTCCACATTCTCACTTAAAGTTTCAAATTTATTAGCCATACAAATAGTAGAAAAAGTTTGAGTAGAATTTAGTACCTTGGCATCACAATCATCTTCCACCACATCACCCGATGGAATGGAACAGTCCAATTGTTCTGCTGCATTATAGATTTCTCCTCCCAATATTATTTCACCTTCTTCTACCAGCAGTTTGTCTTCAATGTTCTTTTCTACTCCATTGTTCACAACTGCCTCCTCTCCTTTGTTCACCACATTTACCGGTAATTCAGCTTGAACAGCTTGTGATTTGTTCCCAAATTTCTTCTGCACCGGCCTCACAACATTGACATCTTTATTAACTCTCTTGTTCCTTTGGTAATTAACATGGATCCAGGGGACGTAATAATCTTTAACCTCCAACTCTTGTGCCATCTTATATTGATTGCCTATAACTTGATTATTTGAAGCCTCCACACTATTTTTCACTACCACACTCTCCTTTTTACAATTACTTTTATCATGGCCTAACATACCACATTCATTACAAAAGGATGAGATTCTCTCATATTCAACTTTTTCAAAAAACCTTCCACCCAAACAACCAAGGGAAGGGGTTTGTCCAGTTCCACACGAACACAAACCCTTGCAAACTACCTCCTACCCCATTAAAATATGTTCCCATCCAACATCAATGGAACATTCACCATAGAAGCAATCAAAGCCACATTGTTTTCATCCCAACATTGTAAAGGAAACTATGGCATTCTAATCCAAATGGGTGAAGTCAATCCTTTCATTGAGTTAGGTGAAAAATTAGTCGACCACCTTTCCATTCCCATAATATGACCATTAAAAAACTATGGGCCACCTAACAGGACTCACTCCATTGCATCCAATGTCTTGAACGATCACAAATACCAACCCTTTCCTAAGGTTGTAAAGTGAAATTGACCAAAAAAAGCCCATTATCGTCTCAACTCCCAAGCAACTATATGAGATTGGATTTCTCTACCAAACACCTTTGCAACCAATGAATATTCCAACCTTTTAGCATTCATAACATCGGTAGATTCAATTAATTTAACAGCTTTTCCATCCTCAGTTAAAACCACATTCTCCCTCTTGAAGTTTAACTTGATTTAAGATTTATTATTCATAGGATTAACCAACCTGCTAGCTTCTTCATTGTTCTTAGGCAAATTCACAATCACCAGATCATCATTGCAATCACTATTACCAACAAATTTCTCAGAAGGACCTACTGGAGTCTTAAAATAATTATGATTATTTTGGTTAACAGAACTCAAGGAAATCATATTTATCTTACTATCAAGGACAGGGATTGCATTTGAATTCCTGAATCCATTAATAAAAATATTCATACCAGATGACGAAGCCTCAGGATCAAATGATTTAGGGAGAGCAAAGCCAGTCGATTTTAGCAAATAAGGAGTCTTGCAATCAACATTCAACAAAACATTTTTACCTTTACCTTCAACATGATTAACCTTCTCCATATGAAAATCACCATTCTCTGATATGACTAGTTTGCCTTTAGACCTACGCCTGCAAACATCCTCAGCTTCACGATTAAGTCCATTAACCAAGCGTCTATGTACCATCTTATTCAGCAAATCTATTCCACCTACAAATGATCCAATCACAATCGAAGGCAGTGATGGCCGGCGGCCGTCCGCCACCATGTCCTACAACCCTGCCGAATCAAAGGAGGAAAAACTAGGAAAGAAGAAATTTAAAAATCCCTCTCTCTCTCTCTAGAAAAAGTTGCTCTCTCTCATTCAATGTTGCAAAGTTTCTTCCATATCCAATAATCACCTTTCTTATAAAAGCAATAATACGCTTATCCTTAGGTCTTTCAACTAGCTCCCAAACATCATTTTTAGCAAATTAATTCAGTTCTTTATATTTGGCTAGGATTTAGAATTTATCAAATAGTGTTTTATTTATTTTTGTGGGTTCAATCATTGAGATAAAGGTAGAGTGGTTCACTACTTTCCTAAGTCTATGCCTAGTTCTAACCCCCTTAGATGGGTCTCTTAAGATCAGTTCTTTAGGATGACTTGAAGAATATCTCCATTCTCTAGGCAGTGAATTTTTAGCTTCTACCTTTTCTTCTAGATTTACAGATTCTACTCCTTGGGTAACTTCAACTACTACTTCTTCTTCTACCCTAGACCCTCTAGAATTATCAAATTCAGCAAAAACTTCATGAGTGGACTCCTCTACCTCCAGTGTCTTTTTATTGAAAACTCTAAAGTATTTTCCAACATTTGAGTCTCCTAGGAAGACTCCTTTATCATATTTTGGGTCCAACTTTTCCAACAGAGATTTCCCATCATTTAGAATAAACACTTTCCATCCAAAGACATGAAGGTGAGAGTGGTTGATTGTCCTATCCTTAAGGATTTCATAGGATATCTTGTTCAGCTTGGAACTAATATTAACCATATTCATAACATAACATGCTTGTGTTTATCGCTTCTACCTAGAAGTATTTAGGAAGTAAATATTTAGCCAATATGGTCTAGAGGCTTCTACCAAGGTCCTATTCTTTCTTTCGGCGTTGAGGTGTTCTATGAGCTGAAAAGTCATGATCTATCCCTTTCTCCTTACAATAAGATTCAAATTTTTCATTTTCAAACTTACCTCCATGATCACTATAAATTGTCCGAACTTCATAACCTAGCTTTCTCAGAATCTAAGTGGAGAATGTTCTAAATTCCTCAAATAATTCACTTTTATGAGATAAAAATCTAATCCAAGTAAACCTCAAGTAATCATCAACAATCACATACCAAAAAACTCTTCCTCCATGGCTTACAGTGCTAATAGGTCCAAAGAGATCCATGTGAAGGACTTCTAAAGGTTTTCTAGTGGTAATGTCCTTCATTTAGTGGAAGGAGGATTTGACTTATTTTTCTAACTGACAGGCTTCACACAGGTGGTCCTTAATGAATTCTAGTTTGGGTATGTCTCTTACTAAGTCTTTTTGGGTGATTTTTCTAAGATTTTTCATGCTTCCATGACAAAGTCTCCTATGCCTTAATCAGGATTCATTAGCAACAGTTTTTAGGCAAAGAGAGTTAGCATGTTCAACATAGTTTAAATCAAGCATGTAAACATTATTAATTCTTTTTCCTTAGAGCACAATATTTCCATTTAAGCTATTAATGCAATTGGTAGATAAAATTTTAATGTTGAAGCCTTTATCACAGAGCAAGCTTATGCTAAGCAGATTATATTTTAAGCTATCTACTAATAAAACATTTTCAATGAGCAACTTTTTTGAGTTACCAATTATACCTGGGCCAACCACTCTCCTAGTAGTGTTATCTCCAAGTGTCACCTTGTCTCCTTCCCTGGCCTCTAGTGAAATGAATTGATTTGCATCTCCGGTCATGTGTATTGAATATTTATTATCCAGCTACCTCATGCTCTCACAAGGCCTTTTGTGATAGCATCCCTAAAAAATCATCAAAGCATAGATTTAGGAACCAAAAGAAGTTTGGGTTCCACCTTATGAATTGAAGAATGAGATGCATGCATGCTATGTTGTGGTATATGCAATTTTGGTCTCCACACCAAATGTGTTCTGCAGTGGATAGAGCAAGTGCGGGAGATATGTCCTAGCACGCCATAAGAAAAACCTCTTATACAAAGAAAAGGATTTATAAATCGATGCGGGTTATGGTGCCTCTTCCTTGGTTTGAATGCATGCTGTATTGATGGTTTATAAAATTCTACAAGTGTTTTATTTCCTTTAAAAGTAGTTAATTTCACATGCAATGATTTATTTGCACTTTTAAGAATTGAATTTTCAAATTTTAGAGCTTGCTCACTAGTATCTAATTGAGATGCAAGAGTCTCTAGTTCTTTGAATGCATTTTCTAATTCAACATATGATGTTTTCAAAGAATCATGTTTATTAATTAAATCAAGAAGCGTCTTATTTAAAGTATCAAATTCATCTAATTAAGCCATATGATTACTATCCAAAGTAGAATGATCTTTCCTAAGGCTTTTCAAAAATAAAAATTCAAGCTTACATACATTTTCTTTAGCTTTCTATATGCATTATAACTTTTCTAAAAAACTTTAAATAGTTCATCATAGGAAATCTCACATGACTCCTCTTAATCAGAATGATGAAGTTGATTATCTACCTTTAAGCACAAGTTGGTTACCACCTCTTCTTCTTCTATTTTAGATGAGTCTAAAGTAGAGTCTGCCCAAAAAGCCTTCTAAGTCCTTTATTTGCCCTTATTGAACTTAGGTTATTCTTTACCCTTCTCCTTGATTGGGTAAGTTTTTAGATTTGGGCAATCTGACTTTAAGTGCCTTGGCTTTTTGCATTCAAAATAGATGATATCAACAGAAACTTTAGAATTTTTATTAGCTTTACCTTAGCTCCAATACTGATGACACTTTTGCTTTTTCTTTAGAAAGCTCTTAAATTGCCTTGTCCTTATTGCTATGTCATTGTCATCCTCAGGTGTAGAATTTTCACTATCAGAATCATTAGCCATTAAAGCTATAATTTTGTCCTTTCTCTTTTCACATACATCAAGTTATCTTTGACTCACTCCTTGCTCATAGGAAATGAGTTATCCAAGTAAGTTATCAAAGGAGTAAACATTTAGATCCTTAGATTTAATAAAAGCAGTAATTTATTCATCATGGAAAGTAGGTAGATAACATAAGATTTGGTTAACTTTTCCATAGTTAGTAAGTTCTTGTCCTAAAGCATGCGGGGAATTAACAATCTGAGTGAATCTAGTATACATTTTAGAGATTGATTCACTTGGGTTTATATAAAAGTGTTCATTCTCATGGAGAAGAATATTTTACTTAGATTATTTTACTTCATTTGTTCCTTCATAGGTTATGCAGAGTTTATCCCAAATTTCTTTTCCAATTATGCAAGTAGATATATGCATGTAATCTTCAGATTTTGAAAAAATATTTTAAATATTTAGCATTTAATTAGGCTAAATCTCTATCTTATAAGCTCCATTCAAAAATACGAAGTATAGTTTTCATGCCATTAACAAAATGTGAATGAGCAGAATATCCTTCTTGAGCTAACAGCCTCATGCAATAATCTATAGATTGCAAAAAAGTAGACATGCAAATTTTCCAAAAGTCAAAAGAAATATTATCAAATAATGGTGGTCGGGTGATTGAATATTCTTCCGCAGTATTATGATTTCTAAAGTTAGCCATTGTTCATTTTTTCAAAAGTTTTCTAAAACTTAATTTTTGAATCTCGCTCTGATACCACTTGAAAGTTTGTGAGGGTTATTAAACCTTTATGAAGCAGCCCAAGGCTAACCAAAGGGGGGAGAATTGATAATTTAAAAATTCTTTAATAAAAAGAAAATCTTTTTATACTTTTTAAAACACTAATTTGATATGATTTCAACAATGAATGTAGAAGCGAAATAAATTCATAATAGTGAAATAAATAAGAGTTTTCAACCCCACAGTAAACCACAAAAAAATAAAAATGCAGAAAATAATAAGAATGAATACACTAGATTTTATAGTGGTTCGGTCCAACCTGACCTACATCCACTCCCTAGAACCCTCCATTTCAGGTATTTCACAAAACTTAGGGTCTCTACTTTTGCTCCCTTAGAAAGGTGGAGAAGCCCTTGCAAAATCACTTTCACCTTCCCAGTGTGGCAAAGAACCAAAAGCCTTTACACCCTCCCAGAGACGGCAGTGAACTTTGAATATTTTCACCCTCTAAGTGATCGTAGAGAACCATAAATCTTTCTTCTCCCTCTTGGAGATGGAAGAGAACCACGGACCTAATGCTGTAGAAAGTCTTCTTAGAGCCTCCAAAGGATCAAGTCAAAAGCTTGAAGAAGACGACGAAGAACCTTACTTTAAGTAACCTGTGAAGCTCTCACAACATCCCCTCATAAGAACTCTCCCTCTCTTCTCTCCCAAAGCTCTCCTCAACTCTCTCTCTAAGCTCCCTGTTAAGACTCTTGGCAGCAAAAGATTTCTTATAAGGTAATGTAGGAGTTTAAATAGAAAGCCTCTAAAGAAGCCCGAAATTTCAATTTATCATCAAGGATCATCTAGTACCATCCTCAGATCAACCTGTATGATTAGTACAAAATAGCACTAAACAGTACAAACTATATTTATCTATATGATCATTTCAAGAGATTGTACTAATCATACCATACGATCCTGCGATCATCCTATACGATTAGTATTAGATGATGTATTGATCTTCCAGTATGACATGTGACAAAAGGTGATGATTAAATATCATCTTATGCATCTCTTAGGTCATACAATATGATTGCCCTGTATGATGTGATTGACTAATTAAACCTTAATTAAACTTCAAATCATAGGATCAATTTAGGAATAATTATCACAAATTGTCTAGTATGATATATATCATACTATACGATTAGAGTAAAATTTAAATAGTAAAAAATTACCTAAATGGTGATTGTCAACTGAATTTTGTGATTATACCAGATCATCATGTATGATTAGGATCGCCAGTATGATTAAGTTAATCAATCTTGATTAATAAAGGGTGCCCTAATTAGGGTTTTCTATTTTAGCTGATCATTTTGTATGATATAAATCATACAGTATGATTAGTTCAAAAAATAGAAAATTTTTTAACTCACCAGCCCACTCCCTTGAGTTTGTGTTTGCAAGATTATTCAGCTTAGTATCCACCATACACATGACTTGACAAAAGAAAGGTAAAGGTACGTTGAAGTTGAAATTATAATAGACTCAACCCTAGTCTCCGTAATCTTGAGCTAATTGAAGTTGCAAGTGAATGGTGGACCAGAAATATTAGTGAGTAGGATAAAATAGATATATAATAAACAAATTGATAAAAGATAGCAGTAAGAAAACAATAATATTTGTCATCACAAAAATCGCAGTACTTAGGTCCAGATTTACAATATATGGTAGTTTTTATCTCTTTTTTTATCCCTTGAAGGCTACACCCTTTTAGAGAAAAAAGAAAAGTAGTCCTCATCTTGAGAGAGAGTCCTGAATTTTAGAGAGAGAGTGTGAGTCCAAATTTTTGAATCTCAAAATGGCGGCGGGGGATTACTGATCATCACTCGCTGGTGATCGGCTGTCCAAATTTTGTATCCACGGAAGAATCACGAGAATGAGAAGTAATCAAATGCCCTAAGAAGCAATTATCCAATCTTTCCCTCATTTAATTAGGAAATTGGTTTTCAACAAAGCCTTTGAAGATTAATAAAGGAAATCCACCACCTATTCGGAGTAATACTGTGGTTGAAGGCAAAGGTAAGGAAGTCTACATTTTATGTGATAGCCAAAAGAAGTGTGATTTGGGAGATGTTTCCTCATCTCCAAAAATTAATCTTGAAGTCAAAGAAAATGACTATGTAGCTTCTTCATCATCATCTTTTAGATTAAGATTGAATAGATTTTCAAATCAGGCTTCTAAAGTTGGAGATCGAATCAACAATTGACCACAAGATCAAGGAATTACAAACCCGGAGGTTGATGATGTGAATGCAACACTTCTTGGTGAAAGCAGAGGTAAATTATCTCTGTTTCCTTCTGAACTAGTTAATTTTGTTAAGAAGAGTTAGTTTTTGAATGCTTAGATAAATCTTTTAGATCATGATTATCAGAATGAGGACATTACTGTGAAGCATGATGAAAATAAAGTGGCAAAGAATGTGGAAGTCCTTCAAAACTCTCTTGTTGTGAAACTGTTTCGTAAAAATGTCCCTTTTTCTTTATGTACCATTAGATTGAGACATCAATGGACTAGATTTGGTGAATTTCACTTAACATCCCTAGTTAGATTGGATTTTATGTTCTTTCCAATCTAATGAAGCTATGGAAGAGGTATTTAGTAGTGGCTCTTGGTATGTAGGGGGACATATTGTTGGAATTGATAAATGGACACCCTCACTTAGGGAGCTCACTTCTCCTATTTGCATTCGCGTGCCGCATTTGTCACTTCATTATCGGGATGAAACTAATCTAGCTAGGATTGCTTCAAAGGTGGGGTATCCTATGTTATTTGATGGCAACATGTTTAGATGGGGGAGAAGGGAGTTTGTAAGGATATGTGTCCTAATAAACTTTGACTCTAAATTACCTGATGGGGTTTGGATAGAAGGATAAGATGGAAATTTTTTTCAGAAAATTGAGTATGAGAAGGTTTCTTCTTTTTGTTTCACTTGTGGTAAGATTGGGTATAAATTAGATTTTTGTATGGAGATTCACAGTAAACAAATTAATAAAGGTATTAGTAATCCTATTGAGGAAAATCATGGAACAAGCAGAATAGTTGATGCTCCTATACCATATGAATATGGTCCTTAGATGCATGTGAACTTCAAAAATAGGAATAAGAATATGGGACTGAATAAGAATTTTGTCAAGATTGATCCTAAGAAGCCTACTAAAAATTTAATTAGCAAGAATGCTGTTGGCATTGCTAATGAAGGCATTCAGGTAGAGCAGAATTTGTTGTCTTCAGTTGCTGAGGTGGGAGAGATCTTGAAAGATAAAGAAGATGGGGTTGATTCCAATTTCGATCTGGTTGGAATGAGGGAAAATAAGTTTAATATTTTAACCTTGAAGAAGGTGAAACTTCGATAGGGATGTTAAGCCCTGATGAACTAGTCCCGAGGCTAACCAAGAGCGGGGGGTGAATTGCTTATTTAAAAATTCGAGAGCAACATCAAAAATCTTTTCTATGTTATGCAGCGGAAACAAGTAAATACTCAAACGAAAAGATTAAATAAATTTCACCCAAGCAGATAATCACAGAAAAACTAAAGTGCAGAACGTAATCAGAAAGAACACACCAGAATTTTATAGTGGTTCGGTCAACTTGACCTACGTCCACTCCCCGGAGCCTCCCCTCCGGGTATTGCACTAACTCAAAGTGTCTCTCCTTTTTCTCCCACATCAAGGCGGAGAAGCCTGTACAAAAACCTCCTTTCCACCGACACGGTGACGCAGAGAACCCAACCTCCTTTTGCTTCCTGCTGAAGCAGGCAAAGAACCTCGGACTCCTTTCACTTCCTCCTGAAGCGGGCAGAGAACCCCGGATCTTCTTGCGAACGATCCTCTCATAAAGAACACCAACACGATGAAAGACGACGAGGTGAGAAGAAGACTCTGATCCTTGCTTGGAGCAACCTTCCTGAACCCCTCAGAAAATCCCCATCACAAGATCCTCTCTCTCTCACCCAAACTCTTTCTCTCTAGGGTTTCTCTAGAAAGGAAAGTGGCAAAAGATTTTTCTTGTTGAAAGAAAAAGATCTTTTATAGGAGGGCACAAAATTTGCCCTAAATCTCAACTGGTCAGCCTAGATCATCCAGGACGATCGATAGATCATCCTGTACGATCAGTTCAAAATCAGCTGCTTCAGCCTTGATGATCTGGCTCTTTTGGACGATCAGTAGAAAAAGTTGTTCATATCGTCCCGTACGATTCTGTGATCGTCCGAGACGATTAGTATAAATTGAGGAATTTCATCCAGCAGACCGTTCGGGTCGTCCAGAGAAACTTGTACTGGACAACCTAAAAATGACTTGATCGTCCAGGACGATCAGGATATCATCCTGTACGATTAATTCAAAATGTGCCTAAATCATCCTACGCACCGCTCTAGACATCCAGCTGAAATACACTAGATGATCATGTTCATACAGGATGATCCTACAATCGTCCAGGATAATATGATCGTATCAATTAAGTATTAATTACTTTCTTTAATTACCAGACTAATTTAGGCATGATTGTACTGGATCGTCCTGGATGATACACGTATCATCCAGGATGATCAGACCAAATATCATAAAATAAAAACTCGCCTAACTTGATCTGGCGGCTGAGAATTTCTAATTTGAGCATATCATCCCGTACAATGTAATGATCATCCAGGACGATCTGCTTAATCAGATACACTTACTTTGGTCGCCCTAATTAGGGTTTCTATTTTTACTTGATCATCCAAGACGATGTGACTATCATCCAGGATGATCCGAACAAAAACTTGAATAAAACTCTAATTCACTCAAGCTCTCCCGGTGAGTGTGTGTGTGCAATGTTACTTAGCTAGGGGATCAGTTACATTATAATTGACTAAAAAAAAGGAAAATAGTATACTTAGACACACTTGGACCAGATCTTGAATTGGCTCTTGATCTTTTGTGCCTGAAACAGGTTAGCCAAGCAAAACACAATAGAAACATGTTTGTCATCATCAAAACCAGATTTGCAACAATCTCCCCCTTTTTTATGATAGCAAACATATGTGCAGTAGTTTAAAAAATAAATAAACTAGGAGATCAAAAAATAAATTTTTTTCCAATTTTCATTGAACAACCAGAGCAATACAGGAAACATAAGTACAAAACATAACAAGAATAAAAACTACTACAACTGACTCCCCCTTTTGACATCACAAAAAGGAGGAGGGCAAACAGAACCAACAGTACAAACAAAATAGTGCAAACAAAACAGAAAAACAATTTTTTTTTTATTAAGCTGCTCCAATAAATTAAAATTTTTCCTTGATTTTAGATCCAAAAACCAATAAGAAGATGATTGACAGCGTTGAAATCCAGAAAAAGTTGGAAAAATTGACTTTCGTAACTCCCACCTCAGGCACCTTATAGATGCAAATCTCTTTCAAAACAAAAATACAATTCAGAACAAAAAAAAATTAGATTCGAAAAGAGATCCTTTCAAGCCTCATTCCAGAAAAATATCTGATTTAATAGTGTTATAAAGTAATAAATCAGAAATCAAGATTTTCAAACTCAAGCTTTTGAAAATATTAAATGGCGTGCGGATTTTTCTAAGACATTTAACGATCTGAAAGGGAAGAAAGCTTGGTTTGGGCTCATTTTGTGCCTCTTTTCAATTTGTTTGGCACTTTACGCATCTTTTGATTTTTGATACACTTTGTGTATCTTTTAGGTTGGCGACATTTCGTAACTTTTCAGCTTTGGGCTCATTTTGTGCCTATTTTTCAATTTATTTGGCGTACTATGCATCTTTTGTAAGCTTTCTCCCTCTCAAAATCGTTAAAGAATTTCAGCTGTAAAATTACCTTCCAGACATAGGAGATGCTCTCCACAATAAGGAAGAGTAATTCATAAAATAAAAGCCATATGTCGTATGATAAGTGCAATCACTTGGTTTAGAAAATCAAAATAATGACTCAAGACTTTAAAAAAACTATTGATATGAGGTAGATTACTGTAGGAAGATAAAATAAATCTCTATTTCAAAAACTAATATTTTAATTTTGAAGAGAATATTTATCCAAAAGAAATAATACACCAGCAAAGGAGTTAGAGGAAGAGAAACAATCATCAATGTTTCTTCCCTTTAACAGATCCAGTGGAATCAATCACTACTTACCAGCTTCCAAATAAAAATAAGGTAAAACTCTTAGTCAGAAATCCAGTTTATCAGAAGTAACGAGTACTGATCAGATTTTAAAAAGCATAAAATAGTAGATAGAAGAGATGAACCTGTAAATAAAAATAGGTAGAAAATTATATCAACATAAATACTCAAATCAACCTAACATCAAGGCTAACACAGAAATTAGCAGAAGAAAAAGTAAAAACAACAGAAAGAAAATAATCAAATCAAACAGCTAACTAATAGAAGTAGAATAAAAATTAGAGAAATTAGAAATTAGCAATCATCAGAATCAAGCATTTATATCAATCACTCCTAATCTGGTCCTCAAAATGCTGAATGAGTCAAAGGCCAGTGGTTTAGTGAATATGTCAGCTAGCTGATTTTCTGTTGCTACATGATGTAACTCAATGTCCCCTTTCGTAACATGGTCCCTAATGAAGTGATGCCTTATATCAATGTGTTTGGTTCTAGAATGTTGGATTGGATTCTTAGAGATATAGATGGCACTAGTATTATCACACAGAATAGAAATTATGCCCATAGGTAATCCTAAATCCAAGACTTGTTGCTTCAACCAAAGAGCTTGGGCCACATAACTCCCTAAGGCAATGTACTCAGCTTCCGTAGTGGAAAGTGCAACTGAGTTCTATTTTCTACTGGACTAGGAGACTAACGACTGTCCTTTGAATTGACAGTTTCCAGAAGTGCTCTGTTTATCCACCCTACACCCTGCAAAGTTTGAATCAGAATATCAAATAATCTCAAAAGAGGCGCTGTGCCTAGGGTACCAGATTCCTAAGTTTGGGGTCCCTAAAAGATATATAAGAATTCTCTTAACAGCAGTCAGGTGGGACTCTTTGGGATCACCCTGAAACCTTGCATAAAGACAGGCACTAAACATGATATCAGGTCGGCTAGCAGTCATGTAAAGCAGTGATTCAATTATTCCTCTATACTTCTTCTGATCAACTGATTTTCCACTTGAATCCTTATCTAACTGAACAGAGGATCTCATGGGAGTGTTGATTGGCTTGGTTTTGTCCATTTCATATTTCTTCAAAATGTCCTTAGTGTATTTAGATTGATAGAGAAAGGTTCCATCATCCATTTGCCTTATGCTGAACCCCAAAAAGTAGGATAATTCTCCCATCATACTCATCTCAAACTCCTTACTCATTATTTTAGAAAACTCATCACATAAATTTTTATCAGAAGATCCAAAAATTATATCATCAACATAGATCTGGACAATGAGTGAGTCTTCCCCTATTCTCCTCAGAAAGAGGGTGGTGTCTACGCTCTCCTTAACAAACTCTCTTTCTAACAGGAATGTGCTAAGCCTCTCATACCAAGCTTTGGGAGCCTATTTCAATCCATATAAGGCCTTTTTCATTTTATAAAAATGATTTGGATATTGGGAACTCTCAAAACCTGGGGGTTATTCTACAAAAACATCCTCTTTTATTACCCCATTTAAAAAGGCACTCTTGACATCCATTTGAAACAGCTTAAATCCCTTATAACAGGCAAAGGATAGTAGCACTTTAATGGCTTCCAATCTAGCTAGAGGGGCAAAGGTCTCCTCAAAATCAATCCCTTCAATCTAATTATACCCCTTAGCCACCAATCTTGCCTTATTCCTAACCACCACACCAGAATCATTCATCTTATTCTTAAAGACCCACTTGGTTCCCACTATACTTTGATTTCTAGGTCTTTCTACTAACTCCCAAACATCATTCCTTACAAATTGATTCAATTCTTCTTGCATAGCTAAGATCCAAAACACATTCGAAAGGGCTTGATTGATGTTGGTGGGTTCAGTCATTGAGATAAAGGCAGAGTGGTTTACTTCCTTCCTAAGTCCATGCCTAGTCCTAACACCTTCAAAAGGGTTTCCTAAGATATGTTCTTTAGGATGACTCGAAGAATATCTCCAATCTCTAGGCAGTGTGGTTTGAGGTTCTACCCTTTCCTCCAGATTTACATTTTTAACCCCTTGGGTAATCTCCTCTACCTCTTCTTCTTCCTCAACTCTATTCACCTTAGGATCAGATTCATCAAACACCACATGAGTTGTCTCTTCCACCACCAAAATCCACTTATTGAACACCCTAAAGGATTTCCCCACACTGGAATAGCCTAAGAACACTCCTGCATCAAATTTGGGGTCAAATTTTTCTAAGGGTGATTTCTCGTTGTTCAGAATGAAAATCTTACAGCCAAAGACATGGAGGTGGGACAGGTTTGGAGTTCTACCCTTAATAATCTCATAAGCTGTCTTGTTTAGATTTGATCTCACATTGACCCTATTCAGCACATAACAGGTAGTGTTCACCGCTTCAGCCCAAAAGTATTTTAGAAGTGAATACTCAGCAAGCATGTCTCTAGTGGCTTCCATTAAGGTCTTGTTCTTCCTTTGAGCTACCCCGTTCTGTTGAGGGGTCCTAGGAGCTAAAAAATTGTGACTAATCCCTTGCTCCTCACAGAAACTTCCAAACTTTACATTTTCAAACTCTCCACCATGATCACTATGAATAGTCAAGATCTCACAGCCTAACTTCCTCTGAATCCAGGTGGAGAAGGACTTAAACTCATTAAATAACTCAGATTTATATGACAGAAATTTAATCCATGTGAACCTCGAGTAGTCATCTACAATCACAAACCTATAGACTTTCCCCCTAAAGCTGGCAGTGCTAATGGGTCCAAAGAAATCCATGTGAAGGACTTCGAAAGGTCTAGAGGTGCTAATGTCCTTAAAAGAGTGAAAGGAGGAGTAAACTTGCTTTCCTAACTGACAGGCATCACACAGGTGATCCTTAGTGAACTTAAGCTTGGGCACACCTCTAACTAAGTCCTTTTGGGTGACTCTCCTAATGGTTTTCATACTGGCTTGACACAATCTCCTATGCCACAACTAAGACTCATCAGCAGCAGTTTTTAAGCAAATTGAATTTTCAGCCTTAATGCAACTTACATCCAGCTTGTAGACAATGTTGATCCTTTGTCCCTGCAAAACAATTTTGTCATTTAAGCATAAAATGCAGCAAGTAGGCAAGAATTTGATGCTATATCCTTTTTTCACATAGTTGACTGATGCTCAGCAAGTTATATTTCAATCCATCTACAAGCAAAATATTATCAATCATAAAACTCTTTGAATCACCAATTATACCTGAACCTACCACCCTCCTGGTAGTGTTATCTCCAAGTGTAACCTTGCCTCCAGCCCTGGCCTCCAGTGAAATGAACTGATTTGCATCTCCAGTCATGTGTCTTGAACATCCGCGGTCCAGGTACCACATGCTCTCACGAGGTCTTGTGTGAGAGCACACCTATAAAATCATCAAACATCAGTTTTAGGAACCCAAACAGGTTTGGTTCCTTCTTATGAAAAGAAGAATGCAATGCACGCATGTTGTACTGTGAAACAAGCAGTTTGGGCCTCCAAACCCAATGTGTACTACGGTGAACATTGCAGGTGTGGGAAATGTGTCCTAACATGCCACAGGAAAAACAACTAACACCAGGAAAAGGGTTAACTAATCTACGTGGGTGATAGTGCCTCTTCGTAGGTTTGTATGAAACATGCTTTGATGATCTTGAACCAGATTCTACAAAAGGTGGAGGTGCATAAAACTGTGCAAACATAGGAGGTGTTTCATGTTTCTCAAAAGCACTGATTTTAACTTTCAAAAATTCATTTTCTTTCTTTAAACTTACAATTTCAAATTTCAAAGAACTATTGCTTTTCTCCACTTCACATGCCAGATTGTCTAATTCTTTGAAAGCTTTTTCTAAATCAACATGCGTGGTTTTCAATGAATCATGCTCATCAATTAAATCAGAATGCTTTTTATTTAGTTCATCAAATTCATCAAGTAAAGACATGTGATTGCTATCAACAGTGGAATGATCCTTAATCAAAACATCATGCTCTTTATGCAAAGTCAAATAATCCAATTTCAAGTTAGCATGGGTTTTCTTAAGCTTCTTATATGATGCATTAATTTTTTCAGATATTTCAAGTAATTGATCGTGAGTAAGCTCACATACCTCTTCCTGGTCAGACTGACCAGGATGATCATCAGCCATCAGACACAGATTTGTTTCCCCCTCTTCAACTTCAGTCTCAGAAGAATTGGATGCAGAATTTGCCCAGAATGCCTTCTGAATCCGTTTCTTATCCTTCCTGAACTTGTTTCTCCTCGCCCTTCTTAGTTTGGTGAGTTTTAAGTGTAGGAAAATCTGCCTTAATATGTCAAGGCTTCCTGCATTCAAAACAGACAGTGTCAGATGAACCCTTAAAATTTTTGTTGGACTTACCCTTATTCAACTTATGAAAGTTCTTGTGTTTCTTCCTTAGAAAGCTTTTAAATTGCCTAGTGATCAAGGCAACGTCATCGCTATCAGACCCAGAAGCACTAGTATCACTCTCGTTGGCCTTCAGTGCCACTGTTTTCCCCTTCTTCTTCTCACTTGCATCAAGCTGTCTTTGGTTAACCCCTTGCTCATAAGCAATGAGTGATCCAAGTAAGCTATCAATAGAGTAAGTATTCAAATCTTTAGATTCCGTGATAACAGCTATCTTAGAATCATATGAAGAAGGCAAACATCTAAGAATTTTGTTCACTCTTTTGTAGTTTGTATGTTCTCTACCTAAGGCATGCAAAGAAGTGACGATTTGAGTAAATCTCGTATACATTTTAGAAATGGTTTCAGTAGGTTTCATGTGAAAAATTTCGTAGTCATGAAGTAAAATGTTTAACTTAGACTGTTTGACTTCAGTTGTACCATCATACGTGATGCACAATCTATCCCAGATTTCCTTACCAGTTGTACACGTAGAGACACACATGTAATCCTCAGATTTTAAAGCACAAAAAATAATTCAAATATTTGGCATTCAATTATGCTAAATCACGATCATCAAAAGTCCAATTAGTAAAGGGTAGTTCAGTTTTAACGTTGTTAATCATCCTAAAAGGTGGTTCGTATCTATCCTTAACTAGCATCCACATGCGATAATCAATTAATTGAAGAAAATTGGACATGTGAGTTTTCCAAAAATCAAAAGGTATGTTATCAAACAATGGCGGTCGTTTAATTGAATAACCTTCAACAGTATTACGATTACCAAAGTTAGCCATGGATCAAATTCAAAAGTTTTTAAACTTAAATTTTGAATCCCTCTCTGATACCACTTGAAAGTTCGATAGGGATGTTAAGCCCTGATGAACTAGTCCCGAGGCTAACCAAGAGGGGGGGTGAATTGGTTATTTAAAAATTCGATAGCAACAGTAAAAATCTTTTCTATGATATGCAGCGGAAACAAGCAAATACTTAAACAAAAAGATTAAACACAAATTTCACCCAAGCAGATAATCACAGAAAAACTAAAGTGCAGAAAGTAATCAGAAAGAACACACCAGAATTTTATAGTGGTTCAGTCAACTTGACCTACGTCTACTCCCCGGAGCCTCCCCTCCGGATATTACACTTACTCAAAGTGTCTCTCCTTTTGCTCCCACAATAAGGCGGAGAAGCCTGTAAAAAAACCTCCTTTCCACCGACACGGTGAGGCAGAGAACCCAACCTCCTTTTGCTTCCTCCTGAAGCAGGCAGAGAAACTCAGACTCCTTTCGCTTCCTCCTGAAGCGGGCAGAGAACCCCGGATCTTCTTATGAATAATCCTCTCACAAAGAACACCAACACGACGAAAGACGACGAGCGGAGAAGACGACTCTGATACTTGCTTAGAGCAACCTTTGTGAACCCCTCATGAACTCCCCCTCATAAGATCCTCTCTCTCTCTCCCAAACTCTCTCTCTCTCTAGGATTTCTCTAGAAAGAAAAGTGGAAAAATATTTTTCTTCTTGAAAGAAAAAGATTTTTTATAGGAGGGCTCAAAATTTGTCCTAAATCTCAACTAGTCGGCCTAGATCGTCCTATACGATCAGTTCAAAATCAGCTGCTTCAGCCTGGACGATCTGGCTCTTTTAGACGATCAGTAGAAAAAGTTGTTCATATCGTCCTGTATGATTCTGCGATCATTCGGGATGATTAGTGTAAATTGAGGAATTTCGTTCAGAAGATCGCTCGGGTCATCCAGAGAAACTTGTGTTGGATGACCCAAAAATGACTTGATTATCCAGGACGATCAGGATATCGTCCTGTATGATTAGTTCAAAATGTGCCCAAATCATCCTGAGCACCACTCTGGATGTCCAGATGAAACACACTAGACGATCTTGTTCGTCCAGGACGATCCTGCTATCGTCCAGGATGATATAATCGTATCAATCAAGTATTAATTACTTTCCTTAATTAGCAGACTAATTTAAGCATGATTGTACTAGATCGTCCAGGATGATAAATGTATCGTCCAGGACGATCAGACCAAATATCTTAAAATAAAAACTTGCCTAACTTGATCTGGAGGCTGAGAGTTTTTTATTTAAGCATATCATCCCGTACGATGCAATGATCGTCTAGGACAATCTGCTTAATCAGATACACTTTACTTGGTCGCCCTAATTAGGGTTTCTATTTTTACTTGATCGTCCAGGATAATCTGAACAAAAATTTGAACAGAAACTCTAATTCACTCAAGCTCTTCCCCTAAGTGTGTGTGTGAAAGGTTACTTAGCTAGGGGATCAGTTACATTACAATTGACTCAAGAAAAGGAAAATAGTACACTTAGACACACTTGAAACCGATCTTGAATTGGCTCGTGATCTTTTATCCCTGAAATGGGTTAGCCAAGCAAAACACAATAGAAATATATTTGTCATCATCAAAACCAGATTTACAATAATAGGATGCTGGTGATGATGATCAGAATATTGGAGGGGAAGATGAGGATAGATCAGGTTGTCAACCATCTGTAGATGAATGAGTTATTGATATGAATGATGTAATCCATGTTACGAATCTGGTTTTAAGGGTTACAATTTTGATGATAGCAAATATTTTTATTTCTGGTTGTCTGTTTAATCTTTCAGGTATGCAAGATCAATTACAAGTTCAAGCCAGTCCAAGATTGAGTTAGTCTATTTTGAAATTTAGGTCCAATGTACTGTTTTCATCTTTGTTGAGTCAAATGCTATGTAACTAATCCCCTAACTATGTAACCTTGCACACACACACTCAGGGGGAGAGCTGGAGTGAATTAGAGTTTCTGTTCATTTTTTGTTCAGATCGTCCTAGACAATATTAACATCGTCCTACACAATCTAGAGAAAATAGACACCCTAATTAGGATGATCATGTTAAGTCAATTTGATTAAGCTGATTGTCCTGGATGATATCAGTATCGTACGGGATGATAGGCTTAAATTAGAAATTCTCAGCCGCCAGATTAAGTTAGGCTAGTTTTATTTTAAGACATTTGGTCTGATCGTCCAAGATGATACGTGAATCATCTAGGATGATTTGTCACAATCATGCCTAAATTAGTCTGGTAATTAAGAAAAGTATTTAATAATTAATTGATATGATCATATCGTCCGGGATGATCCCAATATTATTCGGGACGATCATGACCGTCCAGTGCATTTCACCTATACATCTAGAGCGGTGATCAGGATGATTTTGGTTAAATTTGAACTAATCGTACCAGATGATAGAGATATCATCCTGGATGATCAGGTCATTTTCAGATCATACTGCATGTTTGACCTGTACATCTAGAGCGATTCTCAGGATGATATTGTGTGGTTTTGAACTAATCATACATGATGATAGATATACTATACTGGACGATCAAGTCATTTTGAGATCATCCAGCACAAGTTCCCCTTGACATCCAGAGTGATTTTCTGGATGAAATTCTTGATTTACACTAATCGTCCCAGATGATCGTAGAATCATACAGGATGATCTGAATAACTTTTTTCTTCTAATCATCTAGAAGAACCAGATCATCCAGGTTGATACATATTATTTTGAACTGATTATACAGGATGATCTAGCGATCGTCCTGGATGATATTGGCCGACCAGTTGAGACTTAGGGCAAATTTTGAGCCCTCCTATAAAAGATCTTTTTCTTCCAACAAGAAAAATCTTTTGCCACTTTTCTTTACAGAGAAACCTTAGAGAGAGAGTTTGGGAGAGAGAGAGAGGATCTTATGAGGGGGAGTTTGTGAGGGATTCACAAAGTTTTCTCCAAGCAAGGATCAAAGTCGTCTTCTCCGTTCGTCGTCTCTCATCTTATCAGTGTTTTCTGTGGGAGGATCGTTCGCAAGAAGATTCGGGTTCTCTGTCCACTTCAGGAGGAAGCGAAAGGAGTTTAAGTTCTCTACCTGCTTCAAGAGGAAGCGAAAGGAGTCCGAGTTCTCTGCCCGCTTTAGGAGGAAGCGAAAGGAGTTCAGGTTCTCTGCCTCACCGGGTTGGTGGAAAGGAGTTTTGTACAGGCTTCTCCGCCTTGTTGTGGGAGCAGAAGAAGAGTCACTTTTGTGTTAGTGCAATACCTAGAGGGGAGGCTCCGGGGAGTGGATACTGGTCAAGTTGACCGAACCACTATAAAATCTGGTGTATTCTTTCTGATTATTTTCTACACTTTACTTTTCTGTTATTATCTGCTTGGGTGAAATCTGTGGTTGATCTTTTCGTTTCTTTGTTTACTTATTTTCCCTGCAAATTATCGAAAAGATTTTTCTTGTTTCTCACAAATTTTTAAATAACCAATTCCCCCCCCCCCCCTCTTGGTTAGCCTCGGGACTAGTTCATCAGGGCTTAACATCCCTATCAAACTTTCAAGTGGTATAAGAGTAGGATTCAAAAATTAAGTTTAAAAACTTTCGAATTTGATCCATGGCTAACTTTGGTAATCATAATACTATTGATGGTTATTCAATTACACGACCGCCATTATTTGATAACATACCTTTTGATTTTTGGAAAACTCGCATGTCCACTTTTCTTCAATCTATAGATTATCACATGTGGATGCTTGTTAAAGATGGCTATGAACCACCTTTTAGAATGGTTAACAATGTTAAAACTGAAGTGCCTTTCACTAATTGGACTTTTGATGATCGTGACTTAGCCCAACTAAATTCCAAATGTTTAAACTATTTTTTTTGTGCTTTAAAATCTGAAGATTATATAGGTGTTTCTACTTGTACAACTGGTAAAGAAATTTGGGATAGATTGTGCATCACTTATGAAGGTATAACTGAAGTCAAACAGTCTAAGTTAAACATATTGTTGCATGACTACGAACTTTTTTGTATGAAACCTACTGAGCCTATTTCTGAAATGTATACATGGTTCACTCAAATTATCACTTCTTTGCATGCTTTAGGAAGAGAACTTATAAACTATAAAAACGTGAATAAGATTTTGAGATGTTTGCTTTCTTAATTTGATGCTAAGATAATTATAATTACTGAATCAAAAGATTTGAACAATTATTCTATTGATAACTTACTTGGGTCACTCATTGCCTACAAGTAAGGGGTGAACAAAAGACAGCTTGATGCAGGTGAGAAGAAGAAGGAGAAAACTATGGCGTTGAAGGCCAACGATACTAAAACTAATTCTTCCGGGTCTAATAGCGATATGTTGCCTTAATCACTAGGAAATTCAAAAGCTTTCCAAGGAAGAAATATAAGAACTTTCAGATATGGAATAAGGGTAAGTCCAGTAAAAATTTTAAAGGTTCATCAGATACTATTTGTTTTGAATGCAGGAAGCCTGGACACATTAAAGCTGATTTTCCTACACTTAAAGCTTACCCAATCAAGGAGAAGGGTGAGGAGAAACTCAAGTTCTTGAAGGACAAGAAGCTGATTCAAAAGGCGTTCTGGGCAGATTCTACATCCGACTCCTCTGAGACTGAAGCTGAAGAGGAGGAAACTAACTTGTGTTTCATGGCAGATAATAATCCTGGTCAGTCTGACCAGGAAGAGGTATGTGAGCTTACTTACGATCAATTATTTAAAGTGTCTGAAAGAATTCACGCATCGTATAGGAAACTTAAGAAAACTCATGCTAGCCTGAAACTAGAATTTCTGAATTTACAAAAAGAGCATGAAATTTTGATTAAAGATCATTCCACTGTTAATTGCAATCACATGTCACTACTTGATGAATTTGATGAGTTGAACAAAAAGCATTCTGATTTAATTATTAAGCATGATTTTTTAAAAACCTTGCATGTTGATTTAGAAATAGTTTTTAAAGAATTAGACAACATGGCATGTGAAGTGGAGAGTAGTAATGGAGCGTTGAAATATGAAATTGCAAGTCTTAACAAGGAGAATGAATTTTTAAGAGTAAAAATTACTGCTTTTGAGAAAAATGAAACACCTCCTACTTTTGCACAATTTTATGCACCTCCACCTTTTGAAGAATCTATTTCAAAATCATCAAAGCATGTTACATATAAACCTAGGAAGAGGCACTATCACCCACGTAGATTAGTTAACCCTTTCCTGGTGTTATATATTTTTCTTGTGGCATGTTAGGACACATCTCCCTCGCTTGCACTGTTCACTATAGTACACATTGGGAGTGGAGGACCAAATTGCCTGTTTCACAGCACAACACACATGCATTGCATTCTTCTTTTCATAAGAAGGAACCCAAATCTATTCGGGTTCCTAAATCTGACATTTAATGATTTTGTAGGTGTGCTCTCACACAAGACCTGGTGAGAGCATATGGTACCTGGAGAGTGGATGTTCAAGACACATGACTGGAGATACAAATCAGTTCATTTCACTGGAGGCCAGGGCTGGAGGCAATGTTACACTTGGAGATAACACCATCAGGAGGGTGGTTGGAGCAGGTATAATTGGTGATTCAAAAAATTTCATGATTGATAATGTTTTGCTTGTAGATGGATTGAAACACAACCTACTCAGCATCAGTCAACTCTGTGATAAAGGATACAACATCAAATTCCTGCCCACTTGCTGCATTTTAAGCTTAAATGACAAAATTATTTTGTAGGGACAAAGGATCAATAATGTCTACATTCTGGATGTAAGTTGCTTTAAAGCTAATAATTTAATTTGCTTAAAAACTGCTGCTGATGAGTCTTGGTTGTGGCATAGGAGATTACGTCATGACAATATGAAAACCCTTAGAAGAGTCACCCAAAATGACTTAGTTAGAGGTGTCCCCAAGCTTAAGTTTACTAAGGACCATCTGTGTGATGCCTGTCAATTAGGGAAGTAAGTCCAGTCCTCCTTTCACTCCATTAAAAAAATTAGCACCTCTAAACCTTTAGAAGTCCTTCACATGGATCTCTTTGGACCCATTAGGACTGCCAGCTTAGGAGGTAAAGCCTATGGTTTTGTGATTGTGGATGATTACTCGAGGTTCACTTGGATTAAATTTCTGTCACATAAATCTGAGTCAATTGATGAATTTAAGTCTTTCTCCACTTGGATTCAGAGGAAGTTAGGTTGTGAGATCTTGACTATTCATAGTGATGTTTGTAAAGAGTTTAAAAATATGAAGTTTGAAACTTTCTATGAGGAGTAAGGGATTAGTCATAATTTTTTAGCTCCTAGAACCCCTCAGCAGAATAGGGTAGCTAAAAGGAAGAACAAGACCTTAGTGGAAGCCGCTAGAGCCATGCTTACTGAGTATTCACTTCTAAAATACTTTTGGGCTGAAGTGGTGAACATTGCCTGTTATGTGTTGAATAGGGTGAATGTTAGATCCAATTTGAACAAGACACCGTATGAGATCATTAAGGGTAGAACTCTAAACCTATCCCACCTCCATGTCTTTGGCTGTAAAGTTTTCATTCTGAACAACAGGAAATCATCCTTAGGAAAGTTTGACCCCAAATCTGATGAAGGAGTGTTCTTAGACTATTCTACTGTGGGGAAATCCTTTAGGGTGTTTAATAAGAGGAATTTAATGATGGAAGAGACAACTCATGCGGTGTTTGATGAATCTAATCCTAAGGAGACTAGACTTGAGGAAGAAGAAGAGGTAGGAGAGATTACCCAAGGGGTTGAAAATACAAATCTTGAGTAAAGGGTAGAACCTCAAAACACTTTGCCTAGAGATTGGAGATACTCTTCGAGTCATCTGAAGAACTGATCTTAGGAGACCCTTCTGAAGGTGCTAGGACTAGGCATGGACTTAGGAAGGAAGTAAACCACTCTGCCTTTATCTCAATGACTGAACCCACCAACATTAATCAAGCCCTTTCTGATGAATTTTGGATCTTAGATATGCAAGAAGACTGAATTAATTTGTAAGGAAAGATGTTTGGGAGTTAGTAGAAAGATCTAGAAATCAAAGTATAGTGGGAACCAAGTGGATCTTTAAGAATAAGATGAATGATTCTGCTGTGGTGGTTAGGAATAAGGCAAGATTAGTGGCTAAGGGATACAATCAGATTGAAGGGATTGATTTTGAGGAGACCTTTGTCCATGTAGCTAGATTGGAAGCCATTAGGGTGCTACTAGCATTTGCCTGTTATAATGGATTTAAGCTATTTCAAATGGATGTCAAGAGTGCCTTTTTAAATGGGGTAATAAAAGAGGATATTTTTGTAGAATAAACCCTAGGTTTTGAGATTTCTCAATATTCAAATCATATTTATAAATTAAAAAGGGGCTTATATGGATTGAAACAGGCACCCAGAGCTTGGTATGAGAGGCTTAGCACATTTCTGTTAGAAAGAGAGTTTGTTTTGGGGAGCGTAGACACCACCCTTTTTTTGAGGAGAGTAGGGGATGATTTACTCATTATTCAGATCTATGTTGATGATATAATTTTTGGATCTTCTGATAAACATTTATGTGATGATTTTTTTAAAATAATGAGTAGGGAGTTTGAGATGAGTATGATGGGAGAATTATCCTACTTCTTGGGGTTTTGCATAAGGCAACTAGATGATGGAACCTTTCTCAATCAATCTAAATATACTAAGGACATTTTGAAGAAATATGAAATGGACAAAGCCAAGCCAATCAACACTCCCATGAGCTCCTCTGTTTAGTTAGATAAGGATTCAAGTGGAAAATCTATTGATCAGAAGAAGTATAGAGGAATAATTTGATCACTACTTTACCTGACTGCTAGCCGACCTAATATTATGTTTAGTGTTTATCTTTGTGCTAGGTTTCAGGTTAATCCTAAAGAGTCCCACTTGACTGCTGTTAAGAGAATTCTTAGATATCATTTAGGGACCCCAAACCTAGGAATCTGGTACCCTAGGCACAGCACCTCTTTTGAAATTATTGGATATTTTGATTCTAACTTTGTAGGGTGTAGGGTGGATAAAAAAAGAACTTCTAGAACTTGTTAATTCATAGAACAGTTTTTAGTCTCCTGATCTAGTAGAAAATAGAACTCAGTTGCACTTTCTACTGCTGAAGCTGAGTACATTGCCTTATGAAGTTGTGTGGCCCAAGTTTTTTAGTTGCAGCAATAAGTTTTAGATTTAGGATTACTTGTTGACATAATTTCTATTCTGTGTGATAATATTAGTGCCATCTATATTTCTAAGAATCCAATCTAATATTCTAGAACCAAACACATTGATATAAGGCATCACTTTATTCGGGACCATGTTACAAAAGGGGAAATTAAGCTACATCATGTAGCAACTATAAATCAGCTGGCTGACATATTTACTAAACCACTGGCCTTTGACTCATTCAGCATTTTGAGGACCACATTAGGTGTGATTGACATAAATGCTTGATTCTGATGACTACTGATTTATGATTTGTCTATTTTTTATTCTGTTTCTGTTAGTTAGTTATTTAATTTGATTATCTCTTTCCTGTTGGTTTTTATTGTTCTGCTAATTTTCATTTTAGTCTTATTGTTTGTTTGATTCGAGTATTTATTTTGATGTGATTCCCTACTTATTTTTTACTTACTATTTTATTCCTTTCAAAATCGGATCACTGCTCACTACTGTTGATAAATTGGATTTCTGACTGAAAATTTTCCCTTATTTTTTGGTTTAGAACTTGTAAGCAGTGATTGATTCCACTAGATCTGTTAAAGGGAAGAAACATGATGATTGTTTCTCTTCCTCTAACTCCTTTAATGATGTATTATTTCTTTTGGATAAAAATCTTCTTCAAAATTAAAAAGTTGGTTTTTGAAATAGAGATCTATTTTATGTTCCTACAGTAATCTACCTCATATGAATAGTGTTTTCAAACTTTTGAGTCATTGTTATGATTTTCTGAACCAAGTGATTGCACTTATCATATGATGTATGGTTTTATTTTGTGAATTTCTCTTCGTTATTATAGAGAGTGAGCTTTATCATCTCTTATGTCTGGAAGGTAATTTCACAGCTGAGATTCTTTAATGATTTTGAGAGGGAGAAAGCTTACAAAAGATGTGCAAAGAGCGCCAAAATGAAAAGAGGCACAAAATTAGCCCAAACTGAAAAGATGCGCAATGTCGCCAAAAATTGAAAGAATACATAGAGTGTATCAAAAATCAAAAGGTGCGCAAAGCGCCAAACAAATTGAAAAAGAGGTACAAAATGAGCCCATAAATATATAGGCTTTCTTCCCTTTCAGATCTTTAAATGTCTTAGAAAAATCCATGCACCCTTAATATTTTTAAAAGCTTGAGATGAAAAATCATGATTTCTGATTTCTTACTTTGTAATACTATTATATCAGATATTTTTTTAGATCGAGGCTTAAAAGGATATCTTTTCGAATCTAATTTCTTTTCTTCTGAATTCGACTTTTGTTTAGAAAGTAATTTGTATCTATAAGGTGTCCGAGGTGGGAGTTACGAAAGTTGATTTTCTAACTTTTCTGGATTTCAGTGCTGTCAATTATCTTCTTATTGGTTTTTTGATTCAAAATCTGGGGAAAATTTTGAATTACTGGAGCTGATCGATTTAAAAAAACAAAAAAAAAATTGTTTTTATTTTTCTCATTCCTAGTTCCATTTACTCTACTTTTACTTTGTGTTTTGTGATGTTTTCTGCTTGTATTGTTGTGTCTGTTCCTCCTCCTTTTTGTGATGTCAAAAGGGGGAGTTAGTGTTTTGAGTGACTAGTAGTTTCTTGTACTGCTCTAGTTATTTCTTGTATTGCTCGTGTTTTGTAGTTGTTTTCCTTATTATATTTTGTATTTAGTGAAATTTGAAATGATATTTTTCTTTCATGGTTGTGTTGAGTACTCCTGTAAGTTTTATTTGAAACTATTGCATCAATATTTTCCATCATCAAAAAGGGGGATATTGTTACGAATCTGGTTTTAAGGGTTATTATTTTGATGATATAAAATATTTCTATTTCCAGTTGTCTGTTTAATCTTTTAGGTATGCAGGATCAATTGCAAGTTCAAGCAAGTTCAAGATCGAGTCAGTATGTTTTGAAATTTAGGTCCAATGTACTGTTTTCATCTTTATTAAGTTAAATGCTATGTAACTGATCCACTAGCTAAGTAACCTTGCACACACACACTCAGGGGGAGAGCTTGAGTGAATTAGTGTTTCTGTTCATTTTTTGTTCAGATCGTTCTGGACGATATTAACATCATCATGGATGATCCAGTGAAAACAGAAATCCTAATTAGGACGATCATGTTAAGTTGATTTGATTTAGCTGATCGTCCTAGATGATATCAGTATCATACAGGATGATAGTCTTAAATTAAAAATTCTCAGCTGCTAGATTAAGTTAGACAAGTTTTATTTTTAGACATTTGGTCTGATCGTCTAGGACGATACGTGTATTGTCTAGGATGATTTATCACAATCATGCCTAAATTTGTCTGGTGATTAAGAAAAGCAATTAATATTTAATTGATTTGATCATATCATCCGAGACGATCACAATATCATCCGGGATGATCATGACCATCCAGTGCATTTCACCTATACGTATAGAGCAGTGATTAGGAGGATTTTTGTTTAATTTGAACAAATTGTACCAGACGATAGAGATATCATCCCGGATGATCAGGTCATTTTGAGATCGTCCTGCATGTTTCACCTATACGTCCAGAGCAGTTCTCAGGATGATATTGTGTGGTTTTAAACTAATCGTACAAGATGATAGATATATCGTCCAGGATGATCAAGTCATTTTGAGATCGTCCAGCACAAGTTTCCCTGGACGTCCAGAGCAGTCTTCTGGATGAAATTCCTGAATTACACTAATCGTCCCGGACAATCGCAGAATCGTACGGGACGATCTGAATAACTTTTTTCTACTACTCATCCAAAAGAACCAGATTGTCCTGGACGATATTGGCCGACCACTTGAGATTTAGGGAAAAATTTGAGCCCTCGTATAAAAGATCTTTTTTTTCTAACAAGAAAAATCTTTTGCCACTTTCCTTTATAGAGAAACCCTAAAGAGAGAGAGTTTGGGAGAGAGAGAGAGCATCTTAAGAGGGGGAGTTTGTGAGCGATTCACAAAGGTTGCACCAAGAAAGGGTTAGAGTCGTCTTCTCCATTCATTGTCTCTCATCTTATCGATGTTTTTTGTGGGACGATCATTCGTAAGAAGATCTGGGTTCTCTGCTCGCTTTAGGAGGAAGCGAAAGGAGTTCAGGTTCTCTGCTTGCTTCAGGAGGAAGCGAAAGGGGTTTGGGTTCTCTACCCGCTTCAGGAGGAAGCAAAAGGAGTTCAGGTTCTCTGCCTCACCGAGTTGGTGGAAAGGAGTTTTGTACAGGCTTCTCCACCTTGCTGTGGGAGCATAAGGAGAGTCACTTTTGTGTTAGTGCAATACCCGGAGGGGAGGCTCCGAGAGTGGACGTAGGTCAAGTTGACCAAACCACTATAAAATATGGTGTATTCTTTCTTATTATTTTCTGCACTTTACTTTTCTGTTATTATCTGCTTAGGTGAAATCTGTGGTTGATCTTTTCATTTCTTTATTTACTTATTTTCACTGTAAATTACCGAAAATATCTTTCTGATTTCTCACAAATTTTTAAATAACCAATTCACACCCCCTCTTGGTTAGCCTTGAGTCTAGTTCATCAGAGCTTAACATCCCTATCAAACTTTCAATCCAAAAGGGTGGAGTGGAATTGGATGGGGAGGAGTTGAACACAGCCTTGGAAGGTTTGGTTTCAACGTCTGATTGCTTGCCTGATTTGGAGAAGAATGCTTCAAAAGTTGTTGCACCACAAAATGATGAAAGCTATAGGGCAACCTTCAATCCAAAGTCTGAGTTCAGAGAGGATTCTAAAGCTTTAAATGATGATAATAGTTCTTTGGCTACAAGTTCTTCAACTGTTAAAACTAAACGTTTGAAGGAACTTAAGGCATTGGGACCTGTTGAAGCAATTCCTAGGAAACGAAAGGGAGACTTGAAGATGTGAAAGAGTGGTGGGGGAGAGATCCCCAAGAAGAAGTAGGCTTCTCTTTATCTTAGAGAAATTGTGAGAGATAATGGGGTTTTTTCATTGGTTTGTTAGAAACTAAGCTGGCTTCTTTTGAGAGGAAGGATATTAATAGACTTATTACAGAGGATTGGTATTTTTTTCATCATCCTGCTGTGGGTACTTCAGGTGGGATTCATGTTCTTTGGAATAAAGGGGAGATATCTCTTGTTGTTTTTGAGAGTTCTACTCAATGTGCATTGGGGTCGGTTCATTTTCCGAATGGGAGTGTGTGGAATCTGTCTACTGTGTATGGTAATAAGGATGTGTATGTGAGAAGAGAGTTATGGGATAGAATTGAGAGATTTTCTTCCTCTATTATTCCTTCCATTGTTAGGGGGATTTTCATTATTTGTTGTCTATAGAAGATAAGAGAGGGGGGAAAAGATTTGTTTTCTCCCAAGGGCCTTAGGATATGAGGGCTTTTTTGGCTAACAATGATTTTCATGATGTAGGTGTAATTGGTCCAAGATTTACTTGGTGTAACAATAAAGAAGGAACTTCGAGAATTTGGGAAAGATTGGATAGATGCTTGATTAATCTGGCTGCCTACAATGTGTTTTGTTTGCTCGGGCTAAGCATCTTATAAGAGTTGCCTCATATCACAGTCCAAATGTTATCAAGATTAACGAATGTCCTTGTCCTCAAATGAAGTGCATCCAATTTGAAGATGTTTGGAAAACATTTCCTGCTGCTTGGAATGTGGTCTTCAAAGCATGGATGAAACCTAATTTTGGTGATGATGTAGAAATTCTTAACAGGAAGATGATAAGAATGTTGAAAGCTTTGTATTTCTAGAATAGGAATAAATTAAGAGCTTAAATGAACTCAAGAAGGAGTTGAAAATTAAGATTTTGGGTCTTCAATTGAATGAGAGTGATGCTAGTCTTTCGTTGAAATATTTGAAGTTGCTTAGAAGGAGGTGCATGAGTTGAATGTGACATTAAGTTAGTTAGCTACTTCGTGGAATCAAAGGGCAAAGGTGAGGTGGGCTGATGAAATGGACTCTAACTCCAAATTCTTCCATAATTATGCTTCAGCTAAGAAGAATGGTAACTTCATTAGACAAATTAAAGATGAGAATATGTAGTTAGTTGAAGATCAACAGGGCATTGAAGCTATTTTCTCTAAGTATTTCAAGAAAAAATGGAAATCCAGAAACTCTGAGTTAACGGGCTGGTTTAATGCTTGTCCAGATCAGTGAATCAGCTTAGAAGAAAGTGATAAGCTAGATGCAGATTTTACTTTCTTAGAATTTTATGAAGAAGTACAGTAAATGGCGAATAACAAGTCTCTTGGGATTGATGGTACAACTGCATCATTTTTAAATTTTATTGGGAAATTGTGAAAAATGATACTTGGAGAGCAATTGAAAGTTTTTTTTAAATTGGGTTATACGAATTTGGTTTGGAAAGATACGCTTATTGTGCTAATTCCTAAAGTAAAAAATCCCATGGAACCTTCTCAGTTTAGACCAATTAGTTTGCGTCAAACTATTTATAAGATTGCGACAAGAATGTTAATGAATTGATTGAAGTGGTGTCTTCCTAGGATCATTACTGAAGACTAGGTGGCTTTTATCCTAGGAAGATCTATGTCAAACCATTATTTGTTAGCCCAGGAAATCTTTCATAAGTTCAGATTTTCTACATTTAAGAAGGGTGTTATGGCAGTTAAGATTGATATGGAGCAAGCATATGATAGTATGGGATGACCGGCCTTAATCAAAATATTGGATTTGTTTGGTTTTCCAATCAGATTCTGCAAGTTGATCATTGAATGTGTAATGAGCACTAGATTTTCTATTCTTATAAATGGAAGGATGTCTAACTGGATCAATGGAAAGAGTGGATTCAGATAGGGATGGTCGTTGTCCTCATTTTTATTTATTATGTGCTCTTAGATCTTATCATATACCATTCTTCTGAGAGGTGTTGAGCCCGGTATTTAATATTTTGCCTCATGCAGAGAAAATTTCAAGTTTATTGTATGATGACGATGTTCTTCTCTTTTCTAATGCTTCTCACAAAGCGGCGAAGAATATGAAGGGGATTATTGAGGAATATTGTAGGTGGATGGAGCAGAAAGTGAGCAAAAAGAAATCTCAAATCTTCTTTGCAAATCAGTTGATGTTGCAGGGAAAAGGTATATTTCTAAGATGCTTGTCTTTAGAAGCATGAAGGAGTTTAAGTATTTGGGAATTAAAATAGCTTTGAGAAGGTTGAAATCTTCAAATTTTCAGGAAATCACGGATCATGCTTTGGAGAAATTTAATGTTGGGGGAAACAAATGCCTCTCCTGGCCTGGGAGAATTCTACTTGTTAAATCTTCACTTTTGGCTCTTCCAATTTTTCTTGCTACACACTCTTTGGTTCCAGAAGGGGTGTTATTGAATCTTGAAAAATTGTGTAGAACATTCATTTGGCATAAGGATAAGGGTAGGAATGGTTTATATTATGTGGCCTGGGTTGACTTGTGTAAACTATAGATGTTGGGAGGAGCAGGTATTCATTCTATCTTTAACAAAGTTGGTGCTTTGAGAGCAAGTTTGGCTTGGAGTTTTATCCGGGACCCTTCATCTCTCCTTAATCGCAATCTAGCTGTTAAATATGGTAGGGATGTGTGGAATGTGAACATTGAAAGAGGATCTTCATTGACTTGGCAAATACTAGTGGATGGTGCCATCCTCCAGAAGTCGATTACTAGATGGAGCGTCTATAATGGTAACAATATTAGCATTCTTGATGATGCTTGGATCCTAGATAAAGAGTTGAATAGATGGCCTACATTTATGGATCATGTTAGCTTACACGATTTGAAAGTTCAAAGATTATTAAATTCTGATGAAGGATGGATCGTTTTAGAAATTCAGAAGTTCTTCAATGAGGATTTGGCTTCCTTAATTATGTAGGTTCCAATATTCTCTAATGGTGAGGAAGATCATGTTGAACTGATGCAATAATATTTGGGTAAGTCTATTTCTTCTATGGCATTTCTCGCTGGATTGGAAAAAAATTATGTGGAAGAGATTGATGTGGTTATGAAATGGCTTTCTAATTTGAAACTCAAGCCAAAGATTCATTATTTCTAGTGGAGAATTTGTAAGGATGCAGAGATTACCTCTTATGTTAGAGGCTGTAATGAAATTGAGGGTATATCTCATATTTTCGTATGGTGTAAGTTCCTTATTGAGATTATTATGAAAATTTGAGAATGGGGTTCAATGTTCTAGTTTTTCAATCTATGGAGGAAGGTATTGAGGAACTTTGAAGGCTGTCAAACTAGAATCCAAGTATCGTTCGTGTTTACATAACTGCGGTGTCCTTCTCTTGGAAGAATAGGAATGCTTTTAAGCATCGAGTTCATGTCTCCTCAGTATCAGTAACTGTAGCAAATATTTTGGTAACAACAATGCAGCTAAGAGTTAATCCAATACTAGAAGACTAGGATGTTAGTCTCCGTTTGGAGTGTTTGAATCTCTAGCATCCCCCACTACTAGATTGGATTAAAATCAATGTGGATGCTTCTTTGCAAAGTTCTAGTCTTGGAGGAATTGGAGGAGTGATTCGAGATGATAAAGGTAGATTCTTATTGGCTTTTGGCAAACAAATGAAGCATTGTGATATAGCCCAATTGGAAATACAATCGGTGATATTCATTAGAGAAAATCTACAAGATTGGCTATTTGATTACAAAGGAGTGGTTGTTGAAGGGGATAATGTAAATTTCATCAAATTTATTTGTAACTCGATGAAGGCTTCTAATTGGAAGAAAGAGAGATTCTGGAATAAGGATCTTTGGTTTCATGTTTAGTAATGTTATTTTTCATTTTGTTCCTAGAAGTTGTAATAAAGTGGCGGATTAATGTGCCACATTTGCTTTAAGTAAAGACTTTTTTTGGGATAGTTTTGATTTTAGTAACATTCCTTCTTCTTTTAGCGCTTTGTTAAAGAAGGAATGTAATGGTTTTCTATAGTAGGTTGTAATAGTTTATTCCTTTAATGCAAATTGCACCTTTAAAAAAAAAAATAAGGCTATGCCCTTAATTACTCTTACGGTCGCTCAAAATCTCATAGTAATAATGAAGTGAAGTATAAAGCTCTAATTTTGGGAGTTAAATTTGCCATTTAGTTGAATATTCTATGGGTGAGGATCTTTAGAAAGTCCTAATTGATTATTAATCAAGTAGTTGGGATCTTTAAAGTCATTAAGCCTTAGCTCTTAGCTTATCATAGTCAGACAATGGAGTTCTTATGTGTCATCCATGAGGTGACTTTGGATGGGATTCCCCATTCTAAAAATGGTAGAGTGGATGCATTGGATAAACTTGTTACGGAGTTGGCTGACCAAGCTAGAAGAGTAGTTTCTATCACCATCTTGCATCATTAAGCCTTAAGCCCTTCAGTATTATATTCTGCCAATCAGACCCTCCTAGTATTTGTTATAGAGGAAGATTTAGATTGGAGAGCTTCTTTTATTTAGTATTTGAAGCATAGTAGGTTTCAAAATGATTGCTCTCTTTTCACTGAAATTAGAAAGAGAGCTCTATCATTTGCTTATTTGAATGACACCTTATATCGATACTCTTTTGAGCATATATTATTTTATTTTCTCAATAATGAGGAATCTCGCAAGGTCATGGGTGAGATGCATGAAGGGCTTTATGGTGCTCACCAGTCCATGTGTAAGATGAACATTACAATCAAATGCCTTGGTTTTTATTACCCAACCATGGTCTTTGATTATGTGGAGCATGCTAGGAAGTGTCATCAATGCCAGATCCATAGCACATTATTCAACAACCCCCTAATTTGTTACACCCTACAGGCCATATCCTTTTGGCTATTTGAGAGTTAGTGTATGGATGTAGTGCGTACTATTGACCCTCCATCCTCTAAAGGTCATAAATTTATACTTGCTGAAATAGATTACTTCTCTAATTGGCCAAATGCTATCTCTCTTAAGATAGTTAAGTCAAAGGATGTGATGTTCTTTTTTTGTGATCATGTTGTCTACTTTTTTTAAGTTCCATGCTAAATAATTTTGATAACAGTGCATCATTTAGGAGCACCAAATTGTAAAATTTGCTCACCGCCATAATATCAATAAAATTTATTTCTCTATTTATTATCCAAGAGCTAATGGCTTGGCTGAGGATTTTAATAAACTTTATTACAATTAATTAGAAAAACATTCATAAAAAATAAATAAGAATGGCATGATAAATTATATGAAGCATTTTGGGCATATAGGACCACATATCATATTCCTACTCAGTCTATGCCACATGCTCTAGACTTTGGGGTTGAAGTAATCCTCCCACTTGAGGTTGAGCTCACCTCATCGTGTATGGTCGTAATCCAAAAGCTTTCTTATGAGGATAACATCTGATTGTAGTTGGATGAACTTAATAGTTTAGTAGTGTTATGCTTACAAGCTAATCATAATCTCAGGTTATATCACACCCATATGGCCCAAGCTCATGATCGCCTTGTTTAACCTTAAGCTTTTCAAGTCAGTGATTTAGTTTTTATGTAGCGTACGCCTATCATATCACATCTGCTTCGAGGAGGTAAGTTTAAGCCTATTTGGGAAGGTGCCTTCACCTTACAACATGTACATAAAGGCAGGGCTAACCTATTAGTAGATGAGAATGGTGTTTATCCCATGACAATCATCAATGGTCAGAACTTATAGAAGTATTATGCTTGAGTTTTGAACAACACAAGAGGAATCCATTTTCCACCCATAAGTATTCCTCTATATAGATACTACTTGAGAGGATTCCTCCTACTTTTTGGTAGTTTGTATCCATGATGATTTGTCCTCTGCCATGTGATATTCATAATGTAAAGTATTAGGTTATCCTTAAGAGTTGCATAAAAATATTTCATAGGAATTTTTGAGCTTATCTCCATGCACACAAATTATTTCAGTGTCATTGCTTGGAATCTTTATTTTATCCCTTGTGAGCATTGATTTCCCTTATTTTACTCATTATCATGAGTATGGACTGGGTTACCATGACCAATTTGTTTGACTCCCTTAGATTTTTTCTCATTCCCCAGCACGAGTTGTATGATTTATTTAGCTTATTATGGACTCCTCATAAAATTTTAATATTTCTAAGTTCATTATGAGCTTAACTCCTTAGTTTCACATATCACCTCCCAAGCGTAGGGAGTAAAAGTGCGTAAATAAAGAATGAACACCCCATAATAGACTAGCCCTTTGACACCTAAAGGGGACTTCTTCCAAAAACATCCCTACACACAAACCATGACACATGAAAGAACTCAGGTGCAAGTTCGTTACAGCAACCATGTGAAACTTCCTCTCACACTCCCTTAAATTCAATAAGGATCTTCTCCATCTCTCACAAACTTTACCCTTTCTCTCCCAAGCTCTAGGCTCTCCGTTCAAGCCTTCTCTAAGAAGAATCAACCCAATGATTACCAAAAAGACTCTTATAATGTCTAATGTGAAAGCATAAATAGAGGGCTTCAAAAATTCATAATTATTAAATTCAACTATCATTATTCGTATAGGTTGATCGCTGGATCATACAGTATGGTGCCAAAAATTTGACTAGTTATTACAGTATGATCCATTCAAATCTACAATATTTATTTTATACAATGTAAAATTAGTAAAGTAAGATTAGTTCAATTCTTCTTGTTAGTACTATACGATTGCCAATTAGTTCAATACGATAAGTTAAGATCGTCTTGTACGAATAAAAAGTAGGACAATATGATTACTTCAATCGAATCACATTTAATTTAGGATGAATCACCAGATGACCAAATATCATCTTTGTCGATATTATAGTACGATCAAAAATCAAAATTAAGCAGATTTGATTGATTAATTATAAGATTATATTTGGCAATATTTTAAAAATTATACAGCATAGTTAGTTTTGTATAGTATGAATATAACAAATTTAAAATTTAAAATTTTGCCTAATTTTATTAACGGTGAGGGTTCGTATAGTATGAATATAACAAATTTAAAATTTAAAATTTTGCCTAATTTTATTAACGGTGAGGGTTCTTAAAGTATCTAATCATCTTGTACAATTATGTGGTCGTATAGTATGAATAATTTTATTCTGTTTCTATTTATTTCTCATTTCATTAAATATTTTAATTTTTTTTTTAAATACACAGATCATACAATATGATCATGATCATCTAGTATAATCCTCAAAAAAATTAAAATATTTAATTTCACTCCCCCGTGTGTGTGCATGGTTGCTGAACTAGCATACACCTTTATAATACGTTTGACTCAAGAAATAAAAATAAATAAATAAAAATTATATACTCTTGTATAGAACCAACCTAAACTACCATATCTTTAGCCTTGATTCTCTTACAATGCTAGGTATATGGTGAACCTGAAATGTTAGTATGCACACAAAAGAATATGCAATAATGAAATATAGGAGAAACTAAATATAATCCAATAATGTTTGTTATCATAAAAATATAAAGTTGGGCTCCCATATTGCACTATATGAACTCATTAAAAACTAGGGAGAAATAATTTTTATTTAATTTTATTATAGATTAACATGGTAAAAAGGTTGGAGTATCTCTTGTGGCAGATAAGATTAGAGAGATTCTCCTCGGATGGTTTGGCACATAAAATGGCATCCTTCTGATGATCTGGTTAGGAGAGTAGATGTACTTGATTTGGCATATATTAAGAAAGGTAGGGGTAGCCTAAAAAGCCTTGGTTTTAAAATATTAGAAATGACCTTTCTTTATTAGATCTAAAAGAGAATATGACTCTTAACAGGACACAATGGAGAAAAAGGATTCCTGTAGCCAACCCCACATAATGGGTTAAAGGCTTGGTGTTGTTATTATTGTGTAGTAGATTAACACATACACAACAATATGAATTAAAATTAAAAAAACAAACAAGAACTAAAATTTAAATAAACTACCCAAAAAGGAAATAAACTATACAACCAAAAAAATAAAGATGTTCTATTTTTCTCCAAAATAAAGATGTTCTGCTTTCATATGATCCACTGTTGCTCCAATAATTTAACCTAAGTGTAATCATCAACATATTGAAAGTTCAATCTACCCTATTTCTATATTCACTTATCGATAGGTCCAAATATATCCATATGAGACAAGTTCAATTGTATTTAGTGTTATCATCAAAACATTACTAAGATAAATTCTATCTTCCTAGACTTATGCATTGATAGGTCCAAATCTATTTACATGAAGTATCTCTAAGTGAACTTGGTTGTCACTACATTTTCAATTGAAAATGTGGATTCTATATTCTTTCCAATTTATGAAGCATCCCAAAAGGTGCTCTTTCAAGGGTTCTATCAATGCTTATAACTAACCATTACTTATGGATTCTCTTAAGTGTCCTCAAGCTAGCAAGGTTGTTTTTAAAATAATGACCATCACTTCATCCAAAATAATTTTCTACATAACAATCCCTCTTTATCAAGGAATCATTTCCACACTAATAATCATTCACAAAAGTCATTTTCAAAATAATAATTATTGTATGATTCACCAATGTAATTCACATCAATTTTCTTGTTATTAATAAATACAATGTTTATCATTTTATATTTGTGAATATTTTATAGAAAAAAATCTTTGTCACCAATGAATAATGCTTAAAATGTTTTTAGAATTCTTTAACAAAATATTTTAGTATGCATATTATATCAAATTTTACCATTGATACCTGCATGTGCTAGTTTCCTTGTAGAACAATTTCTTGATGTAGCATTTACCATTATTCCTAGTCTCTAGCAGCATTTAAATGCTTCAGAACTCTAGTTAAGTGTTGCATTTTCTATTCAGGTTCTTTTTTCTTTCCCTGGAACCCTTATGACAGCTCACATATACACTTAATCAAATATTAGATATGGGAACCTAAGTTGATTTGGGTCCTTCCTTACGGTTCCATGCATGCATGCTATGTATGTTATGCTATGTTGCTACTTTGGGTCTCTGAATTAGGTGTGACCTATGGTGCATTCAAGTGCTAGTTTATTTTATGTGACCTAGCAAGCCACAAACAATAGCAACTAACCCCAAGGAATGGATTCACTAATCGACATGGGGGATTATGCCTCTTCCTAAGGATATGAGATATATATTGTGTCCTAAGATGTGGCTGTGTATGAATAAGCCTATGAGTGTTTTATTGTAGTGCACTGAGTTTCTTTGACAAGCAATCTGTTGTTCATTCCTTGAAGGCTTTCTCTAATATAATATGTTTAGATTTTAAGGATTTGTGTGCTTTAGTTAATTCAATATGCTTAGCTTTCAAGGAGTCATGAGACTTCGATAATTCAATATGAATTTTATTCAATGCATCAAATTCATCTAATAGGGGTGAATGCTCTTTATCAAGAGTGATGTGTTCAATTTTAAAAGTAGAGTGCTCATTAATTAAACTATCATGCTCTTCTTTCAAAATTGAAAATTACCTTTTCAACATGGTATGTTATTTTCTTAGCTTCCTATATTGACCATGAATTTGCTCAAAAATAGAAAATAGTTCTTCATAAGTTACCTCACATACCTCTTATTTAACACTAGACTTATTGGCCATTAAGCATAAGTGTGTTACCTCCTCTTTTGGCCCCTTTTCTGATGAGTTAGATGCTACGTCTGCATGAGAGATTTTTACTTCTTTATATCTCCCCTCTTTGCATTAAGCTTATCCTTACCCCTCTCCTTTTTAGGGTGGTTCTTAATATTAGGGCATTCAGACATCAGATGTCCATATTTTCTATACCCATAACTAATAATGTCATAAGAGAATTTATTGCTTCTACCATTCATACCTTTGCTTTTATTGAGGTGACTTTTGTTATTGCGCTTTAGAAAGCTTTTGAATTGGCTTATTATTAAATCTATTTTCTTGCACCTATCATCTATAGAGTTGTCAACATAATAATTATAGTGTTTTAATGATACAGTCCTTTCCTTCCTCTTGTTACTTGCATCAAAAAGTCTTTGACTTGCACTTTGCTTGTAGGCAATGAGTGAATCAAGCATATTATTAATAGAATTAACATTCAAATGTTTAGATTTGCATATATTAGTAAATTTAGCATCATAGCTACTATATAGACAATGAAAAATTTTGTTGACCTTCTCAAAGTTTGATAGTTCTCTACCTAGGACAGGCAGGGGTGTCACTATCTAGGTCGACCTAGTGTACATGTTTGAGATAAACTCCTTAGGTTTCATGCGAAAGAGTTCATAATCATATAACAAAAAATATTTGATTGAGACTAATTAGCTTCACTAATACCTCATAAGTGATGCATAACTTATCCCAGATCACTTTTCAAGTAGTACAGGTAGATACCCTCATGTAATCTTCATATATGAGTGTACAGAAAAAAAATAGTTTAACATTTCGCATTAATTTATGCCATATATTTATCCTCATTACTTCATTCACTAAATGGTGTTTCAATTTTTATGATATTCAAAAATCTAAATGGAAATACCTTCTTGAATTATATGCCACTTGTAGTAATAAATAAATTATCAAAAAGTAGATATTCGTATTTTCCAAAAGTCAAATGATATATTGTCAAACAACAGTTGAGGAGTTGTAATATAACCCTCTGCGGTATTCCTATTTCCAAAATATTCCATTTGATCTTTTTTCAGGGATTTTTAAATCATTAATCCTATGACCCACTTTGAGACCTATTGAAAGTTCAGGGAGGTTGTTAAAACTCATTGAACTACCCAAGGCACACCAAAAGGGGGGTGAATTGGTGTTTTTCTTTAAAATGTTCTTTTTTTAAAAAAAAATTTCGAAAATGTAATTACCAATTTTAAAACATAAAATTTAAATTTAAATCTCATAATGCTAAAGCAAGTCAAATACTATTTTTGTATTTTGATTTTGCAGAAAACTCTAAAGATGAAGTTATTAGGAATTTATTTTTCCATCGAATGAATCCAAACCAATCAGAAAATTCACAACATTAATTTGCATGGGAGTAAATTATAGGAAGTAAAAGTGAGCAAATAAAGAATGAACACACTAGATTTTAGAGTAGTTTGATCAAATAATAACCTACATCCACTCCTCGAGTCCACCTCTCTGGGTATTAAACTAAACACTTAGTGTTTCATTTATAACTCCCACAGTTAGGCGGAGAAGCCCTTATAACAATCTCTTCCACCAACTTAGTGCGGCAAAGTATCAATATCCTTTTTACCCTCCTAGTGAGGAATAGAAACTTGAAGTTTTTTCACCCTCCTAGTGAAGACACAGTACCTAAGAGCTTTTCCACCTTACTGGTAAAGGTAACAATCCTGAAATCCTTTTTCACTATCCTGGGGAAGGCAAAGAACCTCGAATCCTTTTTCATGCTCTTGGTAAAGGTAGAGAACCTTGAATCCTCTTTCACCCTCCTGGTGAAGGTAGAGAACCTCAAATCACTTTCACCTTCCTTTGTGTGGAGGAGCAACCAGGCCCATTGACATTGAAAGGGGTCTTCTTCCCAAGACTTCCCTCAAGAAAAAACTTGACACATGGATGTACTCAGGTGCAAGTTTGTCAAAGCAACCATATGAAACTCCCTCTCATACTCCCTTAAATCCCACAAGGAACTTCTCCCTCTCTCACAAACTTTACCCTTTCTGTCCCAAGCTCTAAGCTCTCTCTTCAAGCTTTCTCTAAAAAGAATCAACCTAATTACTCCCAAAAAGACTCTTACAAAGTCTAATGATAAAGCTTAAATAGAGGAATTTAAAAAACCTTAATTATTCAATTCAATCAACACTGTTCGTATAGGAAAATCATAAGATCATATAGTACGATCCCTAGAATTTGACTTTTTAGTACTAAACTATACTAATTAGTACAGTACAATCAATTAAAATCTGCACTGTTCGTATTGTGTAATGTAGAGTTAGTATAATACTATTAATTCACTTTTGCCTATTAGTACTGTATGATTTCCTATTAGTACTATGCGATAAGTTAAGATCATACTATACAAATGAACTATAGTATAGTATAATTAGTTCAACTTAATTATAGTTCAATTGATTACTATCGAATATCACATGGATAAATCCTAAGATGACCGAATATCATATCTATCGATCATACATTGTGATCAAATTCGTACAGTATGACCAAAAAAGTAAAATTAAGCATATTCGATTGATTACTCATAGGATTAAATAAGGCAATATTTTAAACATCATATAATGTGATTACGTTTGTATAGTACAAATAGAATAAAATCAAAATTTAAAATTTTGCCTAATTTAATGAACGATGGGGGTCCTTAAAGTATCTGATCGTCTTGTATAATTATGTAGTTGTATAGTATGATTAGTTTTATTTTACTTCAACTTATTTCTCATTTAATTAAAAAATTTAATTAATTTTTTATTATATAAATCAAATAGTATAACACATATCATCCAATATGATCCTAAAAAAATTAAATATTTAGTTTCACTTTCCAATGTGTGTGTACGTGGTTGCTAAGCAAACATACACCTTTACAGTACATTCAACTCAAGAAAAAAAAAATGAAAATTACATACTCTTGAGTAAATCAAACCTAAACAACCCAATCTTGAGGCTTGATTCTCTGATAATGCTTGGTGTATGCTGAACCTGAAATGTTAGTGCGCACAAAAAAGATGTTCAATAATAGAACATAAGTGAAACTAAATACAATACAACAATATTTGTTATCATCAAAACATAAACTCTGTCTCCCATATTTCCATAATGTTTTTTGTGGAGATTCTTACACAAGAAATTACTTTGCCACACCTACTATTTTCTCCTCACTTCACCATCAGACCTACGGTCAGGTGATTTTTGAGTTTCACCTTTATTGTACTATTAGAGTAAGCATCAGCTAGAGACTCTACTGTTTGGCTTATGACAGAGTAGAGGTGGACCTTTCTCTTTATCCTATACTCAAGCCAACGGTCAGATAGATATTGAGCTTCTAATTTTGTCTTAGCATCAGGACAACAGTTGGGTGGACATCATGTATTTTGGTTGGTTTCCCTAGAGTGTACTAGGGGAAACACTTCACCACCTCTTCATTCCACCTTGTTGACCACATTTTGTATATGATAATCATAATTTATCTAAACTCTTGGTTATTAATCATCCAGTCTTTAATTGCCACTTCAATCAACCTTCATCCATACCTCAATCCATCATTGATCATTGACTATACTCTATATCAATCATCTTTAATAAATCAATCATCAATTAGCCATCAAACTGCATCCAACTATACTCAATCATTTAATCTATAATTAGTCAATCACCTTCTATAATCAATAATTATTAATTTATAATTACCTCCAAAAATTATAGCCTTGTACTGCTATTAGAAAGCCCGGTGCACTACCTTGCATTAAATACTGACTCATTTACTTTATTTATGATCCAAATCACTTCACTAGGAGCATCTTATATCAAATACTCCGTCAATGGACTCTTGAGTCATCAATTGACCTTGTTGAGCTATTTGAAGCTAGCCCAATTGGTTATAAAGCTCATTTACCTCCAATTGAACTTTAAATAACCTTTGATTTTCACCAAACTATTTTGAACATCACTTCTAATGGATTGGGCATGCGTGATCACCCTAAGCTAGTCAATAATTGAAATAGTCATTTATGGCCAAGTATAGTCAAATTAAACCCATTTGAGTAAACTCACTATATACAATCGAATCAAGTTATCTAGACCATATCAAGACTCCAATCTCACTCCATCATATAGTTTAATGATAATTCAACTCATCAAAACTCAATTCATAATGAGTTAAAACCAACTCAATACCTTAAACTTAGCCACACCTATTCATACATCTAACATTCCATTCAAATATCAAACTAATTACTTTCCCCTTACATTTCACTTCACTAACCTCTAAACACTCCTCATGGCCTAACCCAGCTTACTTGACTAGCTCTGACTAGTGAAACTAGTCAAAACAACCAAATGATCTTAAATGGTAAACCATCCTCACAAAATTCAAGTTCAAATCTCTATACCTCCTCCAATGCACTTCAATAGCACTTAAAAATCTCCGAAGACTCCACCTCATCAACCTTGTTTAGTTGACTGGTCAAACTATCAACTAACAGCTCAAATGGTCAAACTGACCTTTATACATCATTCCTCTTAATGTAAACCTATTCTAGTTATTCAAAACTTTTCCAAAAACTTCCCGGGCATCTGCTCAACCCAGCCTAGCCATAGGTCCAACCGAAACAACACGAGTGGCCCCCTCCCATACGGAATGACATAGGGTCATTTCCACGTTAGCTACTTACTCCCTCTACAGCCTAATGACCTTAGATAGTTGTTTAATATCCAAACCCTCCATATAATCAATCATAGCCATCTAGGTGAGCTCTAGTTATTGAATTGGGAAAAACCACTCCAATCCCTCATTCTAACCTTAGCTCACTATCCAGAAATCTTCCAGCTATTCTTTCATTTTGTTTTGCTCTTCTAGAGGTCTCTGGACATTCCCTTGGTGTTTTTCATCTTTTTGGAGCTTGCTGGCGGTATGGTGGATGAGGGATTAAAAGTTCATCCACCACGATTGTTTAAACTTCTCATCTAAACATCCTCTAAGCCTCAGGTCCTCACCACACTAGTGATAAATCTTTTAAGGGAGCGATCCAACCACTAAACCCCTCTCGAGATTATTTCTATCTATGTAAATCTCAAACCATAAGTGTTTATCTTGGTTACTAAATAAATTTAAATATATTGCCTAAAAATCATTAAAAACTATCCCCCACTTGCTCTAGCCATCTGTAACCAATATCTCAAGTTTTATACGACTTAAAATCCTATCAAGCAAGTTTGAGAGCTTTTCTAAAGTTAGGGTTTTGATGGTTTCTACAGGGAAGATGAAATCACTACCATTTAAATCATTTTGTTTGATTGAATAGTTATAATTTCACCATTTTTTGAATCCATCTAACCTACTCTATTCATCTAGAACTACAAGATTAATACTATGAAAGTTCATGAGGTTCGTTAAACCCTAAAGAACTAGCCTAAGGCTAACCAAGTGGCGGGGGGGGTGAATTGGTGATTTTAAAAATTCTTTACCAGAAAGTGAATTTTTTAAAACTTTTTTCAATATATGAAAATAAATAATTTATCCCTCAATGCAAAACCAAAACTAATTTCACAATAGCAAAAATTAGACATTTCAAACACATAATAAATCATAAAAAAATACCAAAATCAAAGGCAAAAAAGTAAATAGAAAGAACACACCAAAATTTTAATTATTTGGTCAACTTGACCTATGTCCACTCCCCAGAAACTTCCTTTCCAGGTATTTCACTAAAAGTAGTGTCTCTCCTTTAGCCCCCACAGCAAAGTAGAGAAGCCCTTGCAAAATCTTTTCACTGACCTGGTGAGGTAGAGTACCTAGAATCCTTTTACTCCCTTTTGGAGTAGGTAGACAACCTAAAAATCCTTTTACTCCCTCTTGGAGTTGGCAGAGAACCCTGGAATCCTTTTACTCCCTCCTAGAGTAGGCAGAGAACATAGATCTGATGCTGATGAAAGTCTCCCTAGAGACTCCAAGGAATCAAGGAAGCAGCTTGAACAACATAATGGAAACCTTGCTCGGAGTAACCTTTATGAATTTCCTCATAACTCCCCCTCACAAGAATCTCTCTCTCTCAAAGCTCTCATCTTCCTTCTCTAAGCTTTTTCTTAAGAGAACTTAATATCAAAAGATATTCCCAAAGACAAATATAATTACTTAAATAGTGAGCCTTCAAAAAAGCCTAATTTTTAATCTAGTGGCATTGATCAACTCGTACAATCATGTGATCATCCTATATGATTATTTCAAAAATATAAATTCAGATAGTACAAATTGAATTGCCCTATATGATTAGTTCAAGAGAAATAAACTGATCATCCCGAATGATTATAATATCATCCTTGATGAGTAGTATAAAACTATTAAACTTTGTCTTACATGATATGCGGAGATGCCTTATCATTTCATGTAATTCTCTATCATCGAATATGAAAAGGGTTCATCATCTTGGATGATTAGTTTAAAAATTATGATCATCGTCTAGTTCGATAGATGATGATCCATTATCGTCCCATGCATGTTCTCTGTCGTTGAGGATGATTGTCATCGATTGTCCTGTATGATTGGATTGAATCAATTTTATCATCATTATTCTCCTAATCACAAGCTTAATTTAGCCATGATTGTCATATATCATCCTAGACGATGAGGATCATTCTGTCTGATATGAATAAATTTTGAATTATAAATTCTTGCCTCAATTGTGATTGGCGGCTAACTTCTTGATTAAAATTTATCATCCTGTATGATAAGGATCATCCAGGATGATTAGCTTAAAAAAAATTCTAAGACTTTGACTCACTCCCTTGAGTGTGTATGTGCAAGGTTACTTAGCTTTTGTATCCACCACAATACATTTTGTACTCAAGAAAGGTAAAATAGCTTTGAAACTAAAATTACAGACTAACTCAACCCAAGTCTACCCAGTCTTGAGTAGATTGACATTGTAAGTGATATATGGACCTGAAATATGAAAGTTCATGAGGGTTGGGAAAGACTAAAGAACTAGCTCGAGGCTAACCAAAAGGGGTGGGGGTGAATTAGTGTTTTAAAAATTTTTAAACAAAATGAAAATAATGTTATCCTTTTTAAATATTTTTAAAACAAATGATAACCTTTGGTGCAGAAGAAAATATAACTTCATAATAACAACACAATCAAAGATTTCAACCATAGAACAAATCATAGATAAGTGCAGAAAAAAATGTAGATAAATAAATAAGAAAGAACACACAAAATTTTATAGTGATTTGATAAAATCTGACCTACATCCACTCCCCGAAAACCTTCTTTCCATGTATTGCACTAATCCGTTAGTGCATCTCCTTTTGGCCCCATAGTAAGGTGGAGAAGACCTTTTAAAATCTTTCCACTAACCTTGTCAGGCAAAGAACCTTGAATCCTTTTTTGAAAGTTCGTGAGGGTTGATAAACCCTAAAGAATTAGCCCGATGCTAACCAGGAGGGGGGGTGAATTGGTGTTTTAAAAATTCTTAAACAAAAAGAAAAAAAATTTATCCTTTTTAAATATTTTAAAAGTAAACAACTTGTACGGAAGCAGATAACAAAATAAGAGATTTCAACCACAGAACAAATCACAGAAAAGTGTAGAAATAAAATGTGAGAAAAGTAATAAAAAAGAACACACTGAATTTTATAGTGGTTCAGTCAAATCTGACCTACATCCACTCCCTGGAGACACCCTCTGAGTATTACACTAAACCCATAATGTCTTGCCTTTTGCCCCCACTGCAAGGCAGAGAATCCCTCACAAAATCTTTCCATTGACCGGATAAGGAAGAGAACCTTGAATCCTTTTTCACCCTCTTGGTAAAGGCAGAGAACTAAAAATCCTCTTACTTCCACCCAGAGTTGGCAGAGAACCATGAATCCTTTTACTTCCACCTGGAGTAGGTAGAGAACCTTGATATGATGTTGAAGATCATCTCCACACAACAACCAAGGAACCAATGATGAAGCTTGAAGAAGATGATTGAATCCTAGCTTGGAGCAACCTTTGTACCCCTCACAAACTCCCCCTCACAAACTCTTTCTCTCTCCCAAACTCTCCATCTCCTTCTCTAAGCTCTCTTAGGTTAGAACATTAGCAAAATATTTCTTTGTAGCAAATAAGATGACTTAAATAGGAGGCATCAAAAAATAGCGCTAATTTTTTATTTGGCAGTGAAGATCATCCAGAGTAATTCAAATATCATCCTATATAATTTGAATAAAATAGCCCTTTCAACTAGTACAATCAGTTTAACTATTTGAAAGAATCATCTCGTATGATCTTTCAATCATCCTGGATGATAAGTTCATGAGTGCCTATTGATCATCTAGTATGATGTCTGGCGATTAATTATCTTCCCATACAACAGACGGGTCATCCAGTATTTTTTTAATGGGCCATCCTGTATGAAATAAAGTTATCATCCAGGATGATTAGTTGAAAAATTATAGTTTTTATCCTGTATGATGGATGATGATTAACTATCGTACCAAGCAGTGCTATGATCATACAGTATGATCGTCACCGATCATCCTGTATAATTTTATTGATCAATTTAACTGTAATTAATCCCCTAATCAGGGGATTAATTTAGGCTTGATTGTCATAAATTGTCAAGGATGATGCTTATCATCTAGTATGATTAGAACAAAAATTTAAAAAATAAAATATTATAAAAATTATGATTGGCATGTAACTTTCACAAATTATACTAATCATCCTATATAATATGAAACATCCAGGATGATTAGTTAACCAAACTTAATTTCCAGGGATGCCCTAATTAGGGTTTCTATTTTTAATTGATCGTCTTGGATAATTTAAAATCATCCTGTATGATATGATCAAAAATTAAAAAAATCTCTAACTCACCAAATTACTCACTGTGAGTGTGTGTGTGTGCAAGGTTACTTAGCTTTAGGATCCATCACAATATAATTAACTTAAGAATAGGTAAAAGATGCATTGAAATTAAAATTACAGACTGACTCAATCCTAGTCTACCTGATCTTGAGCTGATTGCATTCCAAGTGAACTTGTGTACCTAAAAGGTTAGTGGACAGGGCAAACCAAAATAGATATGCAAGAATAGTAGTAGGAAAAAAATAATAATGTTTATTATCATCAAAACCACTGCACTTAGGCGCAAAATTGCAACATTTTTTACCCTCGTAGTAAAGGCAGAGAACCCAAAATCCTTTTACTACCACCTGGAGTTGGCAAAGAACTACAAATCCTTTTACTCCTACCCAGAGTTCGCAGAGAACCTTGATCTAATGTTGAAGTTCATCTCCATAGAGAAACCAAGGAACCAAGGATGAAGCTTGAAGAAGACGATCAAATCCTTAGAGAAACCTTTATGAAATCCCTCACAAGACTCTCTCTCTCTTTCTCCCCCCCAAATTCTCCTTCTTCTTCTCTAAGCTCTCTTAGGTTAGAACAACAGCAAAAGCTATCTTTGTATCAAATAAGAGTGCTTAAATAGGAGGCTTTAAAAATAGCCCTAATTTTCAATTTGGTTGCGAAGATCATCCAAGATGATTCAAATATCATTCTGTATGATTAGTATAAAATAGCCCTTTCAGCCAGCATGATCAGTATTGCCCTGTACGATCAGTTCAAGTATGATCTTTCGAATCATCCTGGACTACTAGTTCATGAGTGTCTATTGATCGTTCAGTATGATGATTGACGATTCATTATCATCCCATGTAGTAGATAGGTAGTCTAGTATAAAGTAGAGGTATCGACCGAGATGATTAGATGAAAAACTAAATTTTTCATCTTGTACTATGGGTGATGATTAATTATCATACCTACAGTGGTCTGATCATATAGTATGATCATCTCCAATCATCCTGTATGATTTGATTGATCAATTAAACTTTAATTAATATCCTAATTATGGGATCAATTTAGGCATAATTATCCGATATGATTAGAGTAAGTTTTGAAATATAAAATCTTACCTAAATTATGATTGGCGGCATATTTCTAAAGTTAAAATGTATCATCATATACGATATAGAGATCGTCAAGGATGATTAGTTTAAACCATCTGATTTATCGCATATGCCCTAATTAGGGTTTTGGGATAAACTGATCATCTAGGATGATATAAATCATGATGTACGATTAGTTAAGAAAAGTAAAATTTTTCCTAACTCACTTACCACTCCCTTGAGTGTGTGTGTACAAGGTTACTTAGCTTCAGGATCCATCATAGTACATTTGACTCAAGAAGAAGTAAAAAAATGCATTGGAAATAAAATTACAAACTGACTCATTCCTAGTCTACCCAATCTTGAGCTAGTTTGTAAGTGAGCTTGTGGGCCTGAAATGTTAGTACATTATAAAGAAACCAAATATGCAATAAACTCAATCAATAGGAGATAGCATGGTAGGTAAAACAATAATATTTGTTATCATCAAAATCACAGTGCTTATACCCAAATTTGCAACAAAATGTTAGCTCACATAGAAAATAGATATGCAAATAAACTCAGTTATTAGGAGATAGCATAGTAAGAGAACCATAATGTTTATTATCAACAAAATAACAGTTCTTGGGCCAAGATTTGCAACATACTAGTCATTGGATCTATCTCGAATGCAATCAGGTGGCTTAGAGGCATGTCGCATTGGTTAGGTGATCTAATCACTTGACCATCATCTTCCACGCGGTCCAATTATCAGCCGACGCATGTAAAGCACAATGCACAGTCAACGCCACCTGAATAGTTTCATTTAAATAATTATTTCTAAACTTAGAACTTTAAAAAATCATAGTAAATCTATTTCTTAATGGATATTGAAAATTTGGTGTCTATTGATTTAGAATTAAAAGCTCTTTTAAGTAAGAATAATTCTAGCCAAAATAAATGAATAATTAAAAAGTAATTTTGATTATAACATTTTTTTAATTGTAATTAATTATTTATTAAATGTATTTCCAAATGACCTAAAATTTTTTGTGAATGATTTTGAGGATGTTTCTGATCTTTTATGATTTTTCCAACTCTATTTGAATTTATTTTTAATTACCATTTAATTTACAAAATTATTGGTCATCATTTGACCCCTAATTTTAAATATTTACAATAAATAGATTTCAAAATCAATTCATGTAATTAGTTATCCTATGGAATTCTTAGATAGAGCTCTTTTAAGGAAAATTAAGCTCAAATGGATTCATTAAGTATTTAGGGAGCAATGATATTAATAATGTTTTAATATTTTTATTAAACTCCACTTAAATACTCAATGATTGGAGTTGGATTTTGGTTGGGATAAAGTTGAGCATGTTATTTACATATTCTAATTTTCTTCAAGTCATTAAAATTGTATTATGTTAGTTATGAAATTTGAAATAGTTGGGTTATAATTTGACCCAAATGTTTGGAAATTTAATATAAGTAATTCTCTTAGATCTATGACACATGATTGCTATGATTCATTTACATTTATATGCTAGGTTAGAGACATGACTTTCCAATCCTATTCGTTCTTTGGTGACATCTAGGGACAACAATTAAAGTTTATGTCCAACAAACTTAGGAAAATTATAGAAAATGTAATACACACCCAATAGGTGTTAAACATTAAATACTTAGTGACATCATACACATTACGAATAAAATTTACCTTGATTTGATATTAATTGACCCTAAAAATATTAAATAAGAATCAACCCATAATTAAAGGTTGAATCTTCCAAAATTCAGAATAAATCAAATAAAAATCACAAAAATAAAAAATCAATTTTAATCTACTCAAAATCAATCAAACAATTAAAGAAAAGTATAATTTAGAACCAAATTTTGAATAACTTTTAATTAATAATTAATTAACCCATAATTGAATTTTACTTAAATAAACTCATTAAAAATTAAATTTTACTAAAATTAATTCAATATTTTCATGGATTAGTCTAATGGTTATCCCTAACCACTAGCTTTAATTTCATGACTATTTGAGTTGGTTTCATTAGAAAACTAAATAGCCCAAGTTCTATGTCAATAAAGGCTATTTAATAATTCAATAAAATCTAATTTTAAAAATAAATAAGAAAATATAATAAATATAATTCGAATATACATAATCAATTTAAATTAAAATAAAATAAAATCAAGGATTATTAATTTGAAATTAAATAATTTGTTTAATACAATTCATTAATAATTATATAATAATTAATTAAAAATTCCAAATAATTCAAATAAAAACTAGAAAAAAAAAATTAAATCATTTAAACAAAATCAAATTGATAATTTATTTGATTAAAATTTTTTTAAATCAAATAAATTTGACAATTAATGTGAATTAAATAAATAAAGGCCTTTATGCTTCATGCTTGACTCAATTTGGAGGGCATTTTAGCATTTGATTTCAAGGCCTCTAATATATTTTAAATAACCAAAAGACCTCTATGTGTTATGTACAACTCCATTCAGGAAGACACTAACACATTAGATTAGGGGATTTTCAATTTATTAATAAATCAAAGACCCCTTACACCATGCTTGACTCCACTTGGAGAGCATGAATATTTGATTAGAGGGTCCCTTCTTCTATCCCATAATAAACCATCAATAAATCTTCAAAGAGTTTATGTGATCATCAATCCTATATGGTGGATGATTGCATTTGGATTGCGATCCTTAGTATTTGTAGACTAATTATTCTTGCTCTTGGAGACATTAGCCTTCAAATTCTTTAAAACTAAAAAAATAATTTCAACCATTAAAACTTAAGTAATAAAATCTAAAACCATACAAAGTAAACTTTAATTATATAATCCCTTTTTCCCTTTAATAAATAAATATCCTGAACTCATAGAACTTAAACATTAAATTATTATAGGATATAACAAAACCACACAGCCTTCTTCACAAATGTTGATTATTTGTTAGGATAATCAACTCTAGCCTTGGTTAGGTCATTGGTTTGAATTGTTTGTCTGGTGCTTTTCGTGGATAGAACATTATGTTTGTTTATTTGTTGTATGCAATCAGAATGTCATATATTTTAATTTTTGTTAATGCACTTAGGCTCTTTAAGGACTACATTAGAAGTATTATGTTACTACAAAACTACTTTGCACTTTTATATGTTTTTATATTGCTTTCATTTCCTACAAGAGCTAAAGTATAATATACCTAGGAATGATGTATTTTACAAGTCCCTGTAAATTGTAGATTTATATTTATCAAGTTTTATAGCGCATTGAGTTTTAAAAGAGCCAAATATACCAACTTATACATTCAAATGGGGCTCTAAAAGACAATATCATCTCCCTCGGAGGATACTTTCCTTTGAAATTCCATAGAAGACTTGGCCAACATTCCAGTGGTGCTCGAAGACCTTAAGTAGTATACTTGACTCTATATATATGATAGGCTTAGAAATTCGGGTTCATTGCTGTGAAGCCTGACCAACATTCTTTTCTACATAGTCTGAGTCTATTGTACATTTTAAAATCAATTAATAAAAAAAATAAATTTATAGTCTTTTATTTATTACATTGCATCATATATTGCATTATATGGGTGGTAGCTTGCATCAGTGGTTAGCAATATCTCTAAGCTTTCCTCGGTGTACATGTTCTAGACTTTAAAGGAACAACTATGCTAGTTCTAGGATGATATGGTATTAAGTATCATATACTCAAACACCTTTACCTATTCATACATGATGTAAGCATTTTATTTCTACAAGATACAATAAACCAAAACTCTTATGCCCAATGGGGATAAGGTAGCAGGGTCCTCATGTGCTCAGGGGATGCTATAGCTTTTCCTTTGGTATAAGGCTATTACGCAGCAAAAATTTCTTTGGAAAATTAAATAAGATAAATGTAGAGTTTTTAGCAAGTGGTCTCATTAGTTTTAATTGAAGTTAAAGTCTAAATTACTCATCTTAAGTCACAGATTCAAAGTCTGATCTACTCCTTTGATCTCTTAAGAAAGAGCTAATCATAGCATACACATAAGGCTAATTCAAATACAAAAAAAAATTATTTTTTTCTCAAGTCAATAATATGGTGTTAGTTTATCTTTCAAGATAATTAATACTAATTATGCAGATTTGATTATAGAAACACTAAATCCTAAATCAGTGGTTATATCATTTAAATTTTGTCTATAGATATTTATGGCAACTCCACTCGAGATTGGGCTTAATTTCCATCTGTAATGAATGTTAGATTATAAATTCATAATACAATCACTCATGTAAATGAGTTGCCTATTTTCAATTATACAATCAAAACCCTACTCCAATCATCCCTTTAATCACCAAATTCAACTTCAACTCTCAATCAATCCTCTTTCCAAATCTACACTTCACAATCTTATTTTTTCTTCATTTTGGGTCCTTAGTTAAGTTTATCTCCCTTTCATCATTAATAATCTATAACTTTCCCTTGAGATTGAATAAATTCAGTTCAATATGATCATCTAATTTAGAACCAATTTGAGTTTAGTTAGTTCAGTACTGATAACAGATTTTGGGATAAATTCTAGAAAATGTTTAGTAAACTAATCTTCAACTTCAACATCATCTCCAATTAGTCTGTTAAGGGCACTTAGTTCTAGGTTAAAACATGTTCTAAGAACATACATTTTACATTCATTGCACCATAGACTGAAGTGGTGGTAATTACTGAAGATCCTATTAAGTTAATTACCCTTCAAGTTAACATCGAGGGTGTGTCTCCTTAATCTTTTCCTGTTTAACTTTCCTTCAGTTAGTTATTATGAATAAGGGAAAGTCTCCTGTCAATCCTGAGATCCCTGCATTTGAAAACTTTGAGATGGGTTCATCTTTTGGAGGGAAAGAGATGACTAAATCTAAGTGTCACAACACGAATCACCATATGAGGCAAAAGGCTGAGAATGCTAAACTACTTAAAAAAAATGTTCAGATAATAGCTACTAATGAAGTAGCAATGAACAAGGATTCTAGTGTTCCTAAAGTAGTACAAAATCCTACACTGTTAAATAGAAATTGCTTTCATCTACTCTCAATTGTTGTAGGAAAAGATAACCTAGTAAGAATAATGAATCTTTTGCCCACTTCAATTCATAGAAATCCTTTCAAGAATCTGGTCTGAGTCGACCAGCTACTATTATAAATTATCGTCAAGAATCAACAAAGTTCTCCTACTATAATCATCATCCAACATTATTCTATGAGTATTACTAACATACTCTTGTTAAATCTTTGGGATATGGAGCATTAGCACATCGAGGGTATAATCCCATATCTCCTCCATCATCAAATCACTCTAAACTTTTCATTAAGAACTTTTGGTCATTCTTCTAGGCAACACCATCATGGCTTGATCAGCATCATTTATAGGGTAGCGAATCATCTTGTCACTTTGATAAGAGGCTAAAGTTCATAAAACATCAAACCTTATTATCTAATGGGGAGAAGGTTTGGCAGCATAATATGGTTGCTACTCCAACTATGTTAATGACTCAGAAAAAAAAGGTAGTGGAGGAAAGATCAAGGAAAGTAAAATCTATAGCTGAATCATTATATGAAAGAGAGTATGCTTCAATAGATCTCCATCATGTGGAAGGAAAATTAATCGAAGAGATCATGGATCATTTAAAAGAAAGAGTCCATCATATCAATGAATAAGAAGCTGTAGAAGATGTATAAATGAATAAAGAGATGTTTGGTAGTGTCAATATGGTATATACTTTTTTTTTTTGAAGAACTGCAATAGCATTACTAGAAAGAAAAGGAAAGAAATACAAAGACCTATATGATAGAAAGACTATCACATTCCTTCCTAACCAAGTTAACAAAACTTGATGGAAGGTTTCCAAACATAAAACAATCCCAACAAAAATCTCCTAATAAGGCATAAGTAGCACAAACAGCTGCTAATTTATTACCCTCCCTAGACACAAAATGGAAATTTAACTTATGAAAAAAATCCAAAAAAGAAAAATCCATTCTATGCACCACATTATTCCGAGCCTTCTTCACTGAATTCTAAAGAAGCTTAATCACATTGATATTATTCCCTTCGATAATAATTCCATTCATTTCATTCATCCATCCTTGAATAAATTCCATAAAATCAAAAACAACAATTAACTCTAGTAAAGAAATGTCCCAATGAAGCATATTATTCCCATAAGCCATATGAAATCTTCCTTTATGATCCTGCAAAACACCAACTTTACTAGCTTTATTAGAATCCAGCAATGAAGCATCCACATTCAATTTAATCCAATTTGTAGGTAGGGGATACCAAACTTTAGACAACAATGAATGATGATTAGTGTCCCAATTCTTACAAATAGGAATAAATAGAGGCTGTAACGCAAAAGATAAAGTATTTACTGCTAATGAATTAGAGGATAGAACCTTCAATCTTTGCGTATAACAATTCCTTGCCTTCCAGTTTTGATAAACAGCAGATAAATAAACTATAACCATACCAGGATTCACATCAGACGCCTTCTCTAGCTCCTTCCAGCAATGATACAGATCATTGAACTTCGGTAATTGAATACCCCATCTTTCCAAAACTTGAAAGACTTCAAGTAACTTATGACATTGTGTAGCAATATGATTGTTATCTTCATCTTCATTGCAACCTCTAGAACAAGCACTGGAACCAAGAAGCCTCCTGTGTTTCATCCAGCAGTTAGTAGGTAACGCCTTATTCATAAGCCTCCACCAAAACAATGTTACTTTAGGAGGTAGTTTAAACTTCTTCATCCACTTGATATTTACACCATCATTAACACGATTATTCCCAACCTGGAATGCCAACGCAGCTATTGACTTTCCATTGTTATTTGCAACCAGCTCCAATTGTTCTTGCTTTAAATCTTTATCTATTGGAATTCCAAAAATTAATTCTACCAAATCTTCTAAAAATAAATGACGCATAACCTACTTATTCAAACCACCATTTCCATTTAGCAATGCAGAAACTGATTTATCATCTATTTCTTGTATATTGACCATAGATGGCCACTTATTCAAACATCTATTCAATATCTGGGTATCATTCAGAATGTTAATGGTGCTTCCATTTGAAATCCACCATCTGAAAATTTGCTTCAAGAAAATAGCCCCGTCTCTAATAATACTCCAAGTTGTGGATAATTTTCTCCTTGCATCTTCCTTCCAAATATTATTCCCATACTTAGCTCCAATAATCTTGCTAAGTAGGGAGTTTTTATTCTGAATAAAGTTCCACTCAATTTGATCCCTTAAAGGGCCTCGTCTTTGAGCAGCCCCGTGAATACCCAAGCCTCCAAGATCAACAGATTTACATAAGGTCTCCCACGAAATGTAGTGCATACCTCTTCTTCCTTGTTCCTTATGCCATAAAAAGCTCCTACAACACTTATAAATATTATTAAGTATACTCTTTGGTACCAAAGAATGTTTCATAGTGAAAAGAGGAACTGAAGAATACACCGACTTCGCCAAAGAAATTTTCCATTCCAAAGACACAGACCGCAAGCCCCAAGTATTAAATTTATTCATGGCTTTACTAAGAATTAAATTATAATCTGCATATTTTAAACTCCTACTAGTCAGCTCAACTCCAAGATAAAAGATTTCTTTGACTCTATGAATTCCCAGAATCCTTCCAACTCTCTTTTTAGCCCTTCGAGAAATAGAATTTCCAAACAAAACTGCTGATTTGTTCTAATTAATGCCTTGCCCCATCCAACTGGAGTAATCTGACATTATCTTGTTAATGAATTTAGCATTGGATAAAGAAGCTTCGACAACTATCATTACATCATCGATAAATAATAGATGGGGCACTTTGGGGGTATTAGAAGCAATTCTAATACCAAACTCCTGTCCTCTTTCCTAGAAGGATTTTGATGACAACTGTAAACATATGATAAAATGTCCCAGAGACAGTGGGCATCCTTGTCTAAATCCACATTCAGCATGGATCCATTTGCTTTTTTTCCCATTAATAATGATAAAAAACTTTAGACGTGTTACACATTGAATAATTACTTTAATAATTATCTCTGGCCCATGATCAAGAGGACTTCATTCAATGTCGCCCACCACATACTGTCATAGGCTTGTTCCATATCTAGTTTAAGCATCATAAACCCGGGCTTAGATTTTAAGAATCTAAGTTTATTAACAATCTCGTGAGCAAGAAGACAATTATTAGAAATCGATCTACCTAGAACAAATGCCACTTCTTGTTCTGCAACAACATAACGAATAATTCCCTTCAATCTATTTCATATCATACCAGCCACCACTTTGCATATGGTTTGAAATGAACTAATAGATCGAAAATTCTTAACTTCGTTAGCATTGCTAGCCTTTGGGATCAAGACAACCAAAGTTTCTTTCCAGTGTTCTTGCATACTTCCTGATTCAAAAAAGGATTTCACTGCATTCCAAACCTCCATATGAATAATATTCCCAAAGAACTTGAAAAAGAAAGAATTCATCCCATCATTTCAAGGAGACTTGTTATTGTCCATCTTCATGATCGTAGCAACAAGTTCTTGCATTTGAAAAAAATAATACAATGACTTGATGAATTAAGAATAGTAAAGGAAGATATATTACTCTTCCATAGAGCAAGAATGCTACCAGAAGTGGCTTTAGCATCAAAATGAAAAAAAATCCCATTCACTCCCAACAATTCTACTAACTTCATTTCTATCCATAGACACTAATTTGGTTTCCACAAGGCCAACAAAAACACACCATTATATTTACTCACACTCCTTAAATAGTGGGAAGCTTCTTTTTTCTTAGCTCCCCTGCAATTCCAAAAAACTAAAGATGACATTTAAGAAATTAATGGGGAAATGCCCCCAACACCATTCACCTTTTCCCCTCATCTCTTACCTCTAAGGCTACTCTTCAGAGGTCCAAACTTTTTACCATCCTTCTTCATATAAAAAGAAACTTTAGGATTATTAAAAATAGAAAAACCTTTAGGAATGGAAATTGATACCTTTGAGTCAATCAGACCATCTTTCCCATCTATAAATGAAGAATGATCACTCTTTCTAGCTTCTTCACTAATAGCCTCATCTTGCATAACATGAATAACAGCAACTTCTTCATCAACATTAGAAGCCATTGCAAGACATTCACCTTCTTCGAACAGATCTGGATCATCTTCAAGTTTAGCCTTCCCGATTACATCCAGTTGCAAAAGAGGATTATCCTTATCACCACCCAGATGTTCCAATGCCTTTATAGCCGGGTTGACCTGTTCTGCAGATTCTAAAGATGCTATCTCTCCCATTCCCAACTCCTTTTCCACTATTTTTTCACCTTCTTCAGCCACCACAATATTCTCATTATCCTTCTCCACTTCCAATTTCAAAGTTGCCTCCAGATCCTTAACTCCAAACTTGATAGAATTATCTGCCTCAACAATAGCTGGATTACTCTGATTTCTCTTAGTGTACTTCATCTGCCATGGCCTCCCATTTGTTACTCCTTAACCTATCCTCTTATTATTTTTATAATTGACATGGACCCACAGTCCATATGTGGCATTCTTATCAACTTCTTGTCCCATAACCTCATAGTTACCTTCACCTTGCTTTTTAACACCTTCAACCACTTCATTAACCAATGAAATCCCCTTATTATAATCACTTTTAACATGCCCAATCATCCCGCATTCAAAACAAAATGTGGAAATCTTCTCGTATTCAAATTTTTGAAAAAATCTTCCTGTGATACTCTCCACCCAAACACCCAAAGGAAGATGTTGGTCCAACTTCACACGAACATAAACTCTTGCAAACTCTCTTCTTCCCCTTTGAAACATGTTGCCATCTAACATCAATAGTATTCCCACCATAGAAGCAATTCTCACCACATTAACCTCATCCCAACATCGCAAGGGTAATTGAGGCATTCTAATCCATATAGGAGAAGTCAGACCTTTCATTGATGAAGGAGAAAACTCAGGTGACCACTTATCCATACCAATTATAGGGCCATTCACATACCATGGGCCGCCTGTAAGAATACCATCCAAAGCTTTGGCTGATTTGAAAGAGCACAAGAACCAGCCCATCCCAAGGGTAGTGAAATTAAACTGGCCAAATTATACCCATTGACGCCTTAATTCCCACACCATAATATGAGATGGAATCTTCCTACCAAACACCTTAGCAACCAAAGAGTTTTCTAGCTTATTTGCATTCAAAATTTCACTAGCCTCATGTAATTTCACTGTTTTACCATCTTCTGTCAGCACAACATCCTCCTTCTTAAAATTTAATTTAATATAAGGCTTCTTAGCCCTCGGATTATCTATACCAATTCCCTTCCCATTATTAACAGGCATTTCATCAAGAACAAGCAATTCATTATGGACCTTCTCCAAAGTAGAATCCCTCATAACACCTTCAGAATGCTTCTTGGCATTTTGTCGAACATTTTTGTTAACCGATATCAAGGAATTCGTATTTATCACACTGTTGCTAGGGATTGCATTTGAATTTCCAAATCTATTATGGTGGAAGTAGCGATGCACTAATTTTCAGACAATTTATTAGTAGTTTATTCGGTATTTCATTTTGTTGGTACACTAAACTGCCCAAAGGCTCGGTTCATACTTTTAGTGAATTAGAAGGGTTATTTCTAGAGATTTGTTTGTGTAAAGCATTACATCACAGTCGGTGATCTCATAATAGAGAAGCAGAAACTAGGTCAAAGTTTAGTAGATTATATCCTGAGATGAAGGAACCTTAGCATGAGGTTTGAGCCACAATTACAAGAATAGCATGCTATAGAGATCCTCCTAGAAAAATAATCATGGTATGGTTTCCTTCTTGGTCAAAGGCTTTTTGATCAAGACTTTTGAGAAGTTATTAGTTAAAGCTTCAAACCTTTAAGAGGAAGTCTCTCAGCTTCCATTTCTAAAAGGCCATCCTTCTTCTAAAATTAAGAAAATAAAACCTTAGAAGGTTTTAGAATGGAAATGAGGATCAGTGTCTACCGTTGATAAAGGGAAACAACCAATGTAGATTCATGCAGAGAATCCAATTCAGCCTCCTCAGTATCAACAATAAAACAGACCCCAGAGTGATCAGTAGTCTAGAGAGAAAGGAAAAATTTAACAACTTTAAGAATGAAACATATCCATTCAAGAGAGAAGCCATTAAGAAGATGTTAGAAGCCTCACAAAGAATCCAGGATTTAAGCTTCTTGAGCCTAAGTAACCAGAAGAAGTGGGCAAAGAAGGGCAACCTAATTAATGTCTGTATCACTAAATACTTGGCCATGAATTGGAAGACTGCATAACCTTCAAAGAGTGGCTTGATAGGAATTATAAATATGGGATAGTTGTGATACCCAAAGAATATTGAGTTGATTTAAGTGAAGGATCTGCTAAATGTATAATTGGTGAGCCTTCCACGCCTTCTCCTATTTCAAAATATGATGACAGGTGGAACGTAGCATTATCCCATTCTCTTAAAAGAAATCTAAATAAATAATATCGTTCATCATTCAAGAAACCCACAAGAGCATAAAATCCCATCCAGATTGATCAAGTAGCTCATGAGGAGGAGCAGAATAAAGTGTCAACCGAAGAGCCTAAGGAAGTGCAAGTTTATTAAGCTTATGAAGTCTTGAGCGAGGGGGACAAAAAAATAGAGTTAGGTTCTAATAAAATAGTTATTTCTGTAAATGGTGAACATATATCTCTTAAACCATTAACTTTGTACGACTTTTTTTGTCCCGCCTAAGACTAAGAAAGTAAAGAAAAAGAATTCAAGGTATATCATGTTTACTTCTGCTGATGAATATTCGATCAAAATTTAAATAACAATGAAAATAATTCTCAAGAAATGCCTATAGATGATATAGATTAAAAATTCTAATATCAATATGATAGTTATTCCCCTATACTTGATGTACAAGGTGATCTTTTTAGTATTGAATTTGAAATTTATGATTTAGATAGTCCACTGGAAGATAATCAAATAATGATCATTGATTAATAATCAAAACCTAGTGAAAATCCTTTTCTCAAAGAAGTAGTCGAATTCAATCTTTTTACTAGCAAAGTTCTACCTTTTTTTTTTAAGGGGAAACCCCGACGGTGGGGGCCTACGTGTTAATTCGGGAAAAAATACAAAGTCCTTAAAGGGGACTCAAGCTCACTACTGCTCGAAAGAGCTACAAATAAAAATAAAACCAAAAAATCTATGAGCTCGAGTCCTCTACTAAGCCAAAATACAGAAACACCTAGTAACATTCTACAGTGCATAAGAGCGAGCACCCAAAAAATAGAGGAAAGATAAAACTTGGGGATAAGCATCCTCAGCGGCTGCAGCAACAAAACCTGTTCCCAAAAGAGGTTGCAAAAGATACCTGCAAAATAAGGAGGCATCAACAAAGGAGAAGACACAAGCCAATAATAATTTAAAAAAGAAAAAAATGAGAAAAGGAATCCAAGACCAAGCAGAATGGCGACCAGAGAGGGACTGAGCATCCAGCCTAAACAGGAAAGAACACTCCAGGAGCTAACAATATAGTAAGCACGAAATAAACCAGACAATTGCAGAGCGTTATTAACCAAAGAACAGAGAGACAGATAACTGGAAGGACTCAAAATCAATACTATAAGATTAGAGCAACTCAGAACAGAGAGGGAAAAGAAATTAGCGGCCAAAACACAAACACCACAGAGATAAAGGGGGCCAGAGAGCATAACAGAGAAAAGCAGCAGCCACACAAGAAGAAAATAACAACCACCCAGTAAAGTAGAAGAGCCACCCTACGGTAGAATAGAAACACCACCAGGGAATAACCAAAGCCTCAGCACACATCAACAGCCAAAGCAAAAGCCTCATAAAAAACATCAACATCAACATATGAAATAGAATTACAAAAAGAACAGAAGCAGAGAACTGGAAAGAGAGCAACAGACTAAAAGAATCAATCCCGAAAATAGGGCATACAAAGTTTATCAAGATTAAGCATGCCTTTTAGAGGCACGGGATAATTAACCCCAGAAAAATCAGTAACACAATTCAGACTACAACCCCAAAGTTCTACCTCCACAAATTATAGATACTAATAAAGGGAAGCAACTTATAGATAATCTAAAAGCTTTCAATCAATCTAAAAAAGATCAATAGCCAAATATAGCGAACATAGAGATTACTAAAGAAGATTACAATGTGTTAGCATATCTTAAAAATTTGCTTACAAAATTGAGTATTTACAATGCTCTGGTTCTTTTTAAGGAAATAAGGTAGTCTTTAGGAAAAGCTTTACTCGATCTAGAGATCTATATAGCTTGAAAGTACAAGATGCGCCAAGAGGGGGGGTGAATTGGTATTTTAAAAATTTAACCCTACACAAGAGTTCTAATTTTTTTTGTATTTTTCAAAACATAATTTAACGACTAATGTGCGGAAGCAAATACAACGTTCACAACGATGAAATTGATAGTTCAATTTAGATTTTACACTACAATATTTAAATACTGATTTTTCACCAAGCAATTAAAACGCACAAATTTAAAGCATGAAAAGTAAAGTACGGTAAACAGGAAAAAACACACCAGAGATTTTTATAGTGGTTCGGTCACTTGACCTACGTCCACTCCCCGGAGTCCTCTACTCCAGGATTTGCACTAGTAAAAGTTGACTCTCCTTTTGCCCCCACAGCAAGGCGGAGAAGCCTTTACAATACTCACTTTCACCTCCCTCGGTGCGGCGGAATACCAAACGCTATGTCACCCTCCTGGTGACGGCAGCGGACCTTCTCCTTTTTCTCCCTCCTGGAGATGGCAGAGTACCTTGGCGATGTTGATCTTGAAGTAACTCTTCCCTCGAGAACTTTCTTGAAGCTTCCAAAGCCACAAGAGGAGCAAAGCATGCAGCTAGCTTGGAGCCACCGTGTGATCCCCTCACACTACTTCTCCCTCACGCTCAAGCTCACCTTCACCTTCCTCTCTCAAGCTCTAGATCTCTCCAAAAACTTCTCTCTACCGAATCCCTTTCTTTCTCCTCCAAGCCTCTCACAGCAAAAGGATTGATCAACAACTACCTAAAAAAAATTTTAAGTTGTTTTTATATCAGGCTTCAGAAAACCCTAAAAGTTTCAACTTTTGCGTTTCTGTTCGTACAGTACGATTTATAATCGTATAGTACGATCAGTTCAATTACAGCTCCGTCCAGTACGAGTACAGATGAACAGGTATCGAATTTTATTTATATCGTACAGTACGATATGTATATCGTACAGTACGATACTGTTGATTCGTACTGTTCGTACAGGACGAACTGTGGGACGAACCTCGGGACGAAAGAACTCGTCTCTGTCAGTCGTCCAGCACTCATTTAATCGTACAGTACGAATAGTGTTTTTCATGATATCGTCCTGTACGTTAAGAATATCGTCCAGGACGAATAGTTCAAAAATTCTTGGGATCGTCCGGTACGATCGCTGGGACGAAGGAAATCGTCTCTGACAATCGTCCAGCACTCCACCAGTCGTACAGTACGATCAGTTCATTTCTTGATATCGTCCTGTACGATATGAATATCGTCCAGGACGAACAGAACAAAAAACCTTGGTTTCATCTGGTATGATCTCTGGGATGAATGAAATCATCTCTGACTATCGTACAGTACGATATACGATTGTACAGTACGATCGACATATAAAATAGAAACCAACGTTTATTTCCTGATTAGGGAGATAATTTTGGCAAGTTTTAATTAATCGTACAGTACGAACATTATCGTACAGTACGATCAGTTCAGAAAATCAAATTCAAAAACTTACCAAACTTATTCTGGCGGCTAGGGTTTCACAATTACATATTATCGTATAGTACGATATGGATCATACAGTACGATAAGTTTGTAAACTTAATCATTCGAAAATTAGCCGTTAGCCTGAGTATTTTTAATTAATCATACAGTACGATCCAAGGTCGTACAGTACGATGTGCTTAAAAAAAATTAATCATTTTAAAAGAAAATTCTCCCCCTATGTGTGTGCATGGTTGCTCCTTTCACATGCATGCTTCTGTGGCAGACTCAAAAAGAAAAAATAAAGAAATAAAAATTACAGACTCTTCAACATCCTATTCTACCCGATTTGAGTCTCCAGCAATCTTTAGCAGTGTGCATCTGACCTGAAATGTTAGTGCTCATATACAAAGATTAAACATTTGTAATCTAACGGAAGTCTATATGTACTTAGTAAGTATTAGTTGTCACCATCAAAATTAAGTGCTCGGGATCCTGGATTTCAACATAGCTAAGCTAGCATCAATGTCGTTAGAAGAAGCACTATACCTCAAAGAAGTTCTGGGGATTACATTTTAATAGGAAAATTTTCTTTTGGGAAAGATCTGGACCGTGAATGGGAATGGACGGCTGAGATTGGAGTGGTTTGAACCTTATCGTACAGTACGATAGTGTATCGTACAGTACGATTGTCAGAGAAGATCAAGGTTTGTGAGCAACATGGGAAGAGGATCAGGAATCCAATTTTTTTGTTTTTTTTTGTTTTTTTTTTTAATTTTAACAAAAACAAAATAACCACAAACTATTTTTTTTTTTTGTTACATTAGGCGTGAATGTCTATGACACCTAATTTGGTTCGTAAAGTGCTAAATGTGTCATAACCTAATGGTTTTGTGAAAATGTCCGCCAATTAATCTTCAGTAGTAACGTGGTGCAATTCAATATCTCCTTTGGCTACATGATCTCTAATGAAATGATGTCTAAGGTCTATATGTTTGGTTCGTGAGTGTTGAATTGGATTTTTGGATATGCAAATTGCACTAGTGTTGTCACACATGATCGAAATGGTTCCTACAGGTAGTCCAAGATCTACAAGCTGTTGTTTTAACCATAACACTTGTGTAACACAGCTACCTACCGCTATATATTCCGCTTCGGCTGTGGATAGGGCTACTGAATTTTGTTTCCTACTGGACCACAAAACTAATGATTGTCCAATGAATTGACAAATGCCAGAAGTGCTTTTTCTATCTACCTTACATCCTGCAAAGTCTGAATCTGAGTATCCTAAGATTTCAAAAGAAGTGCTGTGTCTAAGATACCAAATTCCTAAGTTCGGGGTGCCTAGAAGATATCTAAGAATTCTTTTGACAGCAGTCATGTGTCTCGAGCAGCCACTGTCTAGGTACCACATGCTCTCACTAGGTCTTTTGTGAGAGCATCCCTACAATGTCAATCATGGATTAGCTTTGGGAACCCAAGTGAGTTTGGGTTCCACATCATGCTTATATGAATGAAATGTATGCATGTTATGCTGTGATGATTGTGATTTTGGTCTCCACACTAGATGTGTCCTATAGTGAATTGAGCACGTGCGAGCTATGTGACCTAGCATGCCACAAGAATAACATCTAACACCTGGAAATGGGTTCACTAATCTACGAGGGTGGTAGTGCCTATTTCTGGGTTTGGATGATGCATGCCGTGCTGGTTTTGAATGAGATGATTCACATGGTGGAGGCTGAAAGAATTCAGCACACATGGGAGGTTTTTTGTTATTCTCGTATGCATGAAGTTTTTCATTTAAAAATTTGTTCTCTTGGTTAAGACTAGCATATTTGAATCTCAATGCATGCTCACTACTACTAAGTTCCCCTGATAGTTCTTCTAGTTTCTTAAATGCATTATCTAATTCAACATGTGATGATTTCAAGGTATCGTGTGCAGTGGTTAACTCAATATGCTTCTTATTTAATGCATCGTACTCATCAAGCAAAGACATATGATCTTTATCTAAGTCAGAAAAATTCTTTACTACACTAGCATGCTCCTTTTGTAAAGTACTAAACTCAGTATTAAGACTAACATGCTTTTTCTTCAATTTTCTATACGAGTCATGGATTTTTTCAGAAATAACAAGCAGTTCATCGTAAGACAGTTGACATACCTCATCTTGATCTGATTGATCAAGATTATCATTAGTCATAAGACACAGATTCGTTACCTCCTCCTCTGCTTCTTCTTCCGATGATTCTGAGGCAGAGTCGGCCCAAAATGCTTTCTGAGTCTTAAACTTGCCCTTCTTGAACTTTGATCTTTCCTCACCCTTCTCCTTGGTTTGATGAGTTTTGATGTTGGGGAAATCAGCTCGGAGATGACCGGATTTCCTGCACTCAAAGCAAATTATTTCAGATGCAACTTTAGTATACTTTGAGTTCTTACCTTTGTTCCAATTGCTTTGATGATGGCGCTGCTTTCTTTTCACAAAATTTTTAACTGACGAGTCATCAAAGCTATGTCGTCATCTTCCTCCGCTGCTGAGCTGTCACTTTCAGAATTGTTTGCTTTTAAAGCCACTGCTCGCTCCTTTTTCTTTTCACCTGCATCACTTTGTCGTTGACTCACTCCTTACTCGTAGGCAATGAGTGACCCAAGCAAATTATCAATAGAATAAATATTTAGGTCTTTTGACTCAGTTATTGCAGTGATTTTAGCATCGTATGAGCTAGGCAAACATCGCAGTATTTTGTTTACTTTTTTCGAGTTAGACAACTCTCTTCCTAAAGCACGCAGTGATGTTACAATCTGGGTGAATCGAGTGTACATGTCAGATATAGTTTCACTAGGTTTCATGCGGAATAGTTCGTAATCATGTAACAGTATGTTCAACCTAGATTGTTTGACCTCACTAGTTCCTTCGTACGTGATACACAGTTTGTCCCAAATTTGTTTACCAGTAGTACACGTTGATACTCGCATATAGTCTTCTGATTTTAATGCGCAAAAGAAACAATTTAGACATTTAGCATTTAGTTGTGCAAATTCTCTATCCTCAATGCTCCATTTATTAAATGACAGTTCAGTTTTAACTCCGTTCAACATACGAAATGATGCAGAATAACCTTCTTGGACTAACATCCACATGCGATAGTCTAAAGACTGCAAAAATGTAGACATGCGTATTTTCCAAAAATCAAACGGTATGTTGTCAAATAAAGGTGGACGAGTTATGGAATAACCCTCCATAGTGTTACGGTTATCAAATTGAGCCATGGATCTTACGTTTCTAGGTTTTCTAAAACACTATTTTGAAACCCCTCTCTGATACCACTTGAAAGTACGAGATGCGCCAAGAGGGGGGGTGAATTGGTATTTTAAAAATTTAACCCTACACAAGAGTTCTAATTTTTTTTGTATTTTTCAAAACATAATTTAACGACTAATGTGCGGAAGCAAATACAACGTTCACAACGATGAAATTGATAGTTCAATTTAGATTTTACACTACAATATTTAAATACTGATTTTTCACCAAGCAATTAAAACGCACAAATTTAAAGCATGAAAAGTAAAGTACGGTAAACAGGAAAAAACACACCAGAGATTTTTATAGTGGTTCGGTCACTTGACCTACGTCCACTCCCCGGAGTCCTCTACTCCGGGATTTGCACTAGTAAAAGTTGACTCTCCTTTTGCCCCCACAGCAAGGCTGAGAAGCCTTTACAATACTCACTTTCACCTCCCTCGGTGCGGCGGAATACCAAACGCTATGTCACCCTCCTGGTGACTGCAGCAGACCTTCTCCTTTTTCTCCCTCCTGGAGATGGCAGAGTACCTTGGCGATGTTGATCTTGAAGTGACTCTTCCCTCGAGAAGTTTCTTGAAGCTTCCAAAGCCACAAGAGGAGCAAAGCATGCAGCTAGCTTGGAGCCACCGTGTGATCCCCTCACACTACTTCTCCCTCACGCTCAAGCTCACCTTCACCTTCCTCTCTCAAGCTCTAGATCTCTCCAAAAACTTCTCTCTACCGAATCCCTTTCTTTCTCCTCCAAGCCTCTCACAGCAAAAGGATTGATCAACAACTACCTAAAGAAAATTTTAAGTTGTTTTTAAATCAGGCTTCAGAAAACCCTAAAAGTTTCAACTTTTGCGTTTCTGTTCGTACAGTACGATTTATAATCGTACCGTACGATCAGTTCAATTACAGCTCCGTCCAGTACGAGTACAGATGAACAGGTATCGAATTTTATTTATATCGTACAGTACGATATGTATATCATACAGTACGATACTGTTGATTCGTACTGTTCGTACAGGATGAACTGTGGGACGAACCTCCGGATGAAAGAACTCATCTCTGTCAGTCATCCAGCACTCATTTAATCGTACAGTACGAATAGTGTTTTTCATGATATCGTCCTGTACGATAAGAATATCATCCAGGATGAATAGTTCAAAAATTCTTGGGATCGTCCGGTACGATCGCTGGGATGAAGAAAATCGTCTCTGACAATCGTCCAGCACTCCACCAGTCGTACAGTACGATCAGTTCATTTCTTGATATCGTCCTGTACGATATGAATATCATCCAGGATGAACAGAACAAAAAACCTTGGTTTCGTCTGGTACGATCTCTGGGATGAATGAAATCATCTCTGACTATCGTACAGTACGATATACGATCGTACACTATGATCGACATATAAAATAGAAACCAACATTTATTTCCTGATTAGGGAGATAATTTTGGACAGTTTTAATTAATCGTACAGTACGAACATTATCGTACAGTACGATCAGTTCAGAAAATCAAATTCAAAAACTTACCAAACTTATTCTGGCGGCTAGGGTTTCACAATTACATATTATCGTACAGTACGATATGGATCGTACAGTACGATAAGTTTGTAAACTTAATCATTCGAAAATTAGTCGTTAGCCTGAGTATTTTTAATTAATCGTACAGTACGATCCAAGGTCGTACAGTACGATGTGCTTAAAAAAAATTAATCATTTTAAAAGAAAATTCTCCCCCCTGTGTGTGTGCATGGTTGCTCCTTTCACATGCATGCTTCTGTGGCAGACTCAAAAAGAAAAAATAAAGAAATAAAAATTACAGACTCTTCAACATCCTATTCTACCCGATTTGAGTCTCCAGCAATCTTTAGCAGTGTCCATCTGACCTGAAATGTTAGTGCTCATATACAAAGATTAAACATTTGTAATCTAACGGAAGTCTATATGTACTCAGTAAGTATTAGTTGTCACCATCAAAATTAAGTGCTCGGGATCCTGGATTTCAACATAGCTAAGCTAGCATCAATGTCGTTAGAAGAAGCACTATACCTCAAAGAAGTTCTGGGGATTACATTTTAATAGGAAAATTTTCTTTTGGGAAATGTAGATCATAATCATCTATTATACATTCCAATAAATATAGACAATTTTGTATATTTCAATAAACAAAGACAATTTTAAATTGCCTCCCATCCTTGTTGATCCAGGTGCATTGGTCAACATAATAACTCTTAGAACTCTCACATACCTTAGGCTGGATACTTGCAAACTTAGCTCTGATAAAATGATGTTGCAAGGATTTAACGAGAAGGGAGAGAGAGCATTGGGTTTGATAAAACTCTTATGAGAAATAGAAATCTTCAAAATCGAAGTCAATTTCTATATAATAGATTTTGAAGCTTCTTTTAATGCTCTTCTAGGTAAACCCTAGCACTTTGAATACAAAATGGTGCCTTCCACCTTGCATGAGTGTATCAAATACTCTTGAGATGGGGAAGAATGTTGAGATTATTGCAAATTAACTTTCAAGATTTTGTTGTTATAATCATGTGAGTTTTTGATGATATCAAAATCTTATTGTTTAATTATTATTTCTCCTAACATATGTTGGAAAGTATGTTTTTGTGTGTACTAACATGATTTTTCAAAAAAATCATACTCCAAACTGCTAAAGACTTCAAGACAGATAAAATTAGGGATTGTTGTAGTTGGAGTCTATTTTTTTTTTTTTATTGTACTTGAGTCTGAGAGAGTGTGAATGTAACTGGATAATCGTGCACACACACACTGGGGGAGTGAAAAAAAATTTTCAAGTTAATCATGATGTATGATTTTAAATCATACGGGATGATTTATATTGAATACCCCCTCTAGAATGAACCTGACTGATTCATGAGTTAAAATTTTTTTAAGTACGAGCCGTACAGTATGATTTGGTTTCATACATCATTTTCTAGAGTACGAAAATAGGGTCTTACATGTTCATACAGGATCATGCGGGATGAACCGTTCATTTTTTGAACTATTTGTACAATACGATTTGGTTTCGTACATCATTTTCTATAGTATAAAAATAAGGTCTTACAGGTTGGTACAGGATTGTACGGGATGAACTGTTCATTTTTTGAACAATTTGTATAGTATGATTTTGTTTTATACCTTATTTTCTAGAGTACAAAAATAGGGTCTTACAGGTTCGTACAGGATCGTACGGGGTGAACCATTCATTTTTTGAATTGTTAGTACAGTATGATTTGGTTTTGTACATCTTTTTCCATAGTATAAAAATAGGATCTTACAGGTTCCTACAGGATTGTACGGGATGAACCGTTAATTTTTGAACTGTTCATACAGTACGATTTGGTTTCATACATCATTTTCCAAAGTACAAAAATAGGGTCTTATAGGTCCATACAGTATCATACAGGACGAATTGTTCATTTTTTGAACTATTCGTACATACGAAGTGTAATAGTATGGTATGATCTAACTTTGTCAAACTTGAAATTTGTAGTTTATGGATGAATTTTCTTGTCCTTTATATATAAGAGTCCAAAAAACTAACTGTCCAAGAGACTTCTATGAAAATACTCTTGAGTGTGCCTTAGGAGAGTGTTTGGGAGAGTGATTTGAGAGTGAAAAAGTGAGAGATCTTGTGAGAAGGTTTTGTACGGGATTCACAAAGGTGCCCATTGGTAAGGATCTCCTACTTGTTCTCCATAGTACTTCCCTACTTCCTTGAAGGCCTTTTGAGAGAAGATTTTTAAGAGAAGGGTCCGGTTCTTTGCCGACATCAGGAGGGTGTGAAAGGATGTGTGGTACTCTTCCATCACCATGAGAGTGAGAAAGGATGGTGGATTCTCTACCTTCACTTGAAGGGTTAAAAAGGATGACGGTTCTCTACGGCACCAGGGTTTAGTGGAAGAGATGAAAATTGTAAAGGCGTCTCTGCTTAGCTGTGAGGGCTAAAGGAGAGTCACTAGAGTATAGTGTAATACCTGGAGAAGGAGTCTCCAGGGAGTGGATGTAGGTCTTATTGGATCGAACCACTATAAAAGCTAATGTCTTTTATTATGACTTTTACTGCATTTACTTTAATTATTCTATGGTTGAAAAATTCCTTTCAGAAATTTTATATTGTGAAAATTTTTATTAAACAATTTTTTGAATTAATCAAGGAAATATTTAAATTACTAAATTCAGCCCCCAGCCCTCTTGGTTAGCCTTGGGACATTAGCTTAAGATTTAACAATCTACTGAGCTTCATCAAGTGGTATCAGAGCCATTGTTCAAAAATTAAGGTTTAGATAACTTTTTTAAAATGCTCATGGCTATATTTGAAAATCATAACACACCAGAAGGGTATTCAATCAGTAGACCTCCATTATTTGATAGCATTCCCTTCAATTTTTGGAAAACAAGAATGTCTACTTTCTTTCAATCGCTAGACTATCGCATATGGATATTAGTTCAGGAAGGTTATATTGCTCCCACTAGACTAGTTGAAGGCATAAGAGTTTAAACTCCTTTTAATGAATGGATATTAGAAGAGAAAGAACTCACAAAATTGAATGCTAAATGTTTAAACAGTTTTTTCTGTGCACTTAAAGCTGAAGATTATATGCGTGTCCCAACTTGTAAAAGTAGCAAAGAAATATGGGACAGACTTTGCATTACTTATGAAGAAATGAATGAGGTGAAATAATCTAGATTGAACATTTTATTACATGATTATGAACTCTTTTGCATGAAAGCTAATGAGTCAATCAGTGACATGTATACTTGCTTTACATAGATAGTCACCTCATTGCATGCTTTAGGTAGGGAATTAACGAAAGCTAAAAAAGTAAATAAAATTCTTCATTATTTTCCTACTGTTTATGATGCAAAGATAGCTACTATAACCAAATTGAAAGACTTAAATGTCTATTCTATTGACAATCTTCTTGGATCACTAATTGCTTACGAGCAATCTGTGACTCAAGGAGAGATTGATGCAGGTGACAAGCGAAAGGAGAAAAATATTGCTTTGAAAGTAGATGACTCTGAGAGTGATCATTCTCAGCCTGAGGATGAAGAGGATATTACCTTAATGACAAGACAATTTAGAAGTTTTCTTAAGAGGATGCAAAGGATACGTCAGCAATGGAACAAGGGTAAGTTCCATAAAAATGCAAAAGCTTCTAATGATGTGATTTGTTATGAATGTAGGAAGTCAGGTCAAATCAAGTCTGATTTCTTGAATCTCAAAGCTACTCCTAGCAAGGAGAAAGTCGAGGAGAAGAACAATGCTAGAAAAGGGTAAGAAGAAGCTGCAAAAAGTATTTTGGGCGGATTCAGCTTCAGACACCTCAAAAATAGAAGCAGAGGAGGAGCTTACGAACTTGTGCTTAATCGTAGATAATCTTGATCACTTGGATCAAGAAGAGGTATGTGATCTAACTTATGATGAGTTATTTAAAGTTTCTGAGAAAATTCATACTACATATAGGAAACTTAAAAAATTACATGCTAGGTTAAACATATAATTTTTAGAATTACAAAAGGAGCATAAAATCCTTAGGAATGATCATGTATTAACTGATAACATATACATGACTTTATTGGATGAGTACGATGATTTGAACAAACAGCACAATCTATTAAAATTATCTCACACATAACTTAAAATTGATTTTAAAGTCCTTTTAAATGAAACTGAACGTAGAGAAACTGACTTGAGAATGGATATTTCTATATTGGAAGATAGAAACTCATATCTTGAATTGGAATTGAAATCTATTAAAGAAAATAGACCAACAACAACACTTGAACAATTTTATAGGTTTAAGCAAAAGAATATGGTTTCAACACCTAGGAAAAGAAATTATAACTCATATTGACTAAGAAATCCTTCTTCGGTGTGAAATGTTTTACATGTGGAATGTTAGGACACATCTACCACACTTGTAACATTCATAGGAAAACATTATTAGTGTGGAGATCAAAGATGCATATAACACAGCATATCACACATGCTTCTAATTTATTTTGCCAAGAGGAGAACCCAAACTTTTTTGGGTTTCCAAGTCTAATGTTTAATCTTTTTGTAGAAATGCTCTCATACAAGACCTCATGAGAGCATTTGGTACCTAGACAGCGGATGTTTGAAGCACATGACTGGAGATTCAAATCAATTTATAATGCTAGAAGTCAGGAATAGAGGCAAGGTAACATTGGGAGATAATACCACTAAGAGAGTGGTAGGAATTGGTATGATCGAAAAACTCAATAATTTTTTTTATTGAAAATGTCCTATTAGTAGATGGCTTAAAGCATAATATGTTGAGTATCAGTCAGCTGTGTGATAAAAGGTATAGTGTAAATTTTTTTCCCACTAGCTGCATAATAAGCCAAAATGGAATTAATATTTTGCATGGAATTAGGGTAAATAATGTGTACATGCTTGATTTGAAATGTATTAAATCTTCTAATGCTTTTTGTTTAAGAACCACTTCTGATGAATCTTGGTTATGGAATTGGAGACTTTGCCACGCTAGCATGAAGAATCGTAGGAAAATTACCCAAACAGAACTTATTAGAGGAATACCAAAACTAGACTTTACTAAGGATGACTTGTGTGAAGCATGTCAACTAGGAAAGCAAGTGAAGTCTACCTTTCATTTCATTAAGGATCTCAGAACTAGCAAACCATTGGAAATTATTCATATGGATCCTTTTGGACTGGTTAGCACTATAAGTCTAGGAGGTAAAGTATTTGGATTTGTGATTATTGATGATTTTTCTAGATTTACTTGGGTTAAATTGTTATTTCATAAGAGTGAGTCTTTTGATGAATTCAAAAAATTTTCTACTTGGATTCAGAGAAAATTATGGTGTGAAATCTTAGCAATTCAAAGTGATCATGGAGGAGAATTTAAAAATGTAAAATTTGAAGAGTTTTCTAAAGAACATGAAATTAATTACAATTTTTCAACCCCTAGAACCCCTCAAAAGGATGGGGTTGATGAACGAAAGAATAGAACACTAATAGAAGCCGCTAGAGCTATGTTAGCATAATACTCACTTCTAAAATATTTTTTGGCTGAAGCGGTTAGTACAGCGTGTTATATTCTGAATAGGGTTAATATTAGATCCAAATTGAACAAAACACCCTACGAACTTCTTAATGGAAGAACACCTAATCTCTCACACTTGTATGTTTTTGGATGCAAGGTCTTCATTCACAATAATGGAAATACTCCTTTAGGAAAATTTGACCCAAAATCTGATGAAGGAATTTTTCTTGGATATTCTAGTAGTGTTGGAAAACCATATAGAGTTTTTAATAAAAGAACTTTGGTAGTTTAGGAGACCACACATGTTGTTTTTGATGAATCTGGCATTTTCGAAGAGCTAAGATTGGAAGAAGAACAGATTGAAAATGTCTCTCAAGAAATTAAAAAGACAAATTTGGAAGAAAATAAAGAAAAAGAAAACCCTTTGCCTACAGATTGGAAATTTTCTAAGAATTATCCTAAGGAATTAATTTTAGGTGAACCTAGTGAGGGTGTTAGGACTAGGCATGGAATTAGCAAAGAGGTGAACCATTTTTCCTTTATATCAACGATTGAACCCGCAAATATAAATCAAGCACTTTCAGATGAATTTTGGATTTTGGCCATGCAAAAAGAGTTGAAACATTTTGCAAGAAATGATATTTGGTAATTGATTGAAAGGCCAAAAGATCATAGTGTTTTTGGAACTAAGTGGCGATTCAAAAATAAAATGAATGATTCACGAGTTGTGATCAGAAATAAGGCAAGGTTGGTGGCTAAGGGGTATAATCAAATAGAAGGGATTTATTTTGAAAAGACTTTTGCCCCTGTAGCAAAGACTTGAAGTAATTAGAGTATTGTTATCCTTTGCCTATTTTAAAGGATTTAAATTATATCAAATGGATGTCAAAAGTGCCTTTTTAAATGGGATGATATAAGAGGATGTTTATGTTGAGTAACTTCAAGGTTTTGAAAATTCTAATTTCCCTAATCATGTGTTTAAATTGAAAAGGCATTATATGGACTGAAATATACACCTAGCTCTTGGTATGAGAGGTTAAGCACTTTTCTATTAGAGAAATCTTTTATAAAAGGAAGTTTGGACACCACTCTCTTTTTGAAGAAAATAAGAGATGACATACTCATTGTTCAAATATATGTTGATGATATCATATTTGGATCTATAAATAAAAATTTTTGTGATGATTTTTTAAAAGCAATGAGTAGTGAATTTGAGATGAGTCTAATGGGAAATTTGAGTTATTTTTTTGGTTTTAGCATAAAGATAAATGAGGAAAGAACTTTTCTTAGTCAATCAAAGTACATTAGGGACATCCTCAAAAAATATGAAATGAATAATGCTAAACCAGTTAGTACACCAATGAGTTCTTTAGTGCAGTTAGATAAGGATCAAAATGGGAAATCTATTGATTAGAAGAAATTTAGAGGAATAATTAGATTATTGCTTTACTTGATAGCTAGTGGACCAGATATCATATTTAGTGTTTGTTTGTGTGCTAGATTTAAAGCTGATCCAAAGGAATCACAACTAACTGCTGTTAAAAAAATTTTGAGATATCTTTTGGCAACTTAAAATTTAGGAATTTGGTATCCTAAGCATAGCTCTTCATTTGAAATCATTAGATATTCTGATTCATCCTTTGCAAGTTGTAGGGTAGATCAAAAAAGTACATTTGGAACTTATCAATTCATTAAAAATTCTCTAGTATCTTGGTCTAGTAGGAAATAGAATTCAGTCGCCCTATCTACTGCTGAAGCAGAATACATTATCTTAGGTAGTTGTGTGGCACAAGTTCTTTGGTTGAAATAACAGTTGATTTATTTATGATTTTCAATTGGCATAATTCATATTTTCTGTGATAATACTAGTGTCATTTGCATTTCAAAGAATCCTATTCAACATTCTAGAACCAAGTATGTAGACATAAGGCATCATTTCATTAGAGATCATGTAGCCAAAGGAGAAATTCAATTGCATCGTGTTACAACTGAAAATCAACTAGCAGATATTTTTACAAAACCACTAGCCTTTGACACTTTTAGCATCTTAAGAACTAGGTTAGGAGTGATTGATCTTAATGCTTAAATTAAAATTTTGTAAACTTGATGTGTTATATATATGTGTTTTTTTAATTTGTTTCTATGTGATTGATTTGGTTATTCTAATTATTTTTTTGTGATTAGTTGTGTATTGTTGTTTTTATTTTTTTATTATTATGAAGCATGTCACTTGTTAAGAAATATTTGGCTTGGAGAGGTTTTTCTGATTATCATGCTTTATTTTTTAAGTGTTTTGATCGTACTGTATGAAATTTTTTTTGTCCTGTATGAATTATGTAGCTTATGCATGATATTTTCTGAGTTGAGGAGACGAAACAGTGATTTTATAGTATTTCATACTATATGAGGATGTCATTATACGGGATGATTGGTGCAATTTCATCTGTACGCATAGGGACGTTCTTATAATTTTTGTTAGTTATTATTATCGATCGTACATACAAACTTGTCATTTGTCTATACGATCCTTGTTATCAATTTTGGATAAGGACAAAGCCAACCTTTAGCAAAAAGATCTTTAATATTTTGATCATCCTGGACAAACCAGTGATCGTATGTACAATAGGTTAGTCAAAAATCCTATATAAAAGGATGCCTCAGGAAGGGTAGTTTACAAGAAGTCGTTGCATTTTTGGTTGTTTTCATTCATCTGTATGAAAAATATTTCTTCATGTACAATTTTGATTTTGTACGTATGATTCAATTTTTTTACTGTTCAATTTGCAATTTTTCTTTAAAGAGAAAGGCATTTGATGGTTTTTAATCGTAATCAGTATCATATCCAAAACTTCTCAAGTTCAAACAATAGAATGGCCAGCGGCAGTAGCAAATATGGCTGATTTTCTAGGGGTTCTTCATCTAGAACAACTAGGGATGACAACTTTCTGAGTAGGGAAAATGAAGAGGCATTCGATAGGTTTAGTGTTGCCAAGATAACAGCATCTAGAGTCCTTATTCAAAGTGATTTGAATTTTTCTGTCATGCCACTATTTGACTCTACCCAACTGTCCTTCAATCTTACCCTGATTCATGCTTATAATCATGAAACATTTCATCTCTTTTTATCCAATATGAAGATGAATCAGGGCCACACAAAAATTACCTCTGATGTCCTCAAGAAACATGTAGAAATAACTAAGGAGGATCTTGGAAACTATCTGCATCTTAGGACTGTTAGTGTTAGAGACCATATTATGACTTCAAGGGCAGACTATAATTGGACAGATATAAACCTAACCCTTAGAGGTGTAGAACAAGTTAGTCACCTTCCTCGAGTCTATACCTTAAACCAAAATGCTAGGATCATTCAACATGTTTTGAAGACCTCCATAATTCCAAAGGCTTGTGATCGAGTAAATATGACTCCTCTTTTATCCAATGTCACATACATAATTATGACTAAAACTCCTATCGATGAAGCCCAACTAATCATGGATTATCTCTATACACTTTCTGATATTGGAAGTCTTCATAGCAAGAGAAAGAAAAATGTGGCTTTAGGACATCTGGTGACTTATGTTTTGGAAAAGAAATACAACTTGGTCCATCCTGATCCTCCCACTGAATTACCAATTTACTTCACCAATGCTTCTTTTAGAGCACTTTCTAGTCAGGATTAAGGATCAGGTGGAGATGATTCTAAGGGAAAAGGAGCCCCTGCTACAACACATGTACCTGCACCTGGACCTGATCAAAAATTTTTTCAAGAAATGGTATAGTGATTTTACAGAATGGAATCTCATTTTGATCAACGCTTTGATCAAATAGAGACTAGGATGAACCAGTAGGATGCATGATACACTAAAGACATAAGGTGGATATGTGAACAATTTAATTCCATTAATGCTAATGTAGCTACCATAAGTAGCTACTTCATAATGTTCAATCCTCCACCGCCACCAGATCAGGGCCCCTCCGGATATTAGATGATTGTACTTTTATTCTATTTTTGGGATGTTCTTTTAGGCTTGGATGTACTGCTTCTTATTATTGGTGTTGTTGATCTTTTTCTTTGTTTTGATGTACTGGATGATGTACTTGGATTTGTGTGGTACATGTTATATGATTGATGGTGACTGAAATGAAGAAGTCATGTTTTTATGCCTATTAATATGTAAATGTGATTGTGATTTGAAATGTTTCAAGTTTAACAATCAAATGTAGTTGATTGCAAATATAGAATGTTGGTTGAATTTGCTTTAGAACAATAATTTCTATGCAAAATTTAATCTCTCAAAATGTTTAGATTACTTTGTTACTGGATGTAGATTAGAAGATCAATTGTATATTCTTTATATAGACATGAATTACTTAGCTGTAATTATTGCAAAATTAATGCCATACTTGTACTCTTATTTCTATTTCAAAGTGTTTATTATTGAAATTTGTGTTAAGTGTTGGTCATTTTGGAAAGACAAAAATTTGAAAGGAGGAACAAAATTAGCCCAAAACTAAAAGATGCACAAAGTATGCCATGTATACAAAAGGATGCACAATATTTGCCAAATTGCAAAGAGGCACAAAATTAGCCCAAATTGATTAGATACACAAAGTGTGCCAAGAAAACTGAAAAGATGCACAATGTTGTCAATTGCTCTTTCCTTTATCAGTTTCTCAATCACACAAATCTATCAAATAAACAATGATCTTCACTATTGATTTAGAAAATTATTAATTCTATTTCATCATTTCTATAACTGTTATGGTTATATAATCTGTCTATTTCAAATACAAACATAGATCAACTTTTCTTTTCCTTGTCATTTTGTGATTTAACATTTAAGTCTTTATCTTCTGCATCTAATTTTAATATTATATTTGTAATTTATTTAACATCTTATTCATCATCAACTATTTTTTATTGGTATTCTTCCCTTTTTGTTATTGTCAAAAGGGGGAGTCAGATATTATTTGACTGTTTGATTGTTTGATGTAGGATGATAATTGATGCATTATTAAATGAATGTATGTGCATATTGCATGGATGTGTATGGATGTATATGTGTATGTGTGTGTTGTATGTGTGTGTTGTGTATGAATGTATTTTTTTTCTCTTTGATGTTTGTTTGGTTGTTTTTCATGTTTTTGTTAGTGGGTTTCGTATTTGTGTTAGGTCTAGTATTTTTAATCTTCATTAGAATCCCAGAGTTTAACCTTGTCATTCATTTAGGGGGATCTAAGGAGAAAATGTACTTTATTTGTTAACTCAGATAATAATTATTTTGCCATCGTAAAAAAAAGGAGATTGTTGAGATTGTTGCAAATTAACTTTTAAGATTTTATTGTTATAATCATGTGAGTTTTTGATGATATAAAAATCTTATTATTTTATTATTATTTCTCCTAACATATGTTAGAAAGTGTGTTTTTATGTGTACTAATATAATTTTTCAGGAAAATCATACAAGAGACTTCAAAAGACTTCAAGATAGATAAAATTAGGGATTATTGTAGTTGAGTCTATTTTTTTTATTTTTATTATACTTGAGTCTGAGAGAGTGTGAATATAATTGGGTAATCGTGCATACAAACACAGGGGAGTGAGACAAATTTTTTTAAGTTAATCATACTATGTGATTTTAAATTATACCGGATGATTTGTATTGAATACCCCCTCTAGAATTAACCTGACTGATTCATGAGTTAAAATTTTTCTAAGTATGAATCATACAGTACGATTTGGTTTCGTATATTATTTTCAAGAGTAGAAAATTGGGTCTTACATGTTCATATAGGATCGTACGGGAAGAACTGTTCATTTTTTGAACTGTTCGTACAGTACAATTTGGTTTCGTACATTATTTTCTAGAGTACAAAAATAGGGTCTTACAGGTTCATATAGAATCGTACAGGACGAACCGTTCATAAAGTATGATATGGTTTCATGTATCATTTTCCAGAGTACAAAAATAGGGACTTATAGGTTCGTACTGGATCGTACAGGATGAACCGTTAATCTTTAGAACTGTTCGTACATTATGATTTGGTTTCGTATATCATTTTTTAGACTACAAAAATAGCGTCTTACAGGATCGTACGAGAAGAACCATTCATTTTTTAAACTATTTTTACAGTACAATTTGGTTTCGTACATCATTTTCAAGAGTACTAAAACAAGGTCTTACAAATTCGTACAATATAGTACGGGATGAATTGTTCATTTTTTGAACTGTTCGTATGTATGAAGTGCGATTGTACGGTACGATCTGACTTCGTGAAACTTGAAATTTTTAATTTTTGGATGGTTTTTCTTGTCCGTTGTATATAAGAATCCAAAAGACTGACAGTCCAAGAGACGTCATTGAAAATACTCTTGTGTGTGCCTTAGGAGAGGTTTGGGAGAGTGATTTGACAGTGAAAAAGTGAGAGATCATGTGAGAATATTTTCGGAGGAGATTCACAAAAGTGCCCATTGGTAAGGATCTCCTACTTGTTCTCTATAGTACTTCCCTACTTCCTTGAAGGCCTTCTGAGAGAAGATTTTTAAGAGAAGGGTTCAGTTCTCTGCCGACACCAGGAGGGTATAAAAGGATGATTGGTTCTCTGTCGATACCAAGAGGGTGTGAAAGGATGTATGGTACTCTGCCATCACCAGGAGGGTATGAAAGGATGCTGGGTTCTCTGCCTTCACCTAGAGGGTGAAAAAGGATGACAGTTCTCTCCCACACTAGGATTTGGGCGAAGAGAGAAAAATTATAAAGGCTTCTCCGCCTTGCTATGGGGCTAAAGGTTAGTGACTTGAGTATAGTACAATACCTGGAGAAGGAGTCTCCAGGGAGTGGACGTAGATCTTGTTGGACCGAACAACTATAAAATATGGTGTCTTCTGTTCTTATATTTTATGCATTTTACTTTAATTATTCTGTGGTTGAAAAATTCCTTTCAGAAATTTTATATTGTGAAAAATTTTATTAAATGATTTTCTGGATTAACCAAGGAAATTTTTAAACTAACAATTCACCAAGCCCCCCCCCCCCCCTCCTCTTGGTTAGCCTTGAGATATTAGCTTAAGATTTAATAATCTACTGAGCTTCATCAAAGATCACTACATCAAAGGTGACATGTAAACATTTTTCATTCACAAAGTCAGTATATACAAAGATGCTTCATATTATCTCTTTAAAAATTAGATTGTTTTCTCTAAATATTCAACCTGGCTGAAGTAGGAGCAAAAGAAATGAATGAAATAAAAGAAAAATAAGAAAAAAAGGACAATATTCCAACCTTTTGCATGATGTTCACTAGTCACTGGCCCCTCCTTCACTAAGAGGGGGAAGAATGGGACAATGATCTAGAGAAAGTGGTTGAGGATGATATAATCAAATTATACAAGAAAATGAAGAGAAATATATGTAAGTAAGGGATCTTGTAATATATACTTATTTGGAATCGAGTTTGAATGAAGAATCTTATGTGTTTGACAAAGACCCACAAGTTATAGAATATAGGAAATTCATAAATTAGCCTAAGATTGAGATTTTTATAGAAATTTATAGTGACGAGAATAGGGTCCAAGTCACTAGGAAACATAATTTGGACTTATCTACCATGGAGAGGTTAAAAAGGTATGTGAAAATATTACCTTAACCCCACTATCCCAAAATGATGTAAAGAGATTAGAGGTGAAAGCCTTGCTTCCTTTCTATCTAGACTGCAAACAAAACACCTTTAAACCTTCCACCAGTAAACCCCAAAAATTCATGTAAACCTCAACAATCCATTTACGGATGAAATAATCGAATTTCATTTTGACTGGTATTCAAACTCAAAAAATAAATTTGCTTAACACCTCAAATTGGACTAGAGGTGAAGCGCAGTAATTTGAACACCTGTTGAAAACAAAATACCATAAATACACATCAAGATTAGGTGTTGTCTTCACTACTCTGTGTTCATTTCATGATGATGATCAGTATTGCATAATTATATTAAAAAATCTATAGTCTGAGAGTCTCTTTTGGATGAATGTTAAATCTTTTAATGAACTCTTTTTAAAAACTTTAGATGACTTGGATGACTCTTGAGTTAGTGATGCACCTCCAGAACTTGAAGAGGAGATTAAATCTATAATTGACAATCTAAAAGAAATAAACCTTGACAATGAAGAAGACCATCATCCAATTTTCATAAGATCTTTGTTGAATGAGAATGAGGTAAACAACATGATCGAGTTATTATTAAAATTCAAAGACTATTTCGCCAGTAGTTATGAAGAGGTGCCTGAATTATCCCTAGACATAGTAATTCAAAAGTTAACAATCCGACCAAGGATGGTTCAAATTAAATAAGTACCTTGATAGATGAGACTTGACATCGAGTAGCAAGTCATAGTTGAAGTCAAGAAGTTAATCGATGATGGTTTTTTTAAGGAGGAGAAATATCCAACCTTGTTAGCTAGCATTGCTCCAGTCAAGAAAAAGAATGGTCAGATATGTGTATGTATCCATCTTAGAGATTTAAAGAAAGCCTGTCCTAAAAATGAGTTTCTGCTTCCTATACTAAACCTCATGGTAGATATCGCTTCATCACATGCAATATTTTCTTTTATGGATGTTCATCTGGATACAATCAGATCAAGTTGGATCAAGAAGATTAAAAATATGTAGCATTTAGAATGCTGATATGCATCTATTGCTACAAAATTAAGTCAATCGAATTAAAGAACATTGGAGTAACTTATCAATTCGCAATTATGAGGATTTTTTATGAACACATCCACCACTAGGTGGAGTGTTATGTCGATGATCTAGTTGTTAAAAGTATCGAAATAGATGATCATTTGTATGACTTGAGAATTATTTTCCCAAGATTATGTTAATAGAATTTAAAAATAACTCCTTTGAAGTGTGCTTTCGGTATCACTTCAAGAAAAATTTTAGGGTTTTGAAGTTCAACACTACAAAATCAAAATTGATCTAAATAAAATTAAAGTGATAGTAGAAATTCCACCACTTAAAAGCCCAATTGAGATCATTCAAGGTTTTTTTACATACCTCGAAACATTCATATCAAGCAGATGTCAGCCATTTGCTGCATTGTGCAAGAAAAATGCTCCATTTTAGTGAAATGACAATTGCTATAAAGCTTTCAATAGTATAAAATGGTATTTAACTAATCATCTAGTTCAAAATGGTATTTAATAACATCTTTAAATTAATCTCCTGATGTTTTGATAGATTAACCAAATGAGGAAGGAAAAGTGAACATGCTTTATTATATGAGTAGACGTTTACTCCCTAGTGAAGTAAATGATCCTCTGATTAAGAAGCATTATTTAGCCTTGATATTCTAGCCCATAAGCTGAGGCACTACATGCTATCTCATAAAGTATATCTGATATTAAGAGTAAATTCAATGCAATATTTGATGACTTGATCAACATTATCACAAAAATAAACTCGATGGTAAATAATTCTATCATAATTTGAGGTTATATTTATTCCTTTATGCTAGTGAAAAGATAAGCTAGTACAGACTAATTAGTAGCTCATCTAGTATATAATGATTGACTGATAAATGATGAATTACTAGATGAACAGATCATAGAATTATAATTAAGTGAAATGTTTGAAAGTTTGATAGAGATGTAAAGCCCTGATGAACTACTCCCGAGGCTAACCAAGAGGGGGCGTGAATTGGTTATTTAAAAAAAAATTGAGCAACAGGAAAAAAATTTTTGATAATTTACAGCGGAAACAAGTAAACACATAAACGAAAATATAAACCACATATTTTAACCAAGCAGATAATTACAGAAAATTAAAGTGCAGAAAATAATCAGAAAGAGCACACCAGATTATATAGTGGTTCGGTCAACTTGACCTACGTCCACTCCCCGGAGCCTCCCCTCCGGTATTTCACTAACACAAAAGTGACTCTCCTTCTGTTCCCACAGCAACGCGGAGAATCCTATACAAAATTCCTTTCCACCAACCCGGTGAGGCAGAGAACCTGAAATCCTTTCGCTTCCTCCTAAAGCAGGCAGAGAACCCAAACTCCTTTCACTTCATCCTGAAGCAGACAGAGAACTTGAACTCCTTTCGCTTCCTCCTGAAGCGGGAAGAGAACCCGGATCTTCTTGCAAACAATCCTCCCATAGAAAACACCGTTAAGATGAGAGACGATGAACGGAGAAGATGACTCTGATCTTTATTTGGAGCAACCTTTATGAATCTCTGACAAACTCCCCCTCACAAGATCCTCTCTCTCTCTCCCAAGCTCTCTCTCTCTCTCTCAAGGTTTCTCTGGAAGGAAAGTGGCAAAAGATTTTTCTTGTTGGAAGAAAAAGATTTTTTATAGGAGGGCTCAAAATTTACCCTAAATCTCAACTGGTCGGCCAATATCATCCAGGGTGATCGCTAGATTATCCTATACGATCCGTTCAAAATCACTTATTTCAACCTGGACGATCTGGCTCTTCTGGATGATCAGCAGAAAAAGTTGTTTAGATCGTCCCGTACAATTCTGCGATCGTCCTAGACGATTAGTGTAAATCAGAAATTTCATCCAGAAGACCGCTCTAATCATCCAGAGGAACTTGTGATAGATGACCTCAAAATGACTTGATCATCCAGGATGATATTTCTATCATCCTGTACGATTAGTTCAAAAAGTGTCAAAATCATCCTGATCACCGCTCTGGACGTACAGGTGAAACATGCTGGATGGTCAGGATCTTTACCACATCATCTTGTACGATCCTGTGATCGTCCAGGATGATATGATCGAATCAATCAGACCTTGATTACTTTCCTTAATCACTAGACTAATTTAGGAATGATTGTTGTGGATCATCCAGGACGATACACGTATCGTCCAGGACAATCAGATCAAATCTCTAAAAATAAAACTTGCCTAACTTGATCTAGCGGCTGAGAATTTTTGATTTGAGCCTATCGTCCCGTACGATGGATGGATCGTCCAGGATGATCGGCTTAATCAGACAGACTTAACTTGGTCACCCTAATTAGGGTTTCTTTTTTCACTGGATCGTCCAGGATGATGTGAATATCGTCTAGGATGATCTTAATAAAAATTGAACAAAACCCTAATTCACTCAAGCTCTTTCCCTGAGTGTGTGTGTGCAAGGTTACTTAGCTAAGGGATTAGTTACATAACATTTGACTCAATAAAGATGAAAAAGTACATTGGACCTAGATTTCAAAACAGACTGACTCGAGCTTGGACTGGCTTGAATATGTAATTAAACTTGTATACCTGAAAGATTAAACAGGCAACCAGAGACAGAAATGTTTGCTATCATCAAAATCATAATATTTAAAACCAGATTTACAATAATGTTTACCTGGGAATTCTATTTTGATGGTGCTACTTTCAGTCATCAAGGAGCATCAGATGATATTTCCTTAGGGTAAGCTAGAATTGGTATAGTATTCATCACTCCAAATAAAGGTTTGATGTATTATTATTATTATATGTAAAAACCATATACAAATAACAAAGCTAAGTGTGAGGCACTGATAACTTGCTTAGAACTAACAATTTTAAAAGAAATAAAATATATCAATTTTTTTGGAGACACGAAGCTAATGATTAATCATCTAGCTATAATTTATAGAGTTTTAAAAGAGAATTTAATCCACTACCAATAGCGCATGATGCATTTGCTAGAATAGATCCCAAATATGATATTATATAGGATTCCTCGTGGAAAGAATTCCACAGCATTTGCTCTCATGAAGCTAGCATAGGAATTAGCATGTCCCATTGGAGATTGAATTCCAATAGAGGTGCAAGGCCGACAAGTTTTGTCTCCCATTGATTTTGACTACATAAATAGTAAACTATCAACTAAGGTGAAAATTATTTTAGCAATCGATGATAAAATACTAGATTGGAGAAAGCCTTTCATCGAATATTTATGAGAAAATATGCTCAATCATGACAAATCCATAGCATATCAAATCAAAATAAGATTGTTATCTTATGCTTTGATTAATGGCACCTTATACAAAATATCATTCGATCAGATATGGTTGTGGTTTTTAGATAAATCTGAAGCTTAAAAGATCATAGAAGAAGTGCAAGCTATATTGTATGGTGCACACCATTATGGGCAAAAAATAAAGATGAAAATCAAGTGATTTTGATATTACTTATCTTCGATCGTAGATGATTGCATGAATGTTGCACGTCATTGTCATTAATGTCAGGTGCACAGTGTAGTTTTATATTAGCCACCAAATATCCTACATCAAACCATTGCTTTGTGCCCTTCTGAAATTTGAGGTATAGATATCATTAGTCCAATAGATCCTCCATCTTTCAGAGGTTATATATTTATATTAATAACTACATATTACTTCAAAAATAGGTAAAAGCAATATTTATATTAATAACTACAGCACGTCATTGTCATTAATGTCATGTTATGAGATTCTTCAAAGAAAATATCATATACGGATTGAGTGTTCTTCGCTAGATTTTCTCAGATAACCATCCTTCATTTAGAAGTACTAAGATAAATAGTTTCGCTAAATGTCACAACATTGATTAGAGATTCTCTGCCATCTATTGCCTTTAGGAAAATGGATTGGTAAAGACCTTCAATAAAACTTTGTTTTAGATATTAAAGAAGTACTTAGATGATAATAAGCATCACTAGCATGAGAGGTTGGTTGAAGCTTTGTTGGCATACCAAACCACATATAGAACCCCAACTTAATCTACATCATAAGCTTTAGTCATTGGAGAAGAAGCTGTTATTCCTTCGAAAGTACAGCTACCTTTACTTACAATTATAGTAAATTATAACATAACCTCAGATCAAAATCCTTACTATGATTAGAAGAGCTCAAAGGTTTAGAAGAAATGTTTCTGCAAGCTTAATAGAACCTCAAGCTGTACAAAGTTAAAATGATCCAAGCCCACAAAAAAATGGTTCATCTGGGAACTTTCCAAGTGACTTAGTGCAAGTTCTATGAAGACCCATTTTGGCTCGTCAAAAAATAAGCAGTAAATTTCAACATACATGGGAAGGTTCGTTCATGATGGAGAAAGTTTTCCAAGGAGGCCCTTATCAATTGATAAATTATAAAGGAAATTCTCCTATGATGCCTATCATGAGAAATACTATAATGGTTAATGTATCACAAAAATTTTTGCAATGAAATAAATCTCAAAATTTAAATTGTTAATGTTATTAAAGATATACAAGTGAACAAGGTCAAAGGATATGACTAGGTCCACTGATCCTCTTCTAATTAAATTCGCTCATTTGGGAATCGATCTCCCATTCGGGTATTCACCATTGTTTACAAATAGATCTCCCATTCAAAATTTTAATCTTCCTCTCTGATAATCAATCTCTCAACTCGGTTTTAAATTCGCTCATTTAGAAATTGATCTCCCATTCAGGTATTCATCATTAATTAGGGATTCATCTTCCATTCAAAGTTTAAATCAACCTCTCTAAGAATCGATCTCTCGATTGAGCCTTTAATTTTCTAATTTGGGAATCAAACTCCCATTCAGGTATTCATCTTTATTTAGGAATTGATCTCCCATTCAAAGTTTGAATCTTCCTCTTTGAGAATCATTCTCTCAATCAGGTCTAAAATTCGCTCATTTGGGAATCGATCTCCCATTCGAGTATTCAACATTGTTTGGAAATCAAGCTTCCATTAAAAGTTTGAATCTTCTTCTCCAAGAATCGATCTCTCGATCAGATATTAAATCTTCTCATTTGGGAATTGATCTCTCATATGGGTGTCCATCTTATTTGGGTTTCGATCTCCCCATCAAAGTTTAAATCTTCCTTTATGAGAATCAATCTCTTGGATATGTATGAAATTCGCTTGTTTGGGAATTGATCTTTCATTTGATTATTCACCTTTGTTTGAGAATTAATCTCCCATTCAAATTTTAAATCTCCCTCTCTGAGATTCAATCTCTTGGTTAGGTTTGAAATTTTCTCATTTTGGAATAGATTATCCATTCGGGTACTCAACTTTATTTTAGAATCAATCTCCCATTTAAAGTCTAAATTTTGCTATCTAAGAATCAATCTCTCAATCATGTTTTAAATTCATTCATTTTAGAATCGATTTCCCATTCGAGTAAGCATCATTTCTTGGGAATCATTCTCCCATTCAAAATTTAAATTTCCGAGTCTAAGAATTAATCTCTAAGTCAAGTTCTAAATTTGCTCATTTAGGAATTGTTCTAACATTCAGGTATTCATCATTATTTGGGAATCGATCTCCCATTCAAATTCTAAATTTCCCTATTTGAGAATTGATCTCTTAGTCAAGCTTTAAATTTGCTCATTTGGGAAATGATCTCCCATTCGGGTATCCATCTTTGCTTAGGAATTTATCTCCCATTCAAAGTCCAAATTTCCTTATATGTGAATTGATCTCTCAAGTAAGTTATAAATTCACTCATCCGGGAATCGATCTCTTATGCAGGTATTCATCTTTGTTTAGAAATTGATCTCCCATTCAAAGTTTAAATCTCCCTACCCAAGAATTGATATCTCTGTCAGTTTTTAAATTTACTTCTTTGAGAATTGATCTCCCATTCAGATAGCCATCTTTATTTGGGAATCGATCTCTCATTCAAAGTTTAAGTTTCTATCTCTAAGAATTGATTTCTTAGTTAGGCCCCATATTTGCTTGTTTGAAAAATTAATCCTTTAGTCAAGTCTTCACCCTTTGGACTTAGTTGATTGCTTCAATTAATGCCAACATGTGTAATTTACTCTTAAAGTTCATCACACTAGCTTGGGGTCCATTTTTTTAACTTATTTTTACATGTGGTCATCATAAACTATCTAATCTCCTAGTTGTAATCATCCAGTCTTAAATCATCCATAGCTCAATCAATCATTGATCATGGCCTATACTCTACATAAACCATCCTTAATAAATCAATTATCAATTATCCATCAACCTACATATAACTATACTTCAATCAATCAATCAATCTACAATCAATTAATCACCTTCTATAATTAACAATCATTCATCTATAATTAGTTAGATAAATTAATGCCCTACACTACAATCAGGTTGCCCAGTGCATAGCCTTATATAGTGCACTTACTTATGTACTTCAGTCATGTTCTAGATCACTTCAATAGGAGCTTCATATATCAAATCATCCATTAAAGGATTCTTCAATCATAAACTGACCCATTTGACCAAGTTGAGCTAGCTCAAGCTAGCCAAGTTGATTATAAAGCTCAATCACCACCAATTGAACTTCAAACCAGAACTAATATTTACAAAACTATGTTGAACATCAGTAGTAGTGAATTAAATATACCTGATCACCCTAACCTAGAAAAAAATTGACCTAGTCAACTGAGCCCTAGTGTAGTCAAATTAGACCCATTTGATTCAACTCACTATATATAATCAGATCAAGTTATCCAGACCTTATCAAGACACCAATATAACTCTATACTATAGTTCAAACATAATTTAACTCATCATGAGCAAAATCATAATGAGTTTAACCAAGTCAACACATTAAACCTAGTCAATCCCATTCATACATCTAACATTCCATTCATATATCAAAATTATTACTATAAACCCCTTGAATTTAATTCTACTAGCCTCCAAACACTACTCACGGCCTAACTTGGCTTGCTTGACTAGCTTTGACTAGTGAAACTAATCAGAACTATCAAGTGATCTCAAATGATAAACCATCCACTCAAAATTTAAGTTGAGAGGTATATACCACCTCTAATCCACCTTAATAGCACACAAAAAACTCCCAAGACTCTACCTCATCAACCTTGTTAATTTGAATGGACAAATAGTCAACTAAAATCTTAAATGAGCTTAAATGGTCCAACCTACATTTCTATCTCATTCCTTTTCATGCAAACCTATTCTAGCTGTTCAAACCTTTTCCAAAAACTTCTTGGACATTAGCTCGACCCACCCTAGCCACTGGTTAAACCCAAACATCCCAAGGGACCCCCTCCCATGTGGAATGACCTATGGTCATTTTCACCAGTGCATCTTGCTCCCTCTACTGCCTAATGACCTTAGAAACCTGTCCAACATCCAAGCCCTCCACCTGATTGATCATAGTTGCCCAGGTGAGCTCTAACTATTTAATTTGGCATAACCACTCCAAATACTCATTCAAACCTTAGCTCACCCTCAAAACCTCCTCCAACTATTCAATCATTTCATTTTGGTCTCTTAGATGTCCCTAGAGATTCCCCTAGTGTTTCTCAGTAGTTTAGAGCTTACAAGAAATGAGGTTCATGAAGGATTGAAGTTTTTTAATCGTTACCATTCAAACATCTCATCCAGAAGTTCTCCAAGCCTCTGGTCTTCACCAAACTTGTGACAAATATTTCAAGGGAGAGATCTAGCTATTAAGCCCCTCTCAAGAATCTTTCTATCTAGGTAAATTCAAAACCCTAGGCATTTATCTAGGTTACCAAATAATTCAAAAAATATTGCATTAAAATCATTAAAAACTATCCCCCACTCTTTCTCTAGCCATCTGTAACAAATATTTAAAGATTTATAAGACTTAAAATCCTCTCTAAAAACTTTGAGAACTTTTTTAAGTTAGGGATTTAATAGTTTGCATGGGAAGATAAAATCCTGACCATTCAACCCATTCTATTTGATTAAACGGTTATGATTTCACCATTTTTTGAATCCATTCAACCTGCTCTAGAACTGCATGATCAATGCTAGCCGTTAGATTTATCCTGCATGCAATCAGATGGCTTAGAGGGAAGCCACGCTATTTTAATGTTTTAGTCACTTGACCACCTTCTTCCATGCTGTCCAATTATCAACTGTTGTGTTAAAGCAGTGTGCACAGTCAATGTTGCTTGAATAATTGGATTCAAATAATTATTTTTAAACCTTGAAATTAAAAAAAAATCATTGTAATTCCATTTCTTAAAGGATTTTGGTGATTTTGGTTTATATGGATTTAGAGAGAAAAGCTCTTTTAAATAAAAATAACTCCAGCCTAAATAATTGAATAATTAGAAAGTAATTTCAATAATATCATTTTTTGTTTTTATTTATTTATTTATTAAATATATATCCAAATGACCAAAAATTTTGTGTGAATTATTTTGAGTATGTTTCTAATCTTTATGATTTTTCCAACTCAATTTGAATTTAGTTTTAATTACCACTGAATTTGAAAAATTATTTGTCATCATTTGACCCTTAATTGTAAATATTTACAATAAATAGATTTCAAAACCAATTCATGCTTTTAAATATCATATGGAATCCTTAGAGTGAGCTCTTTTAAGGAAAATTAAGATCAAATGCTTTCATTTTGTATTTAGGGAAAAAAGATATTAATAGCATTTTCATATTTCTATTAAGTACTCCCTAAATAATCAATGATTGGAGTAAGATTTTGGTTAAGATAAGGGTGAGCATGTTATTGACATTTTTTTATTTTCTTCAAGCCATATAAACTATATAATGATAGTTAACAAACTTGTAAATAATTGGATTATAATTTCACCCAAATGTTTGGAAATTTAATATGCTTAATTCTTTTAGATCTATTACACATAATTGCAACTGTGTGTTTAAATTTATATGCAACGATTAAAGACATAATTGTCCAATCCTATTCAAACTTTAGTGAAATCTAAGGACAACAATTAAGGTTTATGTCTAGCAAACTTTAGAAAATTATAGAAAATGTAATACACACCCAATAGGTGTGAGTGTTAAATACTTAAACTTAGTGACATCATACACATTAGGAATAAATTTCACCTTGATTTGACATAAATTTATCATACAATAAATTAAATAAAAAATTGCCACTAATTAGGGTTGAATCTTCTAAAATTCAAAATAAATCAAATAAAAATCAAAAAAATACAAAATCAATTTTAATTAACTCTAAATCAATCCTACAATTAAAGAATACCAAAAGTGAGAACTAACTTTTGATTAAATTTTAATTAATAATAAATTAAACCTTAATTGAATATTATTTAAATAAACTCAATAAAAATTTGATATTAAAAAAATTAATTCCAAATTTTCATGGATTAGTCTAATGGTTATCCCTAAACACTGGCCTTAATTTCATGACTATTTGAGTTAGTTTGATAAGGAAACTAAATAGCCCAAGTTCAATGTGAATAAAGGCTATTTAATAATTCAATAAAATCAAATTTTACATATAATTAAATAAATATAATAAATATAATTCAAATATACATAGTAAATTTAAATAAAAATAAAATAAAATTAGAGATTGTTAATTTAAAATTAAATAATATTCTTAAATAAAATTAATTAATAATTAATTAATAATTCATCATAATAAATTAAAATTTAATAATTAATTAAAACTCTAACTAATTTAAATAAAATTAGAAAATCATAATTAAATTTTAAATCATTTTAACCAAATTGATTTGATAATTTATTTGATTAATATTTATATTTAATCAAAATAAATTGATAATGAATTTAAATTAAATAAATAAAGGCCTTTTTGCTTCATTCTTGACTCCATTCGGAGGGCATTTTATCATTTAATTTCAAGGCTTGTAATGTATTTTAAATAACTAAATAACCCTTATATGTTGTGTATAACTCCTTTCAAGAAGATACTAAAACATTGGATTGGGGGATTTTCAATTCTTTAATAAATTAAAGACCCTATACACTATGTTTGACTCCATTTGGAGAGCATGAGTGTTGGATTACAAACTACCTTCTTTTATCCCTGAATTAAACTTCAATAAATTTTTAAAAGCTTCATGTGATCATCTATTCTATATGGGGATAATTGCATTTTGATTGCAAGCCTTAGGATTTGTAGATTAATGATTCTCACACTTAGAGTAATTAGTTTATAAATTCTTTATAACTAAATAATTAACTTCAACCATTAAAACTCATATAATAAAATCTAAATTCATACAAAGTAAATTTTAATTAAATAATCCCATTTGGCCTTTAATAAAAAAAATCCTAAAACCATGCAGCCTAAACATTAAAATCCTATCGGATATACCAAAACTACACAGCCTCCTTTATACATCTAGATGGTTTGTTAGGATAACCAACACTAGCCTAGTTTAGGGCGGGTGGTTGAATTGCTTTATGGGTGCTTTCTTGGAGAGCACCTTTAATTTTTTTATTTATTTTATGAAATTGAATGTTATACATTTTAATTTTTGTTGGTGTACTTAAGCTCTTTAAGGACTGCATTAGAAGCATTATGTTATTATACAATTTCCTTGCTTTTTATATGATTATATATTTCTTTCATTTTCTGCAAAAGAGAAAGAAGAATGTATCTAGTAATTATGTATTTATACAAGTCCTTATAAATTGTAGATTGTATATAGATTGAGTTGTACAATATCCTGAGTTATAAAAGAGTCAAATACACCTACTTATACATTCAAATGGGGCTCCAAAAGATGATATCCTCTCCCTTGGAGGATACATTCTTTTTGAATTCAATAAAAGATTTGGAGCTCAAAGACCTTAAGAAGATATATTTGATTCTGTCCATATGATAGGCATGCAAACCATGGTTTGTTGTGGTGGATCCTACCCAACATTCTTTCTATGGAGTCTATGCCTATTATACATTTTCAAATCAATTAATAATAATGTTTTATATATGCAGTCTTTTTTTATTACATTACATCATGCATTACATTACATGGGTTCTATCATGCGTTAGTGGGTAGCACTTTTTTTAGGTTTTCCTTGGTGTACATGTTTCGAACTTTATAGGAACATGTATGCTAGTTCTTGGATGATGCGATAGTGGGTATTGTATACCCAAACAACTGTACATATTCATGCACACATGCACCCATTTATTGTTGCAACGTACTTTAAACCAAAAAACTTGTGCCCAATGGGGGTAAGGTGGGGGTCCTCAGGTGCTTGGAGGATGCTATTGCTTTTCCGTTGGTATAAGGTTGTTATGCTGCAAAAAATTTTAAGAAATTTTTTGAGTTAGTAAATTTATTTAGGATAATTAAATGATAAAAAATGTAGACTTTTTAGAGAGTTGTTTTGTTAGTTTCATTTGAATGTAAAGTCAAAAATTACTCATATTGAGTCACTAATTTTGAGTCTGATCTACTCCTTTGATCTCTTAAGATAGAGCTGATTGTATCATACACTACATCTAAGACAGTTGCTTGTGTATTATATTGTTAGCTTGTAACACATTCCAAGCAAGCATAAGCCTAGAGGTATTTGTACATCTCTTACTCTATTATAAAAATAATATCATGTATTCAAAGGTATTTTACTAAAATTTAATGATATTGTTTTAGGGAGAGACATATATTTTTAAAGTAAACAAGGTGACTCTTAGGTATTTTAAATCCATAATGAGTCTAAACTCCACTTTAATTAAAAGTTTCCTCTTTGGAGATGTAATTGACTGTAAGAGCTTGCCTCTATATGACCCCAAGATCCTATTATAAAATAAACCTTATCTTAATTTGCTAAGATAAGGGAAAAATCTTTTGGACATAGACTAAAGCTAATATTGGGTTAGTTTTGTATTTGAAATTATAAGTGTATGTAAATATTATCCTTCAGGATGAATTTCATATCCCCTATGCTGAATTCCAATATAAAAATTAATTATTTCTTTTCTCAAGTCAATAATATAGTGTTAGTTTATCTTTCAAGATAATTAATTCTATTTATGCAGATTTGATTATAAAAACACTAAATCAAAAATTAGTAGTCATACTATTTAAATTTTTCCACACCCCTTTTTCTCTTTTCTTGTTAAGGGGGTTGTTGAGTCTTTCTATGTTCTACCGTTAAACTTAGGGTCAAGTAAAACTCTATTGTTTTGGGTCTATAGTTGGGCAGAGGAAACTTCCTTTTCCTCTTCACTTCACCATCAAACCTATAGTAAGGTGATTGTTTAGTTTTCCTTTATTCTACCATCACACTTACGATCAACTAAAGATAGTTATTTCGGGCCTACAGTTAGGTGGAGGTGACTTTCTTTTCCTCTTTACTTCATTGTTAGACCTATGATTAGGAGATTATTTAGTATTTCTTTATTATACTATCAAACTTATAGTTTGGTAGAGACTACTATTTCAGTCCTATAGCTGGGCGGAGGTGACTTCCTTTTCCTCTTCACTTCACTGTTAAACCAACGATCTAGTTATTATTGATTGTTCTTTTATTCTATCATTAGACTTATAGTCAGGTAGAAACTTGATTATTTTGGTCTTATGGCTGTGCGAAGGTCACTTCCTTTTCCTCTTTACTTTACGACCAGACCTATGATTGGATGATTATTGAGTGTTCTTTTGTTCTAAAATTAGACTTATGATCAAATAAAGACTCTACTATTTTAGGCCTACGGTTGGGCAGAGGTAATATTCTTTTCCTCTTTACCTCACTGCCAGACCTATGGTTATGTGATTATTATGTGTTTCTTTAATTTATTATCAAACTTATGGTTAGGTAGCAACTCTACTAGTTTGGGCCTACAAATGGGCGGAGGTGATGCCTTTCCTTCTCTCTTCACTTCACAATCAGACCCATGGTTAGGTGGTTATTGAGTGTTCATTTGTTCCACCATTATGGTTGGGTAGAGACATTACTATCAGGCGTATACATGGAGTAAAGGTCAATCCTATGTCTTTGTCCTATCAAAAGGCATCAACATTAGGTGGCCATTAGGTATTCTAGTTTTCCTTTATTCTACTGTTAGACCTACGGTCAGGTAGAGACTCACTACTAAGCATATGAACTGAGTGGAGGTGACTCTTATCCTCTCTACATCACCATTAGACTCAGGGTCAGGTGATTGTTAAGTATTCCATTATTCTTCCATCAGACCTACTACCAGGTAGAGACTATATTGTCAGGGGTATACTGTTATGACTCGGTCTCATGAGTTTATTCGATGATAACAAACATTATGAATCACATCATTATGTCTCCTAATATTCATAATGTATATTTATTTGTGTGTATACTAATATTTCAGGAACACCATGCACCATTCAATGAAGAATTAGAGCTCAAGATTGGGAAGAATAGGTTATTCTGTGAAAATTTTGTAATATACATTAATATATTTTTAATTTCTTGAGTCTAGTCCTGTAATGATATTTGCCAGCTTGGTGACCATGCACACACACACTTAGAGAGTGAGATTGAGCCAAAACCAGAAGTTCAATTTCTAACCTAATCATCCTGGACGATTTATATCATCCTGGACAATCCAATACGATCTCAAAACCCTAGCCACCATAATAATTCAGGTAAGATTTTAAGTTTCTATTTTTGGTCTAACCATCCAAGATGATCCATATCATATTGGACAATCTATGAAAATATTGCCTAAATTAATCCTGTGATTAGTTAATCAAATTTGTTTAATTTTATATTCTACTTGTACTGGATGATTATAGAATCATCCTGTATGATATTAGAATCATCATGAATGATCTATATAAATTTGCACTGATCATCCTGGATTATCAACATATTCTCCAGGACTATTAGGTCAAATTTTACACATCATCCTAGACGATCCTGCGATCGTACTGGATGATATTTGGCAGAGGAATTGAGTTTTTAGGATTTTCTGAAGCCCTCTTTTAGACATATCATCCTGGATGATCTTACAATCATCTTGGATGATCTTTGCCACCAGAACTGATTTGGAAGGGTTTTTCAAAGCCTTCTATTTAAGCGTTGTCAAAGATTTTGTAAGTGTCTTTGGAAGCCATTGAGGCTTCATTTTTTTAGAGAAAACTTGAAGAGAGAGCCTTGAAAGGGAGAGAGGAAAGGGTGGAGTTTGAGAAAGGGAGAAGATCCTTGGAGGGGATTTCAAGGGAGTTTGGAGGGTGTTTCACACGGTTGCTCCAGCAAGCTTGCACCTTAGTACCATCAGATTCAAGGTTTATCTTGAGGGATGTTTTGGGAAGAAGAAGATCTCTTTGGTGTCAAACAACCAGGTTCTCTGCCTTCACCAGGAGGTTGTATAAGGATTCCAGGTTCTCTACCTTCACCAGGAGGGTGAAAAAGGATTTCAGGTTCTCTACCGCACCGGGGGGGAGGTGGAAGAGATTTTGTAAGGGCTTCTCCACCTAACTGTGGGGGCTAAAGGAGAGTCACTAAAGGTTTAGTGTAATACCTGAAATGGGAGGTTCTGGGGAGTGGATATAGGATAGGTTGGACTGAACCATTATAAATTCTGGTGTGTTCTTTCTGATTATTTTCTGCACTTTATTTTTACTGCAATTAACTACTTGAGTGAAATCTCTGATTTATATTTTTATTATTGATTTAATTCATTTCTGCTACAAGATATAAAAAGATTTTTCTTTTATTTAAAGAAGTTTTTAAATGTCTAATTCACTCCTCTCTTGGTTAGCCTCGGGACTAGTTCTATAGGGTTTAGCACCCCTAACAAACTTTCAAGTAGTATTATAGCGGGATTCATAAATTAAGTTTTACAAAACTTTTGAAAAATGTTCCATGGCTAATTCTTGTAATCGTAATATTATGGAATGATATTCAATCACCCGACCACCTTTATTTAAAAATATTGCTTTTAATTTTTGTAAAATTTACCTGTCTACTTTCTTAAAATCAAAAGATTATCACATGTGGATGTTAATTCAGGAATGATACTCTGCACCTTCTCATTTTATAAATGACATCAAAACCGATATTCCTTTTTCTTAATGGAGTAGAGAAGAAATAATTTATGCTCAATTGAATGCTAAATCTTTGAATTATTTTATCTGTGCTTTAACTTTTGAAGATTATATGATTGTTTCTACCTAATGGTATGAATGTTAAGATTTCTTCTAATGTTATTTCCTTTGGATGTAGGAGACCTAGACATATGAAAAACTAGTGCCCTAATTTAAAAACCCTTCCTAAAAAGGAAAAGGGTAAAGCTAAGCAAATTGTAATAAGGGAAAATAATGCAAAACAAAAAATCTCTTAGCCAGACCTAACTTCTGAATAATCAGACTAGAAGTGAGATGATATGGATTAAAGTTTTGCTTGTGTTTTTGTGTTTGTTTTATTTGTGTGAATGTTTTTACTCTTTCTGTTATTTTTTAAGTTTTCTTTTTGTTCCTTTTGTTTTTATTTTTGCAATCTTTTATTTTATTTTTTCTATATAATTGTCAATTTCTCTGATTAGCACACAAATATCACATTTTTTTAGTATACATTTTAGAAAATCAAATCACTTTTAAAAAGATTATTGTTTTTCCCAAAAATGAAAGATTTACCTCCTATTTTCTTGAAATTTTATGTAAGTTGCGATTGACATCTCTAAAATTAGTCAAGGGAAGGAAACTCATGATTTTGTCTCTCTATCTCATTTCTTTAATGAGGCTATTTCACTTTTGAATCAAAATCTTCATCAAATTATAAATTGGATCTTAAAATTGAATTTTTTTTTCATCTCCCTACATTTTCTATATCTCATAGGGATCTTTTGTAAGTTGTTGAATCCACTTAATTATTTTCTTAATCAAGCTATTCATTTTTGTCACTAGATTGGGTTTTCTTTAGGCTTTAAAATTGTAGAAAGGAGGCATATTTAGAAAAAAGGCACAAAATAAGCCCAAAGCTGAAAAGATGTGTAATGTCACCAAAATGAAAAATCAAAAAATATGGAATGTCACCAAAATGAAAAGATACACAAAGTATATTAAAATATGCGTAAAGTGCACCAAAAATTAAAAAAGAGGGACAAAACGAGCCCCCAATGAGTTAGCTTACCTTTCTTGTACCTCTTAAATCTTAAGAAAACCCTTATATCTATTAATATTTTTGATACTTGAGTTTGAAAATCATGACTTTTGATTCACCTTTTTTGCATTAATCTTCTATTAGATATATTTCATGCAAGGAGTTTTGAAAATATTATTGTTTCCCTCTCTAATTTTTTCATTGATTTAGATATTTGTTTTAAAAAGTTTTTTAGCACTTAAGGAACCTGAGCTTGGATTAACAATTTCTAAATCTCTAACCTTCTGAGATTATACGTGGTCAATACATGCTTTACTAAGTCTTTCAATAAAATTAAGAGGTAACTTTCTCATTCCAAGAAAATTTTGATATTTCAAACCGAGTCTACTAAAACTTTTTCACCATATGAAGGACCATTTTGATCTTTTAGTCTATTTTTTATATTTTGTTTTTCTATGCTCCTCTTCTTTTTGATAATGTCAAATGGGGAGAAAGTACTGTTATATTTATGTTGTATTTGAACATACTATTATTTTTTGTGTTGTATTTATTTGTTTTATTTTATTTTAAAATAAAAATTAAAAATAAAGAAAGAAAATTTTATTTTCCCCTATTTTTAAAATTTTTATCTTAGTGAGGGGGATTAAGAGACAAATCTTTTTGTTTGCAAATTCAACCAGTAATGCTTTCCATCATAAAAAATGGGGAGATTATTGCAACTCGAGCTCACGAGTTTATGTTTTGATGATAACAAATATTATGGATCACATCACTATGTCTCCTAATATTTGTAATGTATATTTATTTGTGTGTATACTAATATTTCAGGAACACCTTGCACCATCCAATGAAGAATCAGAGCTCACGATTGGGTAGAATAGGTTATGCTATAAAAAGTTTGTAATATACATTAATGTAATTTTAATTTCTTGTGTCTAGTCTTGTAAAGGTGTTTGCCAGCTTGGTGATCATGCACACACACACTCAGGGAGTGAGATTGAGCTGAAACCAAAAGTTCAGTTTCTGAACTAATCATCCTGGATGATTTATACCATCATGGAAGATCCAATACGATCTCAAAACCTTAGCCACCGTAATAATTCAGGCAAGATTTTAAGTTTTTTTTTTGGTCTAATCATCCAGGATGATCCATATTATATAGGACGATCTATGAAATTGTAGCCTAAATTAATATGTGATTAGTAAAACAAATCTATTTAATTTGATATTCTAATCATACTGGATGATCACATAATCATCTTGGAAGATATTAGAATCATCATGGATGATTTATACAAATTTGCACTGATCGTCCTCGACTATCTACATACCATCCAGGACTATCAGGCCAAATTTTCCACATCATCCTGGATAATCCTGCGATCATACTGGATGATATTTGGCGATAGAATTGAATTTTTAGGATTGTCTGAAACCCTCTTTTTAAACATATCATCCTAGACAATTTTGCAATCTTCCTAGATGATCTTTACTGCTAGAACTGATTTGGAAGGGTTTTTCAAAGCCCTCTATTTAAGGGTTGTCAGAGATTTTATAAGTGTCATTGGCAACCATTGAGGCTTCATTTTTTTGGAGAAAACTTGAAGAGAGAGCCTTGAAAGGGAGAGATGAAATGGTGGAGTTTGAGAGAGGGAGAAAATTCATGGAGGGGATTTCAAGGGAGTGTGGAGGGGGTTTTACACAGTTTGCTCTAACAAGCTTTCACCTTAGTAGAATCGTATTCTAAGTTTGTCTTAAGGGATGTTTTGGGAAGAAGAAGATCTCTTTGGTGTCAAAGGACCAGGTTCTCTACCTTCACCGGGAGGGTGAAAAAGGATTCTAGGTTCTCTGCCTTCACCAAGAGGATGAAAAAGGATTTATGGTTCTCTTCCCCACCGGGTGGGAGGTGGAAGAGATTTTGTAAGGGCTTCACCGCTTAACTATGGAGGCTAAAGGAGAGTCACTAAAGGTTTAGTGCAATACCTGGAACGGGAGGTTATGGGGAGTGGACATAGGTTAAGTTGGACTGAACCATTATAAATTCTAGTGTGTTCTTTCTGATTATTTTCTACACTTTATTTTTATTGCGATTAACTGCTTGGGTAAAATCTCTGATTTATCTTTCTATTATCGATTTAATTCATTTTTGCTACAAGATATAACAAGATTTTTCTTTTTATTTAAAGAAGTTTTTAAATATCCAATTCACCCCCCTCTTGGTTAGCCTCGGGACTAGTTCTATAGGGTTTAACACCCCTTACAAACTTTTATATATACCGGGTGGTGGTGACTTTTATCCATTTCAAATCAGCATCAGGCCTATGGCTAGGTGGGTATGAAGTATTCTGGTTGGTTTCCCTATAATGTATTAGGGGGTAGAATTTGCAACCTCTTTATTCCCTCTATTTCTTTTTTTCCTGTTAAGTGGGTTATTGAGTAATTCTTTATTCTACAGATAGACTTTTGTTTGGGTAGAGACTTCGCTATGTCAAACCTATGCCCAGGTAGAGGTGACTCTCTTTTCCTCTTTACTTCATCAATAGACCTATGGTTGGGTGATTGTTGAGTGGTCCTTTATTCTATAGTCAAACTTATGGTCAGGTAGAGACTTTACTATTCTCGGCCTATGATTGGGCAAAGGTGAGTTCCTTTTCCTCTTTCACTTCATCATTAGATCTTGGATTGGGTGGTTATTGATTGTTCCTTTATTCTACCATCAAACTTACCATCGGGTAGAAACTCTACTACTTCAAGCCTATGGCTAGGCAAAGATGACTTCTTTTTCATCTTCACTTCACCGTTATACCTATGGTTGGGTTATTTTTGAGTGCTCCTTTATTCTACTATTATACTTAGGATCGGGTACAAACTCTTATATTTCAGGCCTATGGTCAGGTGAAAGTGACTTCCTTTTCCTCTTCACTTCATAATCAGACCTATGATCGGGTGATTATTAAGTGTTCCTTTATTCTACCGTTAGACTTAAGGTTGGGTAAAGACTATATTATTTCAGGCCTATAACTGAGCAGAGGTGAATTTCTTTTCCTCTTTATTTCTCCGTCAGACCTATGGTTAGGTGATTATTGAGTGTTACTTTATTCTATTTTCAAACTTACAATTGGGTAGAGACTTTGCCATTTTGGGCCTACAGCCTAGCAGGGGTGACTCATTTCTTGTCCTCTTCTCTTAATCACTAGACCTATGGTTGGGTGGATTTTGAGTGTTCCTTTATTATACTGTCAGACTTATAATTTGGTAGAAACTCTATTGTCAGGCATATGTGTCAAGCAGAGGTAACTCCTACCTTTTTATTCTACCATTTTATCCTGGTGGGTATACATCACCACCTCTTCATTCCCACTATTTTTTATTTCATGTGTAGAGAAAATTAAGAGAGTTGGAGAGTGGGTATTTGGATCTTACATTCCTGCTTCCCTTCAGCTTTGGTACATATGATTAGATAGAGAATGAGAAAGAGAGAGAGAGAGAGAGAGAGAGTAGAGGATGTGAAGGCAATCGCATAAGGATTCTTCTTTCCTTTACTTGCATGCATTTTGGTCAAACCAAGAGAGGGAGATCAAAGCTTCTAAGTATGATTATCTTAGTGTATATTGAATAGAGAGAGATGATCATTTCTCCTTTATCTTTATCATACTCTTGTAATTTAAAGAGATCAAGCCTACTTCTAGTAGCTCTATGTACATTATGCAGAGTGAGAGAGTATGAGGCTGGTTCATACTTGTAGCTTAAAGGGATCGAAAAGAAGCTCCCAGACATGCCTAGGCCAATCAAGCTAAATCTACATGACTAGGGGAGGTGTAATCGAGCAGGAACATCCTATGTACTTACTTGGAGTTGAAGCCGAGTGAAGTAGGGTTCCTTTTGCTACTGTCTACCCAAATGAGAACATAAGTTATTATCATAGCCTCACATTTCTATAGAAATGTCTCCAATAGAGATTTTCCCCTCCTCTAACTTTGTTGAGCTCATGACAATAAAAGTGACTCTTAGAGCTACTTGGATAGTAGCTTGTTATCCCATTCTACCTCAATCTGACATTTACAAAGTGAGAGCACATTTATAAGTATCTTGATTTGACCTGATGAGGTAAAATCCCTCAAATCTTAGTCAAATCAAAATCCCCCAAGCTGATGTTTGTGTAATTGACACTCCTAAACCCTTTAGGATCCAAGAAAACCCATTTCATTTAATTATCAAACACAAAATAAACCCCCTATTTTCTATCCTCTCCAGAAAATAGTGGAAATCTAGTGATTTTCACTTGTTTGATCTCATATGAGAGCCAACGAGGATAACGATGCACATACGGTGCTTGGATTGGCATCCTACACCTCCAAATGCAAGAAATGGAATTGTATTGTATTCCAACACTATAACCTCCAATCAAACACAAGGTTAGATGATATTATTTGATGTTGAATCAAATGTTGAGGTATATATTCTCTCTAAATATTACAAACTATGTTTATTTTCCTAAAATCATGAGTCATGCCAAAATTGGCATAAAATATGGGGACTTACATTAGCAAAGAACTTGTGAATATTTCTAAAGTTTTATTAGATATTCAAAAATGTATTTGATATTATTTAAAAGGATATATTGATAACTTGTTATAAGATTTTACATGAATTCCTGAGGATTCATTTTATAAATCCTAGAATAAGTAGGAGCAATCAAAATCATTTTCGGTATGTTGCTAACCTTGTAGTGAGATTTATAAGTGTTCAATTACTCTATTGCCAAAATCCCTAAAATTGGAAACTCACCTTCATTCGATTTTCCCTTCATGTTCCCAAAATATGTAATGAATTCAAGTTATTTTGAAAAATATTTTAACCACATATTATCATGTATATTAATTATATTGCCATTTTTTTCACATGCATCTAGAATGACATTTTGACATTTTAATTATATATGACCCAACATCATTAGAAAAATTACATGTCTTCTTATCCCATGATGTTGACCACACGTTTCATGCATCATCATCATGCACATCGCACTACATGACTATTTGATTATATCGACTTATGTTTATTTCTTGTGTGTCGATCTCTACACACATTTCTCATTGTATGATTGTGAAGAAAATTTGCATAGCTTATGAAAATTATTTAGGTCATGGATTTAACATACATGTTTCATCACATACATCTCTATCTTGATGATTTTTTTATTGATCATTTGTATTTCATACTTACGTATGTTCTCTTTCCATTACTTGTGAGGGATTTCAATACATGTGTTGTGGCGAGTCATGCTTCCGTAGGCCTCTAGAGAGGCTCCTTCATTGTGTCGGGATATACATATATGCCTTAGCTTGCTTCTATGTCAGGTATAATTCTTGCAACTTTGTTAAGACCTTTCTTATATTGTGAACGACTTAGGGACACTCACACACACACACATTAGACTATTTTCTTATGTTCACCCAATTATATATGGTAGGATTATGTTAGACATTGGCCATAAGTTAGCTCACTAATGAAGTCTTGGCTAAGGATTGCCCCCTCTATAAACCTTAGAGATTATAATACGGTCAACCAGGCATGTAGGGTAAGCCACCCATTTATGCCATGTGCATCGCTATTTTTTAACATGAAGGGGACCTTGTAATGATGGTTTTTCTAGGTTTTGCTAATAAAAAACTTAAGCAACTATAAAAATCGCCTCTTAATTATTTTTTAGCCTTTAAATCTTGCATCCCGGAACATTTTAGGAATGTGAAAAATAAAATAAAATATGAATTCTAGTATGTTAGGTTAATCTGTGTACAAGTTTTGTGCAATATGTCTCTCTATAGATAATAGGTTAAGCTCAAACATCTTAACCAAGTATAAAACCTATATTTGAAGTTTATCTGCAATGAGTATTAAATGAAATAAAAAAAGAAAACCATTTGAAACCTTTTATACTACCCATTCTGTTAATGAAGTTTATAGGCTATAAACCTCAAGTTGTGGGGCTATGTGTCCTAATGGGGCATTGGTCCTCATGCTCATTGTGACAATGCCATAAATGAATTGACAGGATGTAAGTGCTAAATTACAAATCTTGTAAAATGAAAGAGAAAATTCCATTAAAAATATACTTTCAAATGCATAATGTGGTGTCAAATCTGGTGCCTTAGCTTATATATGCTTTGTGTTTATTTTTACATCCTCTTCTTTGATGTAAAAAATATAGGATAGAAACCTTGAGCTATGGGGCTACATGTTCTAAGGATGCTTTGGTCCTCATGCTCATTATGAAAACTCCACATACCTTAGAAGTTAAGGGAGAAAGGTCTAAAGATTTGCATAAGTTAACCCCTTTTAAAATTTCAAAGTTACCCCTAGGCGTCCAATCTAATTCCCTAAACCACCTAAGTGTCAAACATTAAGACTCATAGAACCCATATACATTCTTATGCTGTGAGTTTTTCTATTTTTGTGTTAGCCGTTTAAAATTGATCAACCTTAGACATATGAAGCTCATTATTTTTGTGTTCGGAAATAGGCTCTCTTTAGTGTGTCTCTTATTAACCTCACCTCGAATCTTAAAAAACAAAGTATGTATTAGCCACCCTTATAGTCTTGTAATCATTCTAGCCTTAGTTAGGTGTAAGATTGAGGATGGGAAATTTGCCTCATAATTCTTTTCAATTCTGGCATAGGCTAGGGCCCATATATTTCGGCACTCTATAACTTATTGATCAAAACTAGAACTATAAAATTAAGTTATAATTAATCCATCCTAAATGGTTAATCACTTACAGAGAAATTTCTAGATTAATAAATTGAACTATATGACACAACCTTGTAACTTGAACCCTTCACCTAAATTAGAGTTGTTAGTTGTCACAAATCTTATACACACTTAGGAGTTGGATAGAACACTTTACGTAGGCATCCTAGGGAATATAGCCATGAGGATTGCTAAGCCTTATAGAATGTGGTCGTAAGGACTAAGCCTGGATATGAATATAATTATTTAATTATAACTATACTAACCTCTATTTTATAGAGAGCTTAAATAATTTATATATATAATTTTTGTTAGGAATGCTACGTATATATGGGAATTTGAGAAGAGATGAGGCAAAACATGTGAAGATTGATCAAGACCCCACATACAATTTCATTGATGTATAGTTTTAGGATGATTTCTAATTATGTTAGAGCTTAGTTACCAATTTTTTTCCTTTTCTAGGGTTTATTGCAGAACTCAGTTGTTCTTATGGTCTTATATTTTTTATTTATTCTTTGATGATTAGTGTATTTACTTTTGTTTGAACAAAAATTTCATGAGTTTTATAAATTTGTTTCACTATTTTTCATGGGGGTGGCATAGACGGAGTCCATATCTTATGTTCTTAGGATATTAATTCTCCATGAAAAGTAAAATTTTTCAAATCAAGATGAAATAAATATAGGGCTTAAGATCAACAAATATTTCAAAATTAATGTATAACCACTCTTAGGTCAATCTTTTGAAGTGTAATTAATATTTAAAACAAGTCCACTTCATGGTGACACTCAGCTAGTTTTGATTAGCCCCACCCTCTTGCATAGCCTGATTCTTGTATATAAATTTTTTTTATCACATATAAGGAGAGTTCACCATTATATTAATATAATACCATTCATGTGAAAGTTCTATAGGGGTGTTAAGCCCTTATGAACTAGTCCTGAGGCTAACCAAGAGGGGGGGGTGAATTGGTTATTTTAAAAATTCATGAGCAACAGCAAAGATCGTTTGATAATTTGCAGCGGAAATATGTCAACACAGTAATGAAAAAATAAATCACAGATTTCACCCAAGCAGATAATAATAGAAAAATAAAGTGCAGAAAATAATCAGAAAGAACACACCAGATTTTATAGTGGTTCGGTCAACTTGGCCTACGTCCACTCCCCGGAGCCTCCCCTCCGGGTATTGCACTAACAGTAAGTGACTCTCCTTCTACTCCCACAAAAAGGTGGAGAAGCCTGTACAAAAACTCCTTTCCACCAACATGATGAGCTAAAGAACCTAAACTCCGTTTGCTTCCTCCTGAAGCAGGCAGAGAACCTAGATTCCTTTTGCTTCCTCCTGAAGCAGGCAGAGAACCTGGACTCCTTTCGCTTCCTCCTGAAGCAGGCAGAGAACCTGGATCTTCTTGCGAACGATCCTCCCACAAAGACACCAATAAGATAAGAGACAACGAACATATAAGATGACTCAGATCCTTGCTTGGAGCAACCTTTGTGAATCCCTCACAAACCCCCCCTCGTAAAATCATCTCTCTCTCTCCCAAGCTCTCTCTCTCTAGGTTTTCTTTGGAAAGGAAAGTGACAAAAAAATTTTCTTGTTCAAAGAAAAAGATCTTAAGTAGGAGGGCTCAAAAATTACCCTAAATCTCAATTGGTCATCAAAGATCATCCAGGACGATCGGTCAATCATCCTGTACGATCAGTTCAAAATCACATGTATCAGGCTGGACGATCTTGTTCCTCTGGACGATTAGTAAACAAAATTTGTTCATATCATCTCGTACGATACTGCGATCGTCTGGGATGATTAGTGTAAATCAGGAATTTTGTCCAGAATACAGCTCTGGTCGTCCAGGGAAACTTGTGCTGGATGATCTCAAAATGGCTTGATCGTCTGGGACAATATGGGTATCGTCCCGTACGATTAGTTCAAAAATGACAAAATTATCCTGCACACAGCTCTGGACATACAGGTCAGAACATGTTGGACGATTTCAAAATGACTTGATCGTCCAGGATAATATGTCCATCGTCCTGTACAATTTATTCAAAAATGACAAAATTGTCCTGCACATAGCTTTGGACGTACAGGTGAAAGGCACTTGACGGTCAAGATTTTTAACATATTGTCTCGTATAATCTTACGATCATCTAGGACGATATGATTGAATCAATTAAACCTTAACTACTTTTTGTAATCATCATACTAATTTAGGCATGATTGTAGTGGATCATCCAAGATGATACACGTATCGTCCGGGACGATTAGACCAAATCTCTAAAAATAAAAACTTCCCTAACTTAATCTGGTGGCTGAGATTTTTAAATTTAAGCCTATCGTCCTGTACGATATGTGTATCATTCAAGATAATAATCTTAATCAAATCAACTTAACATGATCATCCTAATTAGGGTTTTTATTTTCACAGGATCATCTAGGATGATATGAATATCGTTAGGGATGATATGAACAAAACTTGAAAACAAAGACTCTAACTCACTAAAAACTCTCCCCTTGAGTGTGTATATGCAAGGTTACTTTGCTAAGGGATCACTTATATTATATTGGACTCAAGAAAGGGAAAAATTACAACTTAGACACACATAAACCTGATGTTGAGTTGGCTTGGATTACATTTGATCTTTTGTACCTGAAATATTAGTTGACCAAAAATAGAGCACAAAAATGTTTATTATTTTCAAAATTGTAATCCCTAAATCCAGATTTGTAATAATCTCCCCCTTTTTAATGATGGTAAATATTTATTCAGTAGTTTCAAATAAAATAGATAGGAGTAATCAACGCACATATAAATAAAAAATTTTCATTTCAAAGTTCACTAAACATTGACAAGGAGTGACACTAAATACAATAAGGGAAACAACTGCAACACAAAAACAGTAAAAGAAACTACTAGTAACTCAAAAACCAACTACCCCTTTTGACATCACAAAAAGGAGGAGGAACAGACAAAACAACAAAAATAAGAAATATCACAACACAGAAAACTAATAAAGAGGCAGATCCCGATCAAAAGGAGGAGGTGGTGGTGGCTGAATGTAGCTGTGAATGGTGGCAAACTGCTCACCAATTTAGGCCATGTCCTAGTCGTGCTATTATTGTTAGTGAGTCACGTAGGCGTCAAAGTGGGCCTCCCACTAGTCAAAATGCTACACCAAGTGATCCAAGGGTGACGCTATACGAAGAGGAGCAGGTGCAGCAGGAGCAGCGGGCTCAGGAATAGCTTCTTCCTCTTCCTCCTCAACATTCGTGATGGGCTACAGATAAAGAAAAGTACTGTGATGGACATGGAAGGAGTTATTTGTGTAGTAGGAAGGAGGGACATCGGCAGGAACTGGATATTGAAGATTATACTTCAACTCAAGTGCATAGGCAATGAGGTGGCCTAGGGCTAGAATTGGGCATCTCCTATGGCCCGGATCCCAAATGCTAGTGAGATGTTTGATATAGAGGAAAAGGAGATCGATAGCATTAAACAACCGGTGGGCCATGATGCAGTAGGTAGTCAGGGAAAGCAAAGGTGAGATGTTGATGTGGTCCCCAGCCTTAGGGATGATTGAGCAACAAAGGACATATTGAATTGTACGGGCATCCTTAAGTAGGGAAGAACAAGTATTATCATGGTAGTGGACGTTGGTATTTCTAAGGAAATGATTGGCGACACTTCAATCAAAATCAGGATAAGAAACTATATGGTGGAGCTTATCGCCAGTGATTGAAAGTTGAAGGATAGTGTGAAAATTTTGTGTGGTCAATTCTACAGGTCTCTGATTGACAAAGGAGTGCAGTGTAAAGTAATCAGAGGTGATTCAAAGATTTGCAAAAAAGACCCTAAGAAGTTCAGAGCTAAAGGGGAAGGCCAGGGTGAGAATGAAAGTAAGGGAGGTATGAGCAAACAGATCCAGTACCGGGTAAGTAAGAGTACGGGGGTTGATGATCTTTGAATGAGTGATTCCAACTTAAAGGTAACATTGGAAGGCAGCCCAATCAGCCGCATCAGGAAAGCAGGGATCGGTATTTCCCCAGGATGAACTTGCATCGTGATGCCTTGATCTTTTTCCACCAGCTATTAGAAGAAGAGGAGATGAAAGATTGAAGGAAAAAGGGTAAAAAGAGATGAAGAAAATGGCTGTTTAATTAGAAATCATTCAGATCGTCCAAGACGATCGTAGGATCGTCCAGGATGATATGAGTAATTATGACGGCCAAGATGATTGGTCAAAAAGGTGGTTAAATCGTTAAGGACAATCAAATATCATCTAGGATGATAAGACACAGATGATCGTCCCGAGGAGAACGGCTGGATGACTTTTGACAAAAAAAGATTCATCCAGGATGACTAGGCGAATCGTCCAGGATGATAGGCAATAAATGAATCAGACGGGCTAAATTTAAATCGTCCAACTGCTGCCACGTGGATCATCCAGGATGATGAGGTGTATCATCAAGGATGATCACCAATAATTGATGCATCTCAGCCATTTCATCATGATCAGGAAAACTGGATCATATCATCCAGGACGATGTACGGATCATCCAGGATGAAGAGGATCGTCTAGGACGATGAAGTTATCATCCAGGATGATGTGAAGAAAAATAATAAAAATGAAGGATGGAGAGGAAAGATAAGGGATCCCAAAAACACACAAAATAGAAAATAAAACTAGATTAAATCAAAATAGAAACGAGAAAACAAAAAAAAAAACAACATTTTTTTTTGCATCGATCAGCTCCAGTAAATCCTAATTTTTTCTTGATTTTTAATCCAAAAACTAATAAGAAGAAGATCAACAACGCTGAAATCTAGAAAAGTTGGAAAATGGACTTTCGTAACTTCTACCTTAGACACCTTACAGGTTCAAATTCCTTTCAAATAAAAGTCTAACTTAGGAGAAGAGAAGTTAGATTCGAAAAGAGATCCTTTTAAGCCTCGTTCTAGAAAAATATCTGATATAATAGTATTACAAAGTAAGGAATCAGAAATCATGATTTTTCATCTCAAGCTTTAAAAATATTAAGTGGCACATGGATTTCTCTAAGACATGTAAAGATCTGAAAGGGAAGAAAGCTTATTTCTTTATGGGCTCATTTTTTGCCTTTTTTCAATTTATTTGGCGCTTTGCGCATATTTTGATTTTGGTTACACTTTGTGTATCTTTCCAATTTGGTGACATTGCGCATCTTTTCAGCTTTGGACTCATTTTATGCCTCTTTTCATTTTGGCACTCTTTGCGCATCTTTTGTAAGCTTGCTTCCTTTCATAATCATTAAAGAATCTCAGCTGTGAAGTTACCTTCCAAATATAAGAGATGATAAAACTCACTCTCTATAATAAGGAAGAGTAATTCACAAAACAAAAACTATACATCATATGATAAGTGCAGTCACTTGATTAAGAAAAATATAACACTGATTCAAAGCTTTGAAAATACTATTCATATGAGGTAAATTACTGTAAGAAGATAAAATAGATCTCTAGTTCAAAAATCAACTTTTTAATTTTGAAGAAGATTTTTAACCAAAAGAAATAGTACACCATTAAAGGGAGTTAGAGGAAGAGAAACAATCATCAACATTTCTTCCCTTTAACAGATTCAGAGGAGTCAATCACTTCTTATAAGCTTCTAAATAAAAACAAGGCAAAACTCTCAGTCAGAAATCTAGTTTATCAGCAGTAGTGAGCAGTGATCTGATTTTGAAAGGAATAAAATAGTAAATCAAGAACAAGTAGGAAGTCACATTAAAATAAATATTCAAATTAGAAAAATAACAAATAATAAAAGAAAATCAGCAGTGAATAAAAATAAAATAGGAAACAGATAATCAAACCAAAAGACTAAAAGAAATAAAAGAAAAATAGAAAAACACAAAAATCATAAGTCATCATAATCATGCATTTATGTCAATCAAACCCAATCTGGTTCTCAAAATATTGAATGAGTCAAAAGCTAGTGGTTTAGTAAAGATGTCATCCAGATGATTTTCAGTTGCTACATGATGTAGCTTAATGTCTCCTTTCGTAACATGATCCTTAATGAAGTGATGCCTAATGTCAATGTGTTTGGTTCTAGAATGTTGGATTAGATTCTTAAAAATACAGATGGCACTGGTGTTATCACATTGAACTCAAATTGTGCCAACAGGTAATCCAAAATCCAAAACTTGTTGCTTCAACCAAAGGACTTGTGCAACACAACATCCTAAGGTAATGTACTCAGCTTCAGCAGTGGACAGTGCAATTGAGTTTCATTTTTGACTAGACCAGGAGACTAAAGACTTTCCTATAAATTGGCACGTTCCAGAAGTACTCTTTCTATCCACCCTACACCCAGCAAATTCAGAATTAGAATATCCAATAATCTCAAAAGAGGTGCTGTGCCTAGGGTACCAGATTTTTAGGTTTGGGGTCCCTAAAAGATATCTAAGAATTCTCTTAATAGCAGTCAGGTGAGACTATTTAGGATCAGCTTGAAACCTAGTACAAAGATAAACACTAAACATAATATCAGGTGAGCTAACAGTCAGTTAAAGCAGTGATTTAATTATTCCCCTAAACTTCTTTTGATTAACAGATTTTCCATTTGAATCCTTATCTAACTGAACAGTGGAACTTATGGGCGTGTTGATTGGCTTAGCTTTGTCTATTTCATATTTCTTCAAGATGTCCTTTATGTATTTTGATTAATTCAGAAAGGTTTCATCATCCATTTGCCTTATTCTAACCCCAAAAAGTAGGATAATTCTCCCATCATACTCATCTCAAACTCCTTACTCATTATCTTAGAAAAATCATCACATAAATTTTTATCAGAAGATCCAAAAAGTATATCATCAACATAAATATGGATAATGAGTAGATCATCTCCTACTTTCCTAAGAAAAAGGGTGTTGTCTACGCTCCCCTTAACAAACTCTCTTTCTAGAAGGAATATGCTAAGCCTCTCATACCAAGCTCTGGGTGCATGTTTCAATCCATATAAGGCCTTTTTTAATTTGTAGACATGATTTGGATATTGGGAACTCTCAAAACTTGGGATTGCTCTATAAAGACATCCTCTTTTATTACCCCATTTAAAAAGGTACTCTTGACATCCATTTGAAACAGCTTAAATCCCTTATAACAGGCAAATGCTAGTAGCACTCTAATGGCTTCCAATCTAGCTATAGGAGCAAAGGTCTCCTTAAAATCAGTCCCTTTAATTTAATTGTACCCCTTAGCCACCAATCTTGCCTTATTCGTAACCACCACACCAGAATCATTCATCTTATTCTTAAAGACCCACATGGTTCCCACTACACTTTGATTCCTAGGTCTTTCTACTAACTCCTAAACATTGTTCCTTACAATGATTCAATTCCTCTTACATAGCTAAGATCCAAAATTCATCAGAAAGGGCTTGATTGATGTTGGTGGGTTCAATCATTGAGATAAAGGCAGAATGGTTTACCTCCTTCCTAAGTCCATGCCTAGTTCTAACACCTTCAGAAGGGTCTCCTAAGATTAGTTCTTTAGGATGACTCGAAGAATATCTCTAATCTCTAGGCAAAGTGTTTTGAGGCTCTACCCTTTCCTCTAGATTTGTATTTTCAACTCCTTGGGGAATCTCTCCTACATCTTCTTCTTCCTCAACTCTAGTCTCCTTAGAATTAGATTCATCAAACAAAACATGAGTTATCTCCTCCACCACCAAAGTCCTCTTATTAAATACCCTAAAAAATTTCACCACACTAGAATAACCTAAGAACACTCCTTCATCAGATTTGGGGTCAAATTTTCCTAAGGATCATTTCCCATTCTTCAGAATGAAAACCTTACAGCCAAAGACATAAAAGTGGGACAGGTTTGGAGTTCTACCCTTAATGATCTCATAAGGTGTCTTATTCAGATTGACTCTAGCATTCACCCTATTCAGCACATAACAAGCAGGGTTCACCGCTTCAGCCCAAAAGTATTTTAGAAGTAAATACTCAGCAAGCATGGCTCTAGCAGCTTCCACTAAGGTCCTATTCTCCCTTTCAGCTACCCAATTCTGTTGAGAGGTCCTAGAAGCTAAAAAGTTGTGGCTAATCCATTACTCCTAATAGAATATTCTAAATCTCACATTTTCATACTCTCCATCATGATCACTATGAATAGTCAAGATCTTACAACCTAACTTCCTCTAAATCCAAGTGGAGAAAGATTTAAACTCATCAAATGACTCAGATTTATGTGATATAAATTTAATCCAAGTGAACCTCGAGTAATCATCAACAATAAAAAATCCATAGACTTTCCCCCCTAAGCTGCTAGTGCTAATGGGTCCAAAGAGATCCATATGAAGGACTTCTAAAGGTCTAGAGGTGCTGAAGTCCTTAATGGAGTGAATGGAGGACTGGACTTGCTTCCCTAATTGATAGGCATCACACATGTGGTCCTTAGTGAAATTAAGCTTGGGGACACCTCTAACTAAGTCCTTTTGGGTGACTCTTCAAAGGGTTTTTATATTGGCATGATATAATCTCCTGTGCCACAATCAAGACTCATTAGCAGCAGGTTTTAAGTAAATTAAAATATTAGTTTTAAAGCAGCTTACATCCAGCATGTAGACATTGTTGATCCTTTATCCCTTCAAAATAATTTTATCATTTAAGCTTATACTGCAGCAAGTAGGTAGGAACTTGAAGTTGTATCCTTTGTCATAGAGTTGACTGATGCTCAGCAAGTTGTGTTTCAATCTATCTACAAGGAAAACATTATCAATAATGAAATTTTTTGAATCACTAATTATACCTGCTCCTACCACCCTCCTGGTGGTGTTGCCTCCAGTCCTAGCCTCCAGCGAAATGAATTGATTTGCATCTCCAGTCATATGTCATGAGCATCCGTTGTCCAGGTATCACAAGCTCTCATGAGGTATTGTGTGAGAGCACACCTACAAAATCATCAAATGTCAGATTTAGGAACCCAAATAGGTTTAGGTTCCTTCTTATGAAAAGAAGAATGCAATGCATGTGTGCTGTGTTGTGTTGGAGATGTGTCCTAACATGCCATAAGAAAAATATCTAACACCAGGAAAAGGGTTAACTAATCTACGTGGGTGATAGTGCCTCTTCCTAGGTTTTAATGAAATATGCTTTGATGATTTTGAATGTGATTCTTCAAAAGGTGGAGGTGCATCAAAAGTAGGTGTTTTATTTTTCTCAAAAGTACTAATTTTTACACTCAAAAATTCATTTTCTTTCTTCAGACTTGCAATTTCAAATTTCAGATGATGTTCATTACTATCTAAATCAAATGCATGCGTTTCTAATTCTTTAAATGCAGCTTCTTATTCAACATGCGATATTTTTAATAAATCATGCTCAACAATTAAATCAGAATGCTTCTTATTTAACTCATCAAATTCATCAAGTAGTGACTTGTGATTGCTATCAAGAGTAGAATGATCCTTAATCAAAACATCATGCCCTTTTTGCAAATTCAATAAATCTAATTTCAGGCTACCATGCATTTTCTTAAGTTTCCTATATGATAAATAAATTTTCTTAGAAACATCAAGTAATTGATCATAAGTAAACTCACATACCTCTTCTTGGTTAGACTAACCAGGATGATCATCTTCCATCAAACACAAGTTAGTAGTCTCCTTTTCAGCTTTAGTCTCAGAGTAGTCGGATGAAGAATCTGCTCAGAATGCCTTTTGAATCTGCTTCTTGTCCTTCCTGAACTTTGGTTTCTCCTCACCCTTCTCCTTGCTTAGGTGAGCCTTAAGTGTAGGACAATCAGCCTTTATGTGCCCAGGCTTCCTGCATTCAAAACAGACAGTATCAGATGAACCTTTAAAATTTTTACTACCCTTACCTTTATTCCACTTCTAAAAGTTCTTATGTTTCTTCCTTAGAAAGCTTTTGAATTGCCTAGTGATTAAGGCAACACATCGCTATCAGACCCGGAAGAGTCAGTGTCAGTATCATTGGCCTTCAGCACCATAACTTTCTCCTTCTTCTTCTTACCGACATCAAGCTATCTTTGGTTCACTCCTTGCTCGTAAGTAACGAGTGACTCAAGTAAGTTATTAATAGAATAAGTGTTCAAATCTTTGCATTCAGTAATTGCAGTTATCTTGGCATCAAAAGAAGAAGGCAAACATCTCAGAATTTTGTTCACTTTTTCATAGTTCATAAGTTCTCTTTCTAAAGCATGCTAGGAAGTGACAATTTGAGTGAACCTAGTATACATTTCAAAAATTGATTCACTAGGTTTCATGCGAAAGAGTTTGTAGTCATAAAGTAAGATGTTCAATCTAGATTTCTTAATCTCATATGTACCTTCACAAGTAATACATAATCTATCCAAGATTTTGTTACCAGTAGTGCAAGTAGAAACACACATGTAATCCCCAGATTTTAAGGCACAGAAAAAATAGATCAAACATTTGGCAGTCCATTGGGCTAAGTCCCTATCATCAAAAGTCCATTCAGTGAAAGTCAGTTAAGTTTTAACGTTATTAACCATTCTAAAAGGTGCTTCACAGCCCTCTTTAACAAGCATCGACATGCGGTAATCTATAGATTGAAGAAAAGTGGACATGCGAGTTTTCTAAAAATCAAAAGGTATGTTATCAAATAATAGGGGTCGTATAATTGAATAACCTTCAGCAGTATTACAATTACCAATGTTAGCCTTGGATCAAATTCAAAAGTTTTTAAACTTTATTTTTGAATCTCGCTCTGATACCACTTGAAAGTTTGATAGGGATGTTAAGCCCTTATGAACTAGTCCTGAGGCTAACCAAGAGGGGGTGAATTGGTTATTTTAAAAATTTATGAGCAATAGAAAAAATCTTTTGATAATTTATAGTAGAAACAAGTAAATATAGTAATGGAAAGATCAATCACAGATTTCACCCAAGCAGATAATAACAAAAAAATAAAGTGTAGAAAATAATGAGAAAGAACACACCAGATTTTATAGTGGTTCGTTCAACTTGTCCTACGTCCACTCCCCGGAGCCTCCCCTCTGAGTATTGCACTAATACTAAGTGACTCTCCTTCTGCTCCCACAGTAAGGAGGAGAAGCCTATATAAAAACTCCTTTCCACCAACATGGTGAGGCAGAGAACCTGAACTCCTTTCACTTCCTCCTGAAGCAGGCAGAGAACCTAGACTCCTTTCACTTCCTCCTGAAGCAGGTAGAGAATATGGACTCCTTTCGCTTCCTCCTGAAGCAGGCAGAGAACCTGGATCTTCTTGCGAACGATCCTCCCACAGAGACACCGACAAGACAGGATATGATAAATGAAGAAGACGACTCAAATCCTTGCTTGGAGTAACCTTTGTGAATCCCTCACAAACTCCCCCTCACAATATCCTCTCTCTCTCTCCCAAGCTCTCTCTCTATCTCTCTCAGGGTTTTCTCTAGAAAGGAAAGTGGTAAAAGATTTTTCTTGTTTAAAGAAAAAGATCTTAAGTAGGAGGGCCCAAAAATTGCCCTAAATCTCGCCTGGTCGTCAAAGATCATCCAGGATGATCGATCGATCATCCTGTATGATCAGTTCAAAATCACATGTATCAACCTGGATGATCTGGTTCCTCTAGATGATTAGTAGACAAAATTTGTTCATATCATCCTGTACGATTCTGCGATCATCCAAGATGATTAGTGTAAATCAGGAATTTCATCCAGAACATAGCTCTGGTCATCCAAGGGAACTTGTGCTAGATGATCTCAAAATGAATTGATCGTCCGGCATGTTATGGGTATCGTCCCGTACGATAAGTTCAAAAATGATAAAATTATCCGGCACACAGCTCTAGAAGTACAGGTCAGAACATGTTGGATGATTTCAAAATAACTTGATTGTCTAGGACAATATGTCCATCATCTTGTACGATTAGTTCAAAAATGACAAAATTGTCCTACACACAGCTCTGGACTTACAAGTGAAAGGCATTGGACGGTCAGGATTTTTAACATATTGTCCCGTACAATCTTGTGATCATCTAGGATGATATGATCGAATCAATTAAACCTTAACTACTTTCCTAATTTAGGCATGATTATAATAGATCGTCCAAGATAATACACGTATCATCCAGGACGTTCAGACCAATTCTCTAAAAATAAAAACTTGCCTAACTTAATCTGACGTCTGAGAATTTCTGATTTAAGCCTATCGACCTCTACGATATGTATATTGTCTAGGACGATCGGCTTAATCAAACTGACTTAACATGATCGTCCTAATTAGGGTTTCTATTTTCACTGGATCGTCTAGGACGATATGAATATCATCCAGGATGATATGAACAAAACTTGAAAACAGAGACTCTAACTCACTAAAAACTCTCCCCCTGAGTGTGTTTGTCAAGGTTACTTAGCTAGGGGATCTTACATTATATTTGACTCAAGAAAGGGAAAAATTACAACTTAGCCACACATGGACCTGATCTTGAGTTGGCTTAGATTGCATTTGATCTTTTCTACCTGAAATATTAGTTGACCAAAAACAGAGCACAAAAATATTTGTTATCATCAAAATTGTAATTCCTAAATCCAGATTTGCAACATCATGATCGGGATTAAATCCCATTCCTGTTCTGTACCTCACCATAACTCTTATAATTTTAAGATTCTAGGTGGAGTTTTAAATGATACCACTTTTTGAGCTGGGTTATATATCCAAGTCGGGGATGCTTAAGTTCTTGGTGTAACTTACGTTATAAGACTTTTCATTATTGTGACTTAATTAGGTCATGGTATTAGTATTGGGAGTATGGTATGTCCCTCATTGATCTAAAATCAAAGGTATCGTTATGAGATATTATTGCATGTCTTATTGTTAGGTGAGCTCTCCATTCTTGGAAGGCTATAAATCCCACTTATCTTCGCCACATTAATGATGTCTCTTCCATCTTTCTCTCTAAATTCTTTACGTATGTTGCCTCCTCTATGATTCCTTCCCCTTAGATTGACTGAATGCTTGTATGATATTTGAGTGCGTTGAATATCTCATTGAGCATGTATCCTTTTGATTAGAAAAACATAGAAATCCCACTATACAATAAACCAAGAATAGAGTTAGGTAGCACCCCTAATCAAGAGTAATCTTGGGTCAAGGCTTAAGATATACTAAACCACAGGGCTTATACTAGTGGGAAATTGGCACCCACATCAAATAAATCCCACTTATGTTGATGTATCAAATGAGGGAAATATCATGACTATTGAATTATATATATCATTATCCATCGAGATGTAAATGTGAAAGTTGCTATTTTTTATAGATAATCATATATATGATTTTATCTTCTCTTCTATTAGCCTGCTTGTATCGAGTGTAAAGGACTGCAATAATACTCTTTATATTTTGACCACCATGGGTAGTTCCATTTCGGAGACCAATAATAGAAACCAAGGAAGAGGGTTGGATCAGAAATTGGATCATTGGCCAGAGTTAGCTCATTGGAGCTCAACAGACTTTACACAAAAAGGTATTCAGAGGATTGAGAAGGCTAGAGAATTGATGGATAAGATTGAAAGAATGTTTTGAAGTTAAGAAATAGATCCCTTTTCATAGAAAATGGAAGAATTTATAACTTGACTCTAGTTGAACAAAACACAAATTTTTGTCAAGTTCATCTAGGATAGACCCAAAGTTCTTTTTGGATGGCCCAATAAGAGCTATGCATGTGTTCTAAAAGTTTTAAAAGCATGTGGTTAGTTGGGATGGTTGTTAGGAGTGAACCAATGGGAATTAGACACCATTTTATTGAATTCTGGCCATCTTAGGCTACCACCTAGTCTAAGCTGAGGTAGTAATGTGTCTAGAATGTTCCTACACATAATATATGGGTTGGTTAGATCTAGTTCCATTTGAGTTACAAAATGGCACATATAAATATGTTTTTGGAGACTTGGGTAGTTGCAAATCTAGATTCAAGGAGTATAGTTTTAATGATAACAAACATGTCTATATTCTATTTTGCTTGGCTAACCATTTCAGGTCCACAAGATCAAGTACAATCCAAGTCAGCTCAAAATTAAGTCGGTCCGTATGTGGTTGAGGTCTAATATAATTTTTCCCTTTCTTGAGTCAAATTCAATGTAATTGATCCGCTAGCTAAGTTAACCCACACACTCAGGGGGAGAGTTTTAGTGAGTTAGAGTTTCTGTTTAAAATTTTTGTTCATATCTTCCTGGATGATATTCCTATCATCCTGGACGATCGAGTGAAAACAAAAACCCTAATTAGGGCGTCCATGTTAAGTTAGTTTGATTAAGCCGATCATCCTGGACGATACACATATCGTACATGACGATAGGCTCAAATCAAAAATTGTCAGCCGCCAGATTAAGTTAGGCAAGTTTTATTTTTGGGTTTTTTATCTGATTGTCCCGGACAATACGTGTAACATCCTGGACGATCTAGTATAATCATGCCTAAATTAGTTAGGTGATTAAGGAAAGTAATTAAGGTTTGGTTGATTCGATCATATCATCCTGGACGATCGCAAGATCATATGAGATGATATGTTAAAAATCCTGATCGTCTAGTTCCTTTCACCAGTATGTCCAGAACTATGTACCAGACGATTTTGGGCAATTTTGAACTGATCGTACGGGACGATACCCATATCTTCCCGGACGTTCAAGTCATTTTGAAATCATCCAGTAAGTTATGACCTGTACGTCCAGAACTATGTACCGAATGATTTTGGGCAATTTTGAACTAATTGTATAGGACGATACACATATCGTCCTAGACGATCAATTCATTTTGAGATCACCTAGGACAAGTTCCCCTAGACGACCAGAGCAAGCTTCTGGATGAAATTTTTGATTTACACTAATCATCTCGGACGATTGCAGAATCATATGGGACGATCTAAAAAAGTTTTGTCTACTAATCGTCCAGAGGAACCAAATCGTCCAACTGATACATGTGATTTTGAACTGATCATACGGGATGATTGATCGATCGTCTTGGATGATATTTGACGACCAGTTGAGATTTAAGGCAATTTTTGAGCCCTCCTATTTAAGATCTTTTTCTTTCAACAAGAAAAATCTCCTGCCACTTTCCTTTCCAGAGAAAACCTTGAGAGAGAGAGAGAGAGAGAGAGCTTGGGGGAAAGAGAGAGGATCTTGTGAGGGGGAGTCTGTGAGGGATTTACAAAGGTTGCTCCAAGCAAGGATCTGAGTCATCTTCTCCATTCGTCATCTCTTATCTTATCGGTGTCTCTATGGGAGGATCGTTCGCAAGAAGATCCGGGTTCTCTGCCTGCTTCAAAAGGAAGTGAAAGGAGTCCAAGTTCTCTGCCTGCTTGAGGGGGAAGTGAAAGGAGTTCAGGTTCTCTGCCTCACCGCATTGGTGGAAAGAAGTTTTTGTACAGGCGTCTCCGCCTTGCTGTGGGAGCACAAAGACAGTAACTTAGTGTTAGTGCAATACCCGTAGGGGAGGCTCCGGGGAGTGGACGTAGGTCAAGTTAACCGAACCACTATAAAATCTGGTATGTTCTTTCTTATTATTTTCTATACTTACTTTCCTGTTGATGATTGTGTGATTATGCTTATTATTCTGTTATCATTGAACATCCACAAATCATCGCATAACTGTAAATGTTTTAAAACATTCAAAAAGATTTTCTAAATCGTTGTTTGCTCATAAATTTTTAAAACTACCAATTCACCCCCTCCCCCTCTTGATTAGCCTCCGGACTAGTTCATATGGGCTTAACATCCCTATCGAACTTTAATGGGTTAATAAATTTTGGTAAACCAAAGTCATCCCATTGGCTGACCTATTGGGGCTAATATATTAGAGTTTTCGCTCAAAAAAACCCATTTGGGTTCACTTAGATCAAGCCAAATGGCTAGCCCAAGTGGGCCTAAGGTTTGGGCTTGTTATCTTTTATACTTGCACACCCAATAGACAATCCTAAGGTTTTGGGCAGCCTTGGATTCTTCTAAATCACTTGAATTGAAGAAGGAGACCTTTAAGGCCTGCGGCCTACACATTAATAACAAAATAAGAACAAGGTCCTTAAGGGGACCTCCAGCTCTCTGCAACTCAATAGAGCTATTAAAAAAGGCAAAAAAGAACCTATGAGCCGGAGTTCCCCTATATGCACAAGTATAAGAAATCCTAATAACATTCTAGGTTGGCTAGATGCCAACACCCAGAAAGAAATCGAAAAAGTATAACCATTCAGCTCGGTGTCGCCACCCAAAAAAGAACCCTGCATAAGAGGATGAGAATTCTCCATAACTCTTGTCAGCTCAATCCTGAAGCCCAAAAACTCAGCTTGCACGACAAAAGAGAATTCAAAAATATCCTGCAATAAGAAAATATAGAGCAGTTGGGCCAAAAAGTTATAATTAATGTAATAACAGTCCAAAGAGAACATAAACCATATAGTAAACAATATATAAGCAGAAGATTAAATAATGACAATTTCCCAATAATGAATGTCTACCAAAAATTTCTGAACCCACTGAATATAATTCTGCAAGGAAATGCATCTCCAAACCACACAGCTAATAAAAGCACCTTCATAAGTAAAACGCCCTCATAAGTATAACATAGGACCTTATCAATAAAATAGCAATAGTCATTATTCTAATAGGTTTACCAAGAAATTCTCAGCCAGCAAAAGGACAATCATCACTAATGAGAAACAATAGCTCATACTTGAGCCAATAGAAAAAATAAATAGAACCAAAATCCAAATACCTAATCCAGGTAAACAAATAGAGAATACAACAAAAATCTGAAGATGAATCGATGAACCAAGTGTACATACCATAACAGAACAATCCAAAATGATAAAAAGCACTCCAGAAAAAACTGCTCAGACTACAGAAGGAATGAGAATGCTTAGTAGAGCAACCAAAGGCCACAAATTGAGACAGCATACCAAGGAATGGAAGGCCATGTGAGCTTAGTAAGTTACAATCAAAGCATGGATCATGAAGGTAACCCCAATGCCACTCAACTCTAATCCCAAACCCACTCCGGCACATTAAGAGAAGAAGCAAAACATGTGGAACATAGAGAAGACTAACAGGTAACATGGTAGACAACCCGAAAGAGATAACCACAGCACAATTAGTCCATATAAATAAAGGCATTAAATACTCCCCAGACTGAGAATACCTGACAGGACAAGCACATAGCAGTTCATAAAGGCCAAAAAATGATATAGCTCCCCCAGGAAAGGGCCACCAGTGGTATAAAAGAAAAATCCATAGCAAACATTAGGATGATCACCCCAAAACCACTCCAACGTAAACCCAAATGTGAGGGTAAAAGAATAAAAGGCCAGATAATAGGGCAACCCAGCCTCAATGTGACCACCACAGCACATCCAACCCAACCAACCAAACCAACCAAAAATGCTCATAAAACAACTTCCAAATAAATAGCAAAACTAGCCCAAAGACTCAGCAACAAAGCAAATTTTAGAATACACTCCACCAACAATAACCCCCCGGGCTTAGAAGAGCAATAAATGGGGTTATAATCAGATTCCCAAGGATTCCAATCATAGCTCATACACATCAAAATAAAACTCCAAGCAACCATGTACCTAAGAATAGGATGAGAAATAGGGAAATAAAATAACTTACATAATGGTACAAAAAAATAGCAAACAGGCATAATCAAAAACACCATGGAAACACCCCGCAGCAAGAATAAAAAGAGAGCAAAAATGAAAGAGCCAACGAACTAGAAAAATTTAGATTTTAACATAAGTTAAAAACATTTTGTCCAATCTAATCATGCCTTTCAATAACTTGGGCAAATTTCTATCAGTGAAATTGGTGAGACAATCCAAATTGCAACCTTGCTTAGCTAACCTATCAGCACAAGCTTTTCCTTCCCAGTGGACATGAGAAATAGTATAATTAACAAAGATAAGAAGCTGATTAATTTCTCCAACAAGATAAGATAGATCAGGATTATAGAAACTATTAGGCTTCATAAGGTTATGAATATTCTAGTGGAATCCACCTCAATACAAATATTAAAAATACCAAGAAAAATACATAATTTCAAACCATATAAAATAGTAGAAAGCTCTGTAATGACCACAGAGCACTTATCCGAAGGAATGGCAAAAGCCATGATCATGTTCCCTTGATCATCTCTTATAATATCACCACACCCAAAAATAGAGTTATTCACCGATCCATCAACATTAATTTTAATAGTATTAAGGGGAGCTTTGACCCAATAAACCAATTTAGGATCATCCAAAGAGTTGGTAAATTACAGCAAAATACCAAAATTCTGAGCCATAAAATAATAATTCCTAAAATTTTTAGAGGATAAGAGATTTGTAGAGAAAAGTTATTTAAACACTTTTTCTTTAATATTTTGAATAATATGATGATAATCCGTGTGAGTATTATTAAACAAAGATTTATTTCTATCCATCCAAAGATACGACATAATCAGCGAGGGAATAACATTTCTAATATGCTGTTTCAAATTAATGAACCAGTACTCAAGCAAAGTGTTGATAGACATGTGAGGACAGAACTGATTCAATCTGAAAATATCATCAAATTAAAACCATATTTTAACAACAATAGGACCATAAATAAACACATGATGTATATTCTCCATATGATAGCAGCATTGGCACTTAGAAGTTAAAATAAAACCTCTTCTCCTCAAATTATCATCAGTAGGAATATAATATGACTCTCCAAATGAAAATATAAATTTTCTTAGAGATACTTTTATGCCAGACCATAAAAAATGCTTTTTTAACATAGTTCCTATTTCTTACCTCATGGCAAGCATCTTTTAAACTAAACATACCATTATGAGACAGGCCACATAATAACAAATCATCTGAGCTAACATTAATAGGAAAATTTAATATTTTAGAAATAACAGACTCAGGAACAGTGTCAGTAAGTTTATTGTAATCCCAAATGTTGTTAGAGATAAAAGAATCTACTTTAGTAGTGGTAGTGGAATAAGAATTAATATAAGAATCAATAGAATGACCTCCCATACAATTATCTTGACAAATGAAAAGGGAAGCACTACTAAGGCCCCATTTAACATGAGGTTCATCTCTCCACTTGAAACTACATAGCCTTTTCAAAACCCTAGAATCACCATTATTATAATAGCACATAGTAGGGTGCTTGCCAATATAGTACTAAAAATAGCCCAATGACTAAATTTAGAATGAAAATTTAACCATAGTTTAAATGAAAATGCGTAAGATAAGTCCTGCATATTTTTACAACCCATGGCTTTGGCTATATCCAATTTGAAGATAATGCTCCCCTCAGGCACCCTAGCATTCAAATCATGAATGATTTCTTTAGCAAGTAAAATGTTTTCCAAAAGAGATTTAACTTTAACAAAACCTGTTTGATAAGGAGCAATGATTCTAAGAAGTAAGGGGGAGAGGCAATTCATGATTATCTTAGAAGTCAATTTACTAAAAGAGTTATAGAGAGTAATTGGCCTAAAATCTTTCCAATTACTAGCCTCATTTTTCTTGGGAATAAGCAAGATGGATGTACAAGAGAAAAACATAGGCATGTTATTACCAGCAAAAAAATCTAAAACTGCATTGAAAAGATTCGGGCTAATAATTGAAAGTACGTTAAGGATGTTAAGCCCTTATGAACTAGCCTGAGGCTAAGCAGGAGGGGGGGGGCGCAAATTGGTAGTTTTAAAAATTCATGAGCAAAAATGATTTTAAAAATCTTTTTGAATGTTTAAAATAAATGCAATAGCACAGATCAAACACATATTTCACCCAAGTAGTTAATTGCAGTAAAATAAAGTGCAAAAAATAATCAAAAAGAATACACCAGATTTTATAGTGGTTCGATCAACTTAACCTACGTCCACTCCCCGGAGCCTCCCTTCAAGGTATTTCACTAAAATAAAGTGACTCTCCTTTTGCTCCCATAATACGGCAGAGAAGCCTTTACAAAACTCCTTTTCACCAACCCGATGAGGTAGAGAACCCAGACTCCTTTTACTTCCTCCTGAAGCAGGCAAAGAACCTTACCTCCTTTCGCTTCCTCCTAAAGCAGGTAGAGAACCTTAGCTCCTTTCATTTCCTCCCGAAGCAGGTAGAGAACCTTGATCTTCTTCTAGACAATCCTTCCACATAGACACCAAAAGGATAAGAGATGATGACCAGAGAAGATGACTCAGGTCCTTGCTTGGAGCAACTTTTCTAAACACCTCACAAACTCCCCCTCATAAGATCCTCTATCTCTCACTCCCAAGCTCTCTCTCTCCCTCTAAAAAATTTCTCAGGTAAGGAAAGTGGCAAAAGATTTCAACAATTGAACGAAAGAGATCTTAAAAAGGAGGGCTCCAAAATTGCCCTAAATTTCAACTTACCATCAAAGATCATCCAGGATGATCCTTCGATTGTCCTATATGATCACTGTAAATCAGACCCTTTTGGCATGGATGATCTGGTTCTTTTGGATGATTAGAACACATGATTTGTTCTGATCGCCCAAGATGATTTTCTGATCATCCTGGATAATTAGTTGAAAATGGGAATATCATCTAGAAGATTGTTTGGGTCATCCAGGAAAACCATGATGGTTAATTTTAAAATGACTTGACTGTCCATGATGATATTGATATCATCCCGTATGATTAGTTCAAAATTGGGAGTATCGTCCAGAGGATTATTTGAGTCATTCAGGAAAACCATACTGGATGATTTTAAAATGAATTATTATCCAGGATGATATTGATAACATCTGATATGATTAGTTTAAAATTGGGAATATCGTCTAGAGGATTGTTCGGGTCATCCAGGTGAAACTTACTGGATGGTCAGGATTTCTCAGTTATCATCTAGGATAATATGATCGAATCAATCAAACTTTAATTACTTTTCTTAATCACTTGACTAATTTAGGCACGATTGTAATGGATCATCTAGGATGATACACATTTTATCCAGGATGATCAGACTAAAGTACTAAAAATAAAACTTGCTTAATTTAGTCTGGCGGCTGAGTATTTTTGATTTGAGCATATCATCTTGTCTAATGGGAGTATCGTCTAGGGTGATCTGCTTAATTAGACCGACTTAATATGGCTGCCCTAATTAGGGTTTATATTTTCAATTGATCATCTAGAATGATATGACTATCGTCTAGAATGATATGAACAAAATTGGAATAAAAACTTTAACTCTCTAAAACTCTACCCCTGAGTGTGTGTGTGCAAGGTTACTTAGTTAGAAAATCCATTACATTACACTTGACTCAAGAAAGATGAAAAAATACATTGAACCTGAAACACAAATAGACTAACTCGATCTTGTATTGGATTGAATTGCAATTGATCTTGTGAACCTGAAAGGTTAGGCACTCAAATGGAAATAGAAATTTTTGATATCATCAAAATCATAATCTTTGAATCTAGATTTATAACAATCTCCCCTTTTTTTAGGATGGCAAATATTTATTAGTAATTTCAAGTTCAGTAAATAAACAATAAAGCCATGAAAACTAAGGAGTGTAATTTCTATTAGCCAGGCGAATAGTATAAGAACACTGAACATTTGAACATTGATAATTCAAAAATGTATAATGACTTAGAACACAAACTACTCACCCTTTTAACATCTCAAAAAGGGGAAAAATAACACAATAAAATACACATAAAAATAGTATAAGAATATCATGAAAACACAGAAAAAGCAATCAAACTAGTAAAAAGGAGGATCCCACTTAGATGAGGAGGAGGTGGTGGTGGCTGAAATAGACTATTGATGGTGGCAAATTATTCTCTAAACCATACCATGTCCTGGTCGTGCTGCTACTGCTGCTGGGCTACGTAGGCATTGAAATGGTTCACGTCCTCAGCGTGCTGGTGCTCCTGGGCAACTAAGTTGGAGTCAAAGCGTGCCTCCCACTGATCAACCCTGTGCACCAGGTAATCAAGTGGTGATTCTATACAGAGAGGAGCAGGTGCAGGAGGTTCAGGAGCCGCTTATTCCTCTTCTCCCTCAACTCCGACGCTGGGCTCCAGATGAAGTCAAGTACTGTGTAGAACATGGAAGGAGTTGTTAGAGTAGAAGGAAGGTTAGATATCAGTTGGAACGGGATATTGCAGATTATATTTTATCTCAAGAGCATAGGCAATGAGGCATCCTAAGGCTAGATTTGGGCATCTCCTATAACTCGGATCCCTAATGCTAGTGAGGTGTTTGATGTAGCGAAAGAGGAGATCGGTAGCATTAAAATCATCATGGGCCATGATGTAAAATGTAGTCATGGAGAGCAAGGGGGTGATGTGGATGCGGTCCCTAACCTTTGGAATGATATAGGAGCAAAGAACATGTTGGATTGTCCGAGCATCCTTAACTAAGGAAGAGCAGGCATTATCATCGTATGAGGCATTAGTGTTCCTAAGAAAGTGATTTGCGACACTCCAGTAAAAGTCAGGGTCAGAGGATAAAAAATAGAGTTTATTGCCAGTAGTGTATAATTAGAGAATATCATGAAAGTCCTAGGTGGTTAATTCTACAGGGCATCGATTAACATAAGAGTGGAGAGTGGAGTAAGAAGGATCGATGCGATGATTTGCTAAGAAAATGTGGAGAATCTCAGTGCTAAATGGAAATGCAAGAGTCAGAATAAAAGTGAGGGAGGTGTTAGCCAAAAGATCCAGTACCGGATATGTGAGAATGCGTGGATTGATGATTTTGAATTGAGTGATCCCCACATGAAGACAACACTAGAAGGCCGTCTGATCGGTTGCATCAGGAAAGTGGGGATCGATATTCCCCCGGGAGGAACTAGCACTCTGTCGCCTTAATTATTTCCCACCAGCCATGAGAAGAGGATTGAGTAAGGGTATAAAGAAGGTGTGGTGAAATAATGGTGGGAAAATAGAAAATGGCCATACTGTCCAAGACGATCGCAGGATCGTCCAGGACCATAGGAGCAATAATGGCGCCCAGGATGACTGGTCAAAAAGGCACTAGGATTATCTAGGATGATCATATATCATCCAGGATGATTAGACACAGGTGATCGTCACGAGGAGTCAGGCTTGACAACTATTGAGAAAAAGTATCGTCCAGGATGATTAGGTTGATCATCTAGGATGATATGCAATAAACAAATCGGACAGGCCAAATTTGAATCATCCAACTACTGTCATATGGATCATCTTGGATGATGAGGTGTATCGTCCAGGACGATCACCAATAATTGGTGCAGATCAGCCGTTGGATCGAGATGGGGATGATTTGATCAGATCGTCCAGGATGATGTGAGGATCATTTAGGATGATGTGAGGATCAGCTAGGATGATGTGAACAAAAAAGGAAAAATTAAAGGATGGAGAAGAATGATTAGGGAACCCCAAAAAAATAAAAAAAATCATAATTAAAGCAAAGGAAGAAAAACTAAAAATAAATAAACACGAGAAAATAACAACAAAAATCAAAAACGTTTTTTTTAATCGATTTGCTACAGTAAATTAGAATTTTTTCCTTAATTTTTAATTCAAAAGCCAATAAGAAGAATGTTGATGATGCTAAAATCCAGAAAAGTTAGAAAATCAATTTTTATAACTCCTATCTCGGACACTTTATAAGTTCAAATTCCTTTCAAACAAAAGTCTGATTCAGAAGAAAAGAAATTAGATTTTAAAAGAGATCCTTTCAGGCCTCATTCTTAAAAAATATCTGATAAAATAGAATTACAAAGTAAGGAATCAAAAATCATGATTTTAATTCTCATGTTTTTGAAAGTATGAAGTGGCACATGGATTTTTCTAAGACATTTAAGGATCTGAAAGGGAAGAAAGCTTATTTCTTGGTGGGCTCATTTTGGTGCCTCTTTTTCAATTTATTTGGCGCACTTTGGCCATCTTTTAATTTTTGATACACTTTGTGTATCTTTTTATTTTTTGGCGTCATTGCACATCTTTTCATTGTTGGGCCCATTTTATGCCTCTTTTTATTTCTTTTGTAAGCTTGCTTCCTTTTATAAACTCTAAATAATCTTAGTTATGAAATTACCGCCCAAACATAAGAGAAGAAAAAACTCACTCTCTATAGTAATGAGGAGTAATTCATAGATCAAAATCATACTCCATATGATAAGTGCGATCACTTGATTAAGAAAAATATAATAATGATGCAATGCTTTAAAAATACTATTCATATGAGATAGATTACTGTAGGAAGATAAAATAGATCTCTGTTTCAAAAACCAAATTTTCTAATTTTGAAAAAAAAATTTGTCTAAAAGGAACAATACACCATTAAAGGAGTTAGAGGAAGAAAAATAATCATCAATATTTCTTCCCTTTAACTGTTTCAGAGGAGTCAATGACTACTTACAAGCTTTTAAACAAAAATAAGGCAAAAAACTCTCAGTTAGAAACCCAGTTTATCTGCAGTAGCGAGCAGTGATCTGATTCTTGAGGAAATAAACTGTAAATCAAAAACAAGAGGAAAGCATATAAAAAGAAAAAACCAAATCCAATAAGTAAATCAAACAAAATGAAAATTAGTAGGAAAATATAAGATCTAAAAAAGAAACAGTCAATTAAATCAAGCAAAAACCAAAAGAAAAATGAAAAGCAGAAACTTCATAAGTCAGTAATCATCAAATTTATGCATTTATATCAATCACACCCAATCTGGTCGTTAAAATACTGAATGAGTCAAATGCCAGTGGTTTAGTAAAGATGTCAGCCAGTTGGTTTTTAGTTGCTACATGGTGTAACTCAATGTCCCCTTTTATAACATGGTCCCTAATAAAGTGATGCATTATATCAATGTGTTTGATTCTTGAATGTTGGATAGGATTCTTGGAGATACAAATGGAGCTAGTGTTATCACATAGAACTAAAATTGTGCCAATAGGAAATCCTAAATCCAGAACTTGTTGCTTCAACCAAAGGACTTGGCCCACACAACTTCCTAAGGCAATATACTCAGCTTCAACAGTGGAGAATACAATAGAGTTTTATTTTCTACTAGACCAGGAGACTAAAGACTATCCTATAAATTGGCAAGTTTCAAAAGTGCTTTTTTTATCCACCCTACACCCTGCAAAATCAGAATAAGAATATTTGATAATCTCAAAAGAAGTGTTGTGTCTAGGATACCAGATTCTTAAGTTTGAAGTCCCTAAGAGATATCTAAGATTTCTCTTAACTGCAGTAAGCTGGGATTATTTAGGATCAACTTGAAATCTAGCACAAAGATAAACACTAAATATTATATTAGGTCAGCTAGCAGTCAAATAAAGTAGTGAACCAATGATTCCTCTGTACTTCTTTTGATCAACATATTTTCTATTCGAACCTTTATCTAACTGAACAGTAGAGCTCATGGGAGTGTTTATTTGCATGCCTTTATCTATTTCATTTTGTTCAAGATGTCCTTAATGTACTTTAATGGGTTGATAAAAGTTTCATCATCCATTTGCCTTATGTTAAATCCTAAAAAGTAGTACAATTCTCCCATCATACTCATCTCAAACTCTTTACTCATTGTCTTCGAAAATCATCACATAAATTTTTATCATAAACTCCAAAAAGTATATCATTAACATAGATCTAGATAATGAGTAGATCATCTCCTACTTTTCTCAGAAAAAGGGTGGTGTCTACGCTCCCCTTAACCAACTCTCTTTCTTGTAGGAATGTGCTAAGCCTCTCATATCAAGCTCTGGGTGCCTATTTCAATCTATATAAGGCCTTTTTTTAATTTGTAAATATGATTTGAATATTGGAAACTCTCAAAACCTTAGGGTTGCTCTACTAAGACATCTTCCTTTATTACCCCATTTAAAAAGGGACTCTTGACATCCATTTGAAAAAGCTTAAATCCCTTATAACAGGCAAATGCTAGTAGTACTCTAATGGCTTCCAATCTAGCTATAGGGGTAAAGGTCTCCTCAAAATCAATACCTTCTATTTGGTTGTACCCCTTAGCCACCAATCTTGCCTTATTCCTAAGCACCACACCAGAATTATTCATTTTATTCTTAAAGACCCATTTGGTTCCTACTACACTTTGATTCTTAGGTCTTTCTACTAACTCACAAATATCATTCCTCACAAATTAGTTAAGTTCTTCTTGCATAGCTAAGATCCAAAATTTATCAGAAATGGCATGATTGATGTTGGTGGGTTTAGTCATTGAGATAAAGTCAGAATGGTTTACATCCTTTCTAAGTCCATGCCTAGTTCTAACACCTTCAGAAGGGTCTCCTAAGATCAGTTCTTTAGGATGACTCAAAGAATATCTCCAATATCTAAGCAATGAGTTTTGAGATTCTACCCTTTCCTCTAGGTTTGCATTTTCTACTCCTTGGGTAATCTCTCCTACTTCCTCAACTCTAGACTCCATAGGATTAAATTCATCAAATACCACATGATTAGTCTCTTCCACCACCAATGTCCTCTTATTAAACACCCTAAAGGATTTCCCCACACTTGAATATCCTAAGAACACTCCTTCATTATATTTTGGGTCAAAGTTTCCTAAGGATTATTTCCCATTGTTAAGAATGAAAACCTTACAGCCAAAGACATGGAGGAGGGATAGATTTGGAGTTCTACCCTTAATGATCTCAAAGGGTGTCTTATTTAGACTGGACCTAACATTCAGTTATTTAAAACATAACAGGCTGTGTTCACCGCTTCTACCCAAAAATATTTTAGAAGTGAATACTCAACAAGCATGGCTCTAGCATCTTCCACTAAGGTCATATTCTTTCTTTCAGCTATCCTGTTCTGCTGAGGGGTCCTAGGAGCTAAAAAGTTGTGGCTAATCCCTTGCTCCTCACAAAAAGTTCCAAATCTCATATTTTTAAACTCTGCACCATGATCACTATGAATGTTCAAGATCTCACAATCTAACTTCTTCTGAATCCAAGTGGAGAAGGTTTTAAATTCATCAAATGACTTAGTTTTATGTGACAGAAATCTAATCCAAGTGAACCTTGAGTAGTCATCAATAATCATAAATCCATATACTTTTCCCCCTAAGCTGGCAGTGCTAATGGGTCCAAATAAATCCATGTGAAGGACTTCTAAAGGTCTAGAGGTGTTGATGTCCTTAGTTGAGTGGAAAGAGGAATAGACTTATTTCCCTTACTAACAGGCATCACACAGGTGGTCCTTAGTGAACTTAAGCTTGGGGACACCTTTAACTAGGTCATTTTGGGTGACTCTTCTAAGGGTTTTCATTCTGGCATGACATAACCTCCTGTGCCACAGCTAAGACACATCAGCAGTAGTTTTTAAGCAAAATAAAACAGGTCATTCAATATTATTTAAATCAAGCATGTAGACGTTCTTGATCCTTTTTCCCTACAAAATAGTGTTATTATTTAAGCTGATAATGCAAGTGTTTGCCAGGAACTTGATCCTGAACCCTTTGTCACAGAGTTAACTGATGCTGAGTAGATTGTGTTTCAATCCATCTACAAGTAAAACATTTTCAATCAAAAGGTTCTTGGAGTTTTCGATTATACCTGCCCCCACCACTTTCCTAGTGGTGTTATTTCCAAGAGTGACCTTGCCTCCAGTCCTAGCCTCCAGTAAAATAAATTAATTTACATCTCCAGTCATATGCCTTGAGCATTTGCTGTTCAGGTACCACATGCTCCCATAAGGTCTTACCTGAGAGCAACCCTATAAAATCATCAAATGTTGGATTTAGGAACCCAAATATGTTTGGGTTCCTTCTTATGAAAATAAGAATGCAATGCATGTATGCTATACTATGAATCATGCAATTTGGGCCTCCACACCCAACATGTACTATGGTGAATAGTGCTGGAGTGGGAGATATGTCCTAACATGCCACAAAAGAAACATCTAACGCTAGGAAAAGGGTTAAGTAATCTATGTGGGTGATAGTGCCTCTTCCTAGGTTTGGATGAAACATGCTTTAACGATTTTGAATGAGATTCTTCAACTGATGGAGGTTTTTAAAATTGTGCAAATGTAGGAGATATTTCATTAATCTCAAATATATTAATTTTTATACTTAAAAATTCATTTTCTATTTTGAGACTTGTAATTTCTAGTTTCAATGTTTACTCACTACTATCTAAATCACATTACATGGTGTCTAGTTCTTTAAAAGCTCTTTCTAAATCAACATGCAATGCTTTCAATAAATTATGCTCAATAATTAATTCAGAATGCTTTTTTATTTAACTCATCAAATTCATCAAGTAATGACATGTGATTGCTATCAAGGGTAGAATGATCCTTATGCAACACTTCATGCTCTTTTTATAGGTTCAAAAATTCCAATTCCAGGCTAGCATGAGTTTTCTTAAGTTTCCTATATTATGAATGAATTTTCTAAGAAATATCAAATAATTAATCGTAGGTTAGGTCACATACCTCTTCTTGTTCAGACTGACCAGGATGATCATCCGCCATCAAACACAAGTTTGCAGTCTCTTCTTCAGCTTTAGTCTCAGAGGAGTCAGATGCAGAATTCACCCAGAACACCATTTTAATCTACTCCTTATCCTTCCTAAACTTGAGTTTCTCCTCACCCTTCTCCTTGCTTGGGTGAGCCTTAACTGTAGGACAATCAGTTTTTATATATCCTGGCTTCCTGTATTCAAAATAAACTGTATCAGAAGAACTTTTAGAATTTTTACTAGACTTACTTTTGTTTCATTTCTGATAGTTCTTGTGTTTCTTCTTTAGAAAGCTTTTGAATTGCCTAGTGATTAAGTCAATATCATCGCTTTCAGACCTGGAAGAATTAGTCTCCGTATCATTGGCCTTCAGCGCCATAGTTTTCTCTCTCTTTTTCTCACCTACATAAAGCTATATTTCATTCACTCCTTGCTCGTAAGCAATGAGTGATCCATGCATATTATCAATCGAATAAGCATTCAAATCCTTAGATTTAGTTATCGCAGTTATCTTGGCATCATAAGAAGAAGGAAAATATCTCAAAATCTTATTAACTTTCTCATATATAGTGAGCTCTCTTCCTAAGGCATGCAGGGAGGTGACAATTTGAGTGAACCTAGTATACATTTCATATATGGACTCACTAGATTTCATGTGAAAGAGTTTGTACTCATGAAGTAGGATGTTCAACCTAGACTGTTTAACTTTATATATGCTTTTATAAGTGATACACAATCTATCCCAGATTTCTTTACCAGTCATGCAAGTAGAGACACAAATGTAATCCTCATATTTTAAAGCACAGAAAAAATAGTTTAAGCATTTTGCATTCAGTTGGGCTAAGTTACGATCATCAAATGTCCATTTAGTAGTAGGAAGTTCAGTTTTAACGCCATCAACAATTCTAAAAGGTGCATACTATCCATCTTTAATAAGCATCCACATGCGATAATCTATAGATTGTAAAAACAATGACATGTGAGTTTTCCAAAAATTAAAAGGTATGTTATTAAATAAGGGTGGTCTAATAAAGGAACACCTTCTGCTGTGTTTTTATTTCTAAAGTTAGCCATGGATCAAATGCAAAAGTTTTTCAAAACTTGATTTTTTAAATCCCTCTCTGATATCACTTGAAAGTTCGTTAGGGATGTTAAGCCCTTATGAACTAGTCCGAGGCTAACCAAGAGCGGGGGTGAATTGGTAGTTTTAAAAATTAATAAGCAAAAATGATTTTGAAAAACTGTTTGAATATTTTAAAATAAATACAATAGCATAGATCAAACATAGATTTTACCCAAGTACTTTATTATAGTAAAATAAAGTATGAAAAATAATCAAAAAGAACACACCAGATTTTATAGTGGTTTGGTCAACTTGACCTACGTTCACTCCCTTGAGCCTCCCCTCTAGGTATTGTACTAAAATAAAGTGACTCTCCTTCTGGTCCCACAGTAAGGCAGAGAAGCCTTTACAAAACTCCTTTTCACCAACCCAGGTGTGGCAGAGAACCCGAACTCCTTTTTCTTCCTCCTGAAGTAGGTAGAGAACCTTACCTCCATTTGCTTCCTCCTGAAGTAGGTAGAGAACCTTAGCTCCTTTCGCTTCCTCCTGAAGCAGGCATAGAACCTTGATCTTCTTGCAAATGATCCTTCCACAGAGACACCAAAAGGACAACAGATGGCAACTAGAGAAGAAGACTTAGATCCTTACTTAGAGTAACCTTTATGAACACCTCACAAACTCTCCCTCATAAGATTCTATCTCTCTCTGCCAAGCTCTCCCTCTCCCTCTCCAGAATTTCTTAGGTAAGGAAAGTGGTAAAACATTTCAACAGTTGAATGAAAGAGATTTTAAAAAGGAGGGCTCAAAATTTGCCCTAAATTTCAACTTGCTGTCAAAGATCATCCTGTACGATCAATGTAAATCAGAACCTTTTGGCCTGGACGATCTTGTTCTTCTGGATGATTAGAAGACATGATTTGTTCTGATCTTCTGGGATGATTTTGTGATCGTCCTAGATGATTAGTTTAAAATGGGAATATCATCTAGAAGATTATTCAGGTCGTCTAGAAAAACCAAGCTGGATAATTTTAAAATGACTTGATCTTTCAGGATGATATTGATATTGTCCTATACGATTAGTTCAAAATCGAGAATATCATCCAGAGGATTATTCGGGTCATCCAGGAAAACCATGCTGGATGATTTCAAAATGACTTTATTGTCTAGGACGATGTTGATATCATCTCGTATAATTAGTTCAAAATCGAGAATATCGTCCAGAGGATTGTTCGGGTCATCCAGGTGAAACTTACTAGACGGTCAGGATTTCTCATTAATTATCCAGGATGATATGATCGAATCAATCAAACCTTAATTACTTTCATTAATCACTTAACTAATTTAGGCATGATTGTAATGGATCGTCCATGATGATATACGTATTGTCTAGGACGATCTGAACAAAGTACTAAAAATAAAACTTACGTAACTTAGTCTGGCAACTTAGTATTTCTGATTTGAGCATATCATCCTGACGATAGGAGTATCGTCCAGGATGATCTGCTTAATCAGACCAACTTAACATGACTATACAAATTAGGATTTTTATTTTTAATGGATCGTCCACGATGATATGAACAAAATTTGAACAAAAATAATAACACTCTAAAAATCTCCCCCTGAGTGTGTGTGTGCAAGGTTACTTATTTAGAGAATCCATTATAGTACACTTGACTAAAGAAAGATGAAAAAATATATTGAACCTAAAACACAAACAGATTGACTCGATCTTGAGCTGGCTTGAATTGCAATTGATCTTGTGAACATAAAAAGTTAGGCACTCAAATAGAAATAAAAATGTTTGTTATCATCAAAATCATAATCCTTGAATCCATATTCGCAACAATAATGTCCCAAGCATTTTGAAAATATTTAGCTGTATACCCATCTAGGCCAGCAACAGACTCAGCGTTCATCTCAAAAATAGTCTTCATAATGTCTTTTAAAGTATGATATCTATTAAGATCCATGTTAACATCATCATTAATAAAATGAGAAATAATACTAGGATTATTAATATGAACATGAGAGAAATTTTGATTAATAACCTTTTAAAGTACTCTACCCCATTACTAGCAATCTCTTCAGGATCTTCAGCAAAAGAACCATTAATGCGAGCAATTTTATGAATCCAATTTATGGCTTTATTTCTCTTAACTAAAGCATGAAAATACTTAGTGTTATTTTCCCCTTCAATGAGATGCTTATAAGACACTTTTTGTTTTTAATATGCTTCCTTTTGAGCTTGTGAGTTAAAAGGAGAATATTTGGCATATTGAAGAAGTGTCAAGTTTTCATTAGAAGGATGATGTTGATAAGTATTCTCGCAAGAGTTAACTATCTTCTCAGCATTGTAAATGTTAGAGAAAATATTTTTATAAACATTTTGATTCCACCAAGTAATTTTATACTTTAATCTTTTCAACTTAAGCCACAATCTATTCAAACCAAAAATGGAATTATCCTAGTGCAGGGGAGCTTGCTAATTTTCTTGGATCATATTAATGAAAGAATCATCAAGGAGCCACATGTTTTGAAATCTAAAGTTAGAAACAGAGCTATCAAGTCTCAAATTAATGGTAATAAGCATAGGGGAATGATCAGAAAGAGTTCTACTAAGGTGTTCAACATGAGTTTAAGTAAAGTAATAAATCTAACTATCATTAAATAGTACATGGACCAAACACTGCCAAAGCTTACCATGATTCTATGTGAAAGTGCTACACGTATAGCCAATATCAATAAGGTTATAATCTAATATCATGTTATTAAAATCCTCCATAGATTGAAAAGTTAGGTTAGACCCCCAAGACTTTCAGCAGGGTTGGAAATAGTATTTAAGTCGCCACCCACTAACCAGGGTGAATTCCCAACACTATAAAATTGAATAAGCTGATCCCATAAAGTCCTTCTGATAATATGAGAAGAGGCCGCATAAATAAAGGAAGTAAACCATTTATAATGCTTAAAATTAATACTACAACGAATCACTTCACAAAAATCACCAACAACATCAATAATTGTAGGATCCTTCCAAAGAACCCAAATCTTGTTAGAACTATTAGCCACAACATGATTAAAACCCAAAATTCTAGCAAGATTATCTAGCTTCATATGGGATATAAGAGGCTCAATCAAAATAAGCAAAGAGATATTATGAATACGACATAAATTATTAACTCTAATTATAGTTGAAGGATAACCAATGCCCCTAACATTCAAAATAAAAGACTTAAAACTTAGAGTGAAGATGAGAAGTTTGAGATCATGTGCTTCTCGGGGATTGAACTGCAATTTTTTTATTTTTCTTGTTCTTTCTAGATTGCACATGAGTATAGTCACTATCCTCATCATCCACACCTTTAGTAACACTATCTAAATGTTCATTAACATTAATAAAAACATTTGAAACATTAATTTGAGGTAGTATTTGAGAGTCCTTACAGCCCTTTCCCAAATTAGTAGCATGATTAAATGTATCAACCTCATTATCCTCATGAGCCAATTCTCCTTCTTCCAAGTTCTGCACCCTAATTATCTATCCATTAGTATTAGCATTTGTACTAGCATTATTAACATTACCATTATTTTTCAAAATTAAATCAAATTTAGATAGATTCTTGTTAGTAAAACACGGTAATTACAAACAAGCTAAAGTGTTGTTGTGCTCCACACCATAACATCAAATTATTCATCAATATTGATCAGATCAAAAGTTTCCTAGCATTGCTGAATTAAACCAGTTGTATTAGGAACTTCTTCCACTTGATGAGCCATTCCTCCCACGTCGCAAATCTCATTCCCAGGATTGCTTTCTAATGTCAAACAGCGATCTTGTTTCACGTTATCCTCTAAGAAGGAATAGGAGAATCAACTTTCCCTTTCCCTTTAGCCTCCTTAGTAGACACTTTTTGCATACGAAGGTTGGTATGCAAATGAAAATATTCCACTTTACTATAACCATACATTCTATAATGATTACAAAAAATTGGAAAGTTTTCAAATTCAACTTTTTAAAGATACCACAATGCTCAGGCCCAAGCCAAATATCTTTGGGATGCTTCTTGGAGACATCCATTTTAACCAAAATCTGCTTGATAGATGGCCTTGAAATAGACATCATAGCCTGATATGTTTGAAGAGGTTTACAAAAAATCATTCCTGAAGTAAATAAGATTTTATTATTAAACAAATGCAATCACAAGTTAGGAAAGACACCCACACGGGGGCTATAGGTGACTCTTCCTTAACATCAAATGAAGGAGTCTATTTTAGTAAGCGTATTTGGAACCCTTGAATGTAATAAGATCTAAGGGAAAATATTCTATTATAATCCAAATCCTTAGAAAGTTGGATGGCTTTATGCCATAGATCCAAAAGGCCAATGGAAAAGTAAATAAATAATTTTAGCTTAACAAAAAGTTATGAATAATGTCTAGATTATGCCGACGAAGCATAAAATTTCCAAGCAAAGTGAACTCAAAAGTTGCAGCAAGTTTAAAAATCACATATACATAAAAAACTAAAGCCTGGAGTCCCTTGAAGGTCTTGTGAACAAAATCCAACTTAGATGACAAAATAGATGAGTTACCCACAACCACTTCTTTAAAAGAGCAAGAAGAAGATTTGGAAGGATCGACAGGCATGCAAGAAGTCCAAGGGTTCGATGGCAACAGAGTCACCATTGAATAAAAACCAAAAGGAAAAAAGAAAATGAGCTGGATGAAATGACAAAGCAGCAAAATGGATGAAAGGATGATTAATAAAATTTAAAGAACCAGTACAACAATCCTCCATAGAAAATAGAGGAAGGAGGAGATAGAGGAAACCATATATCACCCAAAAATCACCAGAGCTCTTAACACATGATGAGGCCATGTTGAAATATATGTAGAGTTCATTTAAGTCAAGTTTAGGTTTAAAGTAAATTTGGTAAACCATGTTCCACCAATGATTCAATCAAGTTTATACTTGGATGGTTTAATGTTTGAATGGTTTAAGAAGCTTTGGCATGGTTTAGGTTGACTCATATGCATGATTGAAGGTCTATGGGTCGAATAGATCCTAAATGGTTAAAGTGACTAATAATGGCCAACTTAGCTCATTCAAAGGCTCAATTGGGTCTATGCCTGATCAGTGATGTTTATAAGATACCTAGGGGTTAAGCTTAGGATTTGGGTTGAAGTTTATACTATACTTCATGCATATAGAGAGATTTAGGGTTTTAAGGATCTATTTGGTCAAACTTTGACAACCATGGTCAACCATAAATCCAAATGGCTTCAAATCATTGCAAGGATCATTATGAAGATTATTTCATGAGTTCCAAAGGTTTAGAAGATGTTTAAACCAAGATACTATGTTAAGTGGCATGAATGGTAAATATTTTAAGGTTTTGGGGAAAAAACAAGCTTTGAGATTTATGGTTTAGAAGGACATGGAGGCCTTCAAAATGATTAAGTATACTATAGGTATATCTAATCAATATGTGAATGACCAAACATAGTTCTTATGGCTTTACCTTGGGTTTTAATCCAATTGAAAATCTCTCTGAAAAAGGAAAAAGTCTAAAGGCGTTAGGGTTTGAATTTTGACAAAAAATTTTTATCATAAATTTTAAACTTGAATAAAATTGAATAATTGAAATTAATTAAAGAATTGAAGATGATTGAATGATTGAAAGATTTGATTTTGATTGAACATGATTAAAAAGGTTTATTTAGCTTTATTTCATTGATTAAATTGATGTTTAATGATTGAATCACTATAACTTAACATTATTAACTAGATTGAGTTTAATGGTTAAAATTTGAATTGAGTGATTGAATAAAAATTTGTGATTTAAAACCGTAAATGAAAGTGACATTTAAAGAATTAACCTTATAAAAAAAGTGGTCAATAGGTGAATTTTTTGTTTGTAAGAATTTGATATAGAAATACTTAAAAGAAAGAGGACTAAGAACCAGGTGACTGATCATTTGAGCATTCAGTGAGTCTTCTGAGCATTCATTGAGTTATTTTATTTTAGAGAAAGCTTGAAGAGAGAGCTTTGGGCTAGGGAGAGAAAGGGTGGAGTTTGTAAGAGAGGGAGAAGGTCCTCGTGGGCTTTAAGGGAGTGTGAAAGGGGGTTCTCACATGGTTGCTCCGGCAAAATTGCACATAAGTTCCTCTAAGAGTCAAGGTTTGTCTTGACGAAGCTTTGGGAAGAAGACCACTTTGGTGTCAAAAGACCTAGCTACTCCACCACACTAGGGAAGTTGAAACTAATTCCAAGTTCTCTGCCTCTCCAGGAGGGTGAAAAGGAGGCAAAGTTCTCTGCATCACCAGGAGGGTGAAAAGGAGTTTAAATTCTATGCCTCACTAAAAGGGTGAAAAGGAGTCAATGTTCTCTGCCTGTGGAATGAGTACAGTCCTCTGCCGCACCAGGTTCGTGTAAGAGAGTTTATAAAGGATTCTCCACCTAGCTAAGGGAGCTAAAGGAGAGTCACTAAAGAGTTTAGTGCAATACCTGGAGAGGAGGACTCTGGGGAGTAGACGTAGGTCATGGGTTGATCGAACTGCTATAAATCTCTGGTGTGTTTGCTCTGATTTTTACTTTTGCACTTTATTTTCTCTCATTTTATTTTCTTTGATAACTTCTTGATGAAAATATGATATTAATAATTTGTTGTGATAAATAGAATATAATCACCATCTTTATAATTCTTTATAAATTAATTAGCTTCCACTTCAAAGTGAAAGTATTACTTTCGAATTACTGGGCCTTAGGGAAAGTTTATTGAGGTCTTACAACCTTCATGAACTATGAAGTGGTATCAGAGCTGTACTCAAAATAGTGTTTTAGAAAACCTTGAAGAAACTGATTAATGACATAATTAATTTAGAAATAGGAATACTGCAAAAAGGTTATTCAATAACCCATCCACCATTGTTTGAAAATATTCCTTTTGGTTTTTGGAAATTTTGCATGTCTACGTTTTTATAATCTATTGATTTTAGAATGTGACATATGATTCAAATTAGTTATTCTGCACCATCACGTATCATCGATGGAGTCAAAATAAGCATTCCTTTTATTGAATAGAGTAGAGAAGAAAAAATTTATGCTTAATTGAATGCTAAATTTTTAAATAATTTTTTCGTGCTTTAACTTCTAAAGATTATATGATTGTTTCTACCTTATCACTAGCAAGGAAGTTTCTGATAAACAATGCATTATATATAAAGGTAGTGGTGAAGTCAAACAATCTAGATTAAACATATTATTGCATGTTTATGAACTTTTTCACATAAAACCTTCTGAGACTATCTTAGACATGTATACTAGGTTTACTTAGATTATGACATTATTGCATGCTTTAGGTAGAGAACTTTCAAACTTATAAAAGGTCAACAAAATTCTACGTTGTCTACTTGATAAATTTGATGCCAAAGTCACTACTATATGTGAATCAAAAGACTTGAATGCTTATTCTATTGATAATTCGATCGGCTCACTCATTGCCTATGAGAAAGTGTGAGTCAAAGACTTTTGGATGCAGGAGATGAAAAGGTTATTATGCTAAAAGCAAAAGACAGAAAAAGATGGCTTAAGAAATGATGAGAATGAAAAGATGGCATTAATAACAAGCTAATTCAAAAGTCTGTTGAAGCACACGCACAAGCATGAATAAAAGTGGGAGCAAAGATAAAAATGATAAATATGATAAACTTGCTTCTAACATTATTTATTTTGGGTGTAGGAAACTAAAACATTTTAAAAATGAATGCCCCAATCTTAAGAAACACCCTGTAAAGAAAAAGGGTGAGGATAAGCTAATTGCAATATGGGGAAATGAAAAGAAACAAAAGACCTCTTGGGCAGAATTTGCTTTTGACTCATCCGAAAAGGAGAAAGATGATGATGTAACAAACTAGATCATATTTTATGATCAATATAGACGATATTTGGTCGTCCTATGATTCATCCTTGATGAACTACATTTCAGTTGAACTAATCATATTATATGATTGGTCATTTGTACTGATAATCATATAGTATAAACAAGCAAATTTGAACTGATCATACTGTACTAACTGGTGATCGTACAGTACTAACATGTCAAATTCTGTACATCATACTGGATGTTCTTGCGATCATACTTTATAATCATTAACAGTTAAATTAAATTTTTATGATTTTTTGAAGCCCTCTATTTATGCTTTCTCATAAGACTTTGTAAGAATCTTTTGAGCATTTATTGAGTTATTTTCTTCTAGAGAAAGCTTGAAGAGAGAGCTTTGGGCTAGGGAGAGCAAGGGTAGAGTTTGTAAGAGAGGGAGAAGATCCTTGGGGGCTTCAAGGGAGTGTGACAGTGGGTTTTCACAGAAATGCTCCGGTGAACTTGCACCTGAGTTCCTCCAAGAGTGAAGATTTTTCTTGAAGGAAGCATTGGGAAGAAGACCTCTTTGGTGTCAAAAGACCCGACTACTCCGCTATACTAAGGAAGGTGAAAGTTTCCAGGTTCTTTGCCTCCCCAAGATGGTGAAAAGGATTCAAGGTTCTTTGCCTCATAATGAGGGTGAAATGGAGTCCAGGTTCTCTACCTCACCAGGAGGGTGAAAAGGAGTCAAGGTTCTCTACCTGTAAAAAGGAGTACGATCCTCTATCACACTAAGTTGGTGGAAGAGAGTTTCTAAGGGCTTCTCCGCCTAGATGAGGGAGCTAAAGGAGAGTCACTAAAGAGTTTAGTACAATTCATGGAAAGGAGGACTCTGAGGAGTGGACATAGATCATAGGTTGATTAAACTACTATAAATCTCTGGTGTGTTTGTTCTGTTTTTACTTTCGCACTTTATTTTCTCACATTTTATTTTCTGTGATAACTGCTTGGTGAAAAATTAATATTAATATTTTATTGTGACAACTAGAATATAATCACCATCTTTGTAATTATTTATAAATTAATTAGCTTCTGCATCAATGTGAAAGTATTGCTTTTGAATTAGTATCTCTTAGGGATAGTTCATTGAGGTCTTACAACCTTCACAAACATTCAGTTAAGCATCGAGGCAGTCTCACAGTAAAGAAGGCTATGATTTTAATTCTGAAGGTGAGCACCGCAACACTACATGTCCCTAGCATCGTAGTGTTAGTACTCATGTTGAAAAGTTTGATTAAGCATTATAGCGCTACTCAAGATTTCACCATAATGTTGTCCAATTTATTAATATGGCTTAGGGATAAATTTCATTTTCCATTTGCATCATGTGCCTTTAAAATTCTAGAGTTTTCTTGCATTATTGTCTTAGGCTTCTTATTTTATCTTTCTTTGTACAATGACCCCAAAAATCTTTAAGGGTAGGAAGAGATCTGGTTCCACCGCTTAGATGCATATAGGTTTGTAAGTGCTACTAGTAAAGAGTGGTATAATAATTTAGTGGGGAAGTCCATCATTCAGAATGGAGGATTTGATAAACCTTGGGAGAAGGGGGGGGGGGGGGGGGGGGGGGGGGGGGGGGGGGGGGGGAGGTGGTTATCTAGGTTTAGGTTGTAGAGCATAATTGGGATTTCCTTATCATCCAACCTCATCCAACTAATGCTTATATCATCCTAGAATTCTTCACTAACATAAAGGATCCCCATAATGAATGTATTTTTGTGCATAGTAAGTGGGTCCATTTTACTCTTATGTCTATCAATCAAATCTTCTAAACTCCTAACTTTCAATTTGATGGTGATGAGTACAAAACTTTTGTACTACTACTACAAACTAAAACAAAATAATTAGGTTCCTAATAAGGAGAGATTTTGACACCTAGTGAAAGATGAGAGTGGATAAAATAATAAACTTTTCTTCTTTTGCACTCACCCAAGAATCTAAAGCTTGACATTACTTTATTTCTGTAAAGCTTATGTCGAGCAAAAATATTAGTGAGGTGACTAAGGATAGTGTTATTTTAAATTATTATATTAAAAAAGAAATGACTATGGATTTTTGTAAATTTATGTTCTAGTCAATCTAGTCTATGCTTAGGGGGTCTACTTATGTTGGTTTAGGGTATCCCAATCTTATCTGTGATTTGGCCAACCTACCCAAAGAATACCATAGTGTGGTAGTGATCCAAGGATGCTAGGAGATTAGGTAGAGGCTCTCTGAGCTAGAGTTGATTGAATGGAGATGTTTTATGATCACTTCGATCAATAATTGATTAGCCTAGAACAAGGGATGTACTCATTCTAGGACCATATTATACTCCAGCACAAAAGACAATATCAATACCAAGACGACTATAATTTAGCTATGGTAGGAATGTTTAAATGTTGGGAGATGGGCTCCCATGATCAGTGAAATTTCTTCCCTAGGCCACCCCCCATTGAAATGTATTAAGGGGAAGGACCTTTGGTAGAAAGAAGAAGAAGAAGATGAGGAGGACGTGTAGGGAGAGCCATCCCCCATTGAAATGTTTGGAAGATTATATTAGTGTGGATCAAAGTGGAGTTGTGTAAAGGAACTGTATCTTAATTCTAGGTTATTTCTAAATCTTATTTTACATTATTTATCTTATGTCTTAAGCTTGTCACTTGTTATTTTTTCAGTGAAATGAAATATTTGTATTGTGTGACATCACCACAATATGTAGCCAAACCTTTACTCTAAATTTATAATTATTTGAAAGGCATGAATTTACGATTATTTACATTTAATCATTAAAATATTCAAATTGTTTTTAATTTCTCCATACTTCAATTACTTTATGTATAGGTCATATATAAAATAAAAACCTAGTTTTATCTGGTGCCTTGATGGAGGAATAGAAGAACAACTTTAGATTTTAAAATGTTGTCCAACAATAACATAGACATATGGTGGTTAGGATTTTGTGGCCTTAAGGAGATAGAAGAACTGTGGTTAGGAGTGATCATAGCTAAAGCACTATTAAGCTCAATAGAGATGGGGAGTACTTATGCTCTGATCATAAGCAACAATAGTTAGAAAACCACTCTAAATCCATCATATACTTTTAAATATCATAGGTTCAAAACTTTTAAAAATTGTGAATTTACTTTTGTATTTGCAATTTTTTTAACTTAATTTGTACCACCTTTTTAAATCATCAGGCAAGATAACTTTAGCAATTCAATACGCAGTACTAATGTAAAGTTAAGAATTTCTAGCTTTTTTCCATTTGGATCGACACTTTTCTTATCATTATATATTTAACATGACACATGCACTTGCGTTACACAGGGCAATGCAAACAAAAATATATTGTTATTAGGGGCATAGACAAAAGTGTTTCTGTCAAATAATGATAAAATTGATTTTTGCCTTGCGTAACCTTCATTTTTTTGTACCACTATTTTATTTATTTACATGATTTTATGGATTCTTTATATATAATGACAATGAATATTTTGTTTAATCACTTATATGATAAAATGGTTTGAATGTTCAAGTCAAGTTATACTTAATATTAAATACATGTTCTTATTAAAATTATTAAGTAGAAAAAACTTGAACACTTTTTATTTTCACTATCATCTTCGAAATATTGTATTGGGTTGAAATCTCTTGTTTTTATTAAAAAAATGAAAAAAAAAATTATGTTAGCTTGTTTTATTCTTCAGTTAAAAAATTTTGCTTTTCCAGGTTTTAAATCTCATATAGCTCACCTCCAACACCCTCCCACCCCCCCCCCCCCCCCCCCCCCCCCCCCCCCTCCCTCGTGCTTTAGCACGTCATACATTTCATTAAGGATAATTATGTGTGTATAATATTTCTTAGCCTACAGTTCTTATATGCATGTGTCATCTTAATATGGACTGTGTGATTAGTTAAGTAGCTCTAGTTGTATACAAAATGAAATATCTCATTCTCCTCCATACATCAATTTTATTTTATTTTATTTTATTTTTTTTTGGGGGGGGGGGGGGGGGGGGGGGGGGGAGGAACCCTCTGTTGGGCTTACATGTTAATACCAAAAAAGGAGTACAAGGTCCTTAAAGGGACCTCCAGCCCACTACTGCTCAGGAGAGCTACAGAAAAAGTTAAAAAAATTCCTAAGAGCCAGAGTTCCCTACTAAGCACAAGTACACGACTACCTAATAACATTCTAGGAAAAGTAAAAATAAGGAGATCACCATCAACCTTGTCAACCCAGCTCCCCAGCTCAATCCGCACCCTGCACAAAACGAGACGAAGTCTCCAAAAACGTGAAAGAAGGCCTGCAAGGATGCTGAACAAAAAGATTAAAAGCCAAAATATCCTAAGAAAGTAATTACGGGTAGCAGAAAGTAAAGCAAAAAGCCAAAGCAAACAAGATATGTTGTGAATCTTGTGGCAAAATATATGGTGGCTCCAAGTATAGTCCTTAAAACAAAGATCATTCCAGGTATTAACAAGGATAAGGCAATTAATGTGAACCAAATCCAAAGTGAGGAGATGATGCCTGTAGCAAAAAAAAATTAGCCACGTCAGCAGAATTAGTAAAATAGCTCAGCATAGAGTCACAAGAAGAGCACCACAGCTCAGGCAACCAAAGACCAGCAGACTGAATGATAGAACCATCAAGGCAGAAGAAAAAAAGAACAGAAACCACGATCAACAACAGCAGAAAAACATCAAGACAGGCCAAATAACCAAAAACACTTAACCACGGCAGGCCAGCAATAGAGAATGAAAACACCACCAGAAGAAAAAACCCAAAGACCACAAGAGAGAAAAATTGAATAACTGCCAGACGAAACACAACCCAGGAAACAGAACCCAGCAGGCCAAAATTAATTGCAGCGAATATAGGGAAGCCCCAAACGATCAAGTCTCATCACACCATGGATTAACTTGGGGAGAGTAAACCTGTTATACTCAACAAATTCAGTCAAATTACAACCAGTTTTAGCCAAATAGTCGGCCGCAGCATTACCTTCTCTCAGAATATGTGAAATATTGTAGGTAATGCTAGAGAGCAATTGTCTAATATCCCTTAACATATAAAAATAAGCGGGATTGGAAGAAGTGTAATTCTTAATGTACTGAATCAGAATTAAAGCATCAACCTCAATCCAAACCTTAGTGATACCAAGAGATAAACAGAGCTGAATCCCAAACAGAAGACCCTCAATCTCAGCGTGGATAGCAGAGGTGGCCTTGGAGGGACCCGCAAAAGCCAAAATCAGCCCCCCATTGGGATCCCTAATCAAACCACCACAGCCAGCTTTGGTAAGATTCAAGGACCCATCAGTGTTGAGTTTAACCCAACCATCCACAGGTTTATTCCAAACAATAATCCTAAACTTATCATGAGTGTTATAAGAATTAAAATCCATGCCAAACTCATTGGACACATGAAGACAGCCTTTAAAAGAGGCAAAAGTAATTAAATTGGCATTAAAAAGTTGGGTAATTTTGTTCTTGATTTTACTGATCACACCCGAAACATCCATCTTAATATTGTTATGTTTACATGCATTCCTACCATTCCACAAGAACCAACAAATAAGAACATGAAGAATATTCCTAATGTGCCCCTTAATAGGAGAAAACCAATCTTTCAAAAGATTAAAAATAGAATTAAAACTAGAAGAAGACAAGACATTGAACATATTATCCAAATAAAGTCAAACTCTCATAGCAATAGGGCCTTGAACAAAAACATGAACTAAGTTTTCAATATGAAAACAACATTGACACTTAGAGTCAATATAAAAACCTTTCTTCAATAAACTGGAATCCACAGGGAGGTAATCATGCAAAACCCTCCACATAAGGAAAGAGTAAGTAGGGGGAATACTAGCATGCCAATAAGCCAAATACAATTTATTTTTAGGCAAAGTATGCTTAATAGAATGAAAGACTTTCTTGGTATTGAATTTGCCGTCATTAGAACAGTTAAACATAATACAATCCTCTTCCTCCAAGTTAATCGAGATCTTAATGATTAAATTAATAATAGTATTGGGCACAAAATGAGCAAGTAAAGAAATGTTCCATCTCTCGTTAAGAATAAAATCTTTAACTTTGTAAGAGGAAATAGAGTGAGTGTATAAAAGATTGTCAATAGAAAAATTACCAAGCCACTTATCTTGCCAGAAGAAAATATTCCCATTCCCCAACCCCCATTGTATGAATTCCTCCGCTTCCCATTTGATATTACAAAGCCTTTTCCAATTAGAGGAGTCACCTTGTCTAAAGTAACAATTTAAAGAATGTTTCTCAGCACAATACTTAGAATTCATATATCTAGCCCAAAGGCTTTTCTGAGCCCTAAAATTGAACCACATTTTATGGCTAAATGTGGCAACCATATCCGCAAACGTCCTTAGGCCTAATCTACCCTCATCAATGGATCCAGAACAATTGCTCCAGGATCCCCAAATAATGGTGCGGTTGCCACCCTTAGAACCCCACAGAAATTTATTAAATAAAATCTCCAATCTAGAGCAAATAGTAGACGTCGGGCAAAGAGTATGAAGTAAGTAAATCGGAATGGAACAGAGCACATGCTTAATAAGAACCAATCTACCACCATAAGAAAGAAAATTAAAAGCCCAAGAAGAAAGTTTCTTATGGATAGTAGAAAAGATACCAAAAAATAATTGGGACCTTTTCTTCCCAATATAGAGAGGAGAACCTAAATATTTTAAAGGAAGGAGCCTCCTTTTATGCCCAAAAGTCCCTTCAATGGTGCTGATCCTAGAAGAGCAAATAGATTTAGCGGGAATAAAGCAACTTTTAGAGGCATTGATGATTAAGCCACTAGCATTTTGAAAAGAGGTGAGAAACTTGAACAGAATATGCATCATTTTAATGGAACCATCGGAGAACACAATGAAATCATCCGCAAAGCTCAAATGTGTGATGGGAAAACCACCACGAGTTTTAAAGTATAAAGCAGGGTGCTTCTTAAACAAATTGTTAATACCACGAGATAAAAATTCCACAGCAATAATAAAGAGGGCAGGGGACAGAGGGTCACCTTGCCTAATGCCATGGGTAGATTTAAAAAAGCCATGAGGTTTACCATTAATGATAACAGAGAAATAGCAATACTCAATACTATTCTTAATAAGGTTAATAACTTGCATATTGAAACCAAAAAGTCTTAAAATAGTATAGAGAAATTCCCAATTGAGATTGTCGTAAGCTTTGGTAATATCAATTTTGTAGATAATATTTCCACCAGTGATTTTAGTATTAAGATCATGAACTAATTCTTGAGCAAGTAAAACATTATCAAAATAGACCTACCTTTCACAAACCCCGTTTGCTCCATGGAAATAATTTTGGGAAGTAATAAAGCAAGCCTGCCCGAAAGGATTTTAGCAATAAGTTTATTAAAGAAAGAACATAGGCTAATAGGCCAAAAAATCATTCCAAAAATTGGTACTATTAGTCTTAGGAAATAAGGCTAGGGAAGTGGTAGTAAAAATTTTGGGGATAGGATTACCCCTAAAGAAATCGATCACAGCATTAATAATATCTTCTTTAATAAAATTCCAAGACTTTTGAAAAAATTTATTAGTGAAACCATCAGGGCCAGCCACAGAATCAGAGTTCATGTTTTTAACAGAGTCCCAAATTTCATCTTCAGTAGGAAGATTAGAAAGCATCTTATTCTCCTCCAAAGAAATAATAGAAGGAATGAAGGAAAAATCAGTATTAAGATCAGGCTGAAAGTTAGAGTTAAAAACTTTAGTAAAGTAATCAATATCCGACTCCACAATCAGATCAGGGTTGTCCAAAACATTACCATCAGGAGAAACAACTTTATGAATGAATCTACTCGCTTTGTTATGATTGACAATGTTGTGAAAATAGGTGGTGTTACGATCGCCCTCCATAAGAAATTTAGAAGCAGCCTTTTGTCTCCAATAGGCTTCTTCTTTTTCCTGCAGCTTAAACAAACAACTTTTAGCATCATTAAGCATCCTTAAATTCTCAAAAGAAGAATCCTGCATATAATTCAACTCAGCTTCCTCAATAGTTTTTTCAGCATTAAGAATATTAGTAAAAACATTTTTAAAAACCAATTTGTTCCACCAGAAAAGTTTTTGCTTAAGCCTTTTAAGTTTGAACCAAAGTCTGACCATACCATAGACATTATCAGAAGGAAATAAGGGAGCTTCTAAATTGCACTGCACAGAAGCCATAAAATCCTCATGAAGAAGCCACATGTTTTGAAATCTAAAGGGTTGAACTTTATTAAAATTTACATTATTAATACTTATAAGAAAAGGGGAATGATCAGATAAAGTACAGGTAAGATGCTCAACACAAGTAGACGGCTGAAAAGAAATCCAATAATTATTGAATAACATACGGTCTAATCTTTGCCACATATTACCCTTATTCCAGGTGAAGTTGTTCCCAGTAAAACCAATGTCATGCAAGTTACTATTCATAATCATATCATTAAATTCACTCATAGCAAGAAAGCTAGGCGATTTACCACCAACTCTCTCATCAGTATTAGAAATACAGTTGAAATCCCCACCAACACACCAGGGTTGAGAAATAGAAGAGGAAAAGGTAGAGATTTGCTCCCAAAGCTCCTTCCTACCAAACCTAGAACAAGAAGCATAAACAAAAGAAGCATAGCAAGAAGTCTGATTAACAAAAACATTAGTGTGAACCACCTGAGGCAAATCAGCAATAATATTTAAATGAATAGCTTGATTCCAAAAAATCCAAATTTTATTAGTACAATTAGCAAAAGAATAATCAAAACCCAATTTGGTACGAACAGACACCAACTTCTCAACAGAAATCAACGGTTCAAGTAAAACCAGACAAGAAACACTATGAATCCTGCACAAATTTTTGACTCTATCTTTAGATAAAGAACCACCCACACCCCTAATATTCCACACAATAACTTTAATCATGAGACAATAGATTAGAAGCTCTAGTGATCCTAGAAGTGGTAGGGGGCGTTTGAACTTTTTTTTTGCCTTTCTTTTTCGAGACAACAGAGAAATCTCCTTCACGTTTATTAGCTTTCATTAAGGAAGATGACATAGAGAGATTGTTGGAACCTTTGAGAAAGCCCGTGGAAGTGGGAGGAGGGAAGGGCCCAATTTCCCCTTCTTCAAAATCCACATAATCGTTTTCCTCATTCTCATTATTATTTTCAAGAACAATTTCCAAATTTATACTGGAATTGTTATCACCAACCTTCTCATTCAATTCATTAGCATTATCATTATCAATAGGATAAACTTGATGATTAACAGCAAGGGTTTTCCCTATCACATCAACACCTTGAGTGAACATCGGATCAAGACTAGTTAATTGTTCCCCAACATTCCTTTTATCCCCTTTGCCTGAAGGCATTCTATCCTCATCATTACCAGTATTAGTGTCCACTTCATCAACTATGTTACCCTCTATACCCTTGTTTCCAACGAGTGGATCTCCTTCTCTATGTCATCTTCACAATTCACCAAAAACGTATCATTTTTAGGGTCCTGCGCACAGACAGAGACAATTTCTGCATTGTTAGGGCCACCTCCCTGTTTAAGCGGCAAGGTACTTTTCCGGAGTTGAGGATGAGCAATATAACAATCATTAATAGAATGACCATGAATTTTACAGTGCAAACAAAAATCCGGAACGTTTTCAAATTCAACTTTTTGCAAATACCCTGAATTTTCAGAACCGAGCCAAACTTCTTTAGGATGTTTCTTAGTTATATCTACTTCCACCAAAATTCTAGCCACAGAAGGCCTCGATCGCGAAGCAGTCACTTGGTCCGTTTGTAGCGGCCTACCAAAAATTGAACCCAAAGCATGCAGAACAGAGGAGTTAAAAAAATGTAAGCGTAAGCTAGGGAATGAGATCCAGAGAGGAACAATAGGCGATTCTTCTTTAACATCAAAATAAGGGGTCCATTTTAGCAATCTCATCTGACAGTTAAGTATGTAATACGATCTCCTCGCAAAAACCCTACTATAGTCAAGATCATTAGAAAGCTGTATAGACACATGCCTTGCATCCAAAAGACCTATGGAAAAATTACCCGAAAGTTTGAGCTTAGCAAAGAAGTTACGAATAGCATCAAGATTCGGTCGACGCACAGAAAACTTGCCAACAAGCGTATATTGATAAGGACTAGCAAGCTTAAGAATATCATCATCAGACATTAAAATCGCAGGAACGCCTCTAACCATGGATTTGGTGAAAGAAAAGTTAGATTTTTCCAAACCTGAAGAGCCAGCAAGAACATCACGAAAAGAGCGTGATGCCGAAACAGATCCACCGTTATTAATCAAACCTTTAGACGAAAGAACTGGAGCCGATGGAGGCAAACCCCAAGCACCAGGGGCAGCAGCTTCCGGAAAAGCAGGGGACGGACTCACCTCCATTAGGAGGGGAGCACGACCTAGGGCCAGCGGCCAGGAAACGAAGTAGATAATCTAAACAAAGCCGAGATCTGGGAATAAATCAACAGCTACAGAAGAAATCACTTGGATGAACAGTGGAAGCCAAAATCGCACGGGAGCCGCCAGAGCAAACTAGGGTTGATCTCCTCCATACATCAAGAATTCTTTATACTGCTAGAGATTATAATTCAAATATCTTTTCAATTCTATCTATTAGACTCATTTGTCTAAGATTCTTAGTCTCATTTTCTCATTTGAAGATCATGAGGCCACAAAAAGATGATGTGATTCCTGTTTGTTGACATAAAGTCTTACTACTGTATTGAGTTAATTACCTTCATAACTAAGTGATTTTAAGCTTGAAAACCTAGTTAAGTTGACTCACTTGGTTTTTTAGTAAAAACTATTATATTATTGGCCTTTTATGTGAAAAGATACTCGTCTCACATGATTAAGGTGATTCACCCTAGTCTTGTGAGTTAATATATTTTAAACCATAGGTAGAATCTTAGGAAAGTAATCTTAATTCATTGTTTAGATTAATCCATGTAAATTAATATAAAGGTATATTTTATTTATCAAGAATATCTCTTAGAGGCTGCTTTATCAAGTATAAGTAACCAAGGAGAACTTAGTCCCTTTGGGAGACTAATTGCCCTAGATTGTTTACTTGATTTATTTTGATGATATAACTTCTCTTAAGTATTTTATAAGGGTTAAGATAAGATTTTAATCCTAACCAACTAAGCAACTTTTTTTTTCTAATAATAGAATCTCCTTTACAAGAAGAATACCGTCATGTTATTATCCTTTTCCCCATATGATGGATTTTGGGAAATACATAGAGTGGGGTTAGCATTAGGTATAGTATAGAGATTTATGGTGTATATAGAGATGTGGAAGGATGACGAAGGGTTGTAGATTGGATAGAGGTTGCTATGGCTAGCCTTTATGATGTATGCAGATATTTTGAAAGATATAGGGCTTGAATCATCAATAGCAAGTTTTTTTTAATTAAAAGGAGATTGTACGAAATTTTGGGAACGTGAAGAATATGACATAGAAAGAGGGTATACATGGGTGTATGGAGTATTCCTTAATTATTTTGAGAGATTGGTTGAGTTTTCATATTGGTAAGGATTACTCGTTGATTTTTGTGGTGAGGTTGAGAGTTGTGCAATTAATGTAAATCACATGTGGTGCATGAATAGCATTATTGTTCAGTAGCTAATCATCAGGATGTTGTTTAAAGCTGGCAAGAGATCGGCATAAGTGTTAGACTAGGTTGTAGAAGAGGGAAGATTCAATGTCAACAATTGGTAACCATTTGGCCTAGCTTGCCATGGATTTGAAACCTTATGAGTCTGTGGTGGGATTTGCCTCCCATAAAACTGATATTGGAGATATAGTTATATTTGTATTAGTTAGAGGAGCAATGTCCATATTTGGAGTTGAAGAAGGGTGCTCGACCTCAGTTTAGTCCGTGTGTGGTTACTGAGGCTATTTGATGAGCTTGATGCGAATCCAACACACATAAACAAACTTATTGTGTTGGGTTGGACTCCTCGTTATAGAGAAGTGAGTGGAAGTTATCCATGCTATCAGTCGATGATTTTTATCAATAGTAGCCTTGAATGCTTGGTAAGTAGGAGGGAGACCAATCAGAGTGTAAAAAAATGATGTCCTTAGTGTCTGGTTCTGAACCAACAGTGGCAATAACATCGACTTTAGCTTTAGTTATTGAGAGATACTATATCTTAGACTACTCTTTTACAATTATAATGTTCAGATCATTCTGGAGTTGGAGGACTGCCATCGATGATCAATGCATGTTTGTCTGGTTTTTTGCACAAAAGTCAAGAATTAAAACATGTGGTTGTAGCTGAGCAAAGATATTGCAGTATAGTTTTGCATTGAATTTTTCATCGGCTAGCATTCATTGGATATGTTGAGGCATGGGATGATTATCTCATCCTCAATGAGGGTAAGTTTGTATGGGTAATGTGCCATCGAGATAGCTTTCACAGCTCTTTGCTTAAAATAGCATGAGGACTTAAGATAATAAAATTGGGTGGTTTTATCACCATGCAGAATACTGAAGTTACGTACAGTGTATTGCAAAAGCAAAGTGGGAGAAGAGGCCGAAGATAAGATAAAAGGAGAAGCATCAAATTTACTTTTCCATTCTTTCTTTTGCAGTATAGCTACAGAACAATGTGTAGAGAACTTAAAATTGTCCTATATTCTGCGATAGCAAAGCTCAAATTTGGATGGTAATGATGATCACTGTGGTTAAAAATAGGAGAGGATTAGTCTGGTAGAGGCAATGGCTACTTTGAGGCAATTTTTAGGAGTTTGTAATTATTTGTAGAGCTATTATCTTCAGAGGCCTTCACCAAAAATATCCCTGTATTTCTAAATAGACCACTTAAGTTTTCATTAAAAAAAAAAAAAAACTCCACTCCCAAACATTTCAACAAAATTCCAGCATTTGATTGATTGAGACTGTATATGATGAGTTGAAAAAAAGATCAAAAATTAAGTTATAATGTTCTAATGATTGATTTTTACCTTCAAGTTCATTTTTGAAGTTCAAAATGAATTCAGTTAATAGTTTATTAGAACAAATTTCAATCTTTTTAACACTCTTTCTAAAATGTCGATATTCGTCTAATGAAATTCTAGCAATTTGTTTAGATCAAATACAAAATTTATATAACTATCATATAATATGAAACATCACCAACTATTAGACAATTAACTCCTGATTCTTTATAATAAATTTGCAGATAAAAAAACCCGTTATCATCATTCGTGTTTCGTTGATATAAGTATTTCATTGATATGTTATAACATACGCACACAAACATCAATATAAGAATTTTTATAAGAAATCCCTCAATGATATCTGTCCCGTATTGCATAACTTGCCCTTCATCAAACTAAACAAAAATAAAATAAAATAGAATATGCTGCAGATTCTTAATTCGGCAGGCATCCGCAGAATCTCGCGTGAGGGAGATTTAAATTTTGGTTATGGAGCTCACCTCCCAATCAGAGATTTTGGCGGATGGATGCCGAATTCCACATTTTGACATTTTTCAAAAGAAAAGAATAATAACGACAGGACAATCCAGCATAGAACAAAGCAACTCCTCCTTCATCGCATATCCACAGCCAAATTCCTGCCGACACTGTAACTCGGCGTATCAACCATCACTCCATCCTCCACCTCTTCCTCCTCTTTCTTGTTATCCCCCACCTTAACCTCCGATCCCTCTCCCTTAACCTTCACACGAAGCCCAAGCCCAATCTCCCTTCGCAACACCTCCACTACCTCAATCATCGTCGGCCTGTTATCGGGATTCCCATCCGTGCACTTGAGCGCCAAAACAAGCACGCTCCGCAGCTGGGTCAGATCGACCAGCCCGCCCATCCTCTGGTCCGCGAGTTGGTCCCACTTGCCCTGCTCCATGAGCGGCCTTGCCCACTGCAAAATATCGCGCTTCTTACCAGTGGGGAGCTTCTCGATGGGCTTCCGGCCGCTGACAATCTCAAAAAGAAGAATGCCGAAGCTGTAGACATCACAGCCTTCGGATACTTTGCCCCACATGGCGTATTCGGGTGCGAGATAACCTAGTGTTCCTTTCACTCTTGTGGTAAGGTGGCTGACGTCGTCGGGCATAAGTTTGGCGAAACCAAAGTCGGCAACCTTCGGGCGGAATTTGGAGTCGAGGAGGACATTGCTGGCTTTTATATCTCTGTGAATTATATGGGGGCTTGCCTCGTGATGGAGGTACCTGCATGTGTGCGGAGCAGAGTAGGAAGATAATTAATTTGATTCTTTCAAAATAAATCAATTAATTGAGCTAGTTAGGATTATTTTTCTTCAGCATCAAATTAGTATTTTTAGAAAACAAATTATGTTCTTCTTGCGAAAATATATTAAGATTTAAAATATTTAGTTTAAATTGGATGACATAAATTTTATGTTGAGATAAATAACGATTCTAAGTATTAAATCATAAATAATAAAAAGAATTTCTTTTTTATAGAAGCATCATATATTTATTGATATATCATTTTGTACGTGGAATTTTTTTCATGTTAAACTAGTTATGCTTTTATAGATAAGCAAGCCTCCTTTTCTGCATACCTTTTTCACATTTAATCCTCTCCATTGACTTGTAAGAAACCAAATCATCTCCACCCTTTATTTCTAATCAATCTGTGCAATGTGCAGCTTTTTAACATAACACATACTTGTATACATAAACTAAAAACCTGCAAGTAATTGTTTTGAATTATAATGAATATCTACAGATTCATTTCTTCTTTCTGCTTTGGTTGCCGAGCTTTGTTTTCTAACATGCTTCCAGGTTCGGCAAGCTTCAACCATCAGAGAGAGTTATCCTCTCTCAATTGGCTTTCATGGTATCATAGATAGAAGCTTAGCAGCACCCTCATCTCTACTTCCTCTCTCATGGACAATTCTGCGACTTCGTTCGCCGCCACTCAACATCCTGCGCCATATTCTTCACCCACATACCCTATTAGCTTTGATGAACCTCCCATCTACCAAGTTTTTAGAACAACAATCCTCACCACCCTAACGCCCATTAGACTAAATAATCTTCAATTCACTCAGTGCTATGCAAAGAGTAGATCAACATCTCTAATGAACAATCCAAACATTCCTCTTTAATCATACAACTGCTCTCACAGCCTCTCATACTGCTTTCCCCTTCCTCGACGTCGCAATTTCTCCCCTGTTCTAGCTCGCGGAGGTCGTAACATCTCCAACCCTCACAATCTATCAAATAAGCTCCAAAACGGGCCATATATCGAACAACTTCTGTAACCATTGTGGCATGCAATACAACAATACCGTTAGCTCCACTTCCGCCATTACAGCTCTCGTCTCTCAGCAGCAATTAGGCTCTAGTGCCTCATCCAACAACTGGATCTTCGCACTGAAGCATCTTCCCACCTCACCCATGATCCAACTATTTTGCATCACTCCACCCCATACACAAGTTCTGACTCTATTCTCATTGGCAACGACTCCTCCTTACTGATCACTCACAGCGGGCAAGGCCTTCTTCCAACTCTTCAAACTTCCCATAAGCTCATTCTCAATGACTTAATATACATTTCTCCTGTCTCACATAATCTTATATCAATATACAAATTGACCTCATATAATAACACCATTATCTTATTTGATGCTTTTGGTTTTTGTATAAAGGACCTCTCCACCTAAAAAATTCTCTTTAAAGGATGCAGAACAAATGGCCTGTATCACCTGCCCTCATCATCCACATCCACTATAACGCTCCTAACTCACGCAAGCAACTCCATGCTTTGGTATGACTGCTTCGACCACCCGCATCAAGCCACACTCTCATCACTTGCGAAGCAACTTTAGTTATATTTATCTACTACTTTAGTTCAATATACTTCTTGTAATGTAGCCAGAGCCATAAACTTCCCTTTCATAACTTTTTCTTCTCAACACAAACAATTAGAACTTATACATTATGATGTTTGGGTCCCTTCCTCGTTACCTCATTTGTTGGTTTTAAATGTACGTTCTCTTCATTGATGACTACCCTTGCTTCTATTGGTTATTTCTAATGCATTGAAAATTTAAGGTTTTGCATATTTTCACCAATTTTGTCAATATGGTTGAAACACTTTTCAACATAAAATTAAAATACTTTGCTCTGATAGTGGTGGAGAATACACCTCTATTATCTTTCAAAACTACCTCTCTTCTCAGGATATCATCCACCAATTCAGCTGCCCATATACTCTGGAACAAAATTGAGTGATTGAATGCAAACACTGCCATCTCATTGAAATCACCCGCACACTACTAAATGCTGCCAGTCTCCCCCTTTCTTTTTAGCCCAAAGCCACCAGAAACATCTCTCCCTTCCAACTCCTACAGAACACTCCACCCACCTACTATCACCTTAAAACCTTCAATTTTTTTTGCTTCCCTTGGCTACAACCTAATACATGACATAAACTTGTTGCTCACTCCATAGAATTCATATTTCTTGGCTACTCCCCGACTCACAAAGGTTATTATTGCTACAACCTTCACACCCACAAAATTATCACTTCCAGCAACATTGTTTTTCAAGAAACTATTTTCCCATTCAAAAATGTTACACCAACTGAACCATCTTCCAAACTAATTTCAATCGAACACCCTTTTCTTTTGCTTGCAATTTATGCCGTCACTCCACAAAACCCTTAATAGCACCTGACTCGCCTCCAGCTATAGCTCCTCATCAACCTACAACTAGTACTTCTCAGCCAACATTTTCTGCAGCGCCTCCTTCCCCAATTCAAAGCTCCCTATCTTCCTCCTCTCAATCACTTCCTACCCCCACTATCCAACCATGCCACCCACGACAACCCTTACCAAAACTGGTAACCTTATACCCAAATAAATCTTCTCTTTAACTACTACTCCATCAGCTCATTCTACACCTACATCATTCTCACAAGCCTCCAAACAGCCAGTCTGGTGATGAGCCAGGTCCGATGAATTTGTCGCTCTTCAAAAGCAAGGAACTCGGTCTCTAGTACCCTTTCCTCCCAATCAAAACTTTCTTGGCTTCCATTGGACATATAGAACAAAACTAAATCAGAATGGAACCATCGAGTGGTATAAAGCTTGCCTTGTCGCTCAAGATTTTAAACAACAATTTGGTATGGATTATTTCGACACTTTTAGCCCAGTCACCAAAATGCCCACTATTTAACTACTTCTCACTATGGTACTTCAAAATATTGGCTTGTACACCAACTTGATCTCTCTAACGCATTTTTACATGGTATTCTCCATGAAGACATTTACATGTCCCAAACTCAAAGTTTCATTGACCAACTCCATCCACACCATGTTTGCAAGTTTCATAAAACCCTTTACAGCATAAAGGAAGCTCCTCACCTTGGATTTAGAATGTTCTCTAACCATCTCCGAACTCTTGGATTCTCATCCAGCAAAGCTGACCCTTCTCTTCTCCTTTATTATCTCAATGATAACTATGCTTACCTCCTCATATACGTAGATGACATCTAAATTACTGCCAATAATCACACCTTCCTTCGAAACACCATTTCATATCTTCAAAGAAAATTCTCTCTCAAATCCTTAGGCCCAATCTCATTCTTTCTTGGCATACAATTTGAGCACACCTCAACAGGTTATTTTCTTCATCAATAAAAATATGTTGAAGGCCTTCTCATCAAGTCTGGTGTTGCTAACTGCAATCTAACTCTTACCACTATGTAAATTAAATCTTCTGTCCAATAGCACGCATATCAGTCCGATTCCAATCCCACTCTATTTCGGCAACTAGCATGCTCACTACATTACCTTACTACCACTCGTCCCAATATTGCCTTTACCACCAACCAACTATGCCAATTTATGCTTCAACCTCTCAACAAGTATTATAAAAAACTCAAAAGATTGCTCCTCTACATCAAACGCACAACACATCTAGGCTTACCCATCACACACGATAACTTAAGTCTTCATTCATATGTAGATTCAGATTGGATCTTAGATCCTATCGACTGCCTATTTATTACTCGTTACTGCTCTTTTCTTGTAACCACTATATTGTCTTGGAATGTAAAGAATAAACCGACTGTTGCAAAGTCCTCCACCAAGGTTAAGTATTGAGCACTAGCTTTAGCCACCTCGGATATTGTTTGGCTTTGCCATCTTCTCATGGACTTCGACATCTTGCCCAGCTCTCTAACACAATTATTATGTGACAACACGTATGTCTTAGGTCTTGCAAATAACCCAGTTTTTTACACCCATAAAAAATATTTTGAGATCGATTACCACTTCAACTAGGATTGCATTTGTGCCAACGAAATTACTGTGCATCACATACACACTCTACCGATCAACCAGCTGATCTCCTTACAAAGCCACTCTCTCCGTCAAGATTTTTATCTGTTCGCTCAAAATTAACACTCCTTTCACCGAATTGTTAATTTGCGGGGGCAGTGATAAGCAACAATATGATAAGCAAGCCTTCCTTTTTTGCCTATCTTTTTAAGATTTAATTCTCTCCATTGACTTGTAACAGACCAAATCATCTCCACCCTTTATTTATAACCAACCTCTGCCATGTGCAGCTTTTTACATATCACATACTTGCATACATACACTAAAAACCTGCAAGTAATAGTATTTAATTACCATGAATTTCTACAGTTTGTTTCTTCTCTCTGCTTTGAATGCCGAGCACTGTTTTCTAACATGCTTCTACGTACCGCAAGTTTCAATTATTAGAGAGACTTATCCCCTGTCAATTGTCTTTCATTTATGGCACTGTTCGTTGAAAATTTGATTTTTGAGCTACATTTTTATTCTCAATTGCAAATTTCAATTTGTTTTACAAATGATTTGAACTGTTTCAAAGTAATTGTTTTTCGACATATGCCCATATCCATATATATTTATATTAGTGGACGCAAACTATGAAAAGTTTGTCAGGTTTCCATCAAATCAATGAAGGGGCACCTAACAAGGAATTGGCAATTGTCAAGCGGATATTTTTCCTTCTTTTAATTTACCATTAAAAAACTGACAAAAAAGTTTTGTTTGGAAGGGTCTGCTAATTTTTTAAGGCACAAAACAGAGGTGAAAACAAAGAAGGTTATTGAACATGTCTCAGCTTGTACAGTTTCAAGCCATATGCATATGAGAATTTCCGCCTATGCAATAAAAAAACAAAGAATTATAGGTTCTTTTCCTGTATTGTTATAATAAATTTGCAACAAAAAGCCAAATTACATCATAATTGCTAAGAACTTTCCTTTTATCTTGCTACGATGCCATCTCTTTGATCCCCTTTCATTCTCATTTACACAATTTTGCGGCAGTGTTCTTTATGTTGAAAAATTCGATCTGTATCTTGCAAAGACGTGTTTTATTGTGGAATTTAAAAGGAAAATAGAATATGAAGACTGAATATAATTTATAGACAGATTTAACAAATTTTATTTAAAAATTTTCAATTTTGAATATCATTATTATTAAATTTGTATTATTTGAATAAATATCTCTATCAAAGATAAAGCCATATGATGCAAACTTTCATGTAAAATAAGAAAGGATAGGCTCTAATTGACTTAAATCTTCTACAGGAATTTTTTATATGATTTCAATGTCGTCGATTAAGATCATATTTCTAATGATATAATCTACAGATGATATTTAACCCTGTAGAATATTATTTTAAATTGTAGTTTTCATTATAATTAAACCAATCATCCAATTCGCTAAAAACAGTAGCTTTGTGCTGGAATTAAAATTAATGAACAAAATTATATGCTTGCGCTCTTAAATGCACCGAAAGCCATCAAACAATCCGCTTAGAGCCATGCTACCTTATGCTGTCAGCTATTCTGGTTTTGAAAAAAAAGTATCTCCTTATTTTTAAACTTTCATCTTGCGAGGATATATAATGAAACAGAAGTAGTATATAGTTGAACAACTTACGCAATACCCTCAGCTGAGCCGAGGGCGATTCGCATGCGCATCTGCCAGTTGAGCAGCACCTCGTCAGCATTGTGGCCATGCAGATGGCTGAGAAGGCTGCGGTTGGGCATATAATCATTGATAATGAGCCGTTCGTTGCCGCCGGCGAAGTAGCCCCTCAGCCCCAACAGATTCTTGTGCCTCACCCTTCCCAACACCTCCACCTCCACCACGAACTCCATCTCCGCCATCGCTGTCATCGTCTTAAGCCGTTTTACGGCTATCTGCTTCAATAATTTCTTCAATTAATTAAATTTGGACGGCATACCTTTAAATGCTAGAAATTACATTTAGTGATCATTTTCAAAACTTTAAACATATCAGACAAATACTTAAATCATTACAAGAATTAATAAAACTCGATATTCTTATAAATAATTTTATTTTGTATAATAATTAATGGTGTGAATTTATGTTTGAAAATTATAATAATGTATAAGAAAGAGTAATCACAAATTAATCTCTTTCCAGAAAAAAACAAGATCATGTACATATATAAATATGCATATTGAACTCATGCAACAAGACATTTTATAAGATCACTAGATCTGATCACCTCAGAACCGGCGGCGGTACGGCCCCAATAGACCGTCCCGAAGCCGCCCTCGCCTAGCATGTTGTCATCATGGAAGTTGTTTGTGGCGTGGAGGATCTCCTTGAGGCTGAAAATCTCCCATGGGTACTCATAGATGCCGCTAGATGCGACCAAGCTGCTGTAATATATTGAAATAATGGTTTACTTGTAAAAATTAAAGCGTGGCTGATAAAAAAATATTCAATTTATAAAGTTGAATATATATACTTACTTGTTCGCAGCATAGTTTTTGCTGTTGGACAAGCAACAGAAATTGCAGAGCTTCATGATTGCGATCTTCTAGATTGAAAGTGGAGAAAGAGGTTTTGTGGAGTGGAATAAATATTTGGAGGAGGGAGAGAGTTGCAGGAATGGAGTTTTGAGGCAACATTAATTGGCATATTGTTTGCCGACGCGGCAACTAATTATTGGCTATAGAGACACTTAAGTCCATCCACCATATCAACGTTGATGAAATATTCTGCCAAAAATAAAAAAAGACATTGGTGACAAATGGTCTCTGCCATTTTGGAAGAGGCATTTGGATCCCATTTTATTATTTTATAAGGAGCTTTACAGTGAGATACATATATATATAAATTAAGGAGCTTTACAGTGAGATACATATATATATATTGGGTATAGTTTTTGGGTCCATCCACCATATCAATATTAATGGCAAATGGGCTCTATCATTTTGGAAGAAGAATTTGGATCCCATCTTATTATTGTGCAAGGGGATGTACATTAATATAATAATATTTTTTATGTACTCATATGTAAAATCATAATTTTTTTATGTAATTACATATATAAAATCTAAATTCTTATATTTATTTATGCTCTTTTCTAGCATCCAAAGTCACATTAAAGCCTATGCATAGTAATCTGTGTTTTATTTTAAATAAGCTAATATTATTAATATTTTTTTGTGATTTATTGAGATGAGTCATATATAAATAAATGTAAATATTTAGACGTTAGATATATAAATAGATGATATTTTTGTGGATGCCACAACTAATTATTCGCTCTAATGAATGTGAGGTTTTGATGAGTCAAATGGGACTAGAATATAATTAGGTTAGGTTCAGCCTTGTTTTGGGCTACAACTTTAGGTGAAATATGGTTATTCAACGGTGTGGAGATGAGTGTAGGAAGATTCTATACCAAAAACCAAATAACTAAAATAAAATAAAATTAAGATTGCATTGTTACTCGGCAAAGTTAAAGAGATCACCAAACCTCTTCATGTGAGAGCTAGCCATCAATCCTCCTCTTCTTACTAGATGGAACTAAAATTTCTTGCAAACACAACAACAACAACTTTCCATTCTTCATTCAATAATATTTATAGATGCCATGCAATGCTTTAAATTGAAATAAGATTAAAAGTAGGGCCGAGTTGGGCTGTATCACTTGAAGATGTGCAAAGGGGTAGTTATAAATCTATTGGAAAAGTGTAACCATCTCTTTGAATGAGAAGATTGGCCATAATTACTTGAGAATTCATTTTTTTATTCTTTTTAGCAAGCAATTCCAATTAATTTCAATCAAACAATTACTCATTGTGATCCTTCCAAGATTTAAAAATTCAAAAATAAAAAATTTTAATGTTCAATTAAAAAATAAATTTCAAATTTTCAAATAAAATTATAAGGAAAAATAGCAATCACAAATATATGATCAATTACAAAATTTAACCTAAATAAAAATCTTCATACGCTACTTACCTTGTCCCTTATTCGTCAGTAGGCACATTCTATCTTTAGCATCTATTTGTTGGAAACTTTTCTTCTTTAATGTGCATGTTGTGCCACATCAACATTCCTTACCCTCAAATAATTCTTCTATGAAGAATGAACTAAAGGTGTACAAGTAATGCTTTAATGGTAATGGAGCATTTGTAGGCATATGAATAACAACATGTGGAACCTATTGTGGAGATCATTTACATCCTGTAATAGGTTAGTTTGAAAGTATTTACTAATAAATATTATTATTTAAATAATTATGCAAGCATGTAAATCACTTGGTGTTATCTTAAAGTAATTAAAGTTAGGTGGAAGGCCAATAGATATAGTTGAATATGGAGCATTTAAAGTGATGGAAATTATATCAATTTAAATAGGGGATTCAACATAAATAGAGGATTTAGCTTTAATTGGACATTCAAGACTTATTTCTTATAGTTTAGATTTCATATCATTTTCTTTTGGCTCACAAAAAATATTACTTGACATTTGATCCGTCAAACCTTTCAATGAATTCCTAATTTTCATCATATTTTCCCAAAATTCATTGTACACATTAGCTATCACTTTCATAATATCAATTAGTAAAGACAATCTATTAGAAAATTCAGGCATCATGGTTTTAAAAATTCCAAAAGAGTTATAGATAATTTAAATGGCCCAATGCAAAAAAAAACAATAATAATACTTCAAAAATATTTTCTTACAAAATTTTCAAGACATTTAACGCTCCTTGAGGATTTCGTCTTATACCAAAATGATGATGGTGGTGCCAATGGTTATTGGGTAAGCCTTGGGAAGGAGTGAAATGGAGTAGTGTTCAAGTTTCACTCATTGGAAGGGTGAAATGTAGTGATGCTAGAATTTAAGAATTTCTAAGTACATGGATAAAGTAAATGAATGTTTTATGAACATATCTAATTATGTTTAAAAAATTCTATGGGGTTTTGATGGGTTAAATGAAGGCTATAATCAATTGAAGTAATATTCAACCTTGTTATGGCATACAACTTAACGAGGGATTTTGGAATGGATTTTACTTTGTTAATGTATATATATAGTATAGAGTTCAGTGTAGGATGGTTCTAAAATTAATTAAAATTGAATTAAGTGGTCCCTTTCCTCTACTGTTAGCTTCTAGCTTGATGAATTATTTAATGTTTTTAATCTTGTGTTATGAGCATCTACTGTCCATGCACCACATGCTCCAATAGACCTCTTATGAGAGCATACCTACAAAATCAATCATAAATTAATTTTGGGAACCCAAGTGGGCTTGGATCCCACGTTATAGTGTAATGAATGTATGTTATATTGTGTAGATGATGACTTGGGCCTCCAGACCAAATGTGATATATAGTGGATTTTTTGTTTGCAAATACATGCAATATGAACAAATAATCTACATGAAAAACTTTTCACTCGTTGAAATGGATGCACTACCCCATATGAATAATGATTTCTCTTTTTATTAGATGGTGGAGCATGTTGTGTTCCAATGTGCGGCTTTCTAATTCCTTGAATACTTTTTCTAATTCAATATGCCCTTTGTTTAACAATTCATACTTCTCTTCAAATGTGATAAAATAATTTTTCGAAATTGTATAATTATAAATAACATTAGTATACTCTTCTTTCAAAGTAAAATATACTCTTATAAGATACAAATCCTTCTTTTTAGGCTTTTATAAGTATCATGCAATTGTTCTGAATGTGAAAATAATTCGTCATAAGATAGAACACATACATGATTACTGTCAGAGTCACCAGGGCTATTTTAGTCCATGAGACATAAGTTGGTTACGCCCTCTTTAGCTTCTTTCTACGATGAGTTTAAATTTGGATTTTCCCAAAAAGCCTTTTATATTTTCTATTTACCCCTTTTTGCAGGTCCTTTCTCCTCACCCTTTTCTTTAGCAAGGTGATTGTTTACATTCCAGTAACCAGATTGGATATCTCCTTGTTTTTTTCATTAATAATAAACAAAGTCAATGGCAAACTTATTTTACTTTAAATTCTTACGCCGATATTTATCATTATAGCACTTCTACTTATGTTTCAAAATCTTTTAAACTATCTTGTCATTAATGTAATATAATCATTTCTATCTAAACAAAAATTATTGCATTTTGTACCATCAACATTTAAAGAAACTATCTTTTCCTTCTTTTGTTCACCTATATATCTACATTTCTTTGACTAACATTTTACTAGTAGGCAATCAAATATATGATAAGTGTAAATAATGTGTATTTTATGTGTTATATTTTCGATGAAAATATATTATTTTAGTTATGATGTGTGGGAAAAATAAATAAAAAGGCACAAAATTATAAGTATCATCTAGCACAGCGGCGTCGTACAAATCAATGCCATTGTGCCTTTAAGGACACCATTGGAGAGCTACAAAAAGTACATTGTGGCACCAACTTCTCTGTCAGGTAGCACAGCAACATGAAAATATCAACTTCGCACTGCTAAGTTTTATGTCGTCTAGCACCAGAGCGTCACAATCTATAATGCCTCGGTGCTAGAATTGCACTTCTGGCACTGCATTATTCAGAATTTAATGCCATGACGTAGCAGTTGTAACTTCCCAAGGATAAGACCTATCAGCAAAACCATGCGATTGTTCATTAAGTAACTGATCCACATTAGCAAGCACCATGGTGGAGCTAGAATAGTAGTGCAGCGGCATTAATTCATTTGTTGTGCGTAGCGGCACCGACCATTTAAGCGCCACTGCACCAGTTTCCTACTTTGTACTTTCCTATAAATAGTTACTATGTTATTTTTATAATAGAGTTTAATCACTTAGATAATTTTAGTACAATTTAGAGTGCTTCTTTGAATTTCCCTTAGGGTGATAATTAAGGGAATTTAGGCAAGTGCATTAGACCATCATTAAAGTGTTTGGCTTGTGTTTGTGGAAGAAATTATGAAACTAAAAAGGAGTGTAGAGGAATCCATTAAACCATTATGGTGATGTCTATCTCTTATATTTTCTTTCTATCATGTAGTTAATAAAAATGAGTTTGCTTCAATTATACTCCTAATATAGCTAAATTCTCTAGTATTGGATTGATGATGTAAATATCATATGTAGTACTAATGAGTTCTCTTATTCTTTAAATAATTTAAATGATGCTTTCAATATTATTAGATTTTAATTTAATACACATAGTGGCCATATGTGTAGTTAAAATTAGGTGTAATGTGGAGCCACGATGGAGGGAAGGAGAAATAACCAGGAATATTGAATTAGTATGCATCATACCTAGGCATAGGGTATGAAATATACTAAATTCTTAAGGAGATGATATAACCATAGGAAGTAGGTGGATATCATTTATTCCTATAAGCTTGATATAGATCTAGGGATGCACATGATCTGAAACACATCATAACTAAAAAAGATTAAATAAGAATAATATATTACTTATATTCATCAATCTAAAATATTATACCTATATATATAATATATTCATTATCTTTATCTAATTTTATTTATGTGATTGAATCTCCACAATATCCATTTTTATTAGTAGGATAATTGTTATAATTTTAGTAAATAATATTTGTGTTTTCAAGTGAGCATATCTTTCTCATATGATCGATACTCTACTCTATCACTATATTACATGATTCGACACGTATACTTGCATATATTAAGTAGGATTTTTATAATTTTTATATAAAAAAAAACCTATACATTATTAGGGATGGATAGAGCCATAAATAATTTCATAATTTTATAGGTTACTTCATGGCCCCCATCATGTTTTTTGGCATCGTTGCCAGAGAAGTATTTTATTTTAGTACAAAATTTTCACTATTTTGTTTAATTAATTACATAATTAGACTTACTCGTATCTTTTATTTTATGTATTATTTATGATTGCATATTCATTATTGCCTTAGTGGATGTTTTAAATAGTTTTGCAATTTGTTTTGTAATAATAATTAAAGTTATAATCTAAACATTAGTAATTTAAAAATAATATTAAGCACTGTAGCACCCATTATTTAAGTGCTTTAGTGCCCAGTCAATTAAATCAACATGCATAGCCTACCAAAAATTAAAAAATTAGTGTATGGATATAACTTTAATTACTAAAGTTGGCGAGCACCGCAGAATTATTAGCAAGCTTCACAACGTTACTAAGCACCATAAGTGTTTCAGTTAGAGTGCCACAGTGGTTCTCAAACATCAACATCACAACATTGACACATGTCAAATGCCACGATAGTGGCATTTTCCAAAATGACTCTCCAATTTCCAAAAACCAGCGCCGCTGTGCCATGTGGCCTGAACCACTGTAGCACTTGTCAGTTGGCCATCTTGTCATTTAGTGTCTGCATTAGGCACTAGAGCATCGTATCTCACAACGTTACAGCACTTCATGATATTATAAGAAGGGGATCCATTTTTCATTTTATTCATTTCTATCTATTTCATTCAAACTTCACTTTTTTTTTGAAAACTTCTCTAAAAAGAATAGCTACTAAGATGTTTGGTAAGAAGAGATCTTCTTCCTCTTTTGATAAGAGAAAATTTATTTCTTTGGATGGTAAATAGAGATTTGCTGATTTTGTAGTAAAAAATAAGCATTGTTTAGAGTGAGGCTTTCAGCTTCCTACTCCACCTATCATGCAAATCATAGCAAGTATAGGTTGGGAAATATTTTGAGAATAACCATATGCCACCATTATTAATGTAGTGTGTGAATTTTTTTTAAATGGGAAAGAGGTGGTGGACAATAGGTGTTATGTTAGGGGTAAGTGGGTCTCTTGTGATTCTGTAGCCATTAGTAAGGCTTACCGACTTAGAGATTTTGAATTTGTTGAGTACAATACCTTTATTAATACACCTATAAATCCTGATGACATCTTAAATGTCTTTTGTGGACCTAATAGTGGATTAAGTTGGATGAAGAAAGGTAATAAAACTATTAATTTCCTTGCCTCTTTTAAGACCCAAACTTCTAAGGCTTCGCATTATTTTATTTCAGCCCAATTGTTTCCAAGTCACAATATTAGTGAAGCCACTCGTGATCGTGCCCTTTTGAATAACTCAATTCAAATATAGTATTCTATTGATGTTGGTAGACTTATATTTTAATCTCTCTTGTACATCATTAGGGGTAACATATCTGTTGGGTTAATGTACACTTCTCTTCTTTATGTTTTATGTTTAGTAGTAGGTGTTAGGGGCAATCAAAATAAAGAATAATTATTTTCTATTCAAGCCCTAATACAAAGAAAGATTTTGAGTTTTAAGCAAGCAAGAAAGGATGAGGAGTAAGCTGATGTTAGCGAGCCTAGATTATGTAATAGACTAGGAAGTAGCAATAGTAGTAGGAGTGCTAGAGCTCCAAAAACATTAGGAGAGAAGGTAGCTAATTTAAAGGAAAAAATGGAAGAGGTGACTCACTTTCGTGAGGAAACCAGGGATTGACAATTTGAGATGAAAATGAGGATGACACATAACATAGACCAACATGAGCAGTATTATATATATACTTCAGATCTTAATGATACACTTGTTGGGATGTTTAGGAGTAGCCCTTTTGTGGAGCATCCTGAGTAGCTCGAGTTTCCCCTTGCACCTACCTATTGACCATTTATGTGGTTGCTTAAGAGAGAAAGGTCACCAGGATGATGATGAGGTGGAGGAGGAGGAAGAAGGCCTTGATTTAGATGGTTGGGGTTATAATTTTTCTTTGGCTTAAGAGAGAGAGAGAGAGAGAGAGAGAGAGAGAGAGAGAGAGAGAGAGAGAGAGAGAGAGAGAGAGAGAGAGAGAGAGAGAGAGAGAGAGAGAGAGAGAGAGAGAGAGAGAGAGTGAGAGTGAAATAGAGGGAGAGAAAGAGAGAGAGAGAGAGAGAGGGAGAGAGAGAGAGAGTTTAGAGGCTACTAGGGTTTGGTAGCATATTTTCTTTTTTTATTTTGATGATGTCGATCATATAAATTGGCTGAAGAATTTAAACTTAGTGCTTGTGGGAGGCAACCCGATTGACATGATCTATATGGTGCCTAGTGCATTAGTTATATAGTAACCTGTGTTATATTATAAATGTTATGTTATCATATATTTTATATGCCTTTTATCATTCATATGAAAGCATGTGCAGTGGTAATTTTTTTGTGTTTCTTTTGTTTATAATTTATTGAATCTCCCTTATGCTTACTATAATGTTCAATAATTTTTGTATTCTAATAATTTAATTAAATTTATTAAAAGTGATAATTAAAAATTATATAAAATTAGCATAATAATAAAATCCTAGATTATAATTTAAAAGAACACTTATTATACTTTATAGAGTGGAAAAACTAATAATTAACTAATTTAAACCATTTAAGTTATTACTTGAATTTGAAATTATAAGTTATACCTTTATGTATTATTTTTAGAAATAAAGATGAATAATTTGAAGTAAAGATATATATGAGTAGAATAAAATTAGAAATTATAAGCAACCCAAATTTAAAATTTGTAATCTTATACTGAAATTCATAAAAGAAAAATTAAGAAAACCAATATAAATGATGGTGAACTAATGAAGTTTTAATTTTAACTACAAATATTTCTAATCATTAAGGTATATTATTCACTTTAAAATTCAAAAATTAATAATGAAATATTTAACCTATGAATTCAAATTAAGCAATAATAAGGAATGTCTCATTAGTGTAATTATTTGTATTTTTCTAAACTAGAATTATAACATTGTTCATTTTTACCACTTGTAGAATGTGATGTATTATCTTATATTTTAGTAATTTTAAATTATCAATTTTTACTTAAGTTAATCATTTTATGAGAATTATAAATCTTTTTTAATTTTTGCTTGAGGATAAGCAAGAGTTTAAGCTAGAGAGAATTTGTTAGGTGTAAATAATGTGTATTTTATGTGTTATATTTTTAATAAAATTTGTTATTTTAGTTATGATGTGCGAGAAAAAAGGCACAAAATTCTAAATATCATCGAACACCATTGTGCCAGACTAATCAATACAGTCGTGCCTTCTAGGGCACCATTGGAGTGCTACAAAAAGGACATTACAGCAACGACTTCTCTAGTAAGCTATGCCATGGTGTCAAAATATCAACTTCATAGTGCCATGTTCTCTATCGTCCAGTGTCATAGCATCACATTCTATAATATCTTGGTGCCAAACTTGCTCTTCGAGCACCACACTACCACGGCTTAGTAGTTATAACTTCCTAAGGACATGAAATGCCAATGAAACAATGTGATTGTTCACTAAGTAACTATTCCACCTTAGCAAGCCTCACGGTAGAGCCAGAATAGTAGTGCAGTGACATTATTTCATTTATTAAGCGTAATAGTGCTGTCCTTTCAAACGTTACACCACCAGTTGCCTTTTTTTTATTTTCCTATAAATAGTTACTATGCTATGTTTGAAAGGGAGTTCAATCACTTGGATTATTTTAGTACTATTCAAAGTGCTACTTTGAATTACCCATAGGGTGAAAATTAAGGAAACTTTTGGAAGTATTTGATACCAACATTTGAGTGTTTGGTTTGTGTTTGTCGAAGCAATTCTATAAGTAAAAAGAGAGAATGTGGAGGAGATCCATTGAAACATTCTAGTGATATTAATCTCTTGTATTTTCTTTTTGTAATGCTATTAATGAAAATGATTTTACTTCAACACTACTCCATGTCTGGCTAAATTCTTTAGTTTTGGATTGATGATGTAAATATCATATATAGTACTATTGAGTTCTCTTATTCCTTAGTTGATTAAAATGATGCTTTCAATATTATTTGATCTTAATTTAATGTACATAGTGGTCATATGTGTAGTTAAAATTAAGTGTAATATGGAGCCTCGACGGAGGGAAGCAGACATAACTAGGAATATTGAATTAGTATGCATCATACCTAGGCATAGGGTATGAAATGTACTAAATTCTTAAAGAGATAAAATAACCATAGGAAGTCGGTGGACATCCTTTGTTCCTAAAAGCTTGACAGATATCTAGAGATACATATACTCTAAATAACATCACAATTAAAAGAGATTCATTAGGAAAAATATGTTATTTATATTCATCAATCCAAAATATTATATTCATAGAGTGTATTCATTACTTTATGTTATTTTATTTAAGTGATTGAATCTCCATAGCATCCCTTCTTATTGAGTAGGATAATTGTTATAATTTTAGTAGACAATACTAGTGTTTGTAAGTGGGATCAATACTCTGCTCTATCACTATATTACTTGATTCAGCATGTAACTTGCATATATTAAGTGGGATTTTTATAATTTTTTATATCAAAAAATACCTAAATATTATTAGGGATTAATAGAGCCCTAAATCATTTCACAATTTTATAGGTTACTCTATAGCCCCCATTAATAACTAAGCAAGTTATCAATTGAATAGGAATTTGAATATTTTTACTCATAAATTGAAGTAACCTTGGCATCCTAGGTTTTCAGTAAACAATGTAAAATTTTATTCCCTTTCTCAGCATTCGATATATCTTTTCCTAGAGCTTGTAGAGAAATACTAATTTTTGTGAACCATGTGTACATGTAAGAAATAAATTTGCTAAGTTACATGTGAAATAATTCATATTCATGCAATGATAAGTTCATGCAAAATTATTTCACTTCACTAATTCCTTCTTAAGTTACCACATGCAATCATTAGGTTTTAAGGCATAGAAAAAATAGTTAAGTTATTTTTATTTTAGTTACTCTAGGTCATCATCTTCTAAAGACCATTCAGTAAAAGAAATCACTAATTTAACTTTATTCATAATTCTAAAAGGTATAACATAACCAGTTTGAATCATATGCCACATATAAAAATTGATAGAGTATAGAAAAGTGGACTTACGAATCTTACAAAAACCAAATAAAATATCATTAAATAATGGTAGCCATGTAATAGAATACCCTTACGAGGTATTATAATTTTTAATGTGTGCCATGTTGATCTACTCAAGGTGTTTAAATCTAAAAAAGTTAGAACCCCACTCTGATACCACTTAAAAGTTCTATGATGCACTAAGAGGGGGTGTATTATTATTTTAAAAACTTTTCTTAACTTGAAACTAATTAGAGAAATATGCAGAAGCTTTAAGAAAAAAAATTAAACAAAAAATAACGAAATTTTTTTTTCAATATAAAGTATTTAAATTTTTTTTTGTTTTTAACTTTTAACCAAGATTTAAATAAGAAAAAAATCAAATCATAACTTTCCAACGATTAACCAAGTAAACTTAAGTGCATAAAGTAAATATAGGAAAGTATGTGTAGGAATGTAAGAATATATATACCAGATTTATAGTAGTTTAGTTAAATCAACTCACATATACTCTTCAAAGGTCCTCCTCATTGGGTATTACACTAACAGATGCACCTTTGGCACTTAGGGCTCGTTTGATTCAGTTTTTACTTATATAAAAAGAGTTTTAGGAAAGGATGTTGAGAAAAAGAATTTTAATAAAATGGAGTTTCAATAATGATATGTTGTTTGAGTAATATTTTTTTAAGTACTTATTAATACTTGAAAGTAGATTTAAATTGTTTGTTTAGGAGTTCAATTTTAGCGATTTCATTATAAAAGACTAAATTACCCATATATAAAATTTAACTTTGTGTAATTAATTTTTTTTAATTTTACTTTATAAACCTTGCATAAAGTAATATATCTAACTTTCTAAATAAAATTTAAAATTTTACAAACTTATAATATCAAAAGTTCACTTTATTAACTTATAATTTCTTTAACATCTGTCATAATATTTACTACAATCCAGTGCTGCTAAAGAAAAAAATATGTAAGAAAAAACTAGAAGGAAACCAAGAGATGGAAACGTGTAAAACACCCACTATATAATGACTAAATATTTTCATATTGATTCAGAAATGGTGCAACTCAATCAAAGAGTGTAAAACCACTAACTTTTACTTTTAAGGACAACCATGAATATTCAAAGCTAGTCTTTCAAATATATTCAGAGGTATAGGAGACAGAGTAGAACTCTTTAACCTTGAATCGAGCATATTGTTACTAATTCAAGAAATTCTACAAAACCCAAGAATGCATAAAGTCAAAACTTCCGGGTTTTCAAAAAACCATTGACCAAATTCATAATTGTGAGAAAGCTCCCTAAGCTCAGGCTCACAGAATGACTAGTCCTATGACAACCAATCAGAAACTTCATGCAATCTTCTAATCCTTCAATGGTGCAAGAATGCAAGCCATTTGTAAGGGAAAATGAGTAAGCTATAGGTTTAATGTGATTAATGAAAAAAATAGGAACATACGTTGTAGTTTCTTTTCGTGTTATATGTCAATTCACCACACAATCTAAACACCACCAGGAAAATCCTTATTATCTTGTGATCCATCAAGCTCTATAATTTTTTTTTTGATAAGAGAATCGGGAGTGTTTTGGATGGAGCGAGCTAAAAAATAACGAAGGTTTCTCATGTGAGCTACTGAAGAAGATGAAGGTCGAAAGCATGGGTCGACGTGCGAATGTGAGCTAGGCAAATTTCAACATTTTGCTGAGAAAACTCTAATTTGTAACATAATAAGCTGATAGGAAATGAATCTCATAACCACTAAAAAAATGAAGTTTATTAAAAAGAAATTATGATTAAGATCTCATTTCTAAACAATTAAGAAAAACTGATTACGACATACTCAAACTGGGATAGAGAAATTAAACCTCACTAAATGTGCCCTTTGTCAAGTGGAGAAACTCTATTCTCTTATAATGTTGAGAATGACCTTTATTGACTTTTTAGACCCAGAAGAATCTCCCTCCTTCTTCCTCCTATCCTGGTAGAGATGTTGTCCCACCTTTAGATCTTCACTGTGGTGCAGATACTACTCCCTCCTTCAGCTCTTCAGGATAATAGACATGCCTTTGCTCCATCATCTCCTTGCTATGGAAGAGATGTTGTCCCTCCTTCAGCTCCTCATAAGGTAGAGATGTTATCCCTCCTTCTACTTCTCAATCCAATAGAGATGTTATCCCCCACCCTCCTTTGTTAGTAAGTCTTTCATCCAAATACCCTTCTTAACTCTCTTCTTCAAGAGCTCCAACACCATAATACTTAAAATGACAAGGTCCAGGTGAATAAAAATATTGTGTGAAAACCCCTCACATCACTTGAAACCCTCAAGGAAGAATTGTTTCAACCTTACCTTTTGTCTCTCCCCAAATGGTTTAGACTCTCACACGAGTAAGGAGACTCCCGTCCCCTTCTATCATGTGCTCTCTCTAGAAAGCATCTTTTGCTACTCAACTTATTAGCCATCAAGCCATTGATGTTGAGTTTATAAGGTGGGTTCTTTAAAAAAATCCTAATTTTTAAATTAATTACTCTAATCATATGGTATACAGTATGATGTACAATCATATAGCATGGTATGATGTACAATCATATAGTATGGTTAGTTATAGATCCTCAAATCATACTATACAATTAGTTCAATTCCCATCAATGATTATACGGTATGATGTACAATCATATGGTATGGTTAGTTATATCAAATAATATATCGTCTAGTATGAACTAAGCTTTGGTTAGCGATCTATGTATTTGACCATACTATACGATATTATTTATAAAATATGATCATTAAGAAAGATTTGAACCTAATTTGTTTCCTTAAACATTAGGATTAAATTAGGAAATTTTAATTAATGTTCCACTTTGAACAAAACAATATGCTTAAATATCATATTTCAAATTTGTCTAATTTTGGTAACAAGGGTTTGAGGTGGGGTTTATCAAAGTAGTTGATCATCCTATATAATTTGAGATCATATAATATGATTAGTTATAACATAATTTAATTAGTCTGATTTAATTAAATATTTTAAATAATTTTTGGTTGAACATATCTTATAGTATGATTTAGATCATGCCATATGATATTAAAAAATAATTTAAGTGTTAAATTTTTGTCCCCCCTTGTAAGTGCGAGCTTGAGTTTTTAGCCAAAATATATCTAATATATAAAATTACTTAAGAAAATAGAAAAGTATAGACTCTATCAAACACAAATTGTCTTTGACCCTAACACTGCACTTTTTTTAGTCTTGATTCTTCAATCATGCTCGGTATATATTGTTATTGAAATGGTTAGTCACATCCAAGAAATATGCATTGAATCAACCAAGAATAAATAAATTGTCATCTAATATTTTTTGTAAACATCAAAATATAAGGTTAGGCTCTTAGATTGTAACAATTATGCTTAAAAGAGTTACAGATAGGTTAACATCTCATTCCTCTTATTTATGTAGGTCCATAGGATCATAATGGTGAAGAAAAGAACTTGATTGGTGACACATAGGGTGGATGTGGAAGGTTTAATTTGGTCATGGTGAAGCATTAATATTCTAGATAGATTTGGTGTAGAAACTTCATGGTTATCAAAGGGAGAGTTGTCCCCCAAATCAAAGGAATGGTATATTAGGGAATAATATTTTGTTCAGAGATTAGTATGTTTGTAGTTAAATTAGAAGTTTATTAGTGCACCATCGTATGCATTGGTTCACTTACCTTTTCCTATTTGATTTAAGTATAGGATGCTTTTGGACTTGAGATTCAATATATACCTATTATTAAATGTATTCATCTTTTTTCTTTTTCAAATTCCTCTTTTGATTTTTCATCTTTTTCACATTTTCATACTTGGAGTACATATTAATGATTTTGAATATCAGTTCTTCCTTTATTCCTCTAGCAATCCTAATTAAAGTTTATGTAAGGATTTAGTAAGATTGCCAATTCTATTGTTAAGTTTACAATGATTATCATAGTTTAAGTTACAGACTTATTTTTCCTAAACTCAACTATTCATTCTTTAATTCAGTAGTTAGTGCAAGAGTGGATAGTTTCTAAGTTTAAGATGGTTTAATGACTTAAATGATCATCCTTAGTTAATTATTTAGGTTTTAAAATTATGAATTATAATGCTTTATTCATTCAAATTATCATCAAAGGTGTTATTATTATTCTTAATTTTAGATAATTTTAATTACATATTTATTTAGGCTAAATAAATAATCAAACTGCAAGCACCATATAGAGGAAAATTTTTAACAATTATGCATAAATGAGAATTTAATCAAATGTAAATAAAACTAACACAATTATGTAAACATAGGTTGAAAATAAAGTAAATAAAGTCCATCACAAATAAACATCACGAAGCACAAAGAGTTGAACTTGGCTTTTCATTTAAATGATTAAAAGCTCCAAGGTAATCAAATAAATTCTATTGAAGATAAAAAGATAACTAAAGTGCAAGAAGCACTATTCTCCAAATCCAATATCCAATCTCCTACTCACATGAACATCAACAATGGCTATCATAGCCATCCTGCACAACATAACAACACAGGAATCTCCCCCTAAGCAAAGAACTAAAAAATAAATAGAAGTAGAATAAATTATAAATAGCAAATACAAAAACCCACACTCTCTTCTCTCTCTCTCTCTCTCTCTCTCTCTCAAGCCTGAAAGTGAACAACAACAAAAAAAGGAAATAAAATAAAAAACCTATAATAACTCACAATCTCTATCTTCCCCATCATCATCACCACCTCACCAAACAAATGACTAATATTTTGGAGTAGTAGGAAAATAAAGCTAGTTTGAATTTTTATGAAAGGGACTATGTAGTGGTAATGCATTTCCTACTTTCTTGAATAATAAGCTTGCCATTCCCTACTCTCCTTATGTAAATTAGTCACTCCTTCTATCTTCTCTCTTAACTCATCCACTTGCACTCTTAAAGACTTAGGAGTCCTAGATCTCCTACTACTGCTAGACCTGTTTGTCAACCTGGTCTTTTTGGGACAAGCCTTCTCCTCTACACCTACTCTTTTAAAACTCTCTATTTTTCTTTTGGTGTGGGCTGAAATGGGTAAAAACTATTCTTCACTTAAATCTCCCCTCACACCAGTATTTATACATGAAGACTAAATTAGACAAGGATGCCCCAAACCCACTGAAGTAGTGCCTTTGATGATGTAATTCAAATAATAGTATATAAGTATTCTTACATCTACAATGTAACCAATCTAAAAAGTATAGTTAAGTATAGCCGGATCTTTGGCCACATCACTGACATTTTTTCTTGGCAATAGATGAGCAAAAATGAAATAGTGCTAAGCTTTTAAAAGTTAAGTTAAATAATATGCAAGAAATTTAATAATTTTATCATCCCTCTTCTTCCACACATACCCACTATGATTCTCACACAAAACTCTTAACAACTCATCAGGATTAATCGATGTTAAATTAAAAATGGTATGCTCATCAAATTCAAAATCTCTAAGTTTTTAAATTTGATTAATAGCGACTGACTTAATTGACACCAACTTACCTCTCACATAACATTGATTGTCTACAACCTCCTTTCCATTGGCAAAGAAATCTCTAACTATATTTATAACAACAACATGGGGTTCCTCACATAAAATGTCCCAACCCTAGTACGCCATATTTTGTATTACCTGCCACCATGGTTATGAAAGACACACTAAAGAATTAACTATTTATTCACCATAATCACCCTATACCGCTACTCAGCTTCAATATATATGAATCTGTGCTTATCAAAGGAAGATGAAGCATGCTTTTTTTAGCTAAATTTTCTTGGGGCCAGTGCTCATAAAATGTAAGCAAATAGAGATTATGTAGTACTTTGAGAGAAATAGAGATGAAAAATGAATTGAATAAAATAAAAAAATGCACATCCTATTTATTGACAGTACGAGCGCTACAGCCCTCATAAGAGAAATGCTGTAGTGCTTAAGAACAAAAAAGGACAAATAATCAAACTGATATATATTACAATAATGTGGGATATGTAGCACTTTGGCACAGCCATGGGAAAATGTAACACCGACTTTTAGATTGAAAGAATGATGCAGCATTTGAAACATACTAGCACTTTAGTGCTAACTATGACCACTGCCATGGTGCTCTAACTAACATAATTATGATTTTAACATAATGGTGTAAAGTGAATGATTGAACTATAGTATTTAATAAATCTTCATAATGAAAAATTTATGATTGTATGAACTATTGAATGTACTGCTAGCAGTATTGTAGAAATATACACCCTAACATTGCAGTGCTTGAAAGGTTAGCATTGGGGTGCTAAATAAGGTATCATAACATTGCAAAGTTGTTAAGAACTATGTTGTGGCATTATTTAATAAATTTTCTTGAGACTGCATCAATGCAATGTCATGTTTGAGTGATGTAGCACTTGATAAGAGAATATCGGGGCACTCAAAGTTTTAATACAAATGCTAATTCAATTTTAGCTCCTTAATCTTTTCTTAAAAAAATTTATAATTAGTCAAAATGAAAATTAATGACTGAAAAAATAATATATATATATGACAATTTTATAAATTTTTTAAAAAATATACATTATAAAACTCACAATCAAACTAATTAATAATTAAGACACATAATAGAATTGGGTTGCCAAATATACCAGTTTGGGTTCCTAATTGAATCACTACCACTTCCAAAGGCATCTACCTCTATTTGAATTGACTTTTTTAAGGTATAGGGTTTACTTTAGGTTGCTCAGGATTGTGCCAATAATCTCTATTGGATTGAGAAGTAGAAGGAGGGATAACATCTCTACCAACATTATTATGTGACTACGTAAAATTAGGCTGGTTCCTCCAACTTGAATTATAAGTATTAGGATAGAGATTATTTTATCTTCCAGTGACATACATTTTCTCAATCCCTTGAGTATTCTTTTCTCCAACAAAATTTGAATCATGCTCTTCCGATTTCATAGGTGATCTTGATCCTGAACTAATTCCAATAGTATCTAATTTTTTAGATATACGAGTTCCCTGAGTAGTAAGAATTGACAAAACATCTGATTCATAAACTCCAGCTAGTCTATCCCAATTCACCCATCAGAAGGACACTAGAAATTATCTGTAGCCATTTTCTCAATTAATTCATCACCTTCATGAAATGGCTTAGACATTAAAGATCTTCAAGCTGCTACATTATTAATCGACCTAAGGTATCCCATCAATCCGTTATAAAAAGTTTGAATAACTAACCAATAATATAAAGAATGGGGGGGTTTCTTATGAATTTTCTTAAATCTCTCTCAACTTTCATAAATTGACACTCCTTCAAATTGGCTAAAAGATATGATAGCATTCCTAGGCTTGGCAATTTTATAAGGTAGGAAATACTTTGCTAGAAATTTATGTGCTACCTCATTCTAAGTTGTTATAGAGCCTAATGACATAGAATTCAACAACATATTAGCTTTGCCCCATAACCAAATGAAAATAAGTGAAGCCTAATAGCATCATCACCAACACCATTATGCTTGAATGTTGCATAATTTTCTAATATGCTAGCTAAGTGTAGGTTGAGATCCTTAGGAGTTCCCCTAAATTAAGAAGTTTAAACCGTCTAAATTATGGTAGGTTTCAGTTCAAAGTTATTAGCTTGGATAGTTTGTCTATTAATACTTGATGGATACCACCTACGATAGGATTGGCTTCTTCCTAAGAGGTCTAGGATGGTCCTGGTCTTATACTTGAAAGTTCGTGAGGGGTGTTAAACCCTTATAAACTAGTCTCGAGGCTAACTAAGAGGGGGTGAATTGGATATTTAAAAACTACTTTACAAAAAAGAAATACCTTTTTCTATCTTATAGTGGAAACAAATTAAATCAAAAATAAAAAGTTCAATCACAAATTTCATCCAAGCAGTTAATCATAGTAAAATAAAAATGAAAAATCATCTGAAACAACACACAAGATTTATAGTGGTTTGGTCCAACCTGACCTACGTCCACTCCCCGAAGGCACCCTACGAGTATTGTACTAAACCTTTAGTGACTCTCCTTTAGCCCCCATAGCTAAGGGGAGAAGGAAGCCCTTACAAAATCACTTCCACCTTCCCCGGTGCGACAGAGTAGCTGGGCCTTTGACACCAAAGAGATCTTCTTCTTCCCAAAACTTCCCTCGAGATGACCCTTGAATCCGATGGTACTTAGGTGTAAGCTTGCCAGAGCAACCGTGTGAACCCCCTCACACTCCCTTGAAAATCCCCCTTCCAAGGCTATTCTCCCTCTCAAACTCCACCCTTTCCTCTCTCCCGTTTTAAGCTCTCTCCTCAATTTTTCTACAGAAGAAATGAAGCCTTAATTGCTGCCAAAGGCACTTTCAAAGTCTTTGATAAGCCTTAAATAAAAGGCTTTAAAAACCCTTCCAAATCAATTTTGGAGGAAAAGATCGTCCAGGACGATCGTAGGATCAACCAGGACAATGTGCTCACAAAGACAGCTTCAGAAAACCCTAAAAACTCAATTCCACCACCAAAGATCATCCAAGACGATCGCAGGATCATCCAGGATGATGTGCAGAATTAAACTTGATAGTCCTGGACGATCTCAGGATAGTCAAGGATGATCAGTACAAATTTTGAGCAAATTATCCAGTATGATATACAGATCATCCAGGACGATCAAAATATAAAATTATGCATATTTGATTGAATAATCACATGATTAATTTAGGTAAGATTTTCATAGATTTTCTAGGATGATATAGATCATCTAGGACGATTAGAACAAAATTCGAATATTTAATCCTTGCCTAAATTATCATGGCGGCTAGGGTTTTGAGATCATAATGGATTATCCAAGATGATGTAAATATCATCCAAGATGATTAGTTCAATAAACAGATCATCCTAGATGATCTAAATCATCTAGTATGATTTGTTCAAAAGTTGAACTCCTAATTTTGACTAGATCTCACTCCCCCTGAGTGTGTGTGTACATGGTCACAAGCAAGCATAAACCTTTACAGAACTTGATTCAAGAAATTAAAAAGTATATCAATGAGAATTACAAATATCATCACATCATAGCGTAATCTACCCATTCTTAAGCCTGGAATCTTTGTTGGATGGTGCATGCTGTTCCTGAAATATTAGCATATACACATATATATATAAATTACAAATACTAGGAGATGTGAGTCATAATATTTATTATCATGAAAATAAAAACTCGTGAGCCTGAGTCACAATAATCTCTCCCTTTTTTATGATGGCAAACATTACTTGTTGAATTTGCAAACAAAGAGTATTTTCTCCTAATCTCCCCCTTACTAAGAAAATACTTTTAAAAATAGGGAGAAACATAATTTTCCTTTTTTTCTTTTATTTTTAAAATAAAAAAAACTACATAAATATAATACAAATAAACTTAACAAATATAACAGTACATTCTCCCCCTTTGACATTATCAAAAAGAAGAGGAGCAACAAAAAATAACATAAAAAAATAGACTAAAAGAACGAAAATGGTCCTTCATTAGGTGAAAATTTTTTTTGAAAAAATATTTTGAAATATCAAGAATTTTCTTGTAATGAGAAAGTTACCTCTTGATTTTATTCAAATGCTTAGTAAAGCATGTATTAACTACTCATAACCCAGAAAGATTAGAAATTCAGAAATTATTAATCCAAGCTCAGGTTTTAAAAAAGGCTAAAAAACTTTTTAAGTCAATATCTAAATCAAGGAACAAATTAGATAAGGAAATAAAAATCTTTTCAAAACTCCTTTCATGAAATATATCTAATAGAAGATTAATGTAAAGTAATGAATCATAAATCATAATTTTTAAACTCAAGTAACGTATTTATTAAAAAGATATGGGTTTTTTAAACTTTAGAGATTTACAAGAAGGGAAGCTAACTTTTTGTGGGCTCATTTTGTGCCTCTTTTTATTTTGGCGCTCTTTGCGCATCTTTTGATTTTTGATATACTTTGTGTATCTTTTCAATTTTGCAATATTGCGCATCTTTTTAACTTTGGGCTCATTTTATACCTCTTTTGATTTTTGTAATTTGCCTCCTTTCTAAATCTTTAAAATCAGCAAACCCTACTCTTATGATAAAGGTGAACAACCTGATTAAGATAATCTTTGAAGTAGGTTCATTAACTTGCAAAAGATCCCTATGAGATAGACAAAATGTAGGGAGATGAAAAAAATTCAATTTCAAAAACTAATTTATAATATGAAATAGATTTTGCATTAAAAGTGAAATAGCCTTATAGAAAGAAATGAGGTGGAGAGAGAGAATCATGAGTTTTCTTCCTTTACTTGATTTTAGAGAAATCAACCACAACTTACATAAAAGTTTTAGAAAAATAGGAGGTAAATTTTTCATTTTTAGAAAACATGATTTTTGAAAAAATAATTTAATATTCTAAAGTATAAATGAAATAAAAGGTGATATGTGTGTACTAATCAGAGAAACTAACAATCATATAGAAAAAATAAAACAAAAGATTGCAAAAATAAAATAAAAAGAATAAAAAAAACCTTAAAAAATAACATAAAAAGTAAAAACATTCACACAAATAAAACAAACACACACACAAGAAAATCTTTAATCCACATCATCTCACTCCTGGTTTGATGATTCAGAAGCTAGGTCTGCCCAGGAGAGTTTTTGCTTGCATTATTTATCCTTATTACAATTTTCTTTGCATTACCCTTTTCTTTTTTAGGAAGGGTTTTTATGTTTGGGCACTGATTTTTTATATGTTCAGGTTTCCTATATCCAACGCAAATAATGTTAGAAGAGAACTTAACATTCTTACTATTTTCACCTTTGTTCCACTTTTGATATTGATGCTCGTGCTTTAGTAATCTTTTCAATTTGTTTGTTATTGATGTTAATGTCTTACTTTCATCATCTTCTGAGTCACTTTTTCTAGTGTCTTCAGCTTTCGTACTATAGTTTCACCAGCATCTAAAAGCTTTTGACCCAAACCTTGCTCGTAGGCAATGAGTGAGCCAATCAAATTATCAATAGAATATTCGTTCAACTTTTTTGATTCACAAATAGCAATAACTTTGGCATCAAACTTATCAAGCAGACAACGTAGAATTTTATTAATCTTTTCAAAGTTTAAAAATTCTTTACCTAAAGCATGTAATGATGTTACAATTTGTGTAAACCTAGTATACATTTCTAAAATCATCTCATAAGATTTCATGCTAAAAAGTTCATAATCATGCATTAGAATATTCAACTTAGATTGCTTAACTTCACTAGTTCCTTTGTATGTAATGCACAATTTATCTCAAATTTCTTTGCCAGTAGTACATGTAGATATTATCATGCAATCATCAGAATTTAAAGCACAAAAAAAATAATTCAAACATTTAGCGTTCAATTGAGCATTGATATGATCTACTCTACTCCATTCAAAAAAAGGAATATCAGATTTGATTCCATCTATAATACATGATGGCACAGAATAATCAGTTTGAATCATATGTCACATGTGACAATCTATTAATTTCAAGAAAGTAGACATACGAATTTTCCAAAAATCAAAAATCATATTTTCAAATAAAGGTGGCTAGGTGATTGAATATTCTTCCGCAATATTATGATTTCCAAAATTAGCCATGGATCAAAATTCAAAAATTTTCCAAAACTTAATTTTATGAATCCCGCTCTGATACCACTTGAAAGTTTTGTGAGGGGTGTTAAACCCTTATGAACAAATCTTGAGGCTAACCATGAGGGGGGTGAATTGGATATTTTAAAACTTCTTTAACAAAACAAAATATCTTTTTATTATTGATTTAATTTGTTTTCACTGCAAGATATAAAAATATATTTCTTTTTGTTAAAGAAGTTTTAAAATATCCAATTCACCCCCCTCTTGATTAGCCTCGGGACTAGTTCATAAGGGTTTAACACCCCTCACGAACTTTCAAGTAAAGGTGGCCGAGTGATTCAATATCCTTCAGTAATATTACGATTTCCAAAATTAACCATGGATCAAAATTCAAAAGTTTTCCAAAACTTAATTTTATTAGTCCCACTCTGATACCACTTGAAAGTTCTTGAGGGGTGTTAAACCCTTATGAACTAGTCCCAAGGCTAACCAAATGGGGGGTGAATTGGATATTTAAAAACTTCTTTAATAAAAAGAAATATCTTTTTCTATCTTGTAGCGAAAATGAATTAAATTAATAATAAAAAAATCAATCACAGATTTCACCAAAGCAGTTAATCACAGTAAAATAAATGTGGAAAATAATCTGAAATAACGCACCAGATTTATAGTGGTTCGGTCCAACCTGAAAGCACTCTCTGAGTATTATACTAAACTTTTAGTGACTCTCCTTTAGCCCCCATAGCTAGGCGGAGAAGCCATTATAAAATCACTTCCACGTTCCTCGGTGCGGTAGAGTAGCTGGGTCCTTTGACACCAAAGAGATCTTCTTCTTCCCAAAACATCCCTCGAGATGACCCTTGAATCCGATGGTACTTAGGTACAAGCTTGCCAGAGCAACCATGTGAACCCACTCACACTCCCTCGAAAATCCCCCTTCCAAGGCTCTTCTCCCTCTCAAACTCTACCCTTTCCTCTCTCCATTTGAAGCTCTCTCTTCAAGTTTTCTCCAGAAGAAATGAAGCCTCAATGGCTGCCAAAGACTCTTTCAAAGTCTTCAACAAGCCTTAAATAAAGGGCTTTAAAAATCCTTCCAAATCAGTTATGATGGCAAAGATCATCCAGGACAATCGCAGGATCGTCCAGGATAATGTGCTCAAAAAGATGGCTTCAGAAAACCCTAAAAACTCAATTCTTCCACCAAGATTATCCAGGATGATGACATGATCATCCAGGATGATTTGTAAAATTTGACCTAATAGTCTTGGGTAATCTCAGGATAGTCCAAGACGATCAGTACAAATTTTGAGCAAATCATCCAGTACGATATACATATCATCCAGGATGATCAAAATATCAAATTATGCATATTTGATTGAATAATCACAGGATTAATTTAGGCAAGATATTCATAGATCATCTAGGATGATATAGATCATCCAGGATGATTAGAACAAAATTTGAATCTTAAATCCTTGCCTAAATTATCATGGCAACTAGGGTTTTGAGATCGTAATGGATCATCCAAGATGATATAAATATCATCTAGGATAATTAGTTCAATGAACAGATCATATTAGATGATCTAAATTGTCCAGTATAATTTGTTTAAAAGTTAAACTCCTAGTTTTGACTAGATTTCACTCCCCCTGAGTGTGTGTGTATATGGTCACAAGCAAGCATACACCCTTATAGGACTTGACTCAAGAAATTAAAAAGTATATCAATGAAAATTACAAATATCATCACATTATAGCCTAATCTGCCCATTCTTGAGCCTGGAATCTTTGTTGGATGGTGCATGCTCTTCGTAAAATGTTAGCATATACACAAACAAATATACATTGCAAATACTAGGAGATGTGAGTCATAATTTTTGTTATCATCAAAACAAAAACTCGTGAGCCCGAGTCGCAACAATACTAGTTCATACATCTCTAAAGCAAAAAATTATATATATTTTGTAATTTTTAGATGGTCCTTTATATTTTAGAATAAAATAATAAGGGCACCATACTAGATTTACAACACTTACAATAATAATATACTAAAAAGTAAAGAACAACAACTAAACTAATATTAGTTTTTTTCTTTTTTAAAAAAATTTAAAAATTTGTAAAATAATAATACAGGATATAAATAGGGATAAATATGCAACTAGTTTAATAATATAGTTTAAAATTTTAATACATACATTACTTTCTTAGATAACAGTGCTAAAATTTTGATGGGTGGACATAGGTACATGAAAAGTTAAATGAGTGTGTGAAATATAATATATACTCGATCAATTAATGCTTATGTTTTCTTTGATATAGATTTCCCACTAGATACGCAAGTATAGGTGTTGATCAAGTAATAAAGTGATTGAGAGAGTGTCGATCCCACGAGGAAGTATTCTACTAGATTATAATCAAACTAGTACGGTCTACTATAGATGTAAGGTTTATCCCACTGAATGAAAATGAAGTGTTTTAAGTTTTTGTCAATTACTGGGAATACAAAAGATGATGAGACACTAATATATAAAATACATTTTGGACTAATGCTTGTAAAATAATAATTTCTTTAAATGAGACTCTTAATTATAGATGTAGAATAGAGTATATGCATCCCTAGATCTCTGTCAAGTATGTAGGGGGTGAAAATGGAGGTTTAGAACCTTCCTATAATTTTAATATCTCTATAGTACTTAGAAGGTTTAACATTCTATGTCTAGGCATGCCAACATTCCATTTAAATACACCTATTTATTCCAATATTCCTCCATCAAGTCATACTTGATATTAACTATTCATATGGCCAATGTATGAATTATATTGAATTAGAGAATTTAAAAATGTTCAAAATTTATTTAAGGCAAAAGAGTTTATATTAATACTTGCATTATATTTAGATCATTAGCCCAAAACTCAAAAGTTAGCTAAACATGGATAAAATAGATAGAAAACACATCTTTATTTCATTCATATAAGAAAAGATACAAAAGAAATAATAAATAAAAATTTCACCAGGATAGTTCAAATAACTTCTAACTTCTCCACACTCATTCCACCTCCAACGGTAGGATTTCTTACACAAGATTACAAGATAAGCTAAGATCTCTAATGAAAGTATCTTGTACTTCCTTAGCCTCACATAGACTTTACCCTATGCGAGCACTAAATAACTACACATAAAATTGCAAAACCCTACTTGAAGTGATATAACTTCTAAGTAAAAGAACTAAAAAGCTATTTTTAGTTAGTAAAAAAATTTCTTCTAGCACCATGACACTCGAAACGGTGGTGTCATGGTGTTATAAGATGAACTAGCACCTTGGCGATGTTGGACTTGCTTCGCTATAACACTGTTCTGACTCAGCACATATATTAGCTTAATTGGTGTGTCACTCGGTTGATTGAGCATGGCTTGATCTTTCTTTAATTGCTTAACCACAATGCTATAATGTTCAGCTCTGTAGATCTTCAATATTTAGTTTGCTGCTTCAACATTGTAATGATTGGCACTCTAGTGCTCAAATTCCTAAGACTCATATGCTGTGGAGAGAATTTTGGATTTTGAGCACTATAAAGTGTTGTAATGTTGATCTTGGCTCCCTTGAGGAACTGAGTTATTTATCATTTTTCCTAAGTCTCTGACACTGTGATTTCTTAATCTAGCATCACAATGTCATAGATGTTGCGGTCCTGGTAGTTGGAATGTTGTGGCACTAGTTCAATACTAACAAATTTTCTCCTTTTTCTGAGCATGTCTTGCACAAAATAAACTAAAATAACATATTTTCACTTAATTTAAAGGTAAAAAATTGTACAAAATTTACAATTAATAAAAACCCATCAACAACCATAAAAAATATTATTATGTCAATGAAGGGTTCTTAGCAATTCAAAAATAAAATCCCTGAAGAGGTCTTCCCAAGGTTAATAGGGCTCTCGAATTACAACATACTTGAAGGATTTTAACTTTGTTAATTAGTCAAGTTTATTGGTGAGACAATCAAAAATATTTATTTAACATATCATTTTAAGGAGCGACAAGAAAACCTAGATTCAACCAGCTTAATAATTTTATTCTTGGCAAAGTATTTTGCTATAATCATAGAATGAAACTAATTTTTTAGAAATATAAGAGGTATGATGCAATGATAAAAAGATTTTCTAAGTGAAGATTGCCATAAATAATTGAAAAATGGCCAATCATTATAAGAGGTTTATCCAAGTGGTCATTATAAAGAAGATGAAAATCAGTGCAATTAGTATAGTCATCTTTTATTCCAAGAAGCTTAGAATTTATGTTTCTAAAAAGAAGATGACTAAAGTACGAGTTGACCAAAGTGATTCATGTTAAGGAATCAATAGATTTATTCAACATTGGTTTTTGTTTCAAAGTAAAAGAATAATATCAATATAACGTAATCTATTTTGCAGGAAAATGTCATATTCAGTATTTACGGGATTGTATAATGGCATTAAATTCCATATTATTAATGGAGTAGCTTTTATTCATAGAATTTAATTTTATTATAGCAATTAGATGATTATCTTTGTTGAGTACTCCACCTTTATCAATCCCAAGGCATGATAAGAGACTTTAAAGGTCTTGAGAAAGTTTAGCAGTTAGAAGATAGGAGAAGAGATCATGAGGACTTTAACCTAGCAAAAGGCTTTGGGTGCATTTATTATTGATACACACTTATTATTTTTAAGAATTTAAGTAATTTAGGTCAGGATGGTGTTAAAATCTTTAATAAACATCTTATAAAATGTGGCCAATCCATAAAAATTTCAAATATTGGTGAGTGATGTTTTTATTAGCCACTCCATAATTGACATAAATTTAGCAGGGTTATGTTCAAGTTATTAGTTAAAATGATAAATCTTAGGAATTTGACTTCTTTTTTAGGGAAAAATGTTTTTTGTTTTATGCTGATATGCTGTTATTTTACTCCTAACATTTCAAAAATAAGTCAAAGATGTCTTAAATGTGACTTTTAATCTATGCCATTGCTAAGAAAAAATCATGTTCATTTTTATTATCTTAAAATTTAGTAAAATTGTATGTTTTAGTTGATGTTGTGTATGAATGTGTCAAGAAAATACAAAATTTACAATGTTAAGAACCAACATCAGAGCACCCCAAACATCTTTGATACAATGCCTTCAACTCCCTAGCCCTGGAATCAAACATTGTAGTGTCAAAGCCTTAAGAAAAATCAAATATAATTTAGCACTCCAATAGAATAAATGTCATCATCATTGTGCTACCCAGATCCTTAGTGCCACAAGTGAACATAATGTCGGATGATAGATCAAGCACTATAGTGCCCATCTTTTTGTAGTACCAAGGTAGAATTGTTATGGAAGGAAGCACCATGTTGGATCAGTCAAGCATCATACCTTGTCAACCAACTATTACATCAGATCCGCCCAACATCTCAATGAAGCTAATTTAGTAGCATTGAGGTACAAGTTTATATTTTAATGCATAATGCCACGCTCTTGAGCACTTTGATGCCTGAGTCTATTTTTGTAAAATAAAAATAGATTTTGGTGTTTTTATTAAGAGGTTCCTAATAGTGTGTTGAGAGAGAGACCAAAGGACAGTGAGTTGCTTTTAGTGGTGTTAGTGGTTGTCATTGTAGTAATAGAAAAAGTACTTAGGGGTGGAAAGGAGTGCAGAGAGTGAAGGTGTACGGAGGGATTCACTCCAGGAATAGTCCATCTGAAGGATCTATTTGGGATTCTTAAATCCTTGTGATAATTTCTTCATCTTTTCTATTTATACCTTTTCTTGTGCAAGAAATAAAAAAATACATTGTTCCAATTTAACTCAATGACTGGCTAAACTCTTAAGATGGACTGACGATGTGAATACCTTTACATATTTTACTGTAGTCTCTTATACATAACTGTGAATTATTTTTCTCAATTGCTCTTATGCTTAATTTAATTTGTGCAATTATCATATATGAAATTAAAATCTAGTATGATATACTACCTCGATAAAGAAATATTGGAACAATTTTTAGAATTATAATGGAATGCTTGCATGCCTAGACATTAGATCTTTAGTATTCAAGGATCTATGCAGATACAATCATGATATAGAGGCCATAAACCTTTCTTTACATACTTACAAGCTCGACAAAGATCGAAGGGTGCATTTGCTCTTATTCAAATCTAGTATAGATGAATCTGCTTAGGAGAACATTGGATCGTTCCCTATAATTAGTCCAAACACCTTTAATTCTTGTTATTATCAATAATCTTTACATTTCATAGAAGATCTTTAATTTCCCTTTATTCTATTACATAGGATAAATTTAGTAGCTTTAGTAGATAGTACTAGAGTCAGTTGTTGCATAGTATTTCCTTATGGGATTGACGCTCTCTCATACACTTTATTAATTGATCGGCACATGCACTTGAATTATTATTACTTTTTTTCTCACAAGAAATCCATAGAACTTTAAGTTTTTTATGCTATTACTAGGGAAATTAACTTATACTGTTGCAATTATCATTATATATTCCAAAAAGCTACATATTTAATACTACTTGATTTGTTGAAATTATATCTTATTTTGTTACTATCATTCATGAAGTTTTGAATTTATGATTATCTTTTATAAATGTTACTTTCCATTTTTTTTGCATTTCATTCTGTTTATTATTGATGTATACATAATAGAGCAAGAAAAGGACCCTTGTCATTTTACTTTGAAATAGATATGACCCTTATTAAATTTTGAAAATCCAACATGAGTTTAATTTTAGGAATGGCCAAACTAAATCTAGATTTATACCATTCTAGACCTCTTAGGGAGTAATTGATCAATATATCAATCAATCTATTATCCAAGCCAAAAATTTTTAGCTAAAACCTACCATGATCCAAATGGTTTAGAACTCTGAGTTTGGGGGAACTCCTTTTAAGGATCATAACTTACATTAACCTAGTTTCTTAGAAATTTATAAAACATTCAAGTATAATTGAGTTATTTGTTATTTTAGTAGACTTTCTCTATTTCTATTCTCTCTAAGGGAGAAAGCTAAAATATGGTTGAATTCTTTTCCCCTAGGCTCCATAACCACTAAGCACTTTCCACCATCAAAAATTACTAAGCTTATAAATGATGTTAGTTTATTTACCCAATTTGATGGAGAGCCAATTTATGGGAGCTGGGAAGGATTTAAGGAGATGCTTAGAAAGTGCCCTCATCATGCTTTGCCTAATTGGTTAGTAATTTAGACTTTACTGGGCTTGTAGAATCCCTTAGGTTAATAATTGATGCGATAGTTAGAGGGTCTTTGATGTTAAAGCCTTTTAAAGAGGCTTATGCCATGATAGAGGAGATAACAATAAATAACTTTTAGTAGCCTTATAATAGGGTGATTCTTAATAGAGTAGCCAATTTTTATGAGTCAGATGATGTTTAATTAAAAAAAGGTGTTATTTTTAAAAAGATTAATTATTTTTGGGTGATTTAGTTTCTTAAATTTTAATTTTAAAATTGAATATATCATTATGAATGATATATCATCTCAGGATACGAGCATACCATTCTTTAATGGGTTCAATTTATAGGATTAAAATTTCATCCTCATTATCCTAATCAAATTCGAGCAAGAACTACATATGACCCCAAAGGGTCAAAATGATTATTCACTAAGGTATTTAATTATAATAATTAGAATAAATTATTATTAATTTCATAATTAAAGTTATAATAATAATTGATATATCTTCCTGAGGGATGAAAATATTATTTATTATTGATCATTTGAAAATGTTGATAATGATTGACGATTTTGACTTAAAATTTCCCAAAGATAATTAATTAAGATTTTAAAAAATTAATTTTAAAAATTAGATATAGGTTCCTAAATCTCCTACTAGCACGATCCCTCGTAGTTAATTACATCGTAGGGAAACCAGAGTTTCCTATGAATGCTCTCGATTAAAGTAGCGGTAGAAATTTTATTTAAGAATTTAAAGTTGGATATCAAAGGAAGCAAGGGTTAGAAATTTTAAATGGGAATGGATCAAAAGTGAGCATTTATTTTTGGAAGTCAAAGGAGAAATGGTAGGAGGTGTTTTGAGATTTTGAATCACTTTAGAAACACCTCAGCCTATTCTAAGTGTTGGCCTTGAAGTTTGATTAAAAAAGATTTAAATTTAACTGGTCGATTTTATTAAAAAATAGGATTAGATTCCCAGAGGTTGAGGTCTTATAGCTTAAACCTACCTCAGAACCTAAATCTAGATTGGGTACTAAAAATAAATAACTTGAACATAACTAATGAAATGCAAACTTGAACTTACCCCAGCCTGGATTGGGGAGCCAGCTAACCACCTAAGCGCTTTAATACCATGTGTCCAGTCTCTTATGAAAGAGTGTATAAGGACGTTGATTAAGATAAGTATAAGGAATTTGGGATAACTTCTAGAGTAGATACTAATTGACCCCTTAACATATGTTGGATATTTGATGAATAAATAAATGCAATTAAAGTTTTAGTCACTTTTAAATTTATATTTAATGTAAGGCATGCTAGTTGACTTGATAAAATATATTAAATTAAGATGAAGCAATTTTAAAAAAGTCTTAAAAATAATTTTATCCTAGAGATTGCATAGATTCTCCTTGATAGATCTGCACCCTTATAGGTTAGGTGGTCTGCCAGAACCCACAGGCAGGGAGGTGCCTAAAAAATGAAATAAATGCAATAATTATGTATACGAGAACTCCCGATGGTCCTAGGCTTTCTTCTTAAAAGTGTTAGAGTTTCTATATTATCTTAAATTTTTTAATTTAATTAGAGTAGAAAAGGTTTTAACAATCCATTGTGAGCCTCCGATCGGGTTTTAGGCAAAATCAAATATCGACCTCAAAATTATCAAAAAACTTCTAAAAACATGCAATCCTATATCATAATCAATACATTAATCATTTTTCAAATTAATTAAATTAATATTCAAATTAAAAGTTCATGTGGAAAGTGTCACTTATTATTACAACCCAGGGTCTGCAGAAAGTAAAGTGGCCGGGTACCACTTACAATAGCCCGGATTCTACTCCTAAGACTCAAGTGAATTTGAGAATTAGATTCCTCTCATACACCACTTCTTCATCCTTCTACAAACTTCTTGGATCTATGTGGTCCAGATATGTAAATGAAAAGAAACTCCCCCTCGAAAAGGATATTTTCTTTTCCCTTTAGATATTTGAAACTATCCTAACTTAGTCTTCCAAATGTAGGAGAACCCTCCCCTAAGGGATGCTCTCTCCTCTTTGAAATCTAAGTTGGATACTTATGTATGCCCTCTTAAATATCACTTTGAATTATAACTCAATAAATTTGAATTACATTAACTAAAAACTAAAAATTTATACTCGAATAACCTGCAGGGTTATCCTAAACAGTTAATATTAAATCATCTGAAGCAGTTGAATGAAAGTTAAAATGCTCAAACTAGCCATACTTGGATATGGTCTTTTAAATTTTATAGTGGGACTTAGCATTTTGGAGCACCTGCAGAAATTTGATTAATTTAAATTTAACTTTGTCCCCTTTAATTTCAATGCCCAGTATGAGTATAGCCACCTGCATAAGATTGTATTAGCATTTAAATCTCCCCTATCCTAAGGGTAAATCTAACGCCCATCAATCAGATCGCAAAGTGTAGAAATTAAATAAATAATCACAGTAATTATCTAACAACCAGCATGCAATGAAAGCTCAAAAAACCTGGCACATAGCAGAAAAGTAAACTCCGACCTAGCCTAGATCTAGAAGTGGGGCCCAAGTAAACTATCTAAGTGTGTGTAACAGGTTGTATGGTTTGGGTATTTCCTATATCAGATAATTGGTTTAGTTATCTATTATTTAGGTTTGTTGAATGTTTGAGGGTAAATTTAGTTGAAGTTGAAATGTTAATTTGTTAAGGTTTATTTTAGAATTGGAGTTTTGAGGTTGATTGATTAAATAGATTTAATTAATTACAAGTCAAAGAATTAATATGATTTAAATTAGGTGAATTAGTTGCTAATTTTAGATAAAATTAATTTATATTTTCCATCAACTAGTTCATGGCGTTATGCCACTAGGCTCGAGGAACAAAGCCTCCTAAGGGCACGTAGCCCCGCAGCCCGGAGTAGTCCATCCTAAAAACTTGATTAATATAGTTAAATTAAGAATTTTTATTTGGTAAAATTATTAATAATCAATTAAATTTAAGGTTTTATACTCCATTAAATCTATTCGTGGCGTTGTGCCACCAGGCTCTAGGAACAAAGCCTCATTAGGACACATAGCCACGCAGCCCTGAGTAGTCCATCCTAAAAACTTCATCTTCTGAGAGGTTGTTGTGCGTTAAGAGGTTTGTTAAGTGATTTTAATATTGTATTAATATTTTCTGGAATTTAAAATTCATTATCAAATTTTTGAATTTTCTGGATTATTTTGATGTATTAATTAAGGGGTTAAAAATAGAATTTTATATTCAAAAAAAATTTCTAGAGTTTTGATATTTTCGTTAAATATTAAACCTTAAAATGAGTAATTAGATTTTGATTTTTCTGGATTTGAAGTTTTTTATGAAAAGTTATGAATTTTTGAAGTTTCAATTGAAATTTGAATTGAAGTTGACCAAAAAGTTAACTTCTTAATTTTACGTGATTTTTGTGCATGAGGATGCTAATGTTATGTGGGAAAAAGTGGCTAGTAATATTAAGAATATTGCAAAAGATGTGCTTGGAGTTTCAAAGGGAAAAGCTCCTAATAGTAAAAATAGTTGGTGGTGGAATCCAAATGTGCAAGAAAAGATTAAAAATAAGAAGATTTGTTATAAAAATTGGTTTAATTGTAAAAATTCTGATAATTGGAAATTATATAAAGAGGCACGTAAGGAATCTAAGAAAGCAATATGTGATGCAAAGAGTTTAGCTTTTAGTGATTTATATAATAGATTAGATACTAAGGAGGGAGAAAGATATATGTATAAGCTAGCCAAACAAAGAGATATGAGTAGGAAGGATTTAGTTCAAGTGAAGTGTATTAAGGATGAAGATCAAAAAGTACTTTTTTTAGAAGATGATATTCAACAAAGGTCGATGAGATATTTTGCTAAACTTTTTAATGAAGACTGTGAAAATAAAATTGACTGTAGTGACCTTAGCACCTTAAATGAAAATAAAGATTTCTGTTTTTATCGGCGTATTAGTAAAACCGAAGTTAGAGAGGCTTTAAAGAAAATGAAGGGTGGAAAAGCTGTTGGACCTGATGATATTCCAATAGAGGTGTGGAAATGCTTAGGAGATGAAGGAATTTCTTGGCTTACTAAACTTTTTAATACTGTTTTGAAGACTAAAAAGATGCCAGATGAGTGGAGAATGAGTGTGTTAATCCCTATTTTTAAGAATAAAGGTGATGCACAATATTGTGCGAATTATAGAGGAATTAAGTTAATGTGTCATACTTTAAAACTATGGGAACGAGTTATGGAGCATAGGTTGCGGCGTGATACTAATGTTTCTCAAAATCAATTTGGATTTATGCCGGGTAGGTCAACTATGGAAGCCATATATTTATTAAGAGGTTTGATGGAGAAATATAGAGAGAATAAGGAGGATTTACATATGATATTTATTGATTTAGAAAAAGCATATGATAAAGTTCCAAGAGAAGTGCTATGGAGAGTTCTTGAAAAGAAAGAAGTTAATAACGCTTATATTCAAATCATTAAAGATATGTATGCAGGAGCTATTACTTGTGTTCAAACACAAGGTGGTTTGACCAAGTATTTTCCTATTTCGGTTGGATTACACCAAGGATAAGCCTTAAGCCCATATCTTTTTGCTTTAGTCATCGATGTTCTCACTAGACATTAGCAAGAGGATGTACCTTGGTGTATGCTTTTTGCTGATGATATTCTTCTTGTTGATAAGACTAGAGAGGGAGTTGAAGGTAAACTAGAATTGTGGAGGTCAACCTTAGAGTCTAAAGGTTTTCGCTTGAGTAGATCTAAAACGGAACATATGGAGTGTAGTTTTAGTAATAATAGACCTAGTGAGGGCATTGTGACTTTGGCCGATCAAGTCATTAATAAGAGTACACGTTTTAGATATCTTGGATCTATTGTTCAGAGTGATGGGGATATAGATGGGGATATTATCAACAGAATCCAAGTTGGATGGTTGAAGTGGAGGAATGCATCGGGCTTATTGTGTGATAGAAAAGTACCCCTCAAACTTAAGGGAAAATTCTATAAGATGGTGGTGAGACCTGCAATGCTTTATGGTGTTGAATGTTGGCCATTAAAAGAGAAGCATAATTCTAACTTAAGTGTTGCAGAGATGAGGATGCTCAGGTGGATGAGTGGCTTTACCCTTAGAGATAGGATACGAAATGAGCATATTCGTGAAAAGGTTGGAGTAGCTCCAGTGGAAGATAAGATTAGAGAGAGTCGCCTTAGATGGTTTGGTCACGTAAAACGGCGGCCTCCCGATGACCCGGTTAGGAAAGTAGAGGTCTTAGATTTGACTTATGTTAAGAAAGGTAGAGGTAGACCTAAAAAGACTTGGTTAGAAAATATTAGAAATGATCTTTCTTTATTAGATTTAAATGAGAATTTGACTTTTAATAGGACACAATGGAGAAAAAGGATTCATGTAGCCGACCCCACGTAGTGGGATAAAGGCTTGATGTTGTTGTTGTTGTTGTTGTTGTTGATATTTTTAATAAATATTAAACGTTACATGGAGTACTATGCCTTTGAGTTTTCTTAATTTGGAGTTTTTTATAATTAGTTAAGATTTTTTAAAGTTTTTATATTTATTTGAATTATTTAATTTATTTAATTAATGGCTTTTTCATGATTTTGCTCCAAATAAACTCCCAACTCTTTGAAATTAACTCCAATGGTCAGGAATGATCTAAAGAGAAATTCTCAAGTGTATGGGAATTTTATGGAATTTTTAAATATTTTTATATAATTAAATTAATTAAATATTAATTTTTACTAAAAATTAAATTATCTTCCAAATTAGAGTCAAATTAAAGTGATTTTAATTTTTTTTTTCTTAGGGATTGAATTCTAATTAATTTTATATATTATTTGAAATTTTTAGATTTAATTTGAATTAATTATAATTTTTTAAAGTTTGGTTAATTAATTGATTTTTTTAAATTACTTAATTATGGATGTTTTGATTGTTTTGATACAAACTTATTCTAAACTACTTGGAATCACTCCCAAAGATCAGAGATGACCTATAGATGTGTTTTTAGGAGTTTAGCATTTATTTGGAATTTTTTTATAATTTTAATTATTTTATTTAATTAGTTAATAATTTTCCTTAAAACCTAAATTAAAGTTAAACAAAAAGTCTAGTGATAGGGCTTTTATTTTTCGTAAATAGAGGGTGAAGTTTTGATCAGTTTGATATATTATTTCTAGTTTTTGAATTTAATTTACATTTATTGCATTTTTTTAAGTTTTTGGGTCCTAAAAAGAGTTAAATTTTGATTAGTTTAATTTTTTGACTAAATGACCTCCTAATCTAGTGAAATTTGGGCCTAAGGTGTAAAATGTTACTAAGTTCAATGTTCTAAAGTTTTACCCTTATTGGATGTGTGTATAATTTCCTAGAATTATTCTACGTTCATTAGACCTTTTTCTTAATTATTTTCCCTAGGTGTCTCTTGTGTTCAAATTGGTTTGAAATTTTGGCCACCTAACCCTATGACATATGAAACCATACCACATCAATCAGATAATCTAATCTTATTAATTTGGAGAGTTATGAATTTTTAAAGTTTTGGGTCCAAAATGGACCCATTACTTAGTAAATTCATCCCACAGTAATCCTATAAGAATCTGGGCCTCGAAAAATACAGGGAAAGCATAAGATGCTCAAAAATTTTTCACCAAAATTTGGGCTCAATTTGACCATTGGATTGTGAGAAAATTGCTAAAATTTGATTTCAAACAATCTCAAATAACAAATAATCCAATCTTCCAAATGCTTTGATTTTAATTTAATAAATAATAGGTCTCAAGATCTTTCCAATGAGCCTAAAAACACCAAATTTGGTGAAATATGGATTTTCTATGAATTTTAAAAGTTCTGACTGCTTAAATTAATCTTTTAAATTAATTTAAATCAATTTAATTAAAAAAATTTGGTGACACGCATCTTCTTAACTGGGGTGACGTGGCTACATCTGGGCCATCAGATCACACAGAAGGAATGAACGGATGGCTCTAGTTCATCCAGAGCTGTTTAGTTCAAAATGAACTAAAACTTTAAAGAATCATAACTTTCAAAATACTCATCCAAATTGGATGAAATTTGAAACATAGGTTTATGGAAACATAATATTTTAACACCTAAAGTTTGGATTCTTCATGTGTTGTAGATTTTCTACAGTTTCAAATTGAAGTTTGAGAGAAAAGTTGCAATAACTTACAATCCAGTGGGTAGATTTTGATGTTCTTGGGCTTGTTAGAAAGATAATTGAATTCTCTACAAATTTACTAATACCTCAAGAACTTTTCATGACTGGATTTAAATTTGTTGTTAAAGTTCTCCTTTCTCTCTCTTTTTCTCTCTCTTCCCTAAATCATGGTTTTGAGCTTAGAAACCATGGGAAAAAGCTTGGAAAAGCTGTAAAAAAGACTAGTGTGGTTTGAGAAAGCTTTGGGAGAGCTGGAAGTTGCTCGAGGTTGAGTTTTTTTTGGAAATTTAGGTGGATCCTTCTTTTTGAAAGATGTTTGAATACTTATCCTTCACCTCTTTATTTGGATGGCTAGGATTGATTGGGATGGTCTTAGATTGAAGCCAAGTGTCCCTCAAAGCTATCCAAATGCTTGGAGAGGGAAAGTGTTGAGTGTGAGCCATGCTAGTTCATGACGATGGGGGTAATTTGGTCTTTTGGCCATTTGTTGACTAGTTTGACTAGTCAATAAGTCAATGGTTGATGAGGTGGAAAGGACGGAGAGTATCAAGTGCTTTGAAGGGAGTATGAAGCCATGAGATTAGACTTTGAATAAGTATATGGGATTTTGAGTGGATTTGACCAAGTCAAAGTGAATTGACTTGGTCAAATTGACCATGGCTTGACTCCAAGCAAGTTTGAACATGTTTGAATCATAACTTAAAGTTTATTTAAGGCTTAATAGAAAGAGAGAGACTGAAAGTTTGATAGGGATGTTAAGCCTTGATGAACTAGTCCCGAGGCTAACCAAGAGGGGGGGTGAATTGATTTTTTAAAAATTTGAGAGCAACAGTAAAAACATTTTTGATGATTTGCAGCAGAAATGAATAAAATAATCAAACGAAAAGATCGAACACAATTTCACCTAAGCAGTTAATCACAGAAAAACAAAAGTGCAGAAAGTAATCAGAATGAACACATCAGATTTTATAGTGGTTCGGTCAACTTGACCTACGTCCACTCCCCGAGGCTCCCCTGCGGGTATTGCACTAACTCAAAGTGTCTCTCCTTTTTATCCCACAGCAAGGCGGAGAAGCTTGTACAAAAACCTCCTTTCCACCGACACGGTGAGGCAGAGAACCTAACCTCCTTTTGCTTCCTCCTGAAGTAGACAGAGAACCTCAGATCTTCTTGCCGACGATCCTCTCCCAAAGAACACCAACACGACGAAAGATGACGAGCGGAGAAGAAGACTCTGATCCTTGCTTGGAGCAACCTTCGTGAACCCCTCATGAACTCCACCTCATAAGATCCCCTCTCTCCCTCCTAAACTCTCTCTCTAGAGTTTCTCTGGAAAGGAAAGTGGCAAAAGATTTTTTTTGTTGAAAGAAAAAGATCTTTTATAGGAGGGCTTAAAATTTGCCCTAAATCTTAACTGATCGGCCAAGATCGTCCAGGACGATCTATATATCATCCTGTACGATCAGTTCAAAATCAGCTGTTTCAACCTGGACGATCTGGCTCTTCTGGACGATTAGTGGAAAAAGTTATTCTGATGGTCCCGTACGATTCCGAGATCATCCGAGATGATTAGTGTAAATTCAGGAATATCGTCCAGAAGACAGTTCAGGTCGTCCAGAGCAAATTATACTGGATGACCAAAAAATGACTTGATCGTCCAGGACGATAAGCGTATCGTCCTGTACGATTAGTTCAAAAAGTGCCAAAATCATCCTGAGTATAGTTCGGGACGTACAGCTGAAACACACTAGATGAATATGATCATCTAGGATGATCCTTCGATCGTCCAGGATGATATCATCGTATCAATCAAATATTAATTACTTTCCTTAATTACCAGATTAATTTAGGCATGATTGTACTGGATCGTCCAAGATGATACTCGTATCGTCCGGGATGATCAGACCAAATATCTAAAAATAAAAAGTTACCTAACTTGATCTGGCGGCTGAGAATTTCTGATTTGAGCCTATCATCCTGGACGATATTGGGATAGTGCAGGATGATCTGCTTAATCAGACACACTTAACTTGGTTACCCTAATTTAGGTTTTTATTTTTACATGATCATCGAGTATGATGTGACTATCGTCCAGGATGATCTGAACAAAAACTTGAACATAAACTCTAATTCACTCAAGCTCTCCCCCTAAGTGTGTGCGTGCAAGGTTACTTATCTAGGGAATCAGTTACATTACAATTTACTCAAAAAAAAGAAAAAAGTACACTTAGACACACTTGGACCCGATCTTGAGTTGGCTTGAGTTGCTAATGATCTTTTGTGCCTGAAGTAGGTTAGCCAAGCAAAATACAATAGAAACATATTTGTCATCATCAAAACTAGATTTACAACAATCTCCCCCTTTTTAAAGATGGCAAACATTTGTGTAGTAGTTTAAAAAATAAAATAGCTAGGAGATCGAAAAACAAATTTTTTCAATTTTCATTTAATAACGAAAGCAATACAGGAAACACAACTACAAAAATATAATAAGTACATAAACTACTATAACTGACTCCCCCTTTTGACATCAAAAAAAGGAGGAGGGTAAACAGAAACACTGAAACATCAGTACAAACAGGAAAGAAAATAGCTACAAAATATAACACTAAAACGGAGGCAGATCCTAATCGAAGGAGGAGGTGGCGGTGGTGTGTTGAAGTAATTGTGAAAGGCTGTAAAGTGGGCTCCAATCCAGGCAATGTCCTGGTCATGCTGCTGTTACTGCTGAGCAGCATAGTCAGTGAAGCGCTGCAGGTCCTCAGCGTGCCGCTGCTCCTACGCAGCAATATAGGAGTCAAATCTGGCCTCCAACTGATTAAAGCGCTGCACCAGATGGCCAAAAGGAGAAGCGATGTGAAGGGGAGCAGGTGCATCGGGTGCAGCAGGAACGGGAATAGCCTCTTCCTCTTCCTCCTCAACATCCAGGGTGGGCTCCGAATGTAGTCGGGTGCTGTGTAGGACGTGGAATGAATTGTTTGTGAAGAAGGAAGGAGGGACATTAGGAGGGACTGTATACTGAAGGTCATATTTAGTTTCTAAGGCATATGCAATGATATGACCTAAAGCTAGATTTGGGCGACGCCTATGACCCAGATCCCTAATAGTGGTGAGGTGCTCGATGTATCGGATAATAAGGTCAGTGGCATTAAACTCCCTTTGGGCCAAGATGTAGTATGTGGTCAAGGACAGCAACGGGGTGATGTGAATTCGATCCCCCACCTTTGGAATGACGGAGGAATGAAGGATGTGCTGAATGGTCCGTGCATCCTTAAGAAGTGAAGAGCAAGCATTGTCATGGTAGAGTGTATTCATATTGCGAAGGAAGTGACTGGCGACACTCCAATCATAGTCAGGGTCAGTTATAAGAGTGTGGAGTTTGTCGCCAGTGACAGAAAGTTGAAGAATGTTGTGAAAGTCTTGGGTAGTGAGTTCCACGGGACGTTGATTGACATACGAGCGAAGAGTGAAATAATCAGCAGAAATGCGCAAATTTGTAAAGAAAACTTGAAGAAGTTCAAGGCTGAATGGAAAGGCTAGGGTAAGGATGAAGGTGAGGGAGGTGTGCGCGAAAAGATCAAAAATAGGATAAGAAAGGGTGCGGGGGTTTACTATTTTTGAATGCATGATCCCCACCTCACGATAGCACTCGAAGGCAGCCTGATCGGCTGCATTGGAAAAGCAGGGATCAACATTCCCCCGCAAGGAACTCGCGCCCTTTTGTCTTGACGTTTCCCGACAGCCATGAGAAAGTAGAAGGGGGGGAGAGTGGAAGGAGTGGTGCAAAAAAACCTTAAGAAATTGGCTGTTTAAATAGAATTTGGCTGGATCGTCCCGTACGATCGTGGGAACATCCAAGACGATATGGGCATTTATGATGGCCTGGACGATTGGTCAAAAAGGCTATCTGATCATCCAGGATGATCAGAGATCATCAAGGATGATTAGACACAGGCGATCGTCTCGAGGAGTCAGGCCGAATGACCGTTGATGAAAAGTATCATCCAGGATGATTTGGTGGATCGTCCGGGACGATGTGCAATAAGTGTGAAGGACGGGCCAAATTCGAATCGTCCAGCTGCTGACATGTGGATCGTCTAGGACGATGAGGTGGATCGTCCAAGTCGATGACCAATAATTAGGTCATTCTCAGCCGTTCGATTAGATCAGGAAAAGATGGATCATATCATCCAGGATGATGTAGGTATCGTCCGGGATGATCACCAATAATGGGTGTACTTAGTGGTAGGATCAGTGTGGGGATGATTTGAATGGATCATCCAGGACGATTGACTGATCGTCCAGGATGAAGAAGATCGTCTAGGATGATGTGGTGATCGTCTAGGACGATGTGAAGAAAACAGGAAAAGGATGAAGGATGGAAATGAATGATCAGGATCCCAAAAACCTAAACAGTAAAATGAAAAAACAAAACCAAATGAAATAAAACGTGAAACGAGAACACAAAAGCAATAATTTTTTTTTGATCAAGCTGCTCTAGTAAATCTGAATTTTTTCCTTAATTTAGATCCAAAAACCAATAAGAAGATGATTGACGGTGCTGAAATCCAGAAAAAGTTGGAAAAATCAACTTTCGTAACTCCCACCTCGGACACCTTATAGATACAAATCTCTTTCAAAACAAAAATCCAATTCAGAAGAGAAGAAATTAGATTCGAAAAGAGATCCTTTCAAGCCACGTTCTAGAAAAATATCTGATATAATAGTATTACAAAGTAATAAACTAGAAATCAAGATTTTCAAACTCAAACTTCTGAAAATATTAAGTGACACACGGATTTTTCTAAGACATTTAAAGATCTAAAAGGGAAGAAAGTTTGGTTTGGGCTCATTTTGTGCCTCTTTTTCAATTTATTTGGCGCTTTGCGCATCTTTTGATTTTTGATACACTTTGTGTATCTTTTAGTTGGCGACATTTCACATCTTTTTAGCTTTGGGATCATTTTGTGCCTCTTTTTCAATTTATTTGGCGCACTGCGCATCTTTTGTAAGCTTTCTTCTTTTCATAATCGTTAAAGAGACTCAGCTGTGAAATTATCTTCCAGACATAGGAGACAACTCTCCATAATAAGGAAGAGTAATTCACAAAATAAAGTCATACATCATATGATAAATGCAATCACTTGGTTTAGAAAATCATAATAATGACTCAAGACTTTGAAAATACTATTCATATGAGGTATATTATTATAGGAAGATAAAATAAATCTCTATTTCAAAAACTAATGTTTTAACATTGAAGAAGATTTTTATCTAAAACAAACCATACACCAATAAAGGAGTTAGAGGAAGAGAAACAATCATCAATATTTCTTCCCTTTAATAGATTCAGTGGAATCAATCACTGCTTACCAGCTTCAAAATAAAAATAAGGTAAAACTCTTAGTCAGAAATCTAGTTTATCAGAAGTAGCGAGCAATGATCGGATTTTGAAAAGCATAAAATAGTAAATAACACAGATGAACCAGTAAATAACAACAGGTAGACAATTACATCAAAAGAAATACTCTGATCAAACTAACACCAAAGTTAAAATAGAAATCAGTAGAATAAAAATAATAGAAAGCAAATAATCAAATCAAGCAGCTAACTAACAGAAGCAGAATAAAAACCAGAGAAATTAAAAATCAGCAATCATCAGAATCAAGCATTTATATCAATCACTCTGAATCTGGTCCTCAAAATGCTGAATGAGTTAAAGGCCAGTGGTTTAGTGAATATGTCAGCCAGCTAATTTTCAGTTGCTACATGATGTAGCTCAATATCTCCTTTCGTAACATGGTCCCTAATAAAGTGATGCCTTATATCAATGTGTTTGGTTCTAGAATGTTGGATTGGATTCTTAGAAATACATATGGCACTAGTATTATCACACAGAACAGACATTATGCCCACAGGTAATCCTAAATCCAAGACTTATTACTTCAAGCATAGAACTATGGCCACACAACTCCCTAAGGTAATGTACTCAGCTTCAGCAGTAGAAAGTGAAACTGAGTTCTGTTTTCTACTGGACCAGGAGACTAAAGACTATCTTATGAATTGACAAGTTCCAGAAGTGCATTTTCTATCCACCTTACACCCTGCAAAGTCAGAATTAGAATATCCAATAATCTCTAAAGAGGTGCTGTGCCTAGGGTACCAGATTCCTAGGTTTGGGGTCCCTAAAAGATATATAAGAATTCTCTTAACAGCAGTCAGGTGGGACTCTTTAGGATCAGCCTGAAACCTAGCACAAAGACGACACTAAACATGATATCAGGTCGGCTAGCAGTCAGGTAAAGCAGTGATCCAATTATACCTCTATATTTCTTCTGATCAACAGATTTTCCACTTGAATCTTTATCTAACTGAATAGAGGAGCTCATGGGAGTGTTGATTGTCTTGGCTTTGTCCATTTCATATTTCTTCAAAATGTCCTTAGTGTATTTAGATTGATTGATAAAGGTTCCATCATCCAATTGCCTTATGCTAAACCCTAAAAAGTAGGACAATTCTCCCATCATACTCATCTCGAACTCCTTACTCATTTTTTTAGAAAACTCATCACATAAATATTTATCAGAAGATCCAAAGATTTTATCATCAACATAGATCTGGACAATGAGTAAATCATCCCCTATTCTCCTTAGAAAAAGAGTGGTGTCTACGCTCCCCTTAACAAACTCTCTTTCTAATAGAAATGTGCTAAGCTCCTCATACCAAGCTCTAGGTTCCTGTTTCAATCCATATAAGGCCTTTTTAATTTGTAAACATGATTTTGATATTGTGAACTCTCAAAGCCTTGGGGTTGTTCTATAAAAATATCCTCTTTTATTACCCTATTTAAAAAGGCACTCTTGACATCCATTTGAAACAGCCTAAATCCCTTATAACAGGCAAAGGCTAGTAGCACTCTAATGGCTTCCAATCTAGCTACAGGAGCAAAGGTCTACTCAAAATCAATCCCTTCAATCTGATTATACCCCTTAGCTACCAATCTTGTGTTATTCCTAACCACCATACCAGAATCATTCATCTTATTCTTAAAGACCCACTTGGTTCCCATAATACTTTGATTTCTAGGTCTTTCTACTAACTCCCAAATATCATTCCTTACAAATTGATTCAATTCTTCTTGCATAGCTAAGATCCAAAACTCATCAGGAAGGGCTTGATTGATGTTGGTGGGTTCAGTCATTGAGATAAAGGCAGAGTGGTTTACTTCCTTCCTAAATCCATGCCTAGTCCTAACACCTTCAGAAGGGTCTCCTAAGATCAGTTCTTTAGGATGACTCGAAGAATATCTCCAATCTCTAGGAAGTGTGGTTTGAGGTTCTATCCTTTCCTCCAGATTTGCATTTCCAATCCCTTGGGTAATCTCCTCCACCTCTTCTTCTTTCTCAATTCTAGTCACCTTACGATCAGATTCATCAAACACCACATGAGTTGTCTCTTCCACCACCAAAGTCCTCTTATTGAACACCCTAAAGGATTTCCCCACACTAGAATAGCCTAAGAACACTCCTTCATCAGAATTGGGGTCAAATTTTCCTAAGGATGATTTCCCATTGTTCAGAATGAAAACCTTACAGTCAAAGACATAGAGGTGGGACAGGTTTGGAGTTCTACCCTTAATGATCTCATAAGGTGTTTTGTTCAGATTTGATCTCACATTCACCCTATTCAGCACATAACAGGCACTGTTTACCGCTTTAGCCCAAAAGTATTTTGGAAGTGAATACTCAGCAAGCATGGCTCTAGCGGCTTCCACTAAGGTCATGTTCTTCCTTTCAGCTACCCCGTTCTGCTGAGGGGTCCTAGGAGCTGAAAAATTGTGACTAATCCCTTGCTCCTCACAAAAACTTCCAAACTTCACATTCTCAAACTCTCCACCATGATCACTATGAATAGTCAGGATCTCACAACCTAACTACCTCTGAATCCAAGTGAAGGACTTAAAGTCATCAAATGACTCAGATTTATGTGACAAGAATTTAATCCAAGTGAACCTCGAGTAGTCATCTACAATCACAAAACCATTGACTCTCCTCCCTAAGCTGGCAGTGCTATTGGGTCCAAAGAGATCCATGTGAAGGACTTCTAAAGGTCTAGAGGTGCTAATATCCTTAACAGAGTGAAAGGAGGACTGGACTTGCTTCCCTAACTAACATGCATTACATAGGTGGTCCTTAGTGAACTTAAACTTGGGCACACCTCTAACTAAGTCCTTTTGGGTGACTCTCCTAAGGGTTTTCATACTAGCATGACACAATCTCCTATGCCACAACCAAGACTCATCAGCAACAGTTTTTAAGCAAATTAAATTTTCAGCTTTAATGCAACTTACATCCAGCTTGTAGACGTTGTTGATCCTTTGTCCCTGCAAAATAACTTTGTTATTTAAGCTTAAAATGCAGCAAGTGGGCAGGAATTTGATGCTGTATCCTTTGTCATAAAGTTGACTAATGCTCAGCAAGTTGTGTTTCAGGCCATCTACAAGCAAAACATTATCAATCATAAAACTCTTTGAATTACCAATTATACCTGTGCCTACCACCTTCTTGGTGGTGTTATCTCCAAGTGTAACCTTGCCTCCAGCCCTGGCCTCCAGCTAAATGAACTGATTTGCATCTCCAGTCATGTGTCTTGAACATCCGCTGTCCAGGTACCATATGCTCTCAGGAGGTCTTGTGTGAGAGCACACCTATAAAATCATCAAACATCAGTTTTAGGATCCCAAATAGGTTTGGATTCCTTCTTATGAAAAGAAGAATGTAATGCATGTGAGCTGTGCTGTGAAACAGGCAGTTTGGGCTTCCACACCCAATGTGTATTACGGTGAACAGTGCAGGTGTGAGAGATGTGTCCTAACATGCCACATGAATAACATCTAACACCAGGAAAAAGATTAACTAAATATCGTGAGTGATAGTGCCCCTTCGTAGATGTGTATGAAAAATGCTTTGATGACTTTGCAACAGATTTTTCAAAAGGTGGCGGTGCATAAAACTCTTAAAAAGTATGTGGTTTTTTATTCTTCTCAAAGGCAGCAATTTTCACTCTTAAAAATTTATTTTCCTTGTTAAGACTAGCAATTTCAAAAGTCCTTGCACTTTCATTACTTTCTAGGTCACATGCCATATCATTCAATTTCTTAAAAGCAGCTTCTAATTCAACATGCGATGTTTTTAATGCATTATGCTAAACAATTAAATCGGAATGTTTTTTATTCAGTTCATCAAATTCATCAAGTAAAGGCATGTGATTGTTATCAATAGTGGAATGATCCTTAATTAAAACATCATGCTCTTTTTGCAAAGTGAAATAATCTAGTTTCAAGCCAGCATGGGTTTTCTTAAGCTTCCTATACGATGCATGAATTTTTTCAGATACTTCAAGTAATTGATCGTAAGTAAGCTCACATACCTCTTCCTGATTAGACTGACCAGGGTGTTCATCAGCCATCAGACACAAATTTGTTTCCTCCTCTTCAGCTTCAGTCTCAGAGGAGTCGGATGCAAAATCTGCCCAGAAAGTCTTCTGAATCTGCTTCTTGTCCTTTCTGAATTTGTGTTTCTCCTCACCCTTCTCCTTGCTTGGATGAGCTTTATGTGTAGGATAATCATGTTCAGGCTTCCTGCATTCAAAATAGATAGTATCAGATTAACCCTTAAAATTTTTGTTGGACTTACCCTTGTTCCACTTCTGAAAGTTCTTCTGTTTCTTCCTTAGAAAGCTTTTGAATTTCCTTGTGATCAAGGCCATGTCATTGCTATCAGACCCAAAAGAGCAAGAATCACTATCGTTGGCCTTCAGTGCCACTATTTTCTCCTTCTTGTTCTCACCTGCATCAAGCTGTCTTTGGTTCACCCCTTGCTCGTAAGGAATGTGTGGTCCAAGTAAGCTATCAATAGAGTAAGTATTCAAGTCTTTAGATACAGTGATTGCAGTTATCTTAGCATCATATGAAGAAGGCAAACATCTAAGTATTTTGTTCACTCTTTCATAGTTTGTAAGTTCTCTACCTAAGGCATGCAAAGAAGTGATGATTTGAGTGAATATTGTATACATTTCAGAAATAGTTTCAGTAGGTTTCATGCAAAATAGTTCATACTCATGCAGTAAAATATTTAATCTAGACTGTTTGACTTCAGTTGTACCTTCATACGTGATGCACAATCTATCCCAAATTTCCTTACCAGTTGTATATGTAGGGACACACATGTAATCTTTAGATTTTAAAGCACAAAAAATAACAATTCAAACATTTGGCATTCAATTGTGCTAAATCACGATCATCAAAAGTCCAATCAGCAAAGGGTAGTTCAGTTTTCACACTGTTAAACAATCTAAAAGGTGGTTCGTATCCATCCTTAACTAGCATCCACATGCGATAATCAATTGATTGAAGAAAAGTGGACATGCGAGTTTTTTTAAAGTCAAAAGGAATATTATCAAATAATGGCGGTCGTGTAATTGAATAACCTTCAGCAGTATTACGATTACCAAAGTTATCCATGGATCAAATTCAAAAGTTTTTAAACTTAAATCTTTGAATCCTGCTCTTATACCACTTGAAAGTTTGATTGGGATGTTAAGCCCTGATGAACTAGTCCCGAGGCTAACCAAGAGAGGGGGGGGGGTGAATTGGTTATTTAAAAATTTGAGAGCAACAGTAAAAACCTTTTCGATGATTTATAGTGAAAACGAATAAAACAATCAAACGAAAAGATCGAACACAATTTCACCCAAGCAGTTAATCACAAAAACACAAAAGTGAAGAAAGTAATCAGAATGAACACACTGGATTTTATAGTGGTTCGGTCAACTTGACCTACGTCCACTCCCCGGAGCCTCCCATCCGGGTATTGCACTAACTCAAAGTGTCTCTCCTTTTTCTCCCACAGCAAGGCAGAGAAGCCTGTATAAAAACCTCCTTTCCACCGACACGGTGAGGCAGAGGACCTAACCTCCTTTTGCTTCCTCCTGAAGCAGGCAGAGAACCTCGGATCTTCTTGCCGACGATCCTCTCTCAAAGAACACCAACACGACGAAAGTTGACGAGCGGAGAAGAAGACTCTGATCCTTGCTTTGAGCAACCTTCGTGAACCCCTCATGAACTCCCCCTCACAAGATCCTCTCTCTCTCTCTCCCAAACTCTCTCTCTCTCTAGGGTTTCTCTGGAAAGGAAAGTGGCAAAATATTTTTTTTGTTGAAAGAAGAAGATATTTTATAGGAGGGCTTAAAATTTGCCCTAAATCTCAACTAGTCGGCCAAGATCATCCAGGACGATCTATATATCTTCTTGTACGATCAATTCAAAATTAGCTGTTTCAGCCTGGATGATCTGGCTCTTCTGGACGATAAGTAGAAAAAGTTATTCTGATCGTCCCGTATGATTCCAAGATCATCTGGGACGATTAGTGTAAATTCAGGAATATCGTCCAGAAGACAGTTCGGGTCGTCTAGAGCAAATTGTGCTGGACGACCAAAAAAATGACTTGATCGTCCAGGATGATAAGCCTATCGTCCTGTATGATTAGTTCAAAAAGTGCCAAAATTGTCCTGAGCACAGTTCGAGACGTACAACAGAAACACACTAGACGAACATGATCGTCCAGGATGATCCTGCGATCATTCAAGACGATCCTGCGATCATCCAGGACGATTTGATCGTATCAATTAAATATTAATTACTTTCCTTAATTACTAGATTAATTTAGGCATGATTGTACTGGATCATCCAAGATGATACTCGTATCGTCGGGATGATCAGACCAAATATCTAAAAATAAAAACTTTCCTAACTTGATCTGGCGGCTGAGAATTTCTGATTAGAGCCCATCATCCCGGATGATATTGGGATCATCTAGGATGATCTGCTTAATCAGACACACTTAACTTGGTCACCCTAATTAGGGTTTCTATTTTTACATGATCGTCTAGGATGATGTGACTATCATCTTGGACGATCTGAACAAAAACTTTAACAGAAACTCTAATTCACTCAAGCTCTCCCCCTGAGTGTGTGTGTGCAAGGTTACTTATCTAGGGGATCAGTTACAGTACAATTGACTCAAGAAAATGAAAATAGTACACTTAGACACACTTGGACCCGATCTTGAGTTGGCTTGAGTTGCTCGTGATCTTTTGTGCCTGAAATGATTAGCCAAGCAAAACACAATAGAAACATATTTGTCATCATCAAAACCAGATTTACAACAGAGACCACTTGAGTTGATTGAATGTAAATAATTTGAACACATGTTGAATTAATTTGACCAAATTTGACCAAATCAAAACCTATGATGGCTTGATTCATGACAAGTTCAAGTGCATTTGAATGATACATTAGAATAAGATTGAAAGCTTAAAAAGTTCAATTTGGTTGGAGAGGTTGAGTTGGCTCATTTTGACTTGATTTGAATATATATATGGGTTTGGCCCATTTAAACATATTAAGCTTAAATTATGAATGATTTTGAGTACACTTGAAGCTTAAAGTGCATAGATTTCAAAGTTTGATGTTATTTGAAAGGCTTGATTGGATGTAGAAAAGCAGACTTATATGGGTCAAATTTAACTAGACCTGCACCCTATTGACCAAGTCAACTGTTAACTGGGTCAGGGTGACTACTCAAGCCCAAGTCATTAGGGAAGTGATCAGAGGGTTTGGAGAAGGCTCCAATGTCAAAATCCACTAGGTGGCAAGTCCAGTGGCATAGGCTATAAATATTCGAAGGTTTTATAGCCTTTGGGTTTCAATTCAGTTTTTAGGGTTACAAACCTCAAATTGAGCTCAAATTTGGGGGGTAGACCCTAGGGACATGCTTAATCAATATGCAATTGATAGATTATGAATCATAGGGTCATTTGACTCGGGTTTGAAAAGCTTAAAAATTCACTAGAAAAGGATTTCAGGATAGGGCCTTCGAAACTTGAATTTTGATTTAAAATTTTGGATTTGATATGGATTGATCTAAGATCTAGGTAGATTCTATGGTTTGGATTAGCCTAAGTGACCTTATAAAAATGAGGTCAATAGATGATTTATCTATTTTGACTTCTCATGTCGCTTCCTTTTCTAAGAAGCAAGATAATCTTAGAGTTAAATCAGTATTAGGATCACCTATGCATTTGGAGGAGAATGACTTGAATTCTTATAGTGATTCTTGTGTTGATGGGGTTGAGAATGTAAAAGTTATTTTTAAACACCTAACAATCCCTATTCAAATATTTACAATCCAAGTTGAAGGAACCACCTTAGTTTTAGTTAGAGTAATAATAATGATGGATATGAGTGGAATGCAAGCTAGTAAACCTATAATACCTCAGAATAATCATCAACATCCTTTAATGAATAGTAGACCTTCTTATCCGCCAAGCAAAAATATTTAATTCAAAGATAAAAACATACCTTAAAATAATTTAGGGCTTTAGATGGGAAACCAATTTTAGAGCCAAGCTACTACCCTTAAAAACATACAGAACCAAGTAAGGCATCCTACTTATTTGATTAATAGTAAATATCATGATGAGTATGTGTTGCGAATCTGGTTTCAAGGACTATGATTTTGATGATAGCAAACCTTTTCGTTTTTATTTGAGTGACTAATATTTCAGGTTCACAAGATCATTTATAATTCAAGCCAGCTCAAGATCGAGTCAGTCCAATTGTGGTTTTAGGTTCAATGTAATTATTTCATCTTTTTTGGGTCAAGCGTAAAGTAACGGATCCCCAAGCTAAGTAACCTTACACACACACACACTCAAGGGGAGAGTTTTAAGTGAGTTGGAATTTTTGTTCAATTTTTATTCACATCATCCTGGACGATATTCATATCATCCTAGACGATCCAGTAAAAATAGAAACTATAATTAGGGCCACCATGTTAAGTCAGTTTGATTAAGCAGATCATTCTGGATGATATTCTCAAATCAAAAATTCTCAGCCGCCATATTAAGTTAGGCAAGTTTTTATTTTTAGAGATTTGGTCTAATCATCCCTGATGATACGTATATCATCCTGGATGATCCATTACAATCATGCCTAAATTAGTCTGGTGATTAAGGAAATTAATTAATGTTTGATTGATTCAATCATATTATCCTAGATGATCAAAAGATCATCCTGGATGATCCACTAGAAATCCTGACCGTCTAGTGTATTTCACCTGTATGCCCCGAAGTATCCTCTAGATGATATTCCAGATTTTGAACTAATCGTACGGGATGATAAAGATATCATCCTGGATGATTAAGTCATTTTGAAATTATCCAGCAGGTTTTGGCTTTACGACCCGGGCTATATTTTTTATGAAATTTGGCACTTTTGAACTAATCATACAGGATGATAGAGATATCATCTTAGACGATCAAGTTTTTTTGAGACTGTACAGCATAAGTTACCCTGGATGACCAGAGCTGTCCTATAGACGATGTTCGTGAGTTACACTAATCATCCCAAATGATCGCAGTCATCCCGGACGATCTGAATAAAGTTTATCTTCTAATCCTCTAGAGGAACCTGATCGTCCAGCCTGATATGAGTGATTTTACACAAATCGTCCTGGATAGTCTTTGAAGATAAGATGTAATTTAGGGTTATTTTTGAGCCCTTCTATTTAAGATCTTTTCTTGAAATAAGAAAAATATTTTTCCACCTTCCTTGCCAGTGAGAACCTTGAGAGAGAAAGAGAGTATCTTGTGTGGGGGAATTTGTGAGGTGTTCATAAAGGTTGCTCTAAGAAAGGATATGAGCCATCTTCTCTGGTCATCGTCTCATCTTATTGGTGTCTCTGTGGTAGGATCATCCACAAGAAGATCCAGGTTCTCTACCTGCTTCAGGAGGAAGCAAAAGGAGTCCAGGTTCTCTACCTACTTCAAGTTGAAGCGAAAGGAGTCCAGGTTCTCTGCCTGATCGGGTTGGTGGAAAAAAGTTTTGTACAGGCTTCTCCGCCTTGCTGTGGGAGCAGAAGGAGAGTCACTTAGTGTTAGTGTAATACCCAGAGGGGAGGCTCCGGGGAGTTGATGTAGGTCAAGTTGACCGAACCACTATAAAATCTGGTGTGTTCTTTTTGATTATCTTCCGCATTTATTTTTATATTGATGATCATGTGATTGTTATTATTATTCTGTTATTATTGAACATCAGCACATCTTCGTGAAGCTGTAATTATTTTAAAACATTTAAAAAGATTTTTCTAAATCAATTTTGCTCACGAATTTTTAAAATAACCAATTCAACCCCCACTCTTGGTTAGCCTCGGGACTAGTTCACAAGGGCTTAACATCCCTAACGAACTTTTAATATGCTATTCTTAGTGATAAGAATTTGGAAGAATATTACAATACTATTCATGAATGGAATGAGAAAGATTTAGGAGATTCTTATAAGGAAAAATATCAAACTTTGGAGGATATTTTGGTAGAAAAGCCAGTAGTGCCTAGCTTACCTAAGGAACAACCTATACCTATTAAAGAGGCTGAAAGGCTTATTAAAATGGTAATAGAGAGATCAGCCCCACCTTTTCCTAGAGGCTAATTAAAAAAAATTGTATTAACAATTCTCTTTGTTTTAGAAGTGTTTAAAAATTAACCATTAATATACCCTTCTCAAAAGCCTTTGAGTAGATTCCCACTTATGATAAATTCATAAAAAATATGCTTAATAAGAAGATGAAACTAGTAGACTTTAAAACTATAACATTAACTTAGGCAGAAAGTGTAATCTTCAAAAGAAGCTCCCTAAAAAGTTAAAGAATCCTGGAAGTTTTTCCATTCCCATGACTATAAAAGATAAATTTTTTGGGAGAGCATTATATTGTTTAGGATCCAACATTAATCTTATGCCTCTATCCATTTTTTTAGAGATTAGATTTAGGAAAGTTTGAACTCACTACTGCCACACTTCAGCATGCTGATATGTAATTTAATTATCCTAAATGGGTGGTAGAGGATGTTCTTATTAAGGTAGATAGGTTTATTTTCCTTGTAGATTTTATTATCTTAGATATGGAGGAGGATAGGGAGATACACATTATTTTTAAGAGACCTTTCTTAGCAACAAGTACGGATATCAATGATGTTTATAAGGTGGAGTTGACCATGTGAGTACAAGACTAAGAAGTAACTATATATATACATAAGTCCACAAAAATGCCTAGTAATAAAAATAAGGATATTTTCATGGTTGATTTGGAAGAGACTATCGTTGAGAATTTTAAGGGAGATCTTATATTGGTATGGACTTTGGATGAATCATTGGAGGAAAATTATGAGAGTTTGGAAAAATCTGTTCAGATTGATGGAGATTATTCTAGGAAGTTTAGGGGGAGATATGAAACCTTAGATACCTCATCTTTGGGTAGAACTTTAAGACCATTTGTGGAGGAAGCATCTATTTTAGAGATGAAAGCCCCACCTAACCATATTAAATATACATTTTGGGTAATAATTCAACATTACATATCATTATTTTTGCTAGTTTAGAAAATGACCAAGAAGGTAAGTTGATTAGAGATCTAGGTGCTTATCAGAATGCTTTTAGATTGACTATAGTTGACATCAAAGGAATTAGCCCATCCTTGCATATGCATATAATTCTAATGGAGGAAAATTTCTTACCAAAAGCAGACCAACAAAGATGATTGAACCTTTCTATGAAGGAAGTAGTTAAAAAGGAGATACATAAATGGTTAGATGTAGGAGTTATTTACCCCATTTCTAATAGTGTTTGGGTTAGTCCTATTCATTGTGTTCCAAAAAAGGGTGGTTTGATAGTAGTGTCTAATGAACATGATGAGTTCATTCCCACTACGAAAGTCACTTGTTGGAGAATTTGTATGGATTATAGGAAGAAAAATAAAACTTCTAGAAATGACTAATTTCTCTTCCCATTTCTTGACTAGATTTTGGATAGGTTGGTAGAAAAATTGTTTTATATTTTCATAGATGGATACCTAGGATACCATAAGACCTTATAACACTGAGGACAAGGACAAAGCCACCTCCTCTAGCCCCTGTGGGAAATTTGCCTTAAGAAGGATACCCTTTAGTTTTTGCAATGCTGCTATAACTTTTAAGCAATGTATAATGCTATTATTTTAGATTTAATACAGTATAGCATTAAAATTTTTATGGATAACTTTTTTAGTTTTTGCACTACTTTTGATTCTTATCTTGATCACTTGACCAATATACTTAAATGGTGTGTAGGAACAAATCTAGTATTGAATTGGGAAAAGTGTCAATTAAGGTTGACTGAGGGGATTGTGGTAGGACATAAGATTTCCATGAAAGAGTTAGAAGAGGAGAAGGCTAAAGTTTGGTTATAGAAATATTGTTGCCACCTACTTTAGTTAAAGGCATTAAGAGTTTTCTTAAGCTGGGTTTTAACGACAATTTATCAATGGCTTTTGTTAAATTTTCAAACTTCTGTATCATTTATTAGAAAAGGATGTTCCATTTGTGTTTGACTATATATGCCTTCATGCCTTTAAAAACTGAAATCTATAATAAATTACTACACTTGTTATTATTATAGTAGATTATGTTGTAGGTGTTATTTTTTGCCAATGGAAATATAAAAAGTTATATAATATTTTTATGTTAGTAGAACCTTAAATATTGCACAATGTAATTATACCCTTACTAAAAAAGAACTACTAACTATTATCTTTTCTTTGGAAAATTCAAGTCTTATTTGAGTGGCACGATGGTTTTAGTGTATACAGATCATTCTGAAATAAATTTCCTTAAAAGAAAAAGTTATAAAACCTAGATTGATGAGGTGGATACTTTTGTTGCAAGAATTTGATGTAGAAATCTTAGACAACAAATGTATTTAGAACCAAATAGCTGATCATCTTTAAAGACTTATATTTAAAGAACAAGCATATGATGAAATCAACATTAATGAGTGTTTTTTTCTTGATGAATAGTTATTTTCTTTGCATATGAGTAAATTGCCTTGGAATGCTAATATTATGAATTTTATTGTTACTAGTGTGATTCCTTTTGACTTACCATCTACTCAAAGAAATGTAAATTTTTGCATGATGCCAAGAATTTTTTTGGATGAACCATATTTATTTAAAAAATGTAATAATAAAATCATTAGGAGTTGTGTCCATGAGGATGACATGCTTTCATTATGGAGGGCATTTTGGAGGAATTAGAACTTCTTGTAAAATTCTTCAATCAGGATTCTATTAGCCTAATTTATTTAAAGATGTTATTTATTATGTTAAAAAGTTTGATAAATGTTAAAGAGTAGGAAAATATCACTTGATGAAATGAAATGACCTTAAATTATGTTTTGGAAGTTGAGCTATTTGATCTTTGGGGAATTGATTTCATGGGTCCATTTGTACAATCTCATGGAAGACAATAAATTTTAATTGATGTACAGTATGTTTTCAAATGGATTGAAGGATTGACAACCCAAAAAATCAATGCTCAGGTAGTACTTAAATTTTCATAGAAAATATTTTTTCTAGATTTAGAATGCTTAGAATTTTAATTAGGGATCGAGAAAGTAACTTCTGCAATAAAAGAGCAGAAGAAATAATCACTAACTATGGTGTACATAATAGGATTGTTATAGCTTATCACGCCAAACTAGAGGCCAAGATGAAATAAATAATAGGGAGATTAGAAGAATTTGGGAGAAATTAGTATGTTATAATCGGAAAGATTAGGCTATAAGGTTGGATGATGAATGATGGGCCTACAAAACTACTTTTAAAACAACTATTGGAATGTCTCCCATTCACTTAGTCTTGGAAGACTTTGTCTCCATTTGTTAGAATTAGAACATAAAGCATTTTGGGTGGTCAAAGAATTAAATTTCAATCTTAAGGAAGCCATGGATAAAAAAGGTTAAATAGTTAAATGAATTGGAGGAGTTTAGAAATGAAGCTTCTGAAAATGCTAGGATCTATAAGGAATAAATAAAAAAATAACATGGTCTTATGGTTCATAAGAAAGAATTTAACCCTGGATATAAGGTACAGCTATTTAATTCAAGATTTAAATTATTCCCTTGGAAACCTACATCTGGTGGTATGGACTATTCAATATTACTAAGGTGTATCCTTATGGTGCTGTAGAGATTCATAATAAAAAACCTCAAATATTTTTTTAAGTTAATGGAATCCTATTTAGGAGGGGACATATATTCTATAAGGTCCATTGCTAAGTTGGCATCTCTTAAATAAAAATGTTTGGCATAGTCTGGGTGTAGACTAAAAACTTAACGCTGATGGGAGGTAACCCAAAATTTTTTATGTGTTATTGTGTATATTATAAGGCTTTGTAGTACATTAGTTTATCTATTTTGTGAGTGCTTTATTATATTATATTTTTTATTATTAGTTATATTGTTTGAAAAATGTTTTTAATTAATTAAAATTTTCTATTTACTTAATTGTTGTATTGTCCTCTCTTAAGTATAGTTTGATAACTCATTTAACCAACATAAAAATGCAATTTAAAAATCACTTAGAATTAAGAATAATATAAAACTAGAGGTGCTTAGTTGAATGAATTATGAAAAAAAAAATCTAATTTAATTATCATAATAAGAAACTAAGAAAATTATCCAGATTAATACTTCTTTTTTTTTGAAGAAGCAATCAATTGCATTACTAATAAAAAAGATGGATACAAACTACAATGCCGATTCCTCCTTTAACAACTTATAAAAGGAAGAAGGAACCTTATTCAAACTAAACTATTCCCAAACAAAATTACTAAGGAGAGCATAATTAGCACACAAATCTGCTAACTTATTACAATACCTATCTATGCAATTAAAAATGACATGATTGAAATCCTTGATAAAAGTAAGATCTTCCAACTCCTGGTCACCTTTGTTTAAAGCACCTTGTAGAAATTTGATAATGTTAGAGTTGTCACCTTCAATGATAATTCCCTTGTAGTTGAACATCCAATCTTTAATGACATTCTTGAAAGATTGAATAGCTAAAAGCTCCAAACGTGAAACATCCCAATGAACACATGATTGTCCGAATGCCAGAAGAAACCTTCCTTTACTGTCACGTACTACTCCTCCAATCCTAGCTCTATACGAAGATACAAGTGAGGCATCAACAACCTTTAACAAATCGAGGGGAGGAGGATGCCAAAGATTGAACAGTCTGATCGACTGGTTAGCATCCTAGTGGCCCGAGCTGAAATTACAAGAATATTTTGAAACTGATGAGTAGCTCACAACATTGGCAGCGATCACCACTGAGCTCTCTTCCATTCCTTCATGAATGAGTTTATTCATAGCTTTCCAAGTGAGAAACACAGAGTTGTAATAAAAATTTACCAGCATACTATTATGCAAAACAAGGAGACTCAACCACTTACAACAATCCTCAAATTTGTCAAAAAATGGGATCCCAAAGCCCCACCTGTTTAAATGTTGTAAAACTTCTTTCAGCTTGACACAATTGATTGCAACATGGTCTATATCTTCAATCTCATTATAGCTTCTAAAACAAGCATTATTATCTTTCAATCTCCTATAAGATAAGAATTGACCTATGGGAATCACATTATTAAACAACCTCCACCAAAAAAGTTCCACCAGAGGAGAGAGTTTAGACTTTTTTATCCATTTCCAAAATTGGGTTCCGTAACAATTTTGCAATGAAGCTTCATAAGCTAAAGCTGAAATGGTTTTACCATTATTTTGGTAAATAAGCTCCATCTTGTCTTCTGTAATTTCAGGATTAATACTTATTTGGGTTATCAAATGCACCAGTTCCTTACCAAAGAATATCAAGTGCTCAACTTCATTCCAGATTCCACCTGCAATAAATCTGTCCACTGAAACATCATTATCTCCTTGAGGTACTACAAATGTTGGCCATCTGTTCAAGAATTTGTCCATAATCTAAGTGTTTTTATATACATAAATATAAGCACCATCTGTAATGGACTACCTCACAATTTGATTGAGTATTCTTCCACTAACAGAGATTAATTTCCATGAAGATGAGCACCCCTTCTTGGTGGTTCCACCCTCAACCTAAGAGCCATATTTTGGAGTAAGAGTCTTGTGAAGCAACGATTCTTTATATTGAACGAATTTCCTAGCCAACCTTGCCCTTAATGCAGCAACTTTAGATGCATAGGAATAAAGTCCACATCCTCCCTACTTCGAAGGCTTACACAATTCCTTCCAGCTGACATAGTGTAAACCCAGTCTGCCATTCACCTTATTCCATATGAAGCTTCGACACAGCTTATCAAGCTCATCAAGCACTCCTTTCGGGACAAGAGAGTGTGTGCAATGAAATGTGGGATAAGACAGCATTATTGATTTGACAAGAGTAAACTTTCCTACTAAGGATATAAACTTGCTACCCTAAACATTCAACATCCTCAAGGCTTTATCAATGATGAATTGAAAATCAGCACATCCTCGTCTCCTCAAGGCTATTTTCACTCCAAGATAATGGAATTATTTCACTGATTTGAAACCCATAATATGAGAAATAGATTTCTTTTTTCTTTTTCTAATAAACTTGTCAAAAAGAATAGCCAATTTTTTAACATTTATATGTTGATCGGTCCAACCACAAAAGTTGTTAAGAATCCCCTTAATCTCCTTCACAGCCTTAATAGATGCTTCAAAAAAGATAATAACATCATCTGCATATAGCAAATGTGAAATCCTTGGCCCTTTTGAACTAGTGTGAATCCCAATTTACTCATATCTTTGAATGAAAGCATTAGATAAAAGTTGAGAGCAAAGAATAAATAGAAGAGGAGACAAGGGACAACCTTGACTAAACTCGCTCCTGGCCTTGATCCAATCTGAAAAGTTGACATTGATCATCAAAAAAATCTTGGATATTCTACACATAGAATCGTATGCTTGTTCTGTGTCAATTTTGAATGAGACTAATCCTTTGGAAGATCTAGAATAGCTGAACTTGTGAAACACTTCCTGAGCAACCAACACATGATCCGATTGTGATCTTCCTTTCAGAAATGCCACCTGCTCCTCAGAGATCAGCTTTGGAATAACAGATAACATTTTATTCAAAATTAGCTTAGTCGCCACCTTGTAAATAGAGTGACATAGGCTAATAGGTCTATAATTAGAACAAGACAATGGGTTTCACTCCTTAGGAATAATCATAATTAAGGTCTCTTTCCAGACCTCATTCATCTCTCCAGAACAAAGAAAGTGTTTAATGGCATTCCAAAAATCTACTTTAATGATTTCCTAATACATTTTAATTAAGGAATAGGAAATACTATCATTTCCAGGAGCAATATTACCTCCAGCTTGCTTCAATACCAACTCCACTTCTTCCAAAGAAAAGTCCCTGTTAACAAATTCTTGTCATCAGCATTCAAAAACCTCATCGAAAGAGGCCACCCTCCCAAATCATAGTTCCTCTATTTCAACTTGTCATTATAGAAGTGAAAAAGTTCCTCTTCAATTTTACTTTGATCCTCCACCAGAATGCCATTTTCATCCTTGATTTTGAAAATATAATTAGAATTCCTCCTTGCACTAGCGTATGATTGGAGAAACTTGGAATTGCAATCACCCTCAACCATCCACTTGACGTTAGCATGCTATCTCTACCAAGTTTTCAACCAAGCTAAAGTTGAGTTCAGCTCACTCATCTTAGCCTTGAGATTCCAACAGTCCTCTTCTAAGAGAAGCCCATTGTCTGATTCTTTAGTTTACAGCTCCAAGATCTCGATCAAAGGGAAATACTTCAATTGGTTTAGGTTCTTAAGCTTAGCCCTACTCTAGTAAAATAATGATTTCAGAGATCTCTTAAATTTGATGTTAGGAATGTGTGAGCAACTCCCATTATAAACCTTGTTCCATTCTTTCTTTACCACAACAGAAGAGGCCGAGAAGGATGCCCAAACATCCTCAAATTTAATGTTCCTTTTAGCTCCTGGAAAGAATTCAAGGAGATTTAAAAAAATTGGACAAATATCTGATGCATTTCTAGCCAAGTGCCTAACCACCATACGAAGTGAGGAATTTACAGAAGCTGAATCAAGAAAACACCTATCCAATCTTTCTAGGATTCGAGCACTTCCAACCTTGTTATTACACCAAGTAAACATGGGCCCAATGCACCCAACATCATGAAAGTCATTATTAGACAAAAAGGACTTCATCTCCTTGGGCCCTTGTGAAAACAAAAACCTTTTCCCTCCTCTCTTGTCATCTTTGGAAGTCAGAAAGTTAAAGTCTCCACCCACCACCATAGGCAAGTCTTTGGTAGAAAACTTTTCCAACCTCTCCCATAGGTTCCTCCTTTTAAAAACTTCTTTGTTTCCATACACAGAAGCGATCCTCCATGTACATTTGTTGATTATATCTAGATCTCCAATTACCATTTTGGAAGAAGATTCAAAAATAGAAAAATCAGCCAAACTGGACTTCCATAAGACAAAAATACCTCCAGACAAACCATCTAAGGGAACTTGAAAGTAATCCCAATCATCACCAATCAGTAAATTGACTTTTTTTTTCTATCAATAGAAGTGAACTTAGTTTCCAACAAACCAAAAAAAAAAAAAAACACCAAAAACTTTAACAAACTCCTTGAGATATAAAGAAGCTCCCTTCTTCCTATCTCCTCTACAATTCCAAAAGGCAATTGAAGACATCATAGACAAAGAGGGGAAAAAAATCCCCACTTTACCTTTCATTTCCCCATATGCTCTTCTTCTTTTAGTCGCCAAACTAACAAGGCCTAGGCCTTTAAGTTGCTTTGAATTTTTTTTCTTAACCTGAGAAGAGCCAGTGCCCCTATTCCCGAAATCAGCATTATCCCCCTCTAAAGGACTAACTCCACCATTAGCATTCTCAAGAGACATCTCATCCTCAATCCTTGACAAAGTGATTTCACTATCCTGAGCAATGTCACTAAGAATATTGAACTTGTTATTGTCATTAGATATGCTACATGGAATTGAATCTTTACCCACTTCAGGATCAGCCGCTTGTTTTAAACAATTCTGCTTAAGACCATCCTGAGATGGAGAAACTTCTGCCACATCCAGTACAGGCACAAGATCACCTCCTTCATTAGGGCCCTTCACAGATTCAGCTACAATTACCTTCAGGTTGGGAGTCATTGATCAAGAATCCTTCCTCTCAGTTGCCTCCACTGGATGTGGAATAACCCTCCTAAAAATAGGATTTTTACTCCTTTTTGCATAGTTAACATGAACCCAAGGTCCATAGCCTCCTTTATCATCACTAACACCTTCAGCCACACCCTCATAAGCTGCTTTAGAATTAACAACCTCAGTTGGCATTTTCAAAGGGTCCTTTTTTTCTAGTTTTTTTGATACAAGATTAACCTCCACCCTACTCTCCAAATAATCCTTCTTGAGTTGCCCAATCTTACCACAGTTGAAATAAAAATTGGGGATTCTCTCATATTCAATCTTCTGAAAGAATTTCCATGAGCAACCCTCACATAAACACCTAGTGGCAATTTAGCATCCAATTTAACATGTTTCCATCTATTATATATGGCTTTCCAACCGTTCATGTAATTCTGTAAACATTTATTTCATCCCAACATTATAAAGGGAGATTAGGCATCCTAATCCAAATAGGGGCAGTTAAACTCTTTAAGGAGGTAGGAGAAAAGGTTGGCGACCATCTATCAATTCTAATGATATGCCCATTAACATACCATGGCCTATTAGAAAAGACTTATTCTAATGGCTCTGGATCATAAAATGAATATAGAACCCATCCCATGCCCAGCCTTGTGAGATGCAACCTACCAAACTAGGACCATTACTTCCTTAATTCCGAACTAATCCCTGGAACAAGAACATTTCCACCAAAGACCTTGACCACCAAAAAATTCTGAAGCTTTTTTGAATTCTCTAACTCATTTTTAAGTGAAGTTTAATTGTTGATCCATTATCAGTAAAGCAATCACCAAAGTCCAAATCTAAGACTTTTATATTCTCCTTCTTACTCCAAACATTTTACTGTAAATTGCTAGATGGCCGAATAATAGCTACATCAAGACCACCCTCGCAATCACCCAGATCTCGTAAGTTACAATCCATAACCTTAACCAGGTCTGGATGTAATTGTTCCACCTTAGGAGAGCCATTTGCTTTAAAAGAACCTTCCATACTTAATTCATTCATACTAGAATCTACAACCTGATCAACTTAGGAGAAGCTACCTCCAAGATTAACATGGTTGGAATCCAATCCCCCAAGGACCTCTCGCATAGGATTACTATTTTCACCTTTATTCATTATGATCAAATCTCTTGAATCAGGGATCAACCCAAACTGGGACCATTGCTTCCTTAATTTCGAATTAATCACTGAAAAAGGAACATTTCCACCAAAGACCTTGACCACCAAAGAATTTTTAAAGCTTTTTTAAATTCTCTGACTCATTTTATAAGTGAAGTTTAACTATTGATCCATTATCAGTAAAGTAATCGCCAAAGTCCAAATCTAAGACTTTTATATTCTCCTTCTTACTCTAAGCATTTTGCTATACATTACTAGACGGTTGAATAATAACTACATCAAGACCACCCTCGAAATCACCCAGATCTCCTAAGTTATAATCCCTAACCTTAACTAGGTCAGGATGTAGTTCTTCCACCTTAGGAGAGCCATTTGCTCCAAGAAAATAAAAAACAAAAACAAAAAACCAAAAATTTTTAAATAAAAAAATTTGTTTGTAAATCCTCCTATTTTTTAAAATCCATCATCTAGTGAGGGGGAGCTAAGGAAGAAATAACATTTATCTTGCCTATCAAATAACATTATTTGACATCATAAAAAGAGAATATATATTGTTATAATCCAGGATCCTGAGCATCTGATTTTGATGATGACAAATAATATTAACTGGATTACTACATTCTTTCCTGTAAAATATAGATGTTTATTTTTATCTGTGAGCACTAACATTTAAGGTAAGATACACACCACTCAAAACTGCTGGAGACTCAAGACTGGATAGAATAGGATGTAAAAGAATTTGTATTTTATTTTCTTTAACTTTTTTATTTATTGAGTCTGCCATAAAAGATTGTATGCAAATGGGATGACCATGTACACATACACAGGGGGAGAGCTTCTCCTTTTTTTGTAGCTTAAATTTTTTTTTAAGAAAGTCATACTGCATTATTTTTAATCGTACTGTATGATCTATCATTAAAACTCAAGCTTAACGGTTAATTCTGAATGATTAGTTTGTGAACTAATCATACTGTATGATCATGATCGTATTATACGATTTGTTTCCATCTGAAAAACCTAGGTGCCATCATAGTTTAGGTAAGATTTTAAATTTGATTTTTTAAACTAATTATATTGTACGATCCTAATCGTACTATACTATCATTTTAAATCTTGCCAAAATTATCCCTCATAATTAGACAATTAAATCTTGGTTTCTTAATTACAATGATTCGTACTGTATGATATGGATCATATTGTACAAACTTTAGTGATTATTTTTGGTCGTCCCATAGATCGAACTAGTCAAAACCATGGTTTTTTTGAACTATTCATCCCAAACGATATTTATATGATACAGGATGATAGTCTGAATTGAACTAATCATACTGTATGAAGTGTACAGTGCGAGATAATGTACAGAGATGAATTTTGGTCATCCAATAAGTAATCACGTATGAATAGTTATAAATAAAATGATTATCCAGTATGATCTCTTGATTGTACTGTACGATGTTTGTAAAATTTGTGAACTATTCATCTGCCTTTGTACTGGATGAAACTAATTCTAAATTGATCATACCGTATAATATTGGATCGTACTATACGAACAACATTATCTGAATTGAATCATTAGGGTTTTTTGAAGCCTAATTTAAATAGAAGTTTTTCTTATTCAGAAGAGTTGTTGTTGTGATTTGTGTGTGAAGAAGAGGAACATGAAAACTGAAGGAACTCTTGAGATGGAGCTTTTGAAGAGATCCATGGTTTGTGAGAGGAAGGAGAAGGTGAGCTTGGGCGTGAGGGAGGAGGACTGTGAGGGGATCACATGATTTCTCTGAGCTAGCTCTGCGCTTGCTCCTCCTTTGGCCTTGGTGAGTCTTGTGGAAGCTCTCTACGGAGAGAGGATTCAACGTCGATGTCCTCAAGGTTCTCTGCCTTCTCTAGGAGGGAGAAAAAGAGAAGGTCCGTTGCTGTCACAAGGAGGGTGACATAGCATCTGGTACTCCGCCACACCGAGGAAGGTGAAAGTGAGTTTTGTAAAGGCTTCTCAGCCTTCCTGTGGGAGCAGAAGGAGCATCAAGTTTTAGTAGTGCAACTCTCAGAGTTAAGGACTCCAGGGAGTGGACGTAGGTGAAGTGATCGAACCACCATAAAAATTTTTGGTGTGCTTTTTCCATTTTCTGTATTTTTACTTTTTATGCATTTATTTTCTGGATTAGTTGCTTGGTGAAAAATCTAATTTTAGCTTTTCATTTCGAGATTTAAAATTATTTCACCAATACTGTAACTATGTACGAATCATTAGCTTCCACATTTGACTAGTTAAGTTTTTATTTTAAAAATTCTAAAAAATCCTTTAAAAACTAGAAGTCATGTTTAGGATTTGTTTTTAAAATACCAGTTCACCCCCCTCATGGTGCATCTCATACTTTCATGGCTAACAATAATCTTGATCAATCAGATCAATATGAGGTATGTCAACTTACCTATGATGAATAACTCATAATTTATGAAATATTCATGATTCATTTAGGAAGCTAAAAAAAGATGCATGCTAGTCTTTGTTCTGAATTATCTATTTTATAAAAAGAGCATGCTAGTCTAGATAGTGATCACATGACCTGAATTGATGAGTACGATGTCTTAAACAAGAAGCAAATCGATATATCTAATGCACATGAATCCTTGAAAACATCACATATTGAACTAGAAAACTCATTTAAGGAATTAGAAAAACTAGCATGTCAACTAGATAGTAGTGAGCATGCATTAAAATTGGAAGTGGCAATCTATGAGAATGCTAATGAATTTTTAAGAGCGAAAGTCAATGCATTTGAGAAAAATAAACCATCACCCACTTTAGATCATTGGTACAACCTCTCAGCACAACATGCATCACTTAAACCTAGAAGAAGACACCATGATCCACATAGGTTAGTAAATCCATTTCCTGGTGCTAGATGTTACTCTTGTGGCATGTTAGGTCATATAGCCCACAGTTACATAGTCCACCATTAGACACATCTAATATGGAGACCTAAATTACACTTATCATAGTATAGCAAGCATTCATCTCATTCAATTATGCATAAGATGGAACCCAAGCTCACTTGGGTTCCCAAATCTAACCTCGGAATGATTATGTAGGGGTGCTCTCACAAAAGGCCTAGTGAGAGCATGTAGTACCTAGATAGTGGATGCTCGAGGCACATGACTGGTGATATATAGTAGTTCATCACACTCGAGGCAAGGTCAGAAGGCAAGGTAATATTAGGGGACAACATCACAAGGAAAATGGTGGGATCAGGTATAATTGGCAACTCTAAAAACTTTATTAGTTGATGGTTTAAAGAATAATTTATTAAGTATTGGTCAACTATGCGATAAAGGGTTTGATATAAAATTTTTTTATAACAATTGCATGATTACATTAAATGAAAAACTTGTTGTAGAAGGAAAACAGATGAACAATGTTTACATGTTAGACTTAAAATACATTAAATATTCAAATTATAGTGCTTAAAAACTATAATAGATAAATCTTAGCTATGGCATGGGAGAATATATCATGCTAGCATGAAGACACTTAGGAACATCACCTAGAATAATATAGTTAGAGGCATACCTAAGTTATACTTTGACCACTTATGTGATGCCTACTAACTAGAAAAATAAGTTAAGGCATCATTTCATTCCATAAAAGATATTAACACCTCTAGGCCACTAGAAATCCTTCACATGGACCTATTTGGACCTATTAGTACAACCAGCCTAGGAGGGAAGACATATGGATTTGTAATACTGGATGACTACTCTAGATTTACTTAGGTTAGATTTTTAGCACATAAGAGCGAGTTAGTTGAGGAATTTAGAACATTCTCCACTTGGATTCAAAGGAAATTAGGATGTGAAATCTCAATAATTCATAGTGATCATGGTGGAGAGATTTAAAATGATAAATTTGAATCCTTCAGTCAATGGATAGGAATAGAACATGATTTCTCTACCCCTAGGAGCCCCCAACAGAATGAAATAGCTAAAATGAAAAATAGAACCTTGGTGGAAGCCACTAGGGCAATTATTGCAAATCTGGGCCCAAGTATAGTGATTTTGATGATAACAAACACTACTATTTCTTTACTACTACTATTCTTACATATCTATTTTGGTTTGCCCTATTTACTAACCTTCAGGTCCACAAGTTCACTTGGAATATAAATCAGCTCAAGATCAAGTAGACTAGGATTGAGTCAGTCTGTAATTTCAATTCTAATACATCTTTTACCTTTTCTTGAGTCAAATATACTATGATTGATCTTGAAGCTAACCTTGCATATGCACACTCAAGGGAGTGGTAAGTGAGTTAGGAAAATTTTTAATTTTTTAAACTAACCATACAAGATGATTTATATTATCCTGGATGATCAGTTTATCCCAAAATCCTAGTTAGGTCATATGTGTCATATCAGACTATTTAAACTAATCATCTGGATGATCCCTTTATCGTATAGGATGATACATTTTAACTTTAAAAACTAGCCCCCAATCACAATTTAGGCAAGATTTTATATTTCAAAATCTACTCTGAACGTACATGATGAACACGATCATCCTTGATGATTTATGATAATTATGCCTAGATTGATCTCGTAATTAGGGCATTAATTATAGTTAAATTGATCAATCAAATCATACAGGATAATCGGAGATGTTCATACTGTATGATCAAACTTCTGCATGGTATGATAATTAATCGTCACCCATCATAAAGGATAAAAACTATAATTTTTTAACTAATCATCCTGGATGATACCTCTACTTCATACTGGATGACCTGTCTGCAGCATGGGGTGATATTTAATCATTAGACATCGTACTAGACGATTAATAGACAATCATGAACTAGTCTTCTAGGATGATCAAAAGATCGTACGGGATGATTATTTCAAATACTTGAATTGATTGTACATGGCACGGCTGACTGTATTAGCTGAAAGGGTTATTTTGTAGTAATCATACAGGAAGATATTTAAGTCATCCTAGATGATCTTCATTGCCAAATTGAAAATTAGGACTATTTTTAGAAGCCTCATATTTAACTTGTCTTATTTGCTACAAAGAAATCTTTTGTTGTTGTTCTAACCTAGAGAGCTTAGAGAAGGAGAAGGAGAGTTTGGGAGAGAGAGAGAGAGAGAGAGAGAGAGAGAGAGAGAGAGAGAGAGAGAGAGAGAGAGAGAGAGAGTCTTATGAGGGGGAGTTTATGAGGGATTTCATAAAGGTTACTCCAAGAAAAGATTCAATCATCTTCTTTAAGCCTCCTTATTGGTTCCTTGGTGCTTTGTGGAGACGATCATTAGCATCAGATCAATGTTCTCTGCCTACTCTAGGTAGGAGTAAAAGGATTCATGGTTCTCTACCAACTCCAGGTGGGAGTAAAAGGATTCTGGGTTCTCTGCCTTCACCAGGAGGGTAAAAAGGATTCAAGATTATCTGCCTCACTGGGTTGGTGGAAAGATTTTGTAAGCGCTTATCTACCTTGCTGTGGGGGTAAATGGAGAGTCACTAACTAATTAGTGCAATACCTTGAAAGAAGATTCTGGGGAGTGGATGGAGGTCAGATTTGACCGAACTATTATAAAATTATGTGTTCTCTTTCTTATTACTTTTTTGCATTTTATTTCTACACTTATCTATAATTTGTTCTATGGTTGAAATCTCTGATTGTGTTGTTATTATAAAGTTATATTATCTTCCACATCAAGGGTTATTGTTTGTTTTAAAAATATTTAAAAAGGATAAAAAGATTTTCTTTTTATTTAAGAATTTTTAAAACACCAATTCACCCTCCCTCTTGGTTAGCCTCAGCCTAGTTCTTTTGGGTTTCAGAAAGCTCATGAACTTTGAAGTGGTATCAGAGCGAGATTCATAAATTAAGTTTTAGAAAACTTTAGAATTTTGATCAATGGCTAACTTTGGTAATGATAAAACTACGGAAGGCTATTCAATCACAAGACCTCCTCTATTTAATAATATTCTCTTTGATTTTTCGAAAACTCGCATGTACACCTTTTTACAATTCATTAATTATCGCATTTGGATGCTAGTTAAGGAAGGTTATTTTACACCTTTTAGATTAGTAGATGTCATTAAAATTGAAATACCTTTTGCTGAATAGACTATCGATGATAGAGATTTAGCCCAACTAAATGCCAAATATTTAAACTATTTTTTCTGTGCCTTAAAATTCTAAGATTATATGCGAGTCTCTACTTATTCTACTAGAAAGAAATTTGGGATAGATTATGCATAACCTATGAAGGAACTACTGAAGTTAAATAATCTAGGCTAAACATTTTGCTTCTTGATTATGAACTATTTCGTATGAAACATAGTGAATCAATTTTTGAAATGTATACTAAGTTTACACAGATTATTACTTCTTTCCATGCCTTAGGAAAGAGCTTATAAATTATGAAAAAGTGAACAAGATTTTGTGATGTTTATCTTCTTCCTATGATATAAAAATTACTACTATTATTGGATCTAAAGATCTGAATGTTTATTCAATTAATAACTTACATGGATTACACATTGCTTATGAGCATGGAGTGAACCAAAGGCAGCTTGATACAGGTGAGAAGAAAAAGAAAATGCTATAGCCCTTAAGGATAATGATTCTAACAATGACATGTTTGGATCAGAAATTTATGATATTGCTTTGATGACTAGACAATTCAAAAGTTTTTTAAAGAAAAAGCAAAAGCATCATAAAAAATTGAACAAAGGTAAACTGGTAAGAATTCTAAAGTTTCTTCTGACATTATATGTTCTAAATATAGGAAGCCAGGGCACCTAAAGTCCAATTGTCCAACTCTTAGAGCTCACCCAAGAAAGGAAAAGGGTGAAGAAAAACCTAAGTTTAAGAAGGGCAAGAAAAGGACCCAAAAGGCTTTATGGGCTGACTCAGTATTAGAATCTACTGAAATTGAAGTAGAAGAAGAGGTAACTAACCTATACTTAATGGAAGATGATCATCTTGATCATTCTGATCAAGAGGAGGTATGTGAGCTTATCTATGAATAATTATTTAAAGTTTCTGAAAAAATTCATACCTCATATAGGAAGCTCAAGAAATTATATGCAAGCCTTAAAATTGACTTTTCAAATCTGTAGAAAGATCATGAATGCCTCAGGAAAGATCATTTCACTTTGGATAGAAATCATATGGCTTTATTAGATGAATTTGATGAATTAAATAAAAAGCATTCTAATTTAACTACTGAGCATGATTTATTAAAAATATCACATGTTGATTTTAAAAAAGCTTTCAAAGAATTAGAAACCCTTACATGCAATTTAAATAGTAGTGAACATGCATTGAAACTGGAAGTGGCAAGCTTTGAAAAGGCTAATGAGTTTTTAAGTGAAAAAATCATTGCATTAGAGCAAAAAAAACACCATCTTTACTTGAAGAGTTTCGCAAACCATTAATAAAGCATTCATCATTCAAACCTAGGAAGAGGCACCATAACCCATACATATTAGTAAACCCTTTCCTAGTTTTAGATGTTTTTCTTGTGGCATGCTAGGACATATCTCCAACACTTGCACCATTCACCGTAGAACACATTTGGTGTGGAGACCTAAAGTTTAAAATCCATAGCATAGCATGCATGCATTTCATTCCTCTTTCCACAAAATGAGACCCAAAACTGTTTGGATTCCCAAATCGGACATTTGGTAATTTTGCAGGTGTGCTCTTACACAAGGTCTCCTGAAAGCATGTGGTACCTGGAAAGCGGATGTTGAAGGCATATGACTGGAGATGCAAATAAATTCATCTCGCTGGAGGCTAAGGTAGAAGGTAAAGTAAAACTTGGAGATAACACCAGCAGGAGAGTGGTAGGGTCGGGTATAATTAGTAATTCAAAAAATTTCATCATTAAAAATATTTTACTTATAGATGGCTTGAGACACAATCTGCTCAGCATCAGCCAGCTCTGTGATAAATGCTTCAGCATAAAATTTTTGTCAGCCAGCTGCATTATAAGCTTAAATGATAACATTATTTTGGAGGGAAAAAGGATCAATAATATCTACATACTTGATTTAAATAGAATTGAATGTGCTGCTTGATTTTTTCTAAAAATAATTGTTGATGAATCTTGGTTATGGCATAGAAGATTGTGTCATACAAGTATAAAATGACTTAGAATGATAACCCATAAAGACTTAGAGAGGAATAGCTAAACAAGAGTTCACTAAGGACCACCTGTGTGATGCCTGTTTGTTAGAAAAACAAGTCAAATCCTTTTATCCCTCAATCAAAGACATTACTACTACCAAAACCCTTAGAAGTCCTTCACATGGATCTCTTTGGACCTGTCAGCACTGCATGCCTAGGAGGGAAAGTCTTTAGGCTTATAATTATTGATGATTATTCAAGGTTCCCCTTGATTAGATTCCTATAACATACGAGTGAATCATTTGAGGAGTTTAGATCTTTTTTCACTTGGATTCTGAGAACACTAGGTTGTAAAATATTAACCATTCATAGTGACAATGGTGGAGAATTTGAGAATGAGAAATTTGAATCTTTCTATAAGTAGCATGTGATAGATCACAATTTTTAAGCTCCTAGGACCCCTCAACAAAATAGGGTAGCTGAAAGGAAGAACAGGACCCCGGTAGAAGCCACTAGAGCCATGTTAGTTGAATACGCACTTCTTAAATATTTCTAGGTAAAAGCAGTGAATACAGCCTGTTATGTTTTTAATAGGGTTAATCTTAGATCCAAGCTGAATAAGATATCCTATGAAATCCTGAAGGGTAGGACATCCAACCTCTCTCACCTCCATGTCTTTGGATGAAAAGTATTCATTCTGAATAATGGGAAGTCTCAACTAGGAACGTTTGACCAAAAATCTGATGAAGGAGTGTTCCAAGGTTACTCAAGTGTTGGGAAATCTTATAGAGTCTTCAATAAAAGAACATTGGTAGTTGAGGAGATCACTCATGTTGTATTTAATGAATTTGATATTTTTGGAGGGTTTGGGGTAGAAGAAGAAGAGGTTGTAGAAGTCACCCAAGGATTAGAATCTATAAATTTAGAGGAAAGGGTAGATCCTGAAAACAAACTACCTAGAGAATGGAGATACTCTTCAAGTCATCCTAAAGAACTGATCTTAGGAGACCCATATGGAGGTGTTAGAACTAGGCATGACCTTAGAAAAGAAGTAAACCACTATGCCTTAAGTTCAATGATTGAACCCACCAACTTAAATCAAGCCCTATCTAATGAATTTTGGATTTGAGCCATATAAGAAGAGTTAAATCAATTTGTAAGGAATGATATTTGGGAGCTAGTCGAAAGACCTAAGGACCACAGTGTGGTTGGAACTAAATGGGTTTTCAAAAATAAAATGAATGATTCTAGTGTTGTGGTGAGAAATAAAGAAAGATTAGTGGCCAAAGGGTATAATCAAATAGAAGGTATTAACTTTGAAGAAACCTTTGCCTCTATAACTAGATTAAAAGCCATTAGGGTGCTATTAGCCCTTGCCTATTTTAAGGGATTCAAACAGTACAAATTGGATGTCAAGAGTGCCTTTCTTAATGTTGTAATAAAAGAAGATGTATATGTTGAACAACTGCTAGCTTTGAAAATTCATAATTTCTTAATCATGTGTTCAAATTAAAAAAGGCTTTATATGGACCTAAATAAGCACCTAGGATATGGTATGAAAGATTAAACAATTTCCTACTAAAAAGAACCTTTGTTAAGGGGAGCGTAGACATAACCCTATTTCTGAAAAAGGTAGGAGATGAATTATTGATTGTTCGAATTTATTTTGATGATATTCTTTTTGGATCTTCTGATAAAAATCTGTGTGATGATTTCTCAAAAATAATGAGTAAGGAGTATAAAATGAGTATGATGGGAGCTTTGACTTACAGTCTTGGATTTGGTATAAGGCAGAAGGATGATGGAACTTTTCTTAGTTAGTCAAAATATATTAAGGACATCCTTAAGAAATATGAGATGGGTAAAGCCAAGAAAATCAACGCTCCAATGAGTTTTTTTAGGTGGAACCCGCTATGGGGCCTACACATTAATATAAAAGAAGGTTACAAGGTCCTTAAAGGAAACCTTCACCTCACTAATGCTCGAGGGAGCTACAAAACAAAATAAAAGAAAACCTAATAGCCGATGGTTCCCTATTCTACTGATTACAAAAATCCCTATAACATTCTAGGTCTACTAGAGGACAGAGCCCAAAAAAGGAAGAAAAAAGAAAACACTTTTAGTACCATCTTCCTACCAAAAATGTCCAGCTTATCCCCCGAATTGTTGTTCTCATTAACCTGCAAGAAGATCAGACTGCAAAACCAAAACCAATAAAGTAGAAAATATGCAAAAATGGTGTAGATCAGCATTAAAAACCAAAAGGATACAGGGTATATAGTATTTCGGTCATGAACAACCATCCTTAAAACCAAAAAAGGATTGATAATAAGAGCCTCATTCCAGTTGTTTAACCAAGGATTATTATGGGGCTGATGATGCCTAAAAAACCACGGATTACACAGTAAGCAATAATCCATATTTAATTCCAAAAGACCATTAAAGAGAAATACACACAGTTTATTAGACCTAAAGGGAATGCCCTGCCATCTCTAACGAGTAGATGCTTATGTGTTATAGACCAATCAGGTCCCCAAAGAAGCAAACCTTTAATGAATAAGAACATTGCCATACTCATTAATCAAATCTCAATTAAATTGAACAGAAACCAAACCATCCAACAAACAAGAGGAAGAAATGACCCAAATAGCAAAAAAATAATTCGCTTCAGCCCGAAGAAAAAATAAGCAGCATGAACCAAAATAGCCACCATAAGTGCAATTCTGATTAATGCCCAAACCCTGAAGAAACACACACCAATTCTGATAGTAAATCAAATAAAGAACATTCTTTTCGGGCCTACTAAGGCAACAAATTATGATCCCGTAGATCCAAAAAATTGCATCGGGAGAAGACACACCAGACTCCATCTAGTATATGCAATAAAGGATTAGAAAGATAGCAAAATAACAAAATAACCAAATCCATAAGTTGTATTGGACCAACATAAGTAAAGAAAATCAAGGCCCAATATAGTACAATAGGTGATAACCAAAAGATTAAAATTTAAACACTTCTAACTTAAGGAGTGCCCAAACGGTCCAGCCTAGCAATGCCCAGCAACCAGGGCATGATAGAAGATCCTACAAATTCCATAAATTCAGGCAAATTACAACCCAACTCAGCTAAAAGGTCGACATCATCATTCCCTTCCCTATAAATATGAGTTATAGAGAAGTTAATAGAGAATAACCACTGTTTAATCTCCTTGATAATGTAGAAATAAGAAGGATTAACGGTACTATTACCAGTGATAAAATGAATAACAAGCATAGAATCCATTTCAATCCAAACATTAGTAATACCAAGAGAAATGCATAATTGTAAACCAAACTTTAAAGCCAAAATTTCAGCCATAAGAGCCATGCAAAATTTAGAGGGACCCGCAAAAGCAGCAACAATATTGCCATTGAAATCCCGGATGAAACCACCACAACCAGCTTTTTATCTATTAAAGGCACCATCAGTGTTAAGTTTATAGCATCCCATATGGGGTTTAATCCATCTAACTAAAATGCTTTTGGAGGGTTGTCTATCAAAGCCCTCACCCAAAATGCCAAAATGCTCAACAAGTTGAATGGAATTTTTGAAAAAGTCTAAAGTAATCAACTTAGCCATAAATAATGATCTAACTGTGTCCTTAATCTTGATGATAACTGACAGGGTATTCATAATAATGTTTTCATGCTTAGCTTCATTCCTACTCTTCCATAGGAACCAATAAATAATGGTGGGTAACACATTTCTAATATGCTTCTTGATAGGAACCACCTAGTCATGCTAGAGGTTAATGATGTTGTTATAATCCTTACAGAAATGTGTAGAAAGTATGTTATCAAAGTAAAGCCAAACTTTAAGAGCAACAGGCCCATTACCAAAAATATGATTCAAATTCTCAAGATGGTAACAGCATTGACATTTAAACATAATATAAAATCCTTTCTTCATTAAAATAGTGTCAATGGGAATATAATTATTGTAAATTCTCCACAAAAGAATAGAGTAAGATGCAGGAATACCTTTTTGCCAAGAAGAAGAGAAAATCATGGACTTAGGTTGAACAGACTTAATAGAATGCCAAACCTCTTTGTACGAGAAACACTCCCATGAGTTTCCCTATTTAGTTAGATAAGGATTTAAATGGAAAATCTGTTGATCAAAAGAAACATAGAGGATCTATTAGATAACTTTTTTACTTGACTGATAGAAAACCTGATATTATGTTTAGTGTTTATGTTTATGCTAGATTTTAGGCAGATCAAAAAGAGTCCCACTTGACTACTATTAAGAGAATTCTTAGATATCTCTTAGGGACTTAAAAGTTAGGAATTTGGTATCCTAGGCATAGAACTTCCTTTAAAATCATAGGATATTCTGATTCAGATTTTGTAGGATGTAGGGTTGATAGAAAAAGTACTTCTAGGACATTTCAATTCATAGGATAATCCTTAATCTCATGGTCTAGTAGAAAATAAAATTCAATTCCACTGTCCACAGCTGAAGCTGAATACATTGCCTTAGGAAGTTGTGTGGCTCTTGTCCTTTAGTTAAAGGAACAAATTTTGGATTTAGGATTATCTGTAGGCACAATTTCAATCCTATGTGATAACACTAGAACCATCTGCATTTCGAAGAACCTAATCCAACTCTCCAGGACCAAATACATCAACATCAAGCACCATTTCATTAGCGACCATGTTACCAAAGGAGACATAGAGCTACACCATGTAGCCAAAGAAAAGCAACTTGTAGATATCTATACAAAACCACTAGCCTTTGAAACCTTCAGCACTTCAAGAACTAGATTAGGTGTGATAGATATTCATACCTGAAATTGATGCTTTCTATTTATGTTTCAATTATTATTTTTTTGTTTGATTTGTTTTTTATTTCTTTTTTATGTATTTTTGTTTTATATTTTTATTTCTTATTATTTTCTTTAGTACTTTAAGAATCAAATCACTGCTCCCTTCTGCTGATAAACTTGCTTTTTAAATGAGATTTTTGCCTTATTTTTATTTAGAAGCTTATAAGCAGTGATTGACTCCTCTATAGTTAAAGGAAGAAACATTGATGATTGTTGATCTTCTTCTAACTCCTTTAATGGTATACTTTTCTTTTTGAATCAAAATCTATTTCAAAATTAAAAGTTGGACTTTGAAATTTAGAACTCTTTTATCTTCCTACAGTAATCAATCTCATTTGAATAATATTCCAAATCAATAAATCACTTTCAAGTTTTCTTAATCAGGTGGTTGTATTATCATATGAATGTAATTCTATTTTATGGTTTACTCCTTATATTAGAGAGTGAGTTTTTCTTCTCTTATATCTGAAAGATTATCTCACAACTGAGAGTCTTTAAAGGTTATGATAGGAAGCAAGCTAGCAAAAGAAATGAAAAGAGGCATAAAATGAGCCCAACACTGAAAAGATGTGCAATGTTTACCAAATAATTGCAAGATACACAAAGTGTATCAAAAATCAAAAGATGCGTAAAGTATGCCAAATATCTAAAAAAGAGATATAAAATGAGCCCACAAAGAAATAAGCTTCCTTCTATTTTAAATATTTAAAAATCTTAGAAGAATCGATGTGCCACTTAATATTTTCAAACACTTGAGATTGAAAATCATGATTCCTGATTTGTTAATTTGCAATGCTATTTATCGAATATTTTTCTGGAATGAAGTTTGAAAAGATCACTTTTCTTATCTAAATTTTTTTTCTAAATTAGATTTTTGCTTAAAATGAACTTTAACCTGTAAGGTATCTGAGGTAAGAATTACAAAATTGTTTTTCTAACCTTTCTGGATTTCAATGTTGTCAATTCATTCTTATTGGTTTTTATATCTAAAATTAAGAAAAAAATATCATTTACTAGAGATTAATTGATTAAAAAAAAGCTTTTAATTTGATTTATGACTAGTTTTATTTGGCTTTTGTGTTTTTTTATGTGTTTTTATTTTTATTTTGGAAATCCTCCTTATTATCACATTTCATTCCTGAATTTTTCTAGTTTTTCCCACATCGTCCAGAACGATCCACATCATCCTATACGATTTAAACAAAAAATTCCAATATCAGATCCAGCATATCTAATGGCTTAAATTAATCAATTATTGGTGATCATCCCGTATGATTACATTATCATCCTGGATTATCCACATGGCAGAAGTCACTAGATGATTTCAATGTTGTTATGTCGATCCATTATTGCTCATCATCCTAAATGATCCACCTGTTCATCCTGGATGATATAGCCAGTCAATGAACATCCTGCTGACTCCTCGGGCACATCATCCTGTATTTAGTCATCCAGTATGATATTTGATCATCCTGGATGATAAGACCAGATTTTTAATCGATCATCTAGATGACATTATTGCAACTGATCATGCTGGATAATCTCACGATCATCTTGTGTGATTTTCCCAATCCTATATAAACAACCATCCTCAAGCCTTATTCTTCACTCAAAGCATTCCAATTCTCTTTTTTTTTCTCACTCAAGCTCTTAATTCTTGGATATGGTTGGTGGTAAAAGATCCTGTGCACTCACAGGTAGCTTTTCCAAGAGTGTTGTTAACTCCCGCTTTACTAAAGCAGCTGATGAAGCAGCCTACAACCACTATAAATCTGTTGGTATCAACCCTTCAAAGATTATCAATCAATCCACTCTAACCTTTTAGGTACTATACCTATTTACTAACACAACACTTGGATTCATTCTTACTCTTTCCTTCCCTTTCAACTCAGATAACTATTCAAATTCCTTGTAAGCCTTCACCTTAATGCTAATTTTACTACTCTGCAATCTTATGTGAATAACCTATAAGGGTTTTTATGAATTTCTTCACTTTCCACTATAGGAGATAAACTACATATCTTAGCTTTTGATCCTAATTTCAATTGGATCCTTGTTAACAATACTCTTAGAGAAACCAATGTTTAATATCATGATTCCACAGTAAACACCATAGTCAAAGATGCCTGAACCATCCAGCACATCCTTCATAACCTAAATATTCCTAAAATTGGGGCCAAAGTCACATTACTCCTATCTCTCACTCATAACCTACTACATCATGGCCAGCCTTAAATTTAATGCAATTGATCTTATCATCCGCTATATTGAACATTTAACCTATATTAGGAATCCAGGCTACAAAAGGAAGCCAAATCTAGCCATAGGACATATCATCGCCTATGTCCTTGAATCAAAATACAACCTTTAATTTCCTGCTCCACCTGATCACCACCTAGTCTTCTACTCAAATAGCTCCTTCCACACCCTTCATAGTACTCATCATCACAATGTGTATGAGGAGCCTGAGGAAGAAGATGAAGGACCTATTCCTATACCTGCCCCTATCATCCAGCAGCCTTAGATTAATTAGCTGGTTCAGAGTTTTGATCAGTGGGATGCTAGGTTTGACTCCTATGTCACCGAACAATAACAACAACATGTAGAGAATATTGCTCATTTTGAAAGCTACGCCACCCAGTAGCTGCAATAACATGACCAGGATATGGCCTGGATTAGTGAGTAGTTTTCCTCTCTTCACTGATAGGCACAGCAGCCACCACGACCTCTACCTAATCAGAGTTCTTCTTTATAGTTTGTTAGTGCTATGTTTCTATGGTTTATACTGGTCTGTCTTTTTGTACTTTATTTTATTTAGTGTTTTTCTAATTTTCCTCCTTTTTGTGATGTTAAAAGGGGGAGTAGTATGTTATTTTCTTAGTATGTTGCTTAATATATCATTTGATTATGTTTTAGGTGAAATTTGTTTTATTCAATTTTCTATTTTGTTTGTTTTATGTCTATTTAAAACATAAAAAAGAATAAAAACAAAATTTTTCCTGGCTTTGAATTTTTCTTACAATAATATTTGCCATCATTAAAAAGGGAGAGATTGTTACAAATCTGGGCCCAAGTATAGTGATTTTGAAGATAATAAATATTACTATTTCTTTACTACTGTTATTCTTGTATATCTATTTTGGTTTGCTCTATTTACTAACCTTTCAGGTCCACAAGTTTACTTGGAACGTCAATCAGCTCAAGATCAAATAGATTAGGATTGAGTCAGTCTGTAATTTCAATTCCATTGCATCTTTTACCTTTTCTTAAGTCAAATATGCTATGATGAATCCTGAAGCTAAGTAACCTTGCACAAACACACTCAAGGGAGTGGTAAGTGAGTTAGGAAAATTTTCAATTTTTAGAACTAATCGTACAAGGTGATTTATATTATTTTAGATGATCAGTTTATCCCAAAACCCTAATTAGGGCATCTGTGTCATATCAGACTGTTTAAACCAATTGTCATGAATGATCCCTATATCATACAAGATGATACATTTTAACTTTAGAAACTAGCCACCAATCATAATTTAGGCAAGATTTTATATTTCAAAATCTACTCATCGTACAGGATGATCATTTATGACAATCATACCTAAATTGATCCTGTGATTAGGGGATTAATTATAATTAAATTGATAAATTAAATTGAACAGTATGATCAGAGATGATTGTACTGTACGATCAGACCATTACATGATATGATAATTAATCTTCACCCACCGTACAGACTAAAAACTTTAATTTTTAACTAATCTTCTTGGACAATACCTCTACTTCATACTGGATGACCCATCTGCTGCATGGGATAATAATTAATCATCAAACATTATACTAGATTATCAATAGACACTCATGAACTAGTCATCCAGGATGATCGAAAGATCTTATAGGATGATTATTTTAAATACTTGAACTGATCGTACAGAGAAATGTCGATCGTACTAGCTGAAAGGTCTATTTTATACTTATTGTATAGGAGGATATTTGAATCATCCTAGATGATCTTCACCACAAAATTAAAAATTTGGGCTATTTTTGGAAGCCTCCTATTTAAGTTCTCTTATTTGCTACAAAGAAATCTTTTGCTTCTATTCTAACCTAAGAGAGCTTAGAGAAGGAGAAGGAGAGTTTGGGAAGAGAGAGAGAGAGAGAGAGAGAGAGAGAGAGAGAGAGAGAGAGAGAGAGAGAGAGAGAGAGAGAGCCTTGTGAGGGGGAGTTTATGAGGCATTTCATAAAGGTTACTCGAAGCATGGATTCGATCATTTTCTTCAAGCTTCATCCTTGGTTCATTGGTTGCTCTATGGAGATGATCTTCAGCATCAGATTAAGGTTCTCTGCCTACTCAAGGTAGGAGTAAAAGAATTCCTGGTTCTCTGCCAACTCCAGGTGGGAGTAAAAAGTTTTTTGGTTCTCTACCTTCACTAGGAGGGTGAAAATAATTCAAGTACTCTACCTCACCAGGTCGGTATAAAGATTTTGCAGGGGCGTCTCCACCTTGCTGTGGGGGCAAAAGAAGAGACACTAACTGATTAGTGTAATACCTGGAAAGAAGATTTTTGGGGAGTAGACGTAAGTCATATTTGATCAAACCACTATAAAATTCAGTATGCTCTTTCTTATTACTATTTTTGTATTTTATTTCAAAACTTATCTATAATTTATTCTGTGGTTGAAATCTCTGATTGTGTTATTATTGTGAAATTATATTTTCTTAAACATTGAGAATTATTGTTTGTTTTAAACATATTTAAAAAGGATAAAAAGATTTTTTTTTGTTTAAGAATTTTTAAAACACTAATTCACCCCCCTCATGGTTAGCCTCAGGCTAGTTCTTTAGGGTTTCACAACCCTCATGAACTTTCAGCAATACTAGTTGAGTATTCACTTCCTAGGTATTTTTGGACAGAAGCAGTAAATACTGCTTATTATATTTTAAATAGGGTAAATATTAGATCCAAACTTAATAAGACACCTTATGAACTGCTTAAGGGTAGGACATTCAATCCTTCTCACTTGTATGTCTTTGGCTGTAGATGCTTCTTGTTAATCAATGGAAAATCTCCCATAGGAAAATTTGATCCCAAGTCTAATAAAGGTGCCTTCTTAGGTTACTCTTCTATAGTACGTAAGGCCTATAAAATCTTTAATAAGTGGACCCTGATAGTAGAAGAGTCTACCCATGTGGTATTTGATGAATCAGATAGGGCCTCTGAATATAAACCAGAAGAAGAAGAAGTGGAGGTTATTCAAGGGGTAGAAACCGTTGCTGTAGGAGATAGAGTAGAACCTTAAGAAAAATTGCCTAGAGATTGGAGATACTCTTCTAGTCATCCTAAAGAACTTATTTTAGGAGACCCATCAAAAGGTGTTAGAACTATGCATGTACTAAGGAAAGAAGTTAGTCATTCAGCTGTTATCTCTATGATAGAACCCACCAACATAGATCAAGCCCTAACTGATAAATTCTAGATCCTAGTAATATATGAAGAGCTAAACCAGCTTATTAAAAATAATATATGGGAACTAATCATGAGACCTAAGGACCAGAGTGTGGTTGGAACAAAATCAGTTTTCAAAAATAAGATGAATGACTTTGGAATTGTAGTGAGGAATAAAGCAAGATTAGTAACTAAGGGGTATAACCAAATCAAAGAAATAAATTTTGAGGAAACTTTTACCCTGTAGCTAGACTAGAAGCCAATGGGGTGCTGTAAGCCTTTGTTTGCTTTAAGGGTTTTAAACTGTATCAAATGGATGTTAAGAGTGCCTTCCTAAATGGTGTGATTCAAGATGATGTTTATGTTGAGCAAACCTAGGTTTGGAAAATTCCTAAATTATGTATTCAAACTAAATAAGGTCTTATATAAGTTGAAGCAAGCACCTAGAGCGTGGTATAAAAGGTTGGGCACCTTCCTTTTAGATAGTAGATTTGTTAAGGGTAGTGTAGACTCCACCCTCTTCCTAAAGAAAGAAGGAGAAGACTTACTCCTTGTTCAAATTTAAGTTGATGACATCTTATTTGGATCTTCAAATAAAAACCTATGTGATGAATTTTCAAAAATAATTAGTAGAGAATTTAAGATGAGTATAATGGGAGAGCTAAGCTACTTTCTTTGATTTAGTGTAAAGCATATGGATGATGGAACCTTCCTTAGCCAATATAAATACATCCAGGACATTCTTAAAAAGCATGAATTAGAAGATGCTAAGGTGATGAACACTCGCATGAGCTGTACTACTCAATTAGACAAGGACCCAAATAGAAAATTAGTAAATCACAAAAAGTATAGGGGAATAATTGGATCACCTCTTTACTTGACTACTAGCAGACTGGATATTATATTTAGTGTTTACCTTTATGCTAGATTTTAGGCTAATCCAAAAGAATCCCACATGACTGCTGTTAAGAGAATTCTCAAATATCTTTTAGGCACTCCAAACCAAGGTATCTGGTATCCTAGACACAACACTTCCTTTAAAATAATAAGATATTTGGATTCTGATTTTACAGGATGTAGGGTAGATAGAAAAAGTATTTCTGGAGTATGCCAATTCATAAGATAATCTTTAGTTTTTTGGTCTAGTAAAAAAAACAACATTCATTAGCCCTTTCCACAGTTGAGGTAGAATATATAGCAGTAGGGAGATATATTACTCATGTATTATGGCTAAAGAAATAACTCTTAGATCTTGGACTATCTGTAGGAACCATTTCAATTTTGTGTCACAATACTAGTGCTATTTACATATCTAAAATCTAATTCAATACTCTAGCATAAAGCACATGGACATTAGGCATCACTTTATAAGAGATCATGTAGCCAAGGGAGATATATAATTGCATCATATAGCTACAGGAGATCAATTGGTAAACATCTTCACAAAACCTCTAGTCTATGACACCTTTAGTACCTTGAGGACAAAATTGGGCGTAATAGATATTCATGTTTAATTCAAGATAAATAATTTATTTTTTAAATCATTCATTCACATGTGCTAAATTATATGTATTTATTTCTTATGCATGATTGAATGTAGACGTTTGTAGTTTTTGCTTAAAAAATTATTTTAGTTTAATATATTTTTTAATCATTACACACATACCACACTGGCTTCCAAAAATCCTTTCAAAGTTTATTTATATCGTACTGTATGATCCTCATTCATAGTGTATAATATACACAAATCATAACCCTTAGTGTAATCAACTATCCAGATTGGATCCATGATATGCACATTATACTATGCAAATCTCGATCATACTGTACAATCTACGTGTAACTAACTGTTGAGGAAATTAATTTGTTTGGTATACAATTATTGCCAATTGTACTGTATGATACCTCTCTTTTTACTGTATGATACACATGTCAAACTGAATTGGGACAAATTAAAATTGGCCAGTATGATAAAAATTGCATTTCATACTATACGAACATCCATTTATACTATTTGATACTTTTTGTCAAATGCCATACCAATGACTCCTCGGGATGAATGCATTTCCTTTAGATCATCTAGTATAATACCTAATTGTACTGTACGATTTAACCACTTTTTTTGATAAGTCATCCAGGCGAATTAACTTCCCTAATCATATTGTATGAACCTCGATCATACTATATAATTAGCCTAGGATCTATAAATTAGAAAACTTTGAATGTTTTAAATCACTCAACTCACAACTTCCTCAAACTCATACTCTTTAAACCTTCCTATCCAATGGCAGGTGGAAGCAAACACGGTAGAATAACTTAGGGGAGCTCCTCCTCCTTTCATCATTTTGATGATTATTTCCTCTCCGCAAGGGATGAAGATGCGTATCACAAGTATAAGGAGGCAAAAATCACCCCTTCACAAATGTTAAATCAAACTGCCATTAAATTTGAGGTGATGAACCTCTTCAGCTCCACTACTCTTCAATTTCTTCTTACACTGACTTTTCTTTACAACTCTAAACTTCTTTTTGAATTCTTAGCCAACCTTATGCTAAATCTAGAAATCTCTACCATGACTTCTTTTGTTTACCATCAAAATGTAGAAATCACCATGGCTGATTTAAAAGAACATATCAGTCTTTTTATCGAAGGACCTTACCCTCAATCCCTTATCTCAATTGATTTTGACTGGAATTCTGTCAACTTAGTCCTTAGGAATGTGCCCATAAACCAGAATCAACCACAAGTCTGCACTTTAAATCAAAATGCCTGGGTTATCCATCTTTTCCTTAGAACCTCAATTATATCCAAAGCTAGGGATCGGGTTAACATAACCCCACTTCTGTCTCTAGTCACCTACTTAATCATGTCAAATATCCAATTTGATGAAACCCAAATGATTCTTGATTATTTCCATAACATGACTCATATTTGACATCCCAATACCCGAAGAAAGCAAAATATTGCCCTAGGACACATCATAAGATATATCCTAGACAAAAAACACCAAATTAATTTTCCTGCTCAACCTGATAATATTCCTATTTTCTATATAGATGCCTCCTTTCGTATCCTTTTCCATCGAGGGCATGAGCACACTGAGCCAGAATTTGATGAAGAATGGGAAGCGTCTTCTGTAGGTGGACCTCCACTGCCACCAATATCACCACTTATACTTGCCTGCCCTACTTACCCTTATAATGACATAATTCAATGGCTAATGTGGTTAGAAACCCAGCTTAATTATCACATCCAACAATAATAATAATAATAGTATGAGGATGACATGAGATGGTTTAGAGAAAGGTTTTTCTCGATTGATAATCAATTTACCTCCATCCATCAGTACTTTCAGCCACCACCACCACCACCTGATCAGGATCCACCTTACCTTAAGTGTGTTGTTTGTTATGTTTTTACTATTTTTAGTTTGTGAAATATTTTCTTTAGTTGTTGTTACTCCTTTTTTTGGTGATATCAAAAGGGGGAGAAAAATGTATGTTTTGTTTGTATGTTTTGTTTTAGCTTAGAAGAATTTTATGTTAGTGTTACTTTATCTTCTATTTTATTTAATTATTATCTTTCTTTTTAAAAAAATAAAAAAAATAATAAAATAATAAAATTAAAAAAAATAATTAAAATAAAAATTTGTAACCCCCCATTTTTAAAAACTATCACTTAGTGAGGGGGCCTATCAACACACATTATTTGACATCATAAAAAAGGGAGAGTGTTGTTACATTCCATGATCCCTAGTCTATGATTTTAATGATGACAAACATTATTGATTGAATTATTACTAGCCTCACTAAATATTTTAGATATTTTTTCTATCTGTGAGCACTAACATTGCAGATAAGACATATACTACTGAAGGCTACTGAAAGCTCAAGAATGTGTAGAATAGAAAGGTCAAGTAAATAAAGTATGTTATTTTTTTCTTTATTTTCTATTTCTTAAGACTAGCCAAATAAGAGTGTATGCAATTGGGTGACTATACACATATAGAGGGGGAGAGATATAAATTTTAAAGATAATTTTTTTTTTGTACTAATCATACAGTACGACTTACAATCATACTATATGAAAGTATAGAAAGAGTGGGCTTAACGATACATTAAAAAATTAGTTGCCATGAACTAATGATACTGTATGATCTTAATTGTACTGTATGATTCATTATGATCTGAAAACCCTAGCCGTCATATTAGTTTAAGTAAGAATTTTTAAATTTGGTTTTTTAACTAATCGTACTGTATGATTCTAAGCATATTGTACAACATTTGAAATCTAGCTAAAATTAACCCCCATGATTAGTCAATCAAATCATGATTTAATTAATGATAGCCGATTATACTATATGATACTGATCGTACCAAACAATTAGCAGAGAAAAAAATTAGTCATCTAAAAAAGCATACTAAATAAAACTATGATTGTTGAATTAATCATATAGTATAATATTCATATCATACTGGATGACTTACTTGAAATCAACTAACCATACTACATGATGAATGCAGTACGGAGGATTTACAAAGATGATTTTTAGTCAACCTAGAAATCATATCATATGAATAGACGAAATCAAATAGATCGTATTCCATGATGTATTCATAAAATTTGAATAGTTTATTTGAAGGAATATTTACATCATACTGGATGGGACTAGTTTTAAACTGATTATACTGTATGAACCCCAACTATATTGTATGAACTGTGATGTCTTACTTGATTTTTTAGGGTTTCTTGAAGCCCAATACTTAAGCAAGTTTAAAAGATTCTCTTATAAATGAGGGGAGGATTTTGTGAGTCTTAAGGTACTTTGAGAGGGAAGCTTTTGAGAAATCTAGGGTTTAAGAGAAAGGTAAAGGTGAGGTTGAGCGTGAGGGAGGAGTGTGTGGGGATCACATGGTTGCTCCGGGCTTATTACTCCTTTACTCCTTCTCTATCCTTGGTGCATCTTTGGAAGATCTCTAGGGAGAGATTATTCTAGCTTAAGTCCTTGAGGTACTCTTCCTTCTCTAGGAGGGAGAAAAAGGAGCTGAGGTACTCTAACTTCTCCAGGATGGAGAAAAAGGAGCTGAGGCCTTCTCCAAGAGGGAGAAAAATGAGTCAGGATTTGCTGCCATCACTGAGAGGGTGACATAGCATCTGGCACTCCACCACATCGGGTTGGGTGAAAGTGAGTCTGTAAGGGCTTCTCCGCCTTACTGTGGGAGATAAAGAGAGTCACTTTATTTTAGTACAATTTCTCAGAGCAGAGGACTCCGTGGAGTAGGTGTAGGTCAAGGTTGACTGAACCACTATAAAAATCTCTGTTGTGTTTTATTCTTTTTTGCACTTTTAAATTTCCTGGGTTTTATTTTTGTTATAATTTCATTGTAAAATTAATGATTATTACTTAGTTTCATAAATCAAGATATCATCATAAGTTAAATCAATATTTCTGATAAACTCATTCACTTCCATGATTAATTAAATTAGGAATTTTTAATTTTTGAAAACTTTGCAAAAAAATATTTTCTTTGTTATTTTTAGTTAAGAAAAATTTTAAATTACCAATTTAACCCCCCCCCTCTTGGTGAGCCTTGAGCCAGTTCAATAAGGTTTAACAACCTTCACAAACTTTCAGTACGGAAGTTGTAAAAATTATTACTGTTAAGAAGGATTTAAGGGAAAATAATAAGAATAAAGAATAATTTCATTCTATTTATTTGGATGGCTCTAGCAAAATTGTTGGAATTGGAAAAAAACTCATTTATTAAGGTTATAAAGATAGTTCATCATTTGTACCCATGCTAAGCACTAATAAATTTAATGTTTTATCTGAGTATAGTGAAGAACTTGTTCCTCAAGAAGCTACTTATTGACATGCTTTTGATCCTAATGCTATAATTCCTAAAACTGTTAGGGATATTAAATATGTTACTGATTATGAACATTCTACTATTTCTAAACATTCTAATGAAGCTACTACTATTTTTAAACTTATTGAGCCAAATGCTACTAATATTCTAATTGTTCCAAATCCTATTGATTCAAATGCAACTGAGCCAATTGCTGCAGATCCTAAATCTATTACTAATATTGGAAATTCTACTAATTCTGATCATTCAGATGAAGCTTCTATTAATTTTAAAATTATTGAAGGAGTTTTATCAAAGGAAATGGAAAGTTATGTTGGCAATTGTGTAGTCTTAACTACTAATAAAAATTATGTTACAAATGAAAATAAAAGATATCTTCCACTTGTTAATGATGGAGGAAGTTCTTTAATTATGAAGCAAAAAGTCATTGAAGAACTTAAATCATTAAGACCTGTAGAAGAAATCCCTTGGAAAGGATAGTTGAATTGGGTGTTAGACATGGGTGTTGGGGCCATCCCCCTTTGGTTTCCTAATGTCTTCCTTTATTTTTTGGTATTGTAGAGGAGCCAAGAAAAGAAAGGCTTCTCTTTACCTTAGAGAGATTGTTAGAGATAATGATGTCTTTTTCATTGGGTTAGTCAAATCTATGTTATCTAGTATTGATAGAAGGGAGGTTAATAGGATTATTTGTGATTATTGGGATTTTATTCATCATCCTTTTGGAGGTACTGTGGGTGGTATTCTAGTTTTATGGAAAAGGGAAGAGATTCAATTTGTTGTTTTAGTATGTTCTTCATAATTTGTTTTTTGAGTTTTCCAAATTCTAAATTAGGGTAGTTGGAATGTTGCAACTGTTTATGGGAATAAGTATTTGCCTGTCAGGAGAGGGTTATGGCATAATCTTAAGAGGCTTTCTTCTTGTAATATTCCTTCTATTGTGGAGGGGATTTTAAATGTATTCTTTCTAAGGAGGATAAAAGAGGACGAAATAGATTCATATTTTCTCAAAGTCCTCAGGAGATGAGAACTTTTATGGCTAACAAAGATTTTCATTATGTAGGTGTTATTGGACCAAAGTTTACTTGGAGCAATAATAAGGAGGGAACATCAAAATTTTGGAAAGGTTGGATAGATGTCTATTAAATTCTACAGCATTACATTGTGTTCCATTTGCAATGATTAGACATCTTCCAAGAGTTTCATCAGACTATACTCCAATTATTTCAAGATTAATATACTCTCAGCCACAATGTAAATTTATCAGATTTGAAAATGTGTGGAAATCATATCCATCTACTAAGAACATTGTCCTTAAGCCTTGAAGAAAATCAAAATTTGGTAATTAAGCAGAAATTTTGCAAAGAAAAATGAAAAGATCATTAAAATCCCTTTATTATTGGAACAAGAACAAGTTGAATGAATTTTCTACTCTGAAAGAGGATTTAAAGAAGAAAATTATGGATTTGTAAATACTGGAAAGCTCAAATGATGGACTTAATCAACAAAATCTGAAGCTACTCCAAATCAAAGTTCAAGAATTCATTGTCACATTGTCTCAGTTATCTACATGGTGGAATTAAAGTGCAAAGGTAAGATGGATGGAAGAAGAAGATTCAAATTCTAAACTCTATCATGATTATATATCTGCAAAGAGAAATGTAAATTTGATAAAATAAATAAAAGATGATAATGATTCTTTGTTAGAAGATTCAGAGAAAATTGAATATATTTTTTCAATTTTTTTAATCCCAAATGCATGATAAAAGATGTAATATGACTGATTAGCCTGAAGTTAATATCGAACAGTGAATTGATACTATTGATTTCAATATGCTGAATGTTGAATTCACTAGAGAAGAATTTACTAAAGCTTTGCATCAATTGGGAAATAACAAGTTAATCGGTCTTGATGGGATCACATCCTCTTTTGTTAAATTCTTTTGGGAGATTATAAAAGAGCACACATGGAAAGAAATTGATTATTTTTTAAAAATGGAAAGATGCATGTTGAATGGAAGGATACTCTAGTTGTATTAATTCCTAAGAATAAAAACCCAGTGGAGCCTTCACATTTCAGACTTAGAAGCCTTTGTCAAACTATATACAAAGTGGCTGCTTGAATGATTTTGAATATATTAAAATGGTGTCTTCTGAAGATTATTACTAAAGATCAAGCTGCTTTTGTTCCTGGAAGATTAATGTCATACCACTGTCTTTTGGCTCAAGAAAATTTTAATATGTTTAGATTTTATAAATCAAAGAAGGATTTATGGCTATTAAAATAGATATGGAGCAGGCTTATTATAGCGTGGGTTGGCCAACATTAGCAAGAACACTAATTTGGTTTGGATTCCCTTCTAAATTTTCAAATCTTATTATAGAATGTGTTTATAATGTCAGATTTTCTATTATTATTAATGGAAAGAATTCGAATTGGATTGAAGCTAAGAGTGAATTTAGACAAGGTAATTTGAAGTTTGAATTTATTTTGTGAGATTTTAGTAGGAGTACACTTATGATGGGGGGTGGCCATCCGTCGCTCATTGCTAGAGGTTGTGGTGGTCTTTGGATTCTTAAAGGGCTTAGGAGGGGCTCATTTATAGGTAGAGTTGTTGGTGGCCAAGGTTTAGTCGGTAGTTTGGGTGAGGGAGATTTTTTAGAGGAGATTTGGTGGTAATTTCTTTTGGTGGATCTCTAATTTAGTAGGAAGATGGAGTACCTTATGTTACAAAAGGGAAGGAGGTGGTATTCGATGATGGTCCTTCCAGTAGTGGTGTTGGTTGTGATATTGGTGTGGATGCTTATTAGAAAGATAATATAGGATTTTTAAGAGATTCTGGAACTTCATCTTCTACGGCTGGGTATATTGACAAATCTATATTATTTTTGGATAGAAGTGATGTTATTGATGTTTATCATGCTGATCAATTATGTAATTTTAAAAGTGGTGACAAGATCTCTAATGTTTGAGTGGATTCTGCATTTTTGGGTAAATTCATGATGTCCTAATTATCAAGTTAAATTCCCTCTTGAAGCTCTATAGAATGTTTTTTAAGAATAGGAGGCAGTTATGCTTGTTAAAATCCAGGATCCCGAGCACTTAATTTTGATGGTGACAACTAATACTTACTTAATCCATATGGACTTCCTCTAGATTACAAATGCTTATCCTTGTATATGAGCACTAACATTTCAGGTCAGATGCACACTGCTCAAGGTGACTGGAGACTCAAACTGGGTAGAATAGGATGTTGAAAAGTCTGTAATTTTTATTTCTTTATTTTTATTTTCCTGAGTCTACCACAGAAGCATATATGTAAAAGGAGCAACCATGCACACACACAGGGGGAGATTTGTTTTAAATGTTAAATTTTTTTTAAGAATATCATACTGTTCGAATTAAAATCGTACTGTACGATTAATTAATAATACTCAGGCTAACGGCTATTTTTCAGATGATTAAATTTGTAATGTAATCGTACTGTACGATACTTATCGTACTGTACGATAAGGTTCAATTAAAAAACCCTAGCTGCCAGAATAAGTTTGGTAAGTTCCTAAATTTGAACTGATCGTACTGTACGATTAATTGAATACTTACCAAAATTATCTCCCGTAATCAAGAAAATAAACGTTGGTTTCTTAATTAACATCAATCGTACTGTACGATGATATATCGTACCGTACGATAGACAGAGATGATTACATTTGTGCCTTCGATCGTACCAGATGAAACCAAGGTTTTTTGTTCTGTTCGTCATGGACGATATTTATATCGTACAGGACGTTATCCTAAAATGAACTAATCGTACTGTACTTTTAGTGGAGTGCTGGACGACTGACAGAGATGATTTCAGTCATCCCGTCGATCATACCAGACGAAACCAAGCTTTTTTGTTCTATTCATCCTGGACGATATTCGTATAGTACATGACGATATCCTGAAACAAACTAATTGTACTGTACGACTAGAGGAGTGCTGGACGACTGGCAGAGATGAATTCTTTCATCCCAGGGATCGTCCCACAGATCGTCCTGTACGAATAGTACGAATCAATATTATCGTCCTGTATGATATACATATCATATAGTATGATATGTATAAACTTCGACAGCTATTCGTCTGTGCTCGTACTGGACGGAGCTGTACTTGAACTGATCGTACTGTACGATTATATATCATAATGTACGAACAGAAATGCAAAAGTTAAAACTTTTAGGGTTTTCTGAAGCCTGATATAAAGACAACTTAAAATTTTTTATAGAGAGTTGTTGGTCTATCCTCTTGCTATGAGAGGCTTTGAGGGAGGAAGGAGATTCGTGAAGGAGAAGTTTTTCCTCGGAGAGATCCAGGGCTTGCGAGAGGAAGGTGAAGGTGAGCTTGAGCGTGAGGGAGAAGTAGTGTGAGGGGATCACACGGTGGCTCCAAGCTAGCTGCATGCTTTGCTCCTCTTGTGGCTTTGGGGAGTCTCAAGAAAGTTCTCGAGGGAAGACTCACTTCAAGATCAACATCGCCAAGGTACTCTGCCATCTCCAGGACGGAGAAAAAGGAGAAGGTCCGCTGCCGTCACCAGGAGGGTGACATAGCGTTTAGTATTCCACCGCACCGAGGGAGGTGAAAGTGAGTATTGTAAAGGCTTCTCCGCCTTGCTGTGGGAGCAAAAGGAGAGTCAACTTTTACTAGTGCAAATCCCGGAGTAGAGGACTCCGGGGAGTGGACGTAGGTTAAGTGACGGAACCACTATAAAAATCTATGGTGTGTTTTTTCCATTTTACCGTACTTTACTTTTCATGCTCTAAATTAGTATGTTAAATCGCTTGGTGAAAAATTATAATTTGAACCTTGTATTTTGAAAGTTACAATTGAATTACCAATATCGTCGTTGTGATCGTTGTACTTGCTTCCGCACGTTATTCGTTGAGTTATCCTTTAAAAATATAAGAAAAATTAGAACTCTTGTTTAGGGTTAAATATTTAAAATGCCAATTCACCCCCCCTCTTAGCGCATCTCATACTTTCAAGTGGAATCAGAGCAGGGTTTCAAAATAGTGTTTTAGAAAACCTAAAAACGTAAGATCCATGGATCAATTTGGTAACCGTAACACTGCGGAGGGTTATTCTATAACCCGTCCACCTTTATTTGACAATATATTATTTGATTTCTGGAAAATACGCATGTCTACATTTTTACAGTCTCTAGACTATCGCATGTGGATGTTGGTCCAAGAAGGTTATTCTGCACCATTTCGTATGTTGAATGGAATTAAAACTAAACTATCATTTAATGAATGGAGCATTGAGGATAGAGAACTTGTATAGTTAAATGCTAAATGTCTAAATTATTTCTTTTACGCATTAAAATCAGAAGACTATATGCGAGTATCAACTTGTACTACTGGTAAGCAAATTTGGGACAAACTGTGTATCACGTACGAAGGAACTAGTGAGGTCAAAAAATCTAGGTTGAACATACTGCTACATGATTAAGAACTATTCCACATGAAACTTAGTGAAACTATATCTGACATGTACACTCAATTCACCCAGATTGTAACATCTCTGCATGCTTTAGGGAGAGAGTTGTCTAACTCGGGAAAAGTAAATAAAATACTGTGATGTTTGCCTAGCTCGTATGATGCTAAAATCACTGCAATAACTGAGTTAAAAGACCTGAATGTTTATTCTATTGACAATTTACTTGGGTCACTCATTGCCTATGAGTAAGGAGTGAGTCAACGACAAAGTGATGCAGGTGAAAAGAAGAAGGAGCGAACGGTGGCTTTAAAAGCAAACAATTCTGAAAGTAACAGCTCAGCAGCGGAGGAAGATGACGACATCGCCTTGATGACTCGTCAGTTCAAAAATTTTCTGAAAAGAAAGCAGCGCCGCCATCAAAGAAATTGGAACAAAGGTAAAAGCTCAAAGCATACTAAAGCTACATCTGACACAATTTGCTTTGAGTGCAGGAAACCCGGTCATCTCCGAGCTGATTGCCCCAACATCAAGACTCATTAAACCAAGGAAAAGGGTGAGGAAAGATCAAAGTTCAAGATGGGCAAATTTAAGACACAAAAAGCATTTTGGGCCGACTCTACCTCAAAATCATCGAAGAAGAAGCAGAGGAGGAGGTAACGAATCTATGTCTTATGACTAAAGATAATCTTGATCAATCAGATCAAGATGAGGTATGTCAATTGTCTTACGATAAACTTCTTGTTATTTCTGAAAAAATCCATGACTCGTACAGAAAGTTAAGAAAAAGCATGTTAGTCTTAATACTGAGTTTAGTACCTTACAAAAGGAGCATGCTAGTGTAGTTAAGAATTTTTTCTGACTTGGATAAAGATCATATGTCTTTGCTTGATGAATATGATGCATTAAATAAGAAGCATATTGAGTTAACCACTGCACACAATATCTTCAAATCATCACATGTTGAACTAGAGAATGTATTTAAGGAACTAGAAGAACTAGCATGGGAACTAAGTAGTAGTGAGCATACATTGAGATTTAAATATGCAAGTCTTAACCAAGAGAACAAGTTTTTAAATGAAAAACTTCATGCATTCGAAAATAATAAAAAATATCACACGTTTGCTGAGTTTTTTCAGCCTCCACCATGTGAACCATCTCATTCAAAACCTGTACAGCATGCATCATCCAAACCCAGAAATAGACACTACCACCCCCGTAGATTACTGAACCCATTTCCCGGTGTTTGGTGTTACTCTTGTGGCATGGTAGGTCATATAGCCCGCACTTGCATAATTCATCATAGGACACATCTAGTGTGGAGACCTAAAGCGCATTCATCACAGCATAACATGCATACATTTCATTCATATAAGCATAGAGTGGAACAAAAACTCACTTGGGTTCCCAAAGCTAACCTGTGATTGACATTGTAGGAATGCTCTCACAAAAGACCTAGTGAGTGCATGTGGTACCTGGACAGTGGCTGCTCGAGACACATGACTGGAGACATGAAGCAGTTCATGACACTGGAGGCCAGGTCAGGAGGCAAGGTAACTTTGGGAGACAACACCACCAGGAAAGTGGTGGGCTCAGGTATCATTGGAAACACTAAGAATTTGATTATTGAGAATGTCCTTTTAGTTGATGGGTTAAAGCATAATCTTTTAAGTATAAGCCAATTATGTGACAAGGGCTTTGACATAAAATTTCTTTCTAATAAATGCATGATTAGCTTAAATGATACATTTGTGTTAGAAGGAAAATGCATAAACAATATTTACATGTTAGATTTAAACTGCATTGAAACCTCAAACTCTTTGTGTCGGAAAATAATAGCAGATGACTCTTGGTTATGGCATAGGAGACTATGCCATGCTAGTATGAAAACACTTAGGAACATCACTCAGAAAGACTTAGTTAGAGGCATACCAAAGTTAGACTTTACTAAGGATCTTCTTTGTGATGCTTGCCAATTAGGAAAACAAGTTAAATCTTCATTTCATGCAATCAAGGATATCAACACTACTAGGCCACTAAAAACTCTCCACATGGACCTGTTTGGACCTGTTAGTACAGCCAGCCTAGGAGGGAAGTTGTATGGGTTTGTAATAGTGGATGACTACTCTAGGTTTACTTGGGTGAAATTCCTAGCTCATAAGAGTGAGTCATTTGAAGAGTTTAGAATTTTCTCCACTTGGATTCAAAGGAAATTAGGATGTGTAATTTCAATAATTCATATTGATCACGGTGGGGAATTTGATAATGATAAATTTGAATCATTTTGTAAAGATGTTGGAATAGAACATAATTTCTCTGCTCCTAGAACTCCTCAGCAAAATGGAATAGCAGAAAGAAAGAATAGAACTTTAGTTGAAGCTGCTAGGGCTATGTTTGCTGAATACACTCTTCCTAGATATTTTTGGGCAGAAGTAGTGAATATCACGTGCTGTGTTAAATAGGGTAAATGTTAGATCCAAACTTAATAAGACACCCTATGAGTTGCTTAAGGGTAGGACACTTAATCTTTCCCACTTACACATTTTCAGTTGCAAATGCTTCATCCTAATCAATGGCAAGTCACCCTTAGGAAAGTTTGACCCTAAATCTGATGAAGGGGTTTTCCTAGGCTACTCATTTGTAGGTAAAGCCTATAGAATATTCAATAAGAGAACCCTAGTAGTAGAAGAGTCCACCCATGTGGTATTTGATGAATCCAATAAGACCTCTGATTCTAATCATTAAGAAGAAGAAGTTGAGGTTATACGGGGAGTAGAAACCATTACCATAGAGACTAGAGCGGAACCTCAGGAACATCTGCCTAGAGATTGGAAATTTTCTTCTAATCATCCTAGAGAACTGATCTTAGGAGACCCATCAGAAGGGGTAAAAACTAGGCATGGACTTAGGAAAGAGGTTAGTCATTCTGCATTCATATCTATGATTGAACCCACGAATATAGATCAAGCCTTAGGAGATGAATTTTGGATCCTAGCAATGCATGAAGAGTTGAACCAATTCGTTAGGAATGATGTATGAGAATTAGTCAAAAGACCTAAAGAACAAAGTGTAGTTGGAACTAAATGGGTCTTTAAAACAAGATGAATGACTCTGAAATAGTATTGAGAAACAAGGCTAGGTTAGTAGCAAAGGGGTATAACCAAATTGAAGGAATATATTTTGAAGAAACCTTTGCTCCGGTAGCTAGACTAGAAGCCATTAGGGTACTGTTAGCCTTTGCTTATTTTAGGGATTTTAAGCTGTATCAAATGGATGTCAAGAGTGCCTTCCTGAACGGGGTAATCAAGCAAGATGTTTATGTGGAGCAACCTCCGGGGTTTGAAAACTCACAATTTCCAAACCACGTGTTCTAACTGAAAAAGGCACTATACAGGGTTAAAACAAGCACCTAGAGCCTGGTATGAAAGACTTAGTACGTTTCTACTAGGTAGAGGCTTTGTTAAGGGTAGTGTGGACACCACCTTATTCTTGAAGAAGGTAGGAGTTGAGGTACTCATTATTCAGATTTATGTAGATGACATCTTGTTCGGATCGATGGAGAAAAGCTTATGTAATGAATTTTGAAAAATAATGAGTGATGAGTTTGAAATGAGTATGATGGGAGAACTTAGTTACTTCCTGAGATTTAGTGTAAAACAAACGGAAGGTGAAACGTTCCTTAGCCAATCTAAGTACATAAATGATATATTAAAAAAATATGAAATGGATAATGCTAAGGCTATGAATACACCCATAACCTCTAACATTCAATTGGATAAAGATCCCAGTGGGAAGTCTGTAGATCAAAAGAGGTATAGGGGAATAATTGGATCACTTCTCTACTTGACTGCCAGCAGACCAGACATAATATTTAGTGTGTGTCTCTGTGCCCGCTTTCAAGCTGACCAGAAAGAATCTCACATGACTACTGTCAAAAGAATTCTTAGATATCTACTAGGTACCCCGAACTTAGGAATTTGGTATCCTAGACACAGCACTACTTTTGAAATCTTAGGGTACTCAGATTCAGACTTTGCAGGATGTAGGGTAGATAGAAAAAGCACTTATGGTACTTATCAATTCATTGGGCATTCGTTAGTTTCATGGTCCAGTAGAAAATAGAATTCGGTAGCTCTATCAACAGCCGAAGCAGAATATATAGCAGTAGGTAGCTGTGTTGCACAAGTTTTGTGGTTAAAATAACAACTGTTAGATTTAGGACTACCTGTAGGAGCCATTCCAATCATGTGTGACAATACCAGTACTATTTGCATATCCAAAAATCCAATTCAACATTCACGAACAAAATATATAGACATTAGACATCATTTCATCAGAGATCACGTAGCCAAAGGAGATATTGAACTGCACCATGTTGCTACTGAAGATCAATTGGCTGACATTTTCACAAAACCATTAGATTATAACACTTTTAGTACTTTAAGAACAAAATTAGGTGTCATAGACATTCAAGCCTAAAACAAAAAAAAAAAATTTTTTTTTGTGTGTTTGTTATGATTAGTTTGTTTAAAAACATAAAAAAAAAACAAAAAAAAAACAAAAAAAAATCATAATAAAAAAAAATTGATGGTTTCCTGATCCTCTTACCTTGCTACTCACAAACCTTGAATTTCTCTAACAATCGTACTGTACGATCCAATATCGTACTGTACGATCCAATATCGTACTGTACGATAGTATTCAAATCACTCTAATCTCAGCCGTCCACTCCCATTCATGGTCCAGATCCTTCATGTCTTATACCTATCGTATTATACGACTCACCACTCGTACCATATGATACACATTATTGGCGTTCGTACTATATGAATTCCACATCATACGGTACGATCTACGTGTCAAGTGGATTAGGATGAATTTAAACTCGGCCGGTATGAACATTATTGCCTATCGTATTGTACGAATACCTGTTCGTACTGTACGATTCTTTTTGTCAAAGGTCGTTCAGACGACTCCTCGGGACGAACGCCTCACACTCACATTCATATAGTATGATTCTGATCGTACTGTATGATTTGACTCGCTTTTTTAAATGGTCGTCCAGACGATATTATTGCACCTATCGTACTATACGATCCTCAATTGTACTGTATGATAGTTCACAAATTCTATAAAATGGAAGGATTCTTTGACTACATTCACTCATTCTCACTCACTCCAAATTTCCTCTCTCTCTCAAATCCCTTCTTCAACCATGTCTGGTGCAAGTAAGCGCGGCTGCATGATTGTCGTGAGCTCTTCCTCCTCTCGGCATTTCGACGATCGCTTTCTCTCCGCTGCAGATGAGAAAGCATACACTAAACTCAAGGAAGCTAAAATCACTCCATCTCGCATGCTGAATCAAGCCGCTCTGAATTTCGAGGTAATGAACCTTTCGCATCCACCACCCTTCAATTCCTGTTGACTCTCGCCTTTCCTTTCTACTCCGAACTTCTTTTTGAGTTTCTTACCAATGTCAAAATTGACCTAGAAAACACCACTTTCACTTCCTATGTCTGCAAACAGCATGTCATTATCACTGTCAACGACATTGCTGCACACATTGGGCTGTCCACTGACGGCCCTCATCCCCAATCTATGATCTCACATGATTATGACTGGACATCAGTTAATATGAACCTTAGAGGTGTCCCATCCAATCAACACTTGCCCCTTATCCAAACCCTGAATCAGAATGCCCGCGTTATCCAGCATGTCCTTCGCACGTCCATCAAACCCAAAGCTGGAGACCGCATCCATATTACTCCACTACTTTCTGTCGTCACATATCTAATCATGTATGGAACAAAATTTAATGAAGCCCAAATGATTTTTGATTATATCCATACCCTGTCTGCATACCGATATCCCGGTGCCCGCCGCAAACTGAACCTTGTTTTAGGGCATGTCATAGGATACATCTTAGATGCCAAGTACCAACTTCATTATTCGCTACCTCCAGATCATCTTCCTATCTGTTGCAAATCTGGTTTTGATGATGACAAACATGTTTCCAGTGTATTTTGCTTGGCTAACCCATTTCAGGCACAAAAGATCATGAGCAAATCAAGCTAACTCAAGATCGGGTCCAAGTGTGTCAAATGTATGATTTTTCTTTTTATTGAGACAATTGTAATGTAACTGATCCCCGAGCTAAGTAACCTTGCACACACACACTCAGGGGGAGAGCTTGAGTGAATTAGAGTTTCTGTTCATTTTTTGTTCAAATCGTCCTGGACGATATTCACATCGTCCAGGATGATCCAGCAAAAACAGAAACCCTAATTTGGGCGACCAAGTTAAGTGAGTCTGATTAAGCAGATCATTCTGGACGATCTTTGGATCGTACGGGACGATATGCTCAAATCAGAAATTCTAAACCGCCAGATCAAGTTAGGCAAGTTTTTATTTTAAGTTATTTAGTCTGATCGTTCCGGACGATACGTGTATCATCCTGGACGATTCAGTATAATCATGCCTAAATTAGTCTGGTAATTAAGTAAAGTAATTAATATTTAATTGATACAATCATATCATCCTAGACGATCGCAGGATCGTCCCGGACGATCATGATCATCTAGTTCATTTCAGCTGTACGTCTCGAACTGTGTTCAGGATTATTTGGGCACTTTTTGAACTAATCGTACAAAAGGATACCCGTATTGTCCTGGACGATCAAGTCATTTTTTGGTCGTCAAGCATAAGTTTCTCTGGACGACCCGAACTATCTTCTCGATGATATTCCTCGATTTGCACTAATCGTCCTAGACGATCGCAGGATAGTACGGGACGATATGAATAATTTTTTCTACTGATCGTCTAGAAGAGCCAGATCGTCCAGGCTGAAACAGCTGAATTTGAGCTAATCGTACAGGACGATATATCGATAGTCCTGGACGATCTTGGCTGACCAGTTGTGATTTAGGGCAAATTTTAAGCCCTCCTATAAAAGAACTTTTTTTTGAAACAAGAAAAATCTTTTGCCACCTTCCTTTCCAGAGAAACCCTAGAGAGAGAGAGAGTTTGGGAGAGAGAGAGAAGATCTTGTGAGGGGGAGTTAGTGATGGATTCACTAAGGTTGCTCCAAGCACGGATCATAGTCATCTTCTCCGCTCGTCGTCTTTCATCTAGTTGGTGTACGTCGTGGGAGGATAGTTCACAAGAAGATCCGGGGTTCTTTGCCCGCTTCAGGTGAAAGCAAAAGGAGTTCGAAGGTTCTCTGCCTGCTTCAGGAGGAAGCAAAAGGAGGTCGGGTTCTCTGCCCCACCGTGTGGTGAAAAGGAGGTCTTGTACAGGCTTCTCCGCCTTACTGTGGGAGCAAAAGGAGAGACACTTTTTGTTTAGTGCAATACCCAGAGGGGCGGCTCCGGGGAGTGGACGTAGGTCAAGTTGACCGAACCACTATAAAATCTGGTTTGCTTTCTGATTCAGTTCTGCACTTTACTTTTTGATATTAACTGCATGGGTGAATATCTGAGATTGATCTTTTCATTCTTGTTTAATTATTTCTGCTGCTAAGTATCGAAAATATTTTTCATTGTTGTTGTGAAATTTTTAAATAACCAATTCACCCCCCCTCATGGTTAGCCTCGGGACTAGTTCACTAGGGCTTAACATCCCTATCAAACTTTCAAGTTGTATCAGAGCGGGATTCAAAATTTAGGTTTAAAAACTTTTGAATTTGATCCATGGCTAACTGTAACAATCGTAATACTGCTGAAGGTTATTCTATTACAAGACCACAGTTGTTTGATAATATTCCTTTTAATTTTTGGAAAACACGCATGTCTACTTTTCTTCAATCGATTGACTATCGCATGTGGATGTTAGTTAAGGATGGATACGAACCACCTTTTAGATTGATTAATAATGTGAAAACTGAACTCCCGTTTGCAGATTGGACTTTTGATGATCGTTACTAAGCACAGTCAAATGCAAAATGTTTGAATTGTTTCTTTTGTGCTTTAAAATATGAAGACTATATGCGTGTTTCTACTTGTACAACGGGAAAAGAAATCTGGGATAGATTATGTATAACATATGAAGGTACAACTGAAGTCAAACAGTCTAGGTTAAACATCTTGTTACATGATTATGAACTTTTTCACATGAAACCTAGTTAGACTATTTCAAAAATGTACATAAGGTTTACTCAGATTGTTACCTCTTTGCATGCTTTAGGTAGAGAACTTACTAACTACGAAAGAGTGAACAAAATTCTTAAATGTTTGCCTGATGATGCTAAGATTACTGCTATCATGGAATCTAAAGATTTAAATACTTACTCTATTGACAGCTTACTTGGATCACTCATTGCTTACGAGCAAGGGGTGAACCAAAGACAACTTGATGCAGGTGAACGAAAGAAGGAGAAGACAGTGGCACTAAAGGCCAAAGATTCTGATGCTAGCACTTCCGGGTCTGATAGCGATGATGTTGCCTTAATCACAAGGTAATTCAAGAGCTTTCTAAGGAAGAAGAATAAGAATTTTCAAAAGTGGAATAAAATTAAGACCAGTAGAAACTTTAAAGGTTCATCTGAATCTGTTTGTTTTGAATGTAGAAAGCCTGGACACATAAAGGCGGATTGTCCTACACTCAAGGCTCACCCAAGCAAGGAGAAGGGTGAGGAGAAACCAAAGTTCAGAAAGGGCAAGAAGTGGATTCAGAAAGCATTCTGGGCAGACTCTGCATCCGACTCTTCTGAGACTGAAGCTGAAGAGGAGAAAACAAACTTGTGTCTGATGGCTGATGATCACCCTGGTCAGTCAGATCAGGAAGAGGTATGTGAGCTTACTTACGATCAATTATTTGAAGTTTCTAAAAAAATTCATACATCGTATAGGAAGCTTAAGAAAACTCATGCTAGTTTGAAATTAGATTATTTGACTTTGCAAAAAGAGCATGATGTTTTAGTTAAAGATCATTCCACTGTTGATTCCAATTACATGTCTTTGCTTGATGAATTCGATGATTTGAACAAAAATATTCTGATTTATCAAAGCATGTTTCATATAAACCTAGGAAGATGTACTATCACCCATGTAGATTAGTTAACCCTTTTCCTGGTGTTAGATGTTTTTCATGTGGCATGTTAGGACACATTTCCCACACCTGCACTGTTGACCATAGTACACATTGGGTATGGAAACCCAAACTGCCTGTTTCACAGCACAGCACACATGCATTGCATTCTTCTTTTCATAAGAAGGAACCCAAACCTGTTTGGGTTCCTAAGACTGACGTTTGATATTTTTGTAGGTGTGCTCTCACACAAGACCTCATGAGAGCATGTGGTACCTGGACAGTGGTTGTTCTAGACACATGACTGGAGATGCAAATCAGTTCATTTTGCTGGAGGCCAGAGCTGGAGGCAAGGTTACACTTGGAGATAACACCACCAGGAAGGTGGTAGGCTCAGGTATAATTGGTGATTCAAAGAATTTTATGATTGATAATATTTTGCTTGTAGATGGATTGAAACACAACTTGTTGAGCATCAGTCAACTTTGTTACAAGGGATACAACATCAAATTCCTATCCAGTGGCTGCATTTAAGCTTAAATGATGAAGTTGTTTTGCAGGGGCAAAGGATCAACAACGTCTACAAGCTGGATGTAAGTTGCATTAAATATGATAATTCAATTTGCTTAAAAACTGCTGTTGATGAGTCTTGGTTATGGCATAGGAGATTGTGTCATGCCAGTATGAAAACCCTTAGGAGAGTCACCCAAAAGGACTTAGTTAGAGGTGTGCCCAAGCTTAAGTTCACAAAGGATCACCGGTGTAATTCCTGTCAGCTGGGGAAGCAAGTCCAGTCCTCTTTTCACTCTGTTAAGGACATTAGCACCTCTAGACCTTTAGAAGTTCTACACATGGACCTCTTTGGACCCATTAGCACTGCCAGCTTAGGGGGGAGAGTCTATGGGTTTGTGATTGTAGATGATTATTCGAGGTTCACTTGGGTTAAATTTTTGTCACATAAATCTGAGTCATTTGATGAGTTTAGATCTTTCTCTACTTGGATTTAGAAGAAGTTAGGATGTGAGATTATTACCATCCATAGTGATCACGGAGAGGAGTTTGAAAATGAAAGATTTGGAAGTTTTTGTGAGGATCATGGGATTAGTCAAAATTTTTTAGCTCCTAGGACCCCTCAGCAGAACGGGGTAGCTGAAAGGAAGAACAAGACCTTAGTGGAAGCCGCTAGAGCCATGCTTGCCGAGTATTCACTTCCAAAATACTTTTGGGTGGAAGCGGTGAACACTGCCTGTTATGTGCTGAATAGGGTGAATGCGAGAGTCAAACTGAACAAGACACCTTATGAGATCATTAAGGGTAGAACTCCAAATCTGTCCCATCTCCTTGTCTTTGGCTGTAAGGTTTTCATTCTAAACAACGGGAAATCACCCTTAGGAAAATTTGACCCCAAATCTGATGAAGGAGTGTTCTTAGGATATTCAAGTGTGGGGAAATCTTTTAGGGTGTTGAATAGGAGGACTTTGGTGGTGGAAGAAATAACCCATATAGTGTTTGATGAATCTGATCCTAAGAAGTCTAGATCTGAAGTAGAAGATGAAGAGATTATTGAGGTTACCCAAGGAGTTGGAAATACAAATTTGGAGGAAAGGGTAAAACCTCAAACCATATTGCCTAGAGATTGGAGATATTCTTCGAGTCATCCTAAAGAACTGATCTTAGGAGACCCTTCTGAAGGTGTTAGGACTAGGCATGGACTTAGGAAGGAAGTAAACCATTCTGCCTTTATCTCAATGACTGAACCCACCAACATCAATCAAGCCTTGTCGGATGAGTTTTGGATTTTAGCTATGCAGGAAGAATTGAATCAATTTGTAAGGAATGATGTCTGGGAGTTAGTAGAAAGACCTAAAAATCAAAGTATTCTGGGAACCAAGTGGGTCTTTAAGAATAAGATGAATGATTCTGGTGTGGTGGTGAGAAATAAGGCAAGATTGGTGGCTAAGGGGTATAATCAGATAGAAGGGATTGATTTTTAGGAGACTTTTTCCCCTGTAGCTAGATTGGAAGCCATTAAAGTGCTACTAGCCATTGCCTGTTATAAGGGATTTAAGCTGTTTCAAATGGATGTCAAGAGTGCCTTTTTAAATGGGGTAATTAAAGAAGATGTTTTTGTAGAACAACCCCCATGTTTTGAGAGTTCCCAATATCCAAATCATGTCTATAAATTAAAAAAGGCCTTATATGGATTGAAATAGGCACCCAGAGCTTGGTATGAGTGGCTTAGCACATTCCTGTTAGAAAGAGAGTTTGTTAAGGGGAGCCTAGATACCACCCTTTTTCTGAGGAGATTAGGGGATGACTTACTCATTGTCCAGATCTATATTGATGATATAATTTTTGGATTTTCTGATAAATATTTATGTGATGAGTTTTCTAAAATAATGAGTAAGGAGTTTGAGATGAGTATGATGGGAGAATTGTCCTACTTTTTGGGGTTTAGCATAAGGCAAACAGATGATGGAACCTTTCTCAATCAATCTAAATACACTACGGACATTTTGAAGAAATATGAAATGGATAAAGACAAGCCAATCAATACTCCCATGACCTCCTCAGTTCAGTTAGATAAGGATTCAAGTGGAAAATCTGTTGATCAGAAGAAGTATAGAGGGATAATAGGATCACTGCTTTACCTGACTGCTAGCCGACCTAATATCATGTTTAGTGTCTGTCTTTGTGCGAGGTTTCAGCTGCTGTTAAGAGAATTCTTAGATATCTTTTAGGGACCCCAAACCTAGGAATCTGCTACCCTAGGCACAACACCTCTTTTGAGATCATTAGATATTCTGATTCTGACTTTGCGGGGTGTAGGGTGGATAGAAAGAGCACTTTTGGGACTTATCAATTTATAGGATAGTCGTTAGTCTCCTGGTCCAATAGAAAACAGAACTCAGTTGCACTTTCCACTGCTGAAGCTGAGTAAATTGCCTTAAGGAGTTGTGTGGCCCAAGTTCTTTGGTTGAAGCAACAAGTTTTGGATTTAGGGGTACCTGTTGGCACAATTTCTAATCTGTGTGATAATACTAGTGCCATCTGTATCTCTAAGAATCCAATCCAACATTCTAGGACCAAACACATTGATATAAGGCATCACTTCATTAGGGACCATGTTTTAAAAGGGGACATTGAGCTACATCATGTAGCAACTGAAAATCAGCTGGCTGACATATTCACTAAACCACTGGCCTTTGACTCATTCAGCATTTTGAGAACCAGATTAGGAGTGATTGATATAAATGCTTGATTCTGATGACTACTGATTTCTGATTGTTCTGATTGGTATTCTATTTTCTGTTAGTTAGTTTTTGGTTTGATTATTTGCTTTCAGTTAATTTTATTTCTTCTGCTGATTTCTGTTTTAGCCTTACTGTTAGTTTGATTTGAGTATTTACTTTGATGTGATTTTCTACCTATTTTTATTCACTGGTTCATATCTTGCACTTACTATTTTATGCTTTTCAAAATCTGATCAACGCTCACTACTTCTGATAATCTGAATTTCTGACTGGGAGTTTTTACCTTGTTTTGGTTTGGAAGCTGGTAAGCAGTGATTGATTCCACTGAATCTGTTAAAGGGAAGAAACATTGATGATTGTTTCTCTTCCTCTAATTTTTTTACTGGTGTATAGTTTCTTTTGGATAAAAACCCTCTTCAAAATTAAAATGTTAGTTTTTAAAATAGAGTTTATTTTATCTTCCTACAGTAATCTGCCTTATATCAATAGTGTTTTTCAAAGTCTTGAGTCATTAGTTTGATTTTCTAAACCAAGTGATTGCATTTATCATATGTTGTATGGCTTTTGTTTTGTGAATCATTCTTCCTTTCTGTGGAGAGTCATCTCCTATGTCTGGAAGATAATCTCACAGCTGAGACTCTTTAATGATTATGTAAAGGAGAAAGCTTACAAAAGATGCACAGTGCACCACATAATTTGAAAAAGAGGCATAAATTGAGCCCAAAACTGAAAAAATGCGAAATTGCAAAATTGGATACACAAAGTGTATCAAAAATGAAAAGATACGCAAAGCGCTAACCAATTTGAAAAAGAAGCACAAAATGAGCCCAAACCAAGCTTTCTTCCCTTTCAGATTGCTAAATATCTTAGAAAAATCCGTGCGCCACTTAATATTTTCAAAAGCTTGAGTTTGGAAATCCTGATTTCTGATTCCTTACTTTGTAACACTATTATATCAGATATTTTTCTGGAACGAGGCTTGAAAGGATCTCTTTTCAAATCTAATGTCTTTTCTTCCGAATCGAATTTTTGTTTTGAAAGAGGTTTGCATCGATAAAGTGCCCAGGGTCGGAGTTACGAAAGTTGATTTTTCCAACCTTTTTTAGATTTCAGCACTGTCAATTGTCTTCTTATTGGTTTTTGAATCTAAAATCAAGGAAAAATTCTGATTTACTCGAGCAGCTCGATCAAAAAAAAATGTTGCTTTTATGTGTTTTTACTGTAAGTTTTATTCGTTTTTATTTTATTTTGATTTCATGGTTATATTTTTGGGATCCTAATCGATCATCCTCATCATCCATCTTTTTCTATTTTCTTCACATCGTCCTGGACGATACACCGATCATCCTGGATGATCCTCTTTATCCTGGACGATCCAAACATCATCTGGATGATTCATTCAAAATCGTCCCACACTGCTCCTGCTGCTGAAAGAACTCCAATTATTGGTGATCGTCCTGGACGATCATTACATCATCCTGGATGATATGATCCATATCCTCCTGATCTGATCAAACGGCTGACATTGCTTCAATTTTTGTCCATCATCCTGGATGATCCACCTTATCGTCCTGGACGATCCACGTGTCAGCCACTGGATGATTCGAATTCAGCCCGTCCGACATATTTATTACATATCATCCCGGATGATCCACCTAATCATCCTGACGATACTTTTCATCAATGGTCGTCCAGCCAGACTCCTCGGGATGATCGCCTGTGTCTAATCGTCCTGGACGATCTCTGATCGTCCTAGACGATCGGACAGCCTTTTTGACCAATTATCCAGGATGTCATAAATGCTCATATCATCTCAGACGATGTCGCGATCGTTCGGGACGATCAGGCGTTTTCTATATAAACAGCAGTTTTCTTAAGGATTTCCCACACCTTTTTCTTCCACTCTCCTTCTACTTCCTTACACTTTTGTTTCCTAATGGCTGGTGGCAAACGGTCCCGTCAAAAGGGTGCCAGTTCCTCCCGGGGCCCTATTGATCCTCGCTTCCCCAATGCAGCCGATCAAGCTGCCTACGAGCGATATTGTGAAGTGGGGATCACACCGTCGAAAATCATAAATCCCCACACTCTCACTTATCCTATCCTTGACCTCTTCGCACACACCTCCCTCACCTTCATCATGACTCTTGCATTTCCCTTTTGCTCGAAACTTATTCATGTTTTCTTTGCAAACTTGCAGATTTCGGCTGATTATTCCACCCTCCGCTCTTATGTAAATCAGCGCCCCGTTGAACTTACCTACCAGGACTTTCATAACATTCTCCAACTTTCCGTCACTAGCGAAAAACTCCACACGCTTATCACCGACACAGACTATGATTGGAGTGTCTCCAATCATTTCCTTCGCAATACAAATGCCCCTTATCATGACAATGCCTGCTCCACACTTCTTAAGGACGCCCAGACTATTCATCATGTTCTTCGTTCCTCCGTCATTCCAAAGGCGGGGGATCGAATTCACATCACCCCACTCATGTCCTTGACCACCTACTACATCCTGGCGTATAGGGAATTTAATGCCACCGACCTAATTATCCGGTACCTCGAGCACCTCACCACCATTCGGGATCTAAGTCATCACCATAGTCCAAATCTTGCCTTAGGACACATCATTGCCTATGCCCTCGAAACCAAATGTGACCTGCAATATCCCATAGCTCCAGATGTTCCTCCTTCCTTCCTCACCAACAATGCCTTCCATGTCCTAAACAGCACCCGACTACATCCGGAGCCCGCCCCAGATGTTGAGGAAGAGGAGGAAGAGGCCATTCTAGTTCCTGCTGCACCAGAGGCACCTGCTCCCCTTCATATTGCCTCTTCCTTTGACCACCTGGTGCAGCGCTTCGATCAGTGGGAGGCAAGATTTGACTCTTATATGGTTGCCCAGGAGCAGTGGCACGCCGAGGACATCCAGCGCTTCGCTGACTATGCTGTGCAGCAGCAACAGCAGCATGACCAGGACATTGCCTGGATTGGAGCCCACTTTCAGGCCATTCACCATTACATCAACCCACCACCTCCACCTCCCTCTTCCGATCAGGATCCACCTCAGTTTAAGTTTTCTGTTTTGTAGTTGTTCTCTTTTATGTTTTGTACTTGTATTTCCGTGTTCTGTTTTACCCTCCTCCTTTTTGTGATGTCAAAAGGGGGTGTTAGTTGTAGTCGTTTCAGTTTTTGTTATGTGTTATATTTTCTGTATTAGTTTGATTGTTAAATAAAAATTTTAAAAAAATATATATCTGTTTTTCGATCTCCTCTTTATTTTTATTTTCAAACTACTATACAAATGTTTGCCATCATCAAAAAGGGGGAGATTGTTGCAAATCTAGTTTTGATGATGACAAACATATTTCCAGGGTGTTTTGCTTGGCTAACCCATTTCAGGCACAAAAGATCACGAGCAAATCAAGCTAACTCAAGATCAGGTCCAAGTGTGTCAAATGTATGATTTTTCATTTTATTGAGTCAATTGTAATGTAACTGATCTCCGAGCTAAGTAACCTTGCACACACACACTCATGGGGAGAGCTTGAGTGAATTAGAGTTTATGTTCATTTTTTGTTCAGATCGTCCTGGACGATATTCACATCATCCTGGACGATCCAGCAAAAATAGAAACCCTAATTAGGGCGACCAAGTTAAGTTTTTCCTCGGAGAGATCCAGGGCTTACGAGAGGAAGGTGAAGGTGAGCTTGAGCGTGAGGGAGAAGTAGTGTGAGGGGATCACACGGTGGCTCCAAGCTAGCTGCATGCTTTGCTCCTCTTATGGCTTTGGGGAGTCTCGGGAAAGTTCTCGAGGGAAGAGTCACTTCAAGATCAACATCGCCAAGGTACTCTGCCATCTCCAGGAGGGAGAAAAAGGAGAAGGTCCGCTGCTGTCACCAGAAGGGTGACATAGCGTTTGGTATTCCGCCGCACCGAGGGAGGTGAAAGTGAGTATTGTAAAGGCTTCTCCGCCTTGCTGTGGGAGCAAAAGGAGACTCAACTTTTACTAGTGCAAATCCCGGAGTAGAGGACTCCGGGGAGTGGACGTATGTCAAGTGACCGAACCACTATAAAAACCTCTGGTGTGTTTTTTCCATTTTACCGTACTTTACTTTTCATGCTCTTAATTAGTACGTTAAATCGCTTGGTGAAAAATCATAATTTGAACCTTGTATTATGAAAGTTACAATTGAATTACCAATATCGTCATTGTGATCGTTGTACTTGCTTCCGCACGTTATTCGTTGAGTTATCCTATAAAAATACAAAAACAAAAGTAGAACTCTTGTTTAGGGTTAAATATTTAAAATACCAATTCACCCCCCCTCTTGGGTATCTCGTACTTTCAATGCTGAGAGCTGGTAAGGATTGAATGCAATTTAGGAGATTTACTTCTCATCAAATTTTTAAAAATAATTTTTGGAAAAGGCCAGATCACTGTTAAGTGGAAATCACTGAAGACTTCTCATCTTACTATAATGATGGGAGTACAGTTCGCTTACATCCATAGTGTGAATTATTGAATTTAAAGTAATTGGGTAATGATTTAGTTATGAATGTTCTTCGTAAGAAGCTACCTATATTAATCCTTAATAAATAGCTCTATATGCAATGGTCCAAGTTTGGTTCCTTTCAGGTTACTAGAATTTGGATGGACTAGGTAATTTGTAATTTTTATTCTAAGGAAGTTGAGATGGTGTTGAATGGGCGGGCTTGGATCATAGGTGGGCATGTTATTAGATCTAATAAGTGGACCCCTTCGTTTTCACCTTTTTCCATGAAAGCTCTTTTCTCTCCTATGTGGGTTCACTTCCCCCAACTTCCTCTTCATTGTTGGGATACTATCATCATCCCTAGAATTGCTTCTAGGATTTGGTGGCCTATATTAATTGATTCACAATCTTTCTACTAGTGGAGTAGAGAGTTTATGAGGGTTTGTGAAAGGCTTAATTTAGAGAGCAAATTGCCAATAGGGGTGTGGGTTGAAGGCCTTAATAGAAAGTTTTTTCAACTAGTGGAACATGAAAGGATAATCAATATTTAATTTTACTTTAGGAAATTGGGCCTTAAGAAAATTCATGTAATGATGTAAATAAGGTTGCTAAAAAGAATGTTGCCTCTACAAATAATAAAGGCTAAGTTCTTATTAATTTGTAGAACAAATGAAGGATTGTCATAATCAGCTTCAGGGTTCTACTTTGAACCCAAATCACAATCCTGTACATAATGTCAGCCCTGGGAATTAAGTGGGTTTCTCAAAAAATCATAATAATGAGGAGTCATATGGAAATTGGATTCTTGTTATAAATAAGAAATGGAGGCCAGGTTGGGTTCTTTTTAAATCTTGTAGAGGTTATAAGGATCTTCAAAATAGGAGTCATGTGGGGAGGAAATCTAATTTCTTTCCCTTTGGGAAAAAAGTGGATGAAACAAGTAGAGTTTTTAATAAGCGGAAAAAGGCGAGCATTGGTGGGAAATAAAAAGAAGTTGTCTCTTGTGCTTCTAAAAACTTAATTTGATAGAGGAGGCGTCTATTCAAAGAAATTTCAGAAGTATGTCAGATTCTATGATAGTGGCTTCACAGCCTATTGGAGTTCCCAACATTAGAAATGTATTTTATAGCAGAGGTTTGTGTGCAATGTCAAGATGAGGAATGAAAATTTTAAGGTTTTCTTATTCATTCTATTGTGTTGACTCAATTTAATTTTGTTGATGCTCTTAAGAGTGATATTACTAATAAAGCCATTTGTAAAGTTTTCAATTTGAAAGAAAATTCTATTAGTAATGTCTTTGAAGCTACATGTTTTGTTGAGGCCAGAAAAGAGGTTGGGTTAGAAAAAGCTACACATTATGGGAAAGGATTTTAGTGGAGTTGATTGTGACCTAAGGTTGCAAGTTGAGTGCGCTAAGGGAGCTAATCCTTTTTGCCATTGGAAAGATGTATAGGAGAAGTTATTCCAGATCTCTGTTGAAACTTTGAAATAAGAGAGGATTATTATAAGTCACATGATTTGGGAGTTTATATTACTAAATCTCATAATCAGAGAGGGTCTGGTGAAGTGGCTAGATCATCTTGTAATAATGGGAGGCTTAGTAAGGAATTGAAGGAGTTGGGTCCTATTGAAGAGGCTCTAAGAAAAAGAGAAATTGCCAGGGATGCTTCTCCTTTGGTTAAATAATGTCCTCTATTCTCTCTCTTTTTTTAAACTATAGGGGAACCCAAAAGAATGAGGTGGTCTATTCCTTAAGAAGCTTAATAAAAGAGCATGATGTTTTTTCATTAGCTTCATGGAAACTAAGCTTGAATCAATTGATAGGGAGGATATTAACAATATTATTGGTTTTGTGTGGGACTTTTATCATTCTTCTACTGTTGGAAAATCAAGGAGAAATGTATCTTCTTACCGTATTCTTGCATCCAAATCTCAATGTGTGATTGGATATTTAAATGCTCCTAATTCTATTACATGGACTGTAGCAATTGTATATGGAAACAAAGATGTTCATATGAGAAGAACATTATGGCAATCTATAAAGTTATTTGTAACTAAAGATCAACCTTCTATTATAGGAGGAGACTTCAATTGTATTGCATCCAAGAATTAAAAAAGGATGTAAGAGATTCTTATTTTCACAAGGACAATAAGAAATGAAGGATTTCATAGTGAACAATGTTCTACATAAAGTAGGATTCTCAGGGCCACAATTCACTTGGTGTAGTAATAAAGTTGGGATGAGTAGAATTTAGGAAAGATTTGATAGATTCCTTTTAAACCCTTCAGCTCTTCAATGTATTCCATTTGCAATAATAAAAAATTTAGCTCACCTAGTTCTGACTGATGTCCTGTACTATTGGGGTTTGCCAATACCCCTTGTTATCAGTAAAGGATTATGCGATTTGAGAATATTTGGACCTTATTTTTTGTTGCTTGGAGTATTGTTTCCAAAATTTGGAAGAAATCTGATTATGGAAGTTCATCTGAAATTTTGCAAAGGGAACTTAATAAATCTCTTTGTGTATTGCATTTTTGGAGAAAGAACAAGGTTATGGAGTTGTGAATTTGAAGCTATCACTTTATGATCAAATTTTATTCTTATAAAAGAATAGAAGCAAAGGATTGGGTTAGAGTGAAGAGGAACTTTTAGACCAAAGGGTCAATGTTCAAGTACTAAATTCTACTCATGCTAGGTTGGCTGCATGGTTAAGACAAAGTGCAAAAGCTATCTGGCTAGAGAATGGTGATACCATTTCACATTTCTTACACTCTTTTACTTCAACTAGGAGGAATGAAAATAGGATTATTCAAGTGAAGCTACGAAATGGAGTGTTGGTGGATGATCAAATTACCATTGAAAATATTGTTTCTTAATTTTTCCATAGTAGATGGAGCTCAAGGTAGTGTTGTTTAGAAGAGTGGTCAAACATTCAAGTTTGTTAGTTGATTTAAGTGTGTAATAAAAAATTTTTATTGTATGATTACACTAAAGAATATCTTAAAGCAGTTGTGAATCAATTCGGGAATAATAAATCTTCTAGATTGGATGGAATATCAATAGCCTTTTTTAAAAACTTTTGGGAGATTTTTAATGGAGATGTTTGGAGTGCTATTAACTATTTTTTTAAGTAATAGGTGTGATGGCATTTTTTTTTGAAAGATGCAAAACTCTTGCATTAACTCAAGAACTTATTACAAGCAACATAACAATATTATCACATTCACAAACTAAAAAATGAAGGTGGAACATTATTCAAACTAATATCATCCCAAAGAAAATTACTAAAAAAAGAAAAACTACTACACAACTTTGTTAACTTATTACAATTCCTATCAGTACAATTGAAAATAGCATGATTGAAATGCTTCAGAAAAGAAAGACCATTCATCTAATATCCACCCGTTGAAGCATCCTTTATCCTCAGTGAATCTTAAAAAAATTTGATAATGTTATAATTATCACCATCAATAATAATCCCCTTATATTTTAACATCCAATCTTGCGTAACATTCCAAATAGACTGAATAGCTACGAGCTCCAAATGAGATATATCACAATGAACACAAGTTTTCCCAAAGGCCAGAAGAAATCTTCCTTTGCAGTCATGAAAGACACCACCAACGCAAGATTTGTATGATGGTAATAAAGATGAGATTCCATTTGGGTGGAAGGATACATTGGTTATTGAAAGATCGATAGCGATGTTAAGCCCTTATGAACTAGTCCCGAGGCTAACCAAGAGGGGGGTGAATTGGTAGTTTTAAAAATTTGAGAGCAAAATAATGATTACGAAAATCTTTTTGAATGTTTTAAAACATTTACAGTCATGCGATGTTGTGCAGATGTTTAATGATAACAGAATAATAAGAACAATCACACAATCACCAACAAAAAATAAGTACAGAAAATAATCGAAAAGAATACACCAGATTTTATAGTGGTTCAGTCAACTTGACCTACATCCACTCCCCAGAGACTCCCCTCCGGGTATTACACTAACACAAAGTGACTCTCCTTTTGCTCCCACAGCAAGGCGGAGAAGCTTGTACAAAAACTCCTTTCCACCAACCCGATGAGGCAGAGAACCTGAACTCCTTTTGCTTCCTCCTGAAGTAGGTAGAGAACCCGAACTCCTTTTGCTTCCTCGTGAAGTAGGCATAGAACCCGGATCTTCATACGAATGATCCCACCAAGAACAACCAGCAAGATAAGAGACGACGACTAGAGAAGACTACTCTTATCCTTGCTTGGAGCAACCTTTGTGAATCCCTCACAAACTCCCCCTCATAAGATCCTCTCTCTCTCTCCCATGCTCTCTCTCTCTAGGTTTTCTCTGGTAAGGGAAGTGGTAAAAGAACTTTTTTTTAAAGGAAAAAGATCTTTTAAAGAAGGGCTCAAAAATTGCCCTAAATCTCAACTAGCCGTCAAAGATCATCCAGGACGATCGACGGATTATCCTGTATGATTAGTATAAAATCTCATATTTTAGCCTGGATGATCTGGTTTCTCTGGACGATCAGAAGAAAAGTTTGTTCATATCGTCCCGTACGATTCTGCGATCGTTCGGGATGATTAGTGTAAATCAGAAATTTCATCTAGGGAATAGTTCAGTTCATTTAGGATAACTTAGGCTGGATGATCTCAAAATGACTTGATCATCCAGGATTATATTTCTATTATCCTGTACGATTAGTTCAAAACAGCCAAAATCGTCCTGAGCATCATGCTGATCGGACTGCACAAAATGTGCTGTACGATTTAAAATGACTTGATCGTCTGGGATCATATCTATATCATCCCATACGATTAGCTCAAAAATAGGAGTATCGTACAGATGATAGTTCTGTTCGGCTAGGTGAAATGCTCTGGACGGTCAGGATTTTGCATGTATCATCCCGAACGATATTACGATCATCCAGGATGGTATGATCATATCAATCAGGTATTAATTGCTTACCTTAATTACCAGACTAATTTAGGCATGATTGTCAAGGATCATCCAGGATGATACACGTATCGTCCAGGATGATCAGTCCAAATTTATAAAAATAAAATCTTACCTAACTTGATCTGGCGGCTGAGAATTTTTTATTTAAGCCTATCATCCTATACAATCAATGGATCATCAAGGATGATCTGCTTAATCAGATAGACTTAACTTGGTCTCCCTAATTAGGGCTTTTGTTTTCACTCGATCATCCAGGATGATGTGAATATCGTCTTGGACAATAAGAATAAAAAAAGAACAGAAACTCTAATTCACTAAAACTTTCCCCCTGAGTGTGAGTGTGTAATGTTACTTAGCTAGGGGATCAATTACATTACATTTGATGTAATAAAGATGAAAACAGTACATTGGACCTGAATTACAAAATAGACTGACTCGATCTTGGGCTGGCTTGAACTTGCATTTGATCCTGCGGACCTAAAAGATTAGACAATCAACCCGAAACAGAAATGTTTGCAATCATTAAAATCATAGTTCTTGAAACCCAGATTTGCAACAATCTCCCCCTTTTTGATGATGGCAAATATTTATTCAGTAGTTTCAAATTAACTAGATTGCAGTAAGTAAAGCACAGGTGAGAGACGAGAAATTTTATTAATCATTAATAACTAGTGACATTCAATACAAGAAAGGACACAACTAAAACAAAAACAACAAATGAAAATGAAACTACTACAACACAAAAACAACTCCCCCTTTCGACATCACAAAAAGGAGGAACAGAAAAGACAAAAATAACAACAAACCAACAAATTACAAAGAAAGGAAAACAAACAATCTAATAAAGAGGCGGATCGAACAATAATCAATTTTTTATATTTTTTATATTTTTATTTATATTTATATTTATATATTTTTTTAGATCAGCTCTAGTAAATCAGAATTTTTTCTTAATTTTTAATCCAAAAACCAATAAGAAGAAGACCGACAAAGCTGAAATCTAGAAAAGTTGGAAAATTGACTTTCGTAACTCCTACCTCGGACACCTTACAGGTTCAAATTCCTTTGAAACAAAAATTGAATTCAAAAGAAAAAAAAATAGATTCGAGAAGAGATCCTTTCAAGCCTCGTTCCAAAAAAATATCTGATAAAATCGTATTATGAAGTAAGGAATCAGAAATCATGATTTTCGTTCTCAAGCTTTTGAAAATATTAAGTGGCGCATGAATTTTTCTAAGATATTTAAAGATCTGAAAGGGAAGAAAGCTTGATTTGAGCTCATTTTTGCATCTTTTTTAATTTATTTGGCGCACTGCGCATCTTTTATTTTTTGATACACTTTGTGTATTTTCAATTTGGCGATATTTTGCATTTTTTTCAGCTTTCGGCTCATTTTGTGCCTCTTGTTCAATTTGTTTGGCGCACTGCGCATCTTTTGTAAGCTTGCTTCCTTTCATAATCATTAAATAAACTCAGTTGTGAAATTAACTTTCGGACATAAGAGAGGACAAAACGCACTCTCTACAATAAGGAGGAGTAATTCATAGAACTAAAATCATACATCATATGATAATTGCAATTACTTGATTAAGAAAATATAACAATGATCTAAAACTTTGAAAATACTATTCATATGAGGTAGATTACTGTAGGAAGATAAAATAAATCTTTATTTCAAAAACCAATTTTTTAAATTTGAAGATGATTTTTAACCAAAAGAAATAATACACCATTAAAGGGAGTTAGAGGAAGAGAAACAATCTTTAATGTTTCTTTCCTTTAATAGATTTAGAGGAGTCAATCAATGCTTATAAGCTTCCAAATAAAATAAGGCAAAACTCTCAGTCAGAAATCCAGTTTATCAGCAGTAGTGAGCACTGATCTAATTTTAAAAGGAATAAAATAGTAAATAAAAAACAAGTAGGAAATCACATCAAAATAAATACAGGATTCTTAGAAATGCAGATGGCACTGGTGTTATCACATAGAACTAAAATTGTGCCAACAGGTAATCCTAAAACCAAAACTTGTTGCTTCAACTAAAGAACATTGGCCACACAACTTCCTAAGGCAATATACTTAGCTTCAGTAGTGGAAAGTTCAACTGACTTCTATTTCTTCTTGACCATGAGGCTAAAGACTGTCCTATGAATTGACAAGTTCCAGAAGTGCTCTTTCTATCCACTCTACACCCTACAAAGTCAGAATCAGAATATCCAATAATCTCAAAAGAAGTGCTGTGCCTAGGGTACCAGATTCCTAGGTTTGGGGTCCCTAAAAGATATCTAAGAATTCTCTTAATAGCAGTCATGTGGGACTCTTTAGGATCAGCTTGAAACCTAACATAAAGACAAACACTTAATATAATATCAGGTTGGCTAGCAGTTAGGTAAAGCAGTGATCCAATTTTTCCCTTAAACTTCTTTTGATCAACAGATTTTCCATTTGAATCCTTATCTAACTGAACAGTGGAACACATGGGAGTATTGATTGGCTTGGCTTTGTCCATTTCATATTTCTTCAAGATGTCCTTAGAGTATTTTGATTGATTCAGAAAGGTTCCATCATCCATTTGCCTAATGCTAAAACTCAGAAAATAGGATAATTCTCCCATCATACTCATCTCAAACTCCTTACTGATTGTCTTAGAAAAATCATCACATAAATTTTTATCAGAAGATCCAAAAAGTATATCATCAATACAAATCTGGATAATGAGTTGATCATCTGCTACTTTCCTAAAGAAAAGTGTAGTGTCTATGCTCCCCTTAATAAACTCTCTTTCAAGTAGGAATGTGCTAAGCTTCTTAAACCAAGCTCTAGGTGCCTGTTTTAATCCATATAAGGCCTTTTTTAATTTGTAAACACGATTTCGATATTGGGAACTCTCAAAACCTGGGGGTTACTCTACAAAGACATCCTCTTTTATTACCCCATTTAAAAAGGCACTCTTGACATCCATTTGAAACAACTTAATTCCCTTATAATAGGCAAAGGCTAGTAGCACTCTAATAGCTTCCAATCTAGCTACAGGGGCAAAGGTCTCCTCAAAATCAATCCCTTCAACTTGATTGTACCCCTTAGCCACTAATCTTGCCTTATTCCTAACCAGCACACCAGAATCATTCATCTTATTCTTAAAGACCCACTTGGTTCCCACTACACTTTGATTTTTAGGTCTTTCTTCTAACTCCCAAACATCATTCCTTACAAATTAATTTAATTCCTCTTGCATAGCTAAGATCTAAAACTCATCAGAAAGGGCTTGATCGATGTAGGTGGGTTCAATCATTGAGATAAAGGCAGAATGGTTTACTTCCTTCCCAAGTCCATGCCTAGTTTTAACACCTTCAGAAGGGTCTCCTAAGATCAGTTCTTTAGGATGACTCAAAGCATATCTCCAATCTCTAGGCAAAGTATTTTCAGGTTCTACCCTTTCCTCCAGATTTACATTTTCAACTCCTTGGGTAATCTCTCCTACATCTTCTTCTTCCTCAATTCTAGTTCCCTTGGGATTAGATTCATCAAACACTACATGAGTTATCTCCTCCACCACCAAAGTCCTCTTATTAAACACCCTAAAGGATTTCCCCACACTAGAATAGCCTAAGAACACTCCTTCATCAGATTTAGGGTCAAATTTTTCTAAGGATGATTTGCCATTATTCAGAATGAAAACCTTACAGCCAAAGACATGAAGATGGGATAGGTTTGGAGTTCTACCCTTAATGATCTCATAAGGTGTCTTATTCAGATTTCATCTAACATTCACCCTATTCAGCACATAACAGGCAGTGTTCACCGCTTCATCCCAAAAGTAATTTGGAAGTGAATACTCAACAAGCATGGCTCAAGCGGATTCCACTAATGTGTTATTCTTCCTTTTAGCTATCCCGTTCTGCTGAGGGTTCCTAGGAGCTGAAAAATTATGACTAATCCCTTGCTCCTCACAGAATGTTTCATACCTTACATTTTCAAACTCTCCACCATGATCACTATGAATAGTCAATATCTCATAACCTAACTTCCTCTGAATCCAAGTGGAGTAAGACTTAAATTCATCAAATGACTCAAATTTATGTGACAGAAATTTAATCTAAGTGAACCTCGAGTAATCATCAACAATCCCAAATCCATAGACTTTCCCCCCTAAGCTGACAGTGCTAATAGGTCCAAACAAATCCATGCGAAGGACTTCTAAAGGTCTAGAGGTGTTGATGTCCTTAATTGAGTGGAAAGAGGAGTGGACTTGCTTCCCTAATTGACAGGCATCACACAGGTGGTCCTTTGTAAACTTAAGCTTGGGGACACCTCTAACTAAGTCCTTTTGGGTGACTCTTCTAAGGGTTTCCATACTGGCATGACATAATCTCCTGTGACACAACCAAGACTCATCAACATCAATTTTTAAGAAATTTGAAATATCAGTTTTAAAATAGCTTACATCCAGCATGTAGACATTATTGATCCATTGTTCCTGCAAAATATTTTTATCATTTAAGCTTATAATGCAGCAAGTGGGAAGGAACTTGATGTTGTATCCTTTGTCACAGAGTTGACTGATACTCAGCAAGTTGTGTTTCAATCCATCTATAAGTAAAATATTATCAATAATGAAATTTTGTGAATCACCAATTATACCTGCTCCTACCACCTTCTTGGTGGTGTTGTCTCCAAGTGTAACCTTGCTTCTAGCTCTGGTCTTCAGTGAAATGAACTTATTTGGATCTCCCATCAAATGTCTTGAACATCCACTATCTTGGTACCACATGCTCTCATGAGGCCTTTTGTGGGAGCACACCTACAAAATCATCAAACGTCAGATTTAGGAACCCAAATAGGTTTGGGTTCCTTCTTATGAAAAGAAGAATACAATACATGTGTGCTGTGCTGTGAAGCATACAGTTTTGGCCTCTACACATAATATGTACTTTGGTGAATAGTATAGGTGTTGGAGATGTGTCTTAACATGCCACAAGAAAAACATCTAACACCATGAAAAGGGTTAACTAATCTACGTGGGTGATAGTGCCTCTTCCTAGGTTTGAATGAAACATACTTTGATGATTTTGAAACAGATTTTTCAAAATGTAGAGCTGCATAAAATTGTGCAAAAGTAGGAGGTATTTCATTTTTCTCTAAAGCAGTAATTTTTACTCTTAAAAATTTATTCTCCATGTTAAGACCTGTAATTTCAAATTTCAATGCTCCATTGCTACTCTCCACTTCACATGCCATATCATTTAATTCTTTAAAAGCACTTTCTAAATCAACATGTTAGGTTTTCAATGAATCATGCTCAGTAATCAATTTAGAATGCTTTTTATTCAATTCATTAAATTCATCAAGTAAAGACATGTGATTGCTATCAAGTGTAGAATGATCTTTAATCAAAATTTCAAGCTCTTTTTGTAAATTCAGAAATTCTAATTTCAGGCTAGCATGAGTTTTCTTAAGTTTTCTATATGATGAATGAATTTTTTCAGAAACATTAAATAATTGGTCATAAGTAAGCTCACATACCTCTTCTTGATTAGATTGACCAGGATGATCATCAAACATTAGACACAAATTTGTAGTCTCCTCCTCAGCTTCAGTCTCAGAGGAGTCAGATGCAGAATCTGCCTAGAACGTCTTTTAAATCTGCTTATTGTCATTCCTGAACTTAGGTTTCTCCTCACCCTTCTCCTTGCTTAGGTAAGCCTTAAGTGTAGGACAATCAGCCTTTATATATCCAGGCTTCCTGCATTCAAAACAAATAGTATCAGATGAACCTTTAAAATTTTCACTGGACTTACTCCTGTTCCACTTCTAAAAGTTTTTATGTTTCTTCCTTAGAAAGCTTTTGAATTGCCTAGTGATTAAGGCAACATCATTGCTATCAGACCCAAAAGGGTTAGTGTCTGTATCGTTGGCCTTAAGCGCCACAGTTTTTTTCTTCTTCTTCTCACCTACATCAAGCTGTCTTTGGTTCACCCCTTGCTCGTCAGCAATGAGTGATCCAAGTAAGCTATCAATAGAATAAGTATTTAAATCTTTAGATTTAGTTATCACAGTTATCTTAGCATTATACGAAGAAGGCAAACATCTAATAATTTCGTTCACTCTTTAATAGTTAGTGAGTTCTCTTCCTAAAGCATATAGAGAAGTGATAATTTGAGTGAACCTAGTATACATTTCAGAAATCGATTCAATAGGTTTCATGGAAAAGAGTTCATAGTGATGAAGTAAGATGTTTATTCTAGATTACCTAACCTCCGATGTACCTTCATAAGTGATGCACAATCTATCCTAAATTTCTTTACCAGTTGTACAAGTAGAGACACGCATGTAATCCTCAGATTTTAAGGCACAGAAAAAATAGTTCAAATATTTGGCATTCAGTTGGGCTAAGTCCCGATCATCAAGAGTCCATTCAATGAAAGGTAGTTTAGTTTTAATATTATTAACCATTCTAAAAGGTGCTTTATAGCCATCCTTAACAAGCATCCACATGCGTTAATCAATTGATTGTAAAAAGGTGGACATGCGAGTTTTCCAAAAATCAAAAGGTATGTTATCAAATAATGGTGGTCATGTAATTGAATAACCTTCAGCAGTATTGCAATTACCAAAGTTAGCCATGGATCAAATTTAAAAGTTTTTAAACATAATTTTTGAATCCCGCTCTGATACCACTTGAAAGTTTGATACGGATGTTAAGCCTTTATGAACTAGTCCTGAGGCTAACCAAGAGGGGGGTGAATTGGTAGTTTTAAAAATTTGAGAGAAAAATAATGATTATGAAAATCTTTTTGAATGTTTTAAAACTTTTATAGTCATGCGATGTTATGCAGATGTTTAACGATAACAGAATAATAAGAAGAATCACACAATCACCAACAGAAAATAAGTGCGGAAACTAATTGAAAAGAACACACCAGATTTTATAGTGGTTCGATCAACTTGACCTACGTCCACTCCTCGGAGCATCCCCTCCAGGTATTGCACTAACACAAAGTGACTCACCTTTTGCTCCCATAGTGAGGTGGAGAAGCTAGTACAAAGACACCATTCCACCAACCCGGGGAGGCAGAGAACCTAAACTCCTTTTACTTCCTCCTGAAGCAGGCTGAGAACCCGAACTCCTTTTGCTTCCTCCTGAAGCAGGCAGAGAACCTAGATCTTCTTGCGAACGATCCCACCAAGAATAACTAGCAAGATAAGAGATGAGGACTGGAGAAGATGACTCTGATCTTTGCTTGGAGCAACCTTTGTGAATCCCTCACAAAATCTCCCTCACAAGATCCCCTCTCTCTCTCTCTCTCCCAAGCTCTCTCTCTCTAGGTTTTCTCTGGTAAGGAAAGTGGCAAAAGCTCTTTTTTGTTGAAAGAAAAAGATCTTTTAAAGAAGGGCACAAAAATTACCCTAAATCTCAACTGGCCGTCAAATATCATCCAGGACGATCTATGGATCATCCTGTACGATTAATACAAAATCTCATATTTTAGCCTCGAAGATCTGGTTTCTCTGTACGATCAGAAGAAAAGTTTGTTCAGATCATCCCATACGATTCTGCGATCGTCTGGGATGATTAGTGTAAATCAGGACTTTTATCTGGGGAATAGTTCAGTTCATCCAGGACAACTTATGCTGGACGATCTCAAAATGACTTGATCATCCAGGATGATATTTCTATCATCCTGTACGATTAGTTCAAAATAGCTAAAATCATCTTGAGCATCGTGCTGATTGGACTGAACAAAATGTGTTGTACGATTTAAAATAACTTGATCGTTTGGGACAATATCTATATTGTATCATATGATTAACTTAAAAATAGGAATATTATATAGAGGATAGTTCTGCTTGGCTAGGTGAAATGTTCTGGACGATCAGGATTTTGCATGTATCATCCCGTACGATATTGTGATCATCCGGGATGATATAATCGTATCAATTTGGTATTAATTTCTTACCTTAATTACTAGACTAATTTGGGCATAATTGTCAAGGATCATCCAGGATGATACACGTATCGTCTAAGATGATCAGACCAAATCTCTAAAAATAAAATCTTTCCTAACTTGATCTAGCGGCTGAGAATTTCTAATTTGAGCCTATCATCTTGTATGATCGATGGATCATCTAGAAAGATCTGCTTAATTAGAAAGACTTAACTTGGTCACCCTAATTAGGGTTTCTATTTTCACTGGATCATCCAGGACCATCAGAATACAAAATAAACAAAAACTCTACCCCTGAGTGTGTGTGTGCAAGGTTACTTAGCTAGGGGATCAATTACATTACATTTGACTCAATAAAGATGAAAATAGTACATTAGACCTGAATTATAAAATAGACTGACTCGATTTTGGTCTACCTTGAACTTGCAATTGATCCTACGGACCTGAAAGATTAGACAATCAACCCGAAACAGAAATGTTTGCAATCATCAAAATCATAGTCCTTGAAACCTAGATTTGCAACAGTTATCTTTATAGCCAAGTTCTAAAATGTTATTCAGCCCTCAAAATTCAGACCTATAAGTGCTTGCTAAACTACTTACATGATTATTTTAAGAATACATTTAAACTGGTTTAAACTTATTTTTCCAAAGTTAATCTCAGAAGAGTAATTTGCTTATGTACCAAATCAGTTATTTTTTGATCACTTCATGCTTGCCCAGTAACTTTTCAACATGTTTAAAATCTAAGCTTCCAAGAAAGGGTTCAATCCTTTAAAAATAGATATGTAGCATGCTTATGGTAGTATGTGCTAACCAACAATATCTAAAGTTATGTAGCTAATGAAGTTTCCACTAAAGTACATAAACTTGGTTATGTAGTGTGTTTGCAATCACATATTTTTTGCGATGAAAAATGGTAGTAGGTCAAATTGGACTAGAGATGAATGTGGCTTCAGGAAAGGATACCCCTTTTTACCTTATCTAGTTATGTTATATTTTAAACTTTTGTCCAAGGATTTCCAGCATAAAGGACTGGATTTGGGCATAAACATTGCCTCAAATTCAAAAAGAATTTGACATCTTCTTTATGTTGATGAAGTGATGTTCTTTACAGAAGCATCTACTCATTATATTTTCCTTATCAAAAGAATATTGGCTAATTACTATTCTTAGTCTGGCAAAAAAAAAGAACATATCTGTGGTTATTTGTTCAAATGTTCTTGATGAGAGGAAGAAAAAAGACTTGATAAGCTTAGGGGCTTTAGATTGGTCAAGGGAATAGTGTACCTAGGTGTGAATATTAATCTTAGAAGAAGTATTACAACTAATTTTCAGATGATACTGAAGTCTACTTTTGAGAAGCTAAACTCTAGGGGGAGAAAATTATTATCATTAGCATGAATAGTAACTTTAATCAAATCAACTTTACTTTCACTCCCAAAATTTTTGATGGCTCACTCATATGTTCTAAAAGGAGTGCTAGATGATTTGGATAGGTTGTACATGAAGTTTATATTGCATAAAGATAACCAAAGACAAGGTATGCATTGTGTAAAGTTCAAAGATCTCTTCCTTCCTAGACCATTGGGAGGGCTTGGGTTCCATTTAGTTGCTAGGTGGGAAGGCCCTTTAAGAGCTAGATTGGCATGGAATTTCTATCAAAATCTAAATATTGCTCTAATACTTAGGCATCTTTAATTAATAGAGGTTATTCAGTTTTATGGTGAATTCTTTTAGATGGTGCTTAGTATCTTATGCCACTTGTGAGATGGAAGATTGGAATTGGTAAGTAGATTCAGGTTATGTCGGATGCATAGGTCGTAGAAAGGTCACTTGATAGATGTCTAAGATTATGTGATCATAATAGTTTAGAGAATCTGATAGTTGATAACCTACTAGAGGAAGGTGGTGAATGGAATGGTAGCAAGGTTATGAGCTTTTTTGGAGAGGAGCTGATCAATATTCTTATAATAACTGTTATCTTTTATTATAAGGAAAAGGATGAAGTAGAATTAATTCACCATTATTCAAGAAAGTCAATTACAATAATGGAAATGAAAGAAAATTTTCTAAATGCAGATGGGTCTAAGAACTTTTAGTGGGTTAGGAAGCTTTATATGAGGCCTAGAGAAGTTCTATTTTGGTGGAAGCTTGGAAGGAATGCATTACCCTCAAGCTGTTAGCTCAATTATTATAAGTTATAGGATTTAATTTTATGTCCAGAAGGTTGCCAAATGGTGGACGATTTCGAGCACATATATATAAGTTGCATAAAAAATTAGGATGTCTTTATAAATCTAAATTAATGGGGGATTCCCATTCAAGCATTACAATCATTTTGTAATTAACAAAATTACTGGAGCTTAGTTTGAGAGATAATCCAATCATGTAAATAATTTAATATTTTTATATGTGTTTCATTCATGGAGGGTTAGGAATGCTTGCAAGTATGTTAACTATGAGCTCTCCTTCTATAATTGCTACTTATGTGTTGTCTACATCAATCAATTCTCATTTGAATCTTATTTTGGAAAACTTGGATGCTAATCAGCTCAAAGAGTAGCAAGGAAAATTTTGCCATCCCCCACCTCTAAATTCAATTAAAGTGAATGGGCATTCTTCAGTGCATTTGACCAATCGATCATGGATTGGAGGAGTAATTAGGGATAATAAATATTGTTTCATCTTAGCTTTTGGCAATCAAATGCTTTATTAGGATATTGCACAACTGGAAATTCTTGCTGTCCTTGCTCTTAATGAGGTTTTAGAAGACTTAGGGATGGTGACAGATGGCATTTGGGTAGAAGGAGATAGCATCGATGTTATCAAGATGCTTCAGTGGTCCAAGGGCAACCTTAATTGTGAAAGTGTAGATAATTGTTACCATGATTTAGCTTTTTAAATGATTTTAAGCATGCTATTTTTCATTTTATTCCTAGGGAGGGGAATATGGTTGTTGATTTTTATGCATCCTATACTTTGCTAGGGACTTTGTTCTGGAATATTTTTGATAATAACCTTCCTTAAACTCTTTTGTCTTTGTTGAAGGAGTGTAATTGTTTAGCTATCACTTAGTTTGTATCTTTCCTTTCTAAATAAATGCTATTTACAGTTCTTCAAAAAATCAATAAATAAAGTAAATGCATTTAGCCTTCATTTAATTTAAGGGAATTATTTAAGTTTTATATATTTATTTAATCAATTTAATTTGGTTTAATTAATTAATTTTGATTGAATTTAATTTATTATCTAGATTTATTTAATTTAAATTTATAGTTACTTAAAAGTATCTAAATTTTATTTTATTTATTTCATTTTAAATTTTAGAATTTTATTTAATTTTTAATTAATTTCTTTTACTTATTTAAGTTGAATTATTAATTTTTTTAAATTTATTTAATTTTTAAATTTTTTTTTTAACCTTCTCCATACTCATTTATGGAAAAAATAGATGATTAATCCTAAAACTCTAATAAATTATTCAAAGGCGTTGACCAAAATAGCTCCTAATAATAATTTGGTGCCTTTTAACAATCCTCCTGTCAATGATCATCTTGCCTCGAAGGGAGCTGTTGAACCCAACCAACCCCTAACTTCTCTTAACAAGGGAGCTCTTGAAAATTAGCCTCTCACAAACCCATTCCTGGTACTAGATGTTCCCACAACTGTGATCTACTCCACTAATGATACTTTAGGGGATCCTAAGGGTAATATGGTTGGTAACTCCCATTTATATATTGTTACTAATTATAATATAAACATGGATGCTATTCCTCCATAAATTGCTTGCTCTCATGCTTGTGATAATCTCTCGACTAGCATGGATGTTTCTAATCTTTTTACTCTTATTACTATTCCCAAAAATCTTTCATGTGAGCCTCGATGTTTAGATGATTTAGAGGATTGTTCTCCCTCTGTTGAAACAGTGTCAAATTAGGAGGAAGGGGAAATCATCTCCTTTGAGAAACCTTAAGATAATGTTCACGTGAATAAAAAAAATTCTAATATTGTTAATGAGGATTTAATGATTTTGTAGCTAGTTATCAAAATAAATAAATAAATAAATAAATAAATAAAAGAAAAGAAATGGGAACCCTGCCTCTGCTATTAGAATTACTTGATCTCAAGTTTCTTCTAAAACTATTTTGTTATAATTAACTCTTTTATTTAGAATATTAGAGGCATTAGTAAGTTGAATATTAGTTATCTTTTATAAAATTTATATAGAATTCGCAAAATTTTGTACTTAGCTATTTTTGAGCTGATGGTCGATACTTCAAAACTATTAATTTGTCAAGGGCAGTTGGTTATTGATTATTCTTATGCCAATATTTTAGGAAATTTTTGATATTTTTGAAAGATGCTTTATAACTTTTTATTATATGGGATTTTAAACAAATTTTGTATTGTAACATTTACCTTTTTAACTTTTCTATTATGGGTTCTATTGTTTATGCTAAATGTTCCAAATCTAGTAGATTTTTCTTATGGAGGATGCTTCATGATTTTTGGCAATCTTTATAATTATCCTTGGTTTATAGGTGGTGATTTTAACATTATAGCCTCTACATCTGTGAAATTAGGTGGTTCCCCTCCTAATTTGGTTGTTATTGATGACTTCAATAATATGATGCTTGAATGTGGTCTTTCTGTTATTGGTCCTAGTTCTACTTGGTTCAATGGTAAAATTTGGGAAAGTTTGGACAGAATTTTATTTAGAAATGAATTATCAACCCTTTTTTCTAATACTTCTATATAGTACCTTCATAGGACTTCTTCGGATCACGCTCCTTTGTTGGCTAAAATTAATTTGTTCAAGTTTTATGGTTTTACAAATGTTCATTTTTAGAATATGTGGCTTCAATCTCTAGATTTCTATAAGGTCGCTAAAAACAGTTGGATGTCACCTTTATTTTGCTTAGATTCTCCTAATGCTATGATTATTTTCTCTTTAAAACTGAAACATCTTAAGTGAGGGTAGAAATGGTGAATCAACCATATTTTTAGTAATATTTTTTCTAATATCCTCAAAGTTGAGGAGGAGGTTATTAGGCTTGATAATATTATGTTGCTGAGAATTGTAAGGAGAATAGATAAGCTTTAATTCATGCTAAAAATATGCTCTATGATCTCCAAGTCAGAGAAGAGATCTTTTGGAAATAAAAGGATACTTCTAAACATGACTTTGAAGGTGAAAGGAATTCAAACTATTTTTATGCTCTTGCTAATAAAAAAAATTTTAGATCTTATGTCAATAAAACTAAATTAAAATCTGATGTTTGGGTTGAAAATAAAGATATTATATGTCCATATGCTATTTCCCATTTTAAAGATTTATGACATAAATCCTAGGATGTTTTTGATAATTTTAATCTTCTTATTATTCCTTCTCTTATTTCTACTAATGATCAATATAATTTCTCAAAAGTTCCTGATGAGTTAGAAATTTATAATATCATAATGTCCTTGAATATTGTTTTTATTAATGGTCCTGATGGCTTGACGCCTTCTTTTATAAAAAATGTTGGCCAATCATAAAGATGATTTGTGTAAGACTATTACAATTTTCTTTAATGGTTCTAATATTCCAAAGTTTCTTGCTAGTACTTCTTTAGTGCTCATTCCAAAATGTGATAATCCTATTACTTGGAATGATTTTAGACAAATAAGTTTATGCACTACCTTTAATATGATCATCCTTAAGATCTTGGCCATTAGAATATCTTCTACTATTCCTAAAATTATTTATATGAATCAAACATGTTTTTTTTAAAGGTAAATTCATTTTTGACAATATTCTGCTTGCCTAAGAGCTTCTTCATGTCATTCATAAGAAAGTCCTTGGTCATAATTTAATTCTTAAGCTGGATATTTCAAAGGCATAAGATAATATTAGTTGGTCTTTTATGCTTAAGATTATGCACCTCTTTAGCTTTGATAGCAATAGTTTGACTCTTATTAAAAAATGTTTTAAAAAAATTTAGTTCTCTGTTCTCAAAAATGGCAAGTCGCATGGTTTCTTTAAATCCAATTAGGTTGTCAGGCTAGCAGACTCTCTTTCTCTTGCCCTTTATATTATTTCTACTGAGTACTAATCTAGATGTTTGTTGATGATATAATCCTATTTTGTAATGGTGCCAAAAATAACATTTCAAGACTCAAAAGCTTTCTCAATTCTTTTGGAAAGAAAAGTGGTTTTAGCTTTAGTAATAGTAAGAGTACTTTTATTGTGTGGAAGGGTATGCTAGGGATAAGATTAATAGAAAAAGTTCTATCACTAGTTTTAAAAATCAATCTTTACAAATTTATTATCTTGGGACCCATCTTCACAAGGCTCATAAAAGAACTTTCATCTTTGACAAAATTTTTGTTAATATTCTTAAGATATTGTTTGCTTGGGAGTTCAAACTTTTGTCCATGAGGGCTGGGTGGATTTCAATTAAACATGTTTTATACTCCATACGTATTTACTTGTTAAAGGCTATTAATCCTACTTTTGAAGTTTGTTTGAGATTAGAGAGGATCATCAATAAATTCTATTGGAGATCTTCTAATACTTCCAAAACATTCATTGTCCTTCTTTGAACTTCTTGTACTTTTCCTTCTCATGTAGGTGGTATGAGTTGTAAGTCTATTCTTGATATGGCTTAATCCTTCTCTATTTAACTTTGGTGGAAGTTTAGAAGCAACAATTCTCTTTGGGTAAATTTCATGAATATAAAATATTGCAATCATTTGCAACTTATTAGATTCTTTTTCAAGAAAGGGCAGTCTCTTATTTGAAATTGACCGTGTAAGATTAAATGGTTAGGGGAGAGGGCTATTATCTAGGGTTTCGGTAATTGGGATTCTATTTTCTTTTAGCAGGTTGATTGGACTGGTTTTGGATCCCTTGATTCCTTTTTAACTCTCATTTTGTTTCTATTGTTAAGGTCTCTAACATTATCTTAAATGGAAAGTTTTGCCCCATTAATCTCTTTGATCTTCTTCCTAACTTCCTTGTTCATAAGATTTGTGATATTCCTATTAATCCTAATGATACATATTAGCCCATCTTCAAATTTTCAATGAATGGTGACTTTAATTTCAAGGGAGCTTGGAATTCCTTCATATCCCATCAGCAGGGTAATAGTATTTTTAGTAAAATCCAGAACTCTATTTGCACTGCTAATATTTCCATATGCATTTGGAGGATTCTTAAAAGGCTATAATCTTGTGGACTCCAAATTAATTAGCAAGGGCATTCTTTTAGTATCTAAATGATAATGCTATTTTCATGCTGATACCTTAAACTATGTTTTCTTGAATGGGCCTGTTGCCTCTAGAGTTTCGTATATTTTGGAGAATGTTTAACATGTGATCTTTAATTACAATTTGAATAATGACACGTCTTTCTTAGCTAATTTATTTCATAATAGAGCCAAAGGTCACATTGTCACTATTATTCCTATGATTATCTTTCGGCCTTTGTGGTATGAAAGGAATAATTGTGAACACAATGATATCAAAATGAGCTATGATAGAATTAATATCTATCTCTAAAACAAATTTCATCAGCTCTTTCTAGCTAAAATGATTACTCAAAAATATTTTAAAGGCAACATTTCTTGCACATCATTCTTTAATATTATTTTTGATCAAACTATAATTAACTAGTCCTATAAGATTATTTTCTTTATTAAGCCCTACTATGGACCAGGTTAAACATAATATTAGTGGTTCTACCTCTCAACTTGTCACTAATTATGGAGGCCTAATTAGAGATTTCAATGGTGCTTTTATATGCTTTTACAACATTTCTTTGCTAGTTGAGTGCTTTAGATTTGGGCATTAATTTCTATTTTTCCAAAAAAATTAATGAGTATATGGGTTGAAATGGATTCTCAAGTTCTTGTGGATTTAATTTCTTCCAAGTTCTATCATAATGTAATTCTTTTATCATCACTTCAGTAAAACTATGGCTTCCTTACCAAAAGTTAATTATAAAATTACATATATATGGACAGAAGGTAACATCTGTGCTGATTGGCAAGCTAAGAGAGGTTCGACTCTCATTAATATTGAATTCTCTAGCATAGTTTCTACTTTTAAATCTTGAATGGGTTGATGAGGCTTGATGCTCAAGGTGTGCCTTACATTACAAATTAACATGGATGTCCCTAACCTGCTATTTTATTTTCCTGATATACTTCTTAATCCTTTTTGGTTGCTAGCTCTAGGAGCGCTTCTTTTGTTCTGCTTGTGACATTTTACGATTATGAATTTTATTCATGCTGATCATTCCTTTTATTGGGGTTTACTATCAAAATATTATTGTTCCTGTTTATGCTTTGTTGAGTTAGGAGTGCCTTACCCACTTTTTCATTGGTTCCTTTATTTGAGTTGGTTGGAGGGTTTTGGTTTTGTCTGGTTCATATTTAAAATGAGTTCCTTATTGCTCGTGTGGGTGGTTTTTTTTTTTGGCTTTTTTTAGCTAGATTGTTCACTTCTATTATTTGTACTTGGTCTAGCTTTTTTGCTGTGGAAGTTCTTGTTATTTTATTTTCTGGTTTGTTGGGGGTTTTATGTTATCCTTGTTGAGGTTCAAAGGGGTATCCTTATTGTTGCTATGGGTTTGGTTAATAGTAGTTTTGTATTAACTGGTGTTAATTTAATGTGCTACCACTTTGGCATAGATCTATTGCTGCCAATGGTGCTGTGTTAGTTTGGGTGGTATGGTTTCTGGAGTCATTGGCTTGTTTGCAGTTTGGATATTAGGAGTTCTTTTTGTTGTGTTTTAATCCTCGCTAATGATTCATACTTTTTGTAGATTCTGGGAGGATCTTAATGCTAGTGTTATCAGTACATCTTTCCTTTTTGGTTGTCTTTTTATTTGTTTGTTTTGAGGATGTCTCGCTTATATTCTATGCTTAAAATATATTGAAGTTCAGGCTTCTTGGATGGTTTGCATTAATTTTTTAGGCTTTGGCTTCTTGCCTGTCTAGTGGTTTATTAACTTCTATATCTTTATTTGGAATGTTGTGCTCTACAGGTTCTATTTTTTATTTTGATTATTACTAATTGAGAAGTAGTGGGCTATGGATTCCTTTTAAGGACTTTGTAATTTCAATTTTTATGATATAAAATTCCGCCCATAAATGGGCTTCCCTTAAATAGAAATGGCTTTGACAAGAATTTGACTTTTTATTTCTACTTAAAATATTGACGGTTTATTATTTTATTAAATTCTATGTTTTATTTAGAATCTAATGCAATTTAGGATGTATTTTTTAGGATTTTTATTTATTAAGTTATTATTTTAACAAAATCAACCCAATTAATGAATTATTTGATTCAAGCAATTATACAAATTTTGATTTTGGAAAAAAATTATTCCCAACCAACTTGAGATTATCACAAAAGGTCATGAGTGACCTTAAATGATTATTGCAAGAGTTTGAAGTTATTCAGGAACTTATATGTATTTTTACTTATTTTATTTATTTATTTACTAATCTTTTTTATATTTTAATTTTTTTTCCTGAAAGCTTTACAAATGTAATGTTGAATGTAATTAACCATTTATTTTTATGATTTATTTTTAAATTTTAATGATTTATTAAATATCCTTTTTTTGTGGGTGGGTGGGGGGGGGGGGGGGGGGGGGGGGAGAGTAACCCACAGAAGGGCCTATGTGTTAATTAAAATTAAAATTACATTGTCCTTAAAAGGACCTCGAGCTTATTACTACTCAAAAGAGCTACAAAAAAATAAAAAGAAAAACCTATTAGCTCAAGTTCCCTCTTAATCTAAATTACAAAAATTCCGAGGTATATTCTAGGGTGGCAAGTAGCCAACACCCAAAAAATAGGAAAGATCATCTGATAGACAATAATCACAATCTCTCCGTAAAAAAACTCAAGATCCTGCAAAATAAAGTGAGCAACACAAGAAATAATGTAGGGGCAAACATTAATAATGCAATTAAAATTTACCTCCTAAATAAACATGTAAGTATCAATAGAAATATGTAAATGTGCAAAAAAGGATATATAACAAACAACGAAAATATGTAAAGCTAAAGTGGGATATGTATTCATACCACCAACGAGCAAGATCAAACAACGAAGCCATTGGTGATATGAATAGCAAGGCTCACTGAAGCTTACCAAATTCACCCAAAACCCAACACCAGATATCATAAAAAACTAGCACCCATATGAGGACTTAAAAAAAAGATAAGGCAAAGTATACCAATTACAAAAATTCCCATCCCCTAAACTCCAACCAAGATGGAAACATTATTGCACGGGACACTAAAATCCCAACTCTACAAACGAGCACTTAAGTAACACCTAACCAAACAATTACTGCCATAAAAAAATACCCAATCACCAGATGAAAAAGGGCACATAACTTAATTAAAACCTAATAGAAAATCCCAATAGATTAAAGAACCATAAGCGCATCACCTACAACTAGCCATGACACATAAAACTGTATGGAAATAAGAACAAATAGAATGTTGTACCCCAACATAGAGATCCATAAGCAATAAAAAAAAATTCAAGTGCTCGAGCTAGTCAAGCCAAAGAAGTGGTAAATGTCATCTAGCCCCAACAGAGATAGAACAACAATGCCAGATGCAGAACTCAAAGTATAGAAATAACACAACCATCATCAACCAGGAAGGTCAAAGAACCCAGGCCCGTACAAATTATAACTAAACAACATGAATAAAAATAATAAAACACAGCAAAAAACCAAATGAATATATGTAAACAACATGAATACATAACAACATAAACCCACCATCTAATCTAGGAAAATAAATATAAAGGCCGCAGAAAATTGAGATTGCAGGATAAGACAAAAAAGGCAGTTCAAGTTGAGGCTATACATAGAGGAGATCGCACCCCAAGAGGATAAATGAAAAGTAATATTCCCACAAAAAACTAGCAAACCAAAAGATTGAAAAAGAATCTCACACAAAAGAGGCCAACAATGGATAAACATAGCTTGAAAAATCGACATAGAACTAGGAAAATTAGGTGACCCTAACATAAGGCAACCCAGAATGATCCAACCTAACCAAGCCTTTAAACTTATCAAGTAAAGTAGTCTCAACAAATTCAGTAAAATCAAATTAATTTCAAACAAATCTTAACAAGGTGATCTGCAGTAGCATTCCCTTCCTGAAACACATGAGAAATAGAGAAGGAAATAAGAGATAGCCATTTCTTAATCTCTCTAATCATAAAGAAATTAGAAGGGTTGGGCCTCTAATTTCCCTTAATATAATAAATAAGCAAACTAGCATCAACTTCAATCCAAACTTTTATGATGCCTAAGGAAATACACAGCTACAAACAATAAAGAAGAGCTTGAATTTCAACCATAATAGCAATAGTAGCATTAGTAGGATCGTAAAAGATACAACAACATAGCCATTAAAGTCCCAGATTAGACCTCGACAACCCGCATTGGAGTTGTTAAAAAAAACCATCCATGGTAAGTTTAAACCAATCAAATTTGGTTTCACCCATCTCACAAGTCTATGATTAATAACAAGGGAATTAAAGTTGAGAGAAATACCAAAAGCTTCAGCAATGTGATAATAGCCATGAAAAGAGTTAACCTTGATCAAATTAGCTAAAAATAATTGCTTGACTTTATCCTTAACTTTTATAATAATTCCGATAGCATTCATACGAGTGTTCTCATGCTTAGCTTCATTTCTACTCCTCTAAAAAAACCAGCAAATAATGATAGGAAGAACATTATGGATAAGACCTTCTGAAGTAGTAAACCATGCCTGTAGAATATGAGTTATGGAATTATAGTAATTGCAAAAATGAGCATTAAAAATGTTGTCAATATATAACCAAACTTGAAGGGAGATAGGACCATGAGAAAAAACATGGTTAAGGTTTTCAATGTGATAGCAACATTGACATTTGGATACCATATAAAAACCTTTTTTCCTTAAAATAGAATCAACTGGAAAATACTTCTGCAAGATTCTCCACACTATTATAGAATAATAAGACGGAATAGCATGATGCCACAAAGCAGAATACCACACAGAATTAGGATAAGAATACCTAAATGAATCCCAAACTTATTTTAAGGCAAACTTACCATCATTAGCATGAATAAACAAAATGCAATCCTCTTTATCCAATATATGAGGAATCTTGAGAATAAGATTCACAATATTATGAGGGATAATTTTAGAAAGTAAGTCTAAATTCCACACACCCTCTTTAATAAAATGATTAACTTTAAAAGTAGAAGTGAAATGGGTATTCAATAAGCTAGCAATCGAAAGATACCCCAACCACTTATCTTACCCGAAAAATATATTTCCATCCCCCATACCCCATTGAACAAAATTCTTAGCCTCCCATTTGATAGAATAAGGTCTTCTACAATTGTAAGAGTCTCCCTGCTTAAAATGACAATTGAGGGGATGTCTACTAGCACAATACTTAGAGGTCATAAAATTAGCCCACAAACTTTTCTTGGTCTTAAAAGAGAACTAAAGTTTATACGAGAAGGCTTTAGCCATGTCACCCATGTTTTTAACACCCAAACCCCCTTCCTCTTTAATCCCAAAGCACTTAGTCCAATATGCCCACATGATCGAAGCCTTATTATCCTTAGCTCCGAAAAAACTTATTAAATAACCGGTCCATTCTAATACAAACATTCATAATAGGGAATAAAGAATGTAAGAGATAAATAGAAATAACACTAAGAACATGCCTAATTAAAACCAATCTGCCGCCACAAGAAAGAAAATTAAAAGCCCAGGTGGATGACTTATTTTTGATAGTATTAAAGATGTCACCAAATAAGTGAGATCTCTTCCTACCTCTGAAACGATTGGTGCATAAATACTTCAAAAGTATGTTCTTATGTGCAAAACTAAACTTGTCATGGATCATATTGATTCTTTGATCAGAAATAGACTTGGAGGAGATAAAATTATTCTTCATAGGATTAAAAATTAAACCACTAGCATTTTGGAATTGATGAAGAAAATTAAATAGGATGTAAAGCATTTTTATGGAGCCATTAGTGAATAAAATAAAGTCATCAGCAGAGCTCAAATGTGTAATTGGAAAAACACCATTATTTCTAAATTACAAATTAGGTTGAATCATTAACAACATATTATGGCCTCTAGAGATATATTCAACAGCAATGATGAATAAAGTAGGATATAACCGGTCTCCTTACCTAAAAGACCATGAGTCAATTTTAAAAAAATGATGAACTTTGTGATTAATCAGAATAAAAAAATAACAGTTCTTAATGCTATTCTTTATAGGATTAATAAAATCCATATTAAACCTAAAATGCCTAAGAATCATGTAAAGATAATCCCAATTTAAATTATCATAAGCTTCAGAAATGTCAACCTTAAAAATTATATTTCCCCCCAAAATTTTGGCCTCCAAGTCATGAAAAAGATCTTGGGCCAGTAAAATATTATAAAAAAATATCTACCCTTGACAAAGCTAGTTTGCCCTAGGAAGATGATTTTAGGTATAAGCAAAGAAAGCCTTCCCTTGAGAATTTTAACATTAAGCTTGTTGAGAAAAGAACATAAACTAACAGGAAGATAATCATTCCAAAAATTAATGACCTCATTTTTTTGAGTGAAATAAATAGAAGCAAAAGTAAAAAAAATAGGATAAGGATTACCCATGAAAAATCTTTCTTAATATTTATAAGATCATCTTTAATAATAGACCAATTATTCTGGAAGAACTTAGTGGCAAACCCATTAGGGCTAGCAACAAAATCAATATTCATGCTCTTAATAGTCATCCAAATCTCATCTTCAGTAGGAATTTTAGTAAGAAACTCATTATCCTCTTTAGAAATAAAATTAGAAAAGAAAGAACAATCAATATTCAAATCTGGAGTGAAGGCTTTACTAAAAACTAGCTCAAAATAATCAATACCAGAATCATAAATCAACTTAGGAAGATCAATAGAAACACAATTAGGAGTTGTGATTTTGTGAACATGACTGGCCACTTTCTTATAATTAGCAATGTTATGAAAAAAATTAGTATTTTTATCTCCCTCCACCAAAAACTTAGAGGCAACCTTTTGCCTCCAAAAGGCTTCCACTATTTCTTGAAGTTTGAACAAGCTATTTTTAGCTCATTAAGAAAAGACAAGTTCTCAAGAGAGGAGTCATTTATACACTTGATATCAACAAGATTCACTAAATCCTCAGCCTCCAAAATGTTAGAGAAAATATTTTTAAAACACACTTATTCCACCAAGTCAATTTTTCCTTGGCGTTTTGAGCTTAAGACAAAATCTAGTCATACCTCCAACATTATCATAAGGAAAAAAAGGAGCATTCCAACTACGATGAATAAAATTAGCAAAAGAATAATCCACAATCCACATGTTTTGAAATCTAAAGCGGGATGAGTGTTATTATTTTGCAAAAAAATATTTAAAAGAAGAGGAGAATGATCAGATAAAGCTCTGGTTAAATGCTTAATGTGAGTCCTAAGAAATATAGATATCCAAACTTCATTTGAAAGGATGCAGCCTAATCTTACCATATAGTACCTTTGTTCCAGGAAAAAAGCACTCCCATTAAAACCAATATCATGAAGATTGCAATAAGAAATCATATCATTAAAATCTTCCATGGCATAGAAGTTAGAAGATTTACTGCCAATTCTTTCAAGAATAATCATAATGATGTTAAGATCATCACCAATCATCCAAGGAGCCCTAATATCAAAAGAAAAACACACAGCTAATTACAAAGAGTTTTCCTTTCATAATTAAAACATGAAGCATGGATAAAAGAAACATAGGATGAAAATTAGAAAATGCTAAGGGTGGTATGCACTATTTGGGTGAGATCAGCAATGATGTTTAAATTAACTAAGTTATTCCAAAAAATCTAAAATTTATTGGAGTAGTTACCAAAAGCTAAATGAACACCGAACTTAATACGCATGGAATATAAGTTAGTAAAAGAAGGTCAAGGTTCAATTAACACTAGAAAATTAATGTTATGAATCCTACAAATATTTCCAACCCTATACTTAGAGAAGGTGGCCCCTACCCCCTAATATTCCAAATGAGAGCTTTAAGCATTAGATGATGAAGTAACATTTGAAGCCCTTGTTACCCTCTGATTGTATCCAACAGAATTCTTATTATTCTTTTTAGAGACTTTCATGAAAGCTGCTTCATTGTTCTCGGCATTACCTCTAAAAGTAGGAGATGACATAGAGCCACTGTTAAATCCTTCTTGTTTAACCATAAAAGATCCAGGTTTTGATCCAATATCGCCCCTTCCTAAATGTTCTCCCCCTATACCTAGCAATGGTCATTTAATATTTCAGTTCCCACTCCATTAGTTTGAGTCATAGCACTTTGATTTGAAGACACCTTAACAAAAACATCATTCATAGAAGAAAAATCCTTATTTAGATTTTTAATCACATAAGAATCATGAGAAATAATATGATCATGAATATTATCAACACCATTCATCCCACTCACTAAAGGCCCAGCTGACTCCATCAACTTATCCTTTTTTAAGGAATTTCGGATATCAATAGGGGTTCCACAATCATTGTTTCTCTCAATAATATTAATTGATTCCTTAATGGGTTTATCAGAAGGCCCAAGTTTTAAGTCATTCTCAAAAGCCTAAATAACATCATTATCTCTAATATCAATAAGAATAGTATGATCACCTTGATTCATTTGTTTCTCAAAATTGGTTCCTACCATACTATTGGAACCCTTATTTATGTTTTTAAGTTGACAATGAGCCACAAAACACTCATTAATAGAATTCTTGTGAACATTGCAATGGCTACAAAATTTTGGAATGTTTTCAAACTCAACCTTTTATAAAATACCCAATCTTTTAGAACCAAGCCAAATTTCCTTTTAGTGTTTTTTGGTAATGTGTAATTCCAAAAGAATCGTAACTTCAGATGGCCGAGATTGAGAGGTTGTAGCTTGATCGAATTGTAAAGGCCTACCAAAGATTGAACCCAAAGCATGTAAAACATGAGGATTAAAAAATATGTAAATGTAAGTTAGGAAAAGAAATCCAAATAAACACAATTGGTGATTCTTCTTTAATGTCAAAGTATGGTGTCCACTTGAGCAATCTCATCTGACAGTTGTTAACATGGTAAGTTCTCCTTACAAAGACCCGACTATAATCTAAATTATTGGATAATGGAATCATAGCAATTTTAGCATCAAGCAAAATAATGGAAAAACTCTTGACAATTTTAGGTTTCCAAAAAAATTGCAAATCACATCAAGATTAGGTTTGTGAATTAAAAATTTTCCCAAAAGAGTAAATTTAAAAGGACTCGCAAGTTTTACAATATCCTTGTCAGACATTAAAATAGCTGAAAAGCCTTTAACAGGAGACTTAGTAAGGGAAACACCAGGCTCATTTGAACAAGAACGGCCAGCAACCACATCACAAAATTAATGAGAATTGGAAGAGTTTACATTACCATTAGAATAAAAAAAACATTTATTCGGTGGAACTTTTCTAGCTAGGGAAATTCCCTGAGGATTCAGGGATGTTGACGATGGCAACGTAGTCATCAAGCCAAAAAATAAAAAACCTAAGGTCAAATGGCCTCAAGAAGAGAAAAATAAAGCAATCAAACAAAACCACTTAAAAATGAAATAATTAAATCAAAAAATTAACCCCAAGGAACAGAGGAAATAATGATCTCCAATCCACTTGAGCAAGAGAGGTGAGAGAATGTAGACTTTAGAATTTACATAGATTTATTAAAGATTCTAGGTCATTTATGTTTATAAATTTAGGATTTACTATTTGACAGATCAAATAACCTCTAAATGGTTCAAAATTTAAAATCTAAGTCAATAGTGATGTAAGGATTAAATGCTAGCGATTGGGGTACATCAAAGCCTTCATAAGGTTTTTAATAAATTTTAAATTAAATACATATGAACTTGAAATGTTTTTTAAGACTAACAAGACCAGTGCGTTGGATAAAATAAATCACTAACAAACCCTTGAACAATAATCTATCAATCAACATAAGCAATTCCCTAGTGGATCTATGGATTTAATTTTATTTGAATTTCTAGTTCATTTTCTAACACAAAAATATAAAATTATAATTGAAGCTCTCTATGAGTTTAAATAGATTGGAATACTTTTGGACATGTGCTAAACATCTCTAAGGGTCATCCATTTAAATTTAAGCTAAAGACAAATAAAATTCAACGACTAATTTCAAAAATACTCCACATTGTACTTTCAAAATTACATTTTAATCATTTAAAATTTAATTTCTAAACTACAAAGTACTCCTCAAGAAAAATCCATAGAGCCTAAGATCTCCTAATTTAAACAAGTGTGTGAAGAGTTCTCATTTTTAAAAGTCTGAATTAAATTTTGTTTTAAAAATACCTTTAGAATTGAATTACGTAGTTAGATAAGCTGATTATGCAAGCACTTTGATAAGTGTTAACATCTTCTTAGCCACTTAATACATGGTAGGACTCTTAGATAGCGTGGATTTAATTATAACCATTTGATCCAAGATCAAACAGCTCAAAATATTTGGCTCAAAATAACGGTAATGGAGCATAATAATTTATCCGGTCTGATCAGAGCCATCTATTTCATTTAACTTAAATTAGAGGCTTTAATTTTATCTTCCTCCTCTCATTCATTTTCTTAGCTGCAGAGAAATAGCTTTGATCCCTCAACGAGTATTTATAAAAAGAAACTAAATAAATTTAACATTGATTTTGGCCCTTTTTAGGTACATCAAGAAAAGAAATGTTATGGATGGTCTAATGGAAGTAAACCATGTATTCTGGAGCTTTCAGAGGCACATGGTCAGTTGGCTACAAGGTTAGGATTGAACCGATGGGATTGGGCCATCTACATTGGGTTTTTTAGTCACTACCTAGCCTGCGTAGATGTGGAAGAGTGTCTAGAACCTTCCCATGCATAATGTGTTAAGTGTAAATAATGTTATATTTAATGTGTTTATTTAACAGTGAAAACATATTGTTTTAGTTATGTTTTTGCAGGACAATATAGGAAATCTGCAGAATTTTTAAGTATGGTACAATGTCGTAGAATCAAATAAAATACTGCCACAACACCATTAATTACACCATTAGAGCACCCAAATATAAAAATAGTGGAACTTAGTCTCTTTTTGAAAGGGCCGTGACATCAGAGGAGTCAGCATCACAAAGCCCAACCAACTATCCCAAGGCTGCAGTGTTAGAGCAGTTAGAGCTGCAAAGCCCAGTCTCTATCTATACAGTGTCGTAGTGCCAAATTCCAGTGCTGCTAAGTCAAGGGAGTGCAACATGGATGTTATAATGCTCAATTGTCAGCAGCATCATGACACTATAGTTATAACTGTTCAGGACACGATCTGCCTGTGAAGCGACACATCGATTCATTAAAAAGTAGGTCTATGTCAGCAAGCACCGAAGTGGAGGAAACCCTTCAGTGCTGCATCATTAGTTTATTTTATAAGCATTATGCTGCAACAATCTCAAGCACTATGATGCCAGAATCCATTTTCTATGTTTTTATATAAATATTTTATTTGTAATGTTAATAGAGAAGTGAAGTCACTTATTCAATTTCAATTTTGATAGTGTTTCTATAATTTTTCCTTATGAGTAACAACTAAGGGAATTAAGTGAAGTACTAAATACATTCCATTAGAGTGTTTAGCTTGTATTTGTGGAGGCAAATCTATAAGTTCAAGGATGAGTGTAGAGAAAATCATTGAACCCATCTGAAGATATCTTTTCTTCTATACTTTCTTTCTTTTGTGTAATTAATAAAAAAGAATATGCTTTACTTGTTCTTCATGTCTGGCCAAATTCTCTAATTTTGGGTTGGTGGTGTAAATGAAATATGGAGTACTAATAAATTCCCTTCCTCAATAATTTTATGATGTTTTTAATATACCAGGTCTTCATTTAATGTACATAGTGGCTATATGTGCAGGTAATATATAGTGTAATATGGTGCCAAAGAATAGGAAAGCAGGCACAACTAGGTATATTTTAATTGTATGATGCAAGCATAAGTATAATGCTTATCATGCATCAAATTTATAGAGATGAGTTATCATGTGGGAGTTTTAATAGTACATGCTTTACTAGCTCTTCTAAGATTTTTGTAGGGTGGCAAACTAAGGGAGTTTAGAGTGGTATTGAGGTTGGAAGTGTTTAATCTATCCTTTATTTCTTCAAGATTAACTGATTGGTCGGTGAAGCACTTGCTCTAAATAACATCAACATAAAAAGAAATATTAGGAAACATTCCATCAATCCAAAACTATTTATCTAAGTAGTGTTTTAATTAATTATTTTTTATTTTAAATTAAGTGATTAAATCTACACCAAAACTTATTTTAATTGAGTGAATAATTATTATAGTTCAAGTAGATAATACTAGTATTTGTAAGTAAACATTGTTCTTGGTGGGATCAATACTCTAATCTATAACTATATTACTTGATTCAGCACATATACTGGTATATATTAAGTGGGTTTTTTTAATTTTTATATAAAAAAACCTAAGCATTATTTAGGGATTGATAGAACCCTAAATTATTTTCATAATTATTTAGGTTACTCCGCTACCCCCATCAAGTTTTTGGTGTGTTGCCAGGGAAAAAATTATTTTATTTGCAAATTTACTAAATTATTGAATCAATTGCATAATTAGTCCTACTATATTCTTTCATTCGTTTATTTTAATTTACTGATTGCATATATGTAGCTGCATGCTTAAAAGAAATAGTGAGGAGGCACGTTTAAATTTTTATTTTAAAATTGAGAGAACCTTTTATAAAATTAGAAACACCAAAAAGATTTTTAAAATGTCTGACCCTATTCAAAACTTATATTAGTTTATAACTCTTATGAATTTTACAAACCATTTAGTAGACTGAATTCACCAAATCATAAATAGACCTGCCATGTAAGCAGATAATTTTGAATTAAAACCTACAATTATTCAAATGATAAAAAATCCCAGTTAGGGAAACTCCCATTTAAGACCCTAATCTATATTTAACAAGTTTCTTAGAAATTTATGCAACATTTATGTATAATGGTGTTAGTGATGATGCCATTTGACTTAGATTGTTCCCATTTTATCAAAGAGATAAGGCAAAAATGTGGTTAAATTATTTACCCACAGGCTCTATTACTATATGGAATGAGTTGGCCCATAAATTTTTAGAAAAGTATTTCCCACCTTCTAAGAATACCAAGCTTAGATATGACATTACTTTTTTTACTCAGTTAGAAGGAGAATCTATTTATGAGAGTTAGGAGAGATTCAAGGAGATGCTTAGAAAGTGCCCTCACCATGCCATACCTGATTGGTTGATAACTCAAACTTTTAATAGTGGAATGGTAAGATTCCTTACAGCCTTAAGTGATGTTGTAGTTGGAGGTTCATTGATGTCAAAATCTTTTAAAGATGCTTTTGAATTAATTGAAGAAATGATAATAAATAATTTTTAGTGTCCTACTGATAGGATGAATCCTAAGAAATTTGCTGGAGTTTACGAAATGATTCTTTATCAATTTTGATTGCAAAAGTTATATCAATATCAAAGAAATTGAGAACTTTAGGCATAAATTCTGATTCATATTTATATTTGGAAGATAAATGCTTAATGGAAGAAAATGATATCCAAGGGATTGAAAATATAAAGTTGATTGGATGACAAAATAATCCCTATTTAAATACATATAATCTAGGATAGAGTAGTCACCCAAATTTTAGTTGGTCATATAATAATAATGGAGATCAAAAGAATTCTAGTCAGAATAACCAAGTCATAAAATTGAATAATCAAAGTCAAGAATATAAATCCAAGACCAGCATATCCTCCTATATTTAATCCAAGCAATCAATATGGAATTAGAAAGACACCACTAGAAGATGTGGTCATACAATTGGGAACTCAATTACAAAACCAAGTTGTTTTAATTAAAAAATTGAAAACTCAACTAATTCAGCTTGCAATTTCTATCAGTTGTAGACCCATTGGATCTCTTCCTAGGAACATTGAAGTTAATCTTAAAGAGAAGAAATGAGATACCAAAGGGACCCAATTGAAGAATAGTAATCATCCACCTTAGTCAAATGGAAAATATGTGCTAAGTTTGGCTAAAGAGTATAAACTTAGCACTACTCTGGAGGCAACCCAACCTTAGGTCTAGTCCATTATCTAATCTAGCTAAATTTTATAAACTTAGCTCTTTTAGGGAGGCAACCCTATCCTTTAAGTTAACTCTTGCTTAATATGCTTAAAAAAAACCTTTAAGAGAGAATAAGGGAGCACCGCAATGCCATACCTTTGAATGCTGCACCACCCCGATGGGCCTTAACGATTGAAACTTCAAAATTTTTAAACTTCCCTCCCACTGAAATCTATCAAACCAATTAGGAGGAAGTTCTCTTCTCAGTTCTTACCAACTCTTGAGTGAGTATCATACTTTCTTCTCTTAGAAATCAAAAGTATAAGAGATGGGTAAAATCATGCATACATCATCTTCTTCGAAGAACCAAAATGAAAATTATACCAAGAGTGAGGATTATATTTCACTTCTCCACATGTGAAGTTCTTCCATTAATACTATGTTGAAAGAATCCAAAGAGGAGTTTCATGAAGTTAAGAAGAAGTACATGGAAAAAAATAAGGAAGATGCATGGTAATAGAGTTTTTTTGTATGATTTCTTTCCTAGGTAAGATGTGTTGCTATTTGATTATAAGGAAAAAGTATTGCCATGGGAAAATTAAATTGAGATGGAGTGGACCATTCACTATCATTAGAATTTTTCTTAATGGTACCATCAGGATACAGGACAAGAAAAATTTACAAACCATCAAAGTCAATTGGTATAGATTGAAATCATGTGATTAGAGTGAAGAATTCTTAAGGATGTGTATGTGTTTTTATTATTCTACTTTATTATTTTGTAGAATAGAAGAAAGTGATTGGAGATTAGCTTGTTCAGTTGAACTTAATTGAAAATTATGGCTTTGAGATTCATTGTTGAATGTTGGGTACCACTTGCACTGGTTATCCTATAATTGTGTCATGTTATGAATGTTATGTCATGTTTTGTTTTCAACACATATTTTATGCACTTCTTATCACTCATATGAAAGCATGTACTAGTAATGTTTATTTATGTGCTTATTTATATTTTAACAAATTTCCTTCATGCTTAAATTATTATTTCCTTCCGTTAATTTATATTCTGATTATTTAATTAATTCTTATAAAAATGATAATTAAAAATAATGAAAAATAGGATAATAATGATTATAAATATATCCAATTATTTTAATTTTTTTAAGTGGAATCCCATAGTGGGCCTACGCATTAATATAACCAAAAAGTTACAAGGTCCTTAAAAGGGACCTTGAGCTCACTATTCCTCCTGAGAGCTACAAAAATAAGTCAAAATAAACATAAGAGCTCAAGGTCCCTACTAAGCAAAAGCACAAAAAAAACTAGGTACACATTAGGGTGGCAATTAGCCATCACCCAAGAACTAGAAAAGATCAAAGAATAGCCTTAGTCTCCATCTTTTCAACGAAAAGATCCTCAGCCCACTAAATAGCACTACAAACCTGCAAGCAACCTAGCAGAGAAGGAATAGAGAAGCATAGATAATAATAGATTCTATAATAAACAATCATATCCCTCATGCCATAATTAGTAGAAAAACTCTTCAGCAAATAGATCAGAGCATTTCTATACCATAAATTTAGATAAATATTGGCCGTATTATCACAATTGAAAAGGAGAATACTAATAGTATTGCAATAATGAAAATTAACAAAATTACTGAACTCCTAGATCTAAACCATCCATGGCCAGGACCAGGCCTCTAACCAACAATAAGAAGAAAATAACCCCATTAAGTAACAGCTACTAGTGGAGATCCAAAACCATAACCAAATAGCAGGATGGCTAAGCTTACCAAAGATAACATAAAAATTGCTGCTAAAAAAGCATACATAAACTAACACTGGCTGCTTGCAAACGAACAAACTAGAACTATAACAAGAATGATTTTATAGTAACTATAATTTCTAAACCCAAAAACTTTTACAAACAGCCAAACCCTGATCACCTAAACCACAACAAAAGCTAAAAGAAAATGAGGATGAAGATAGGAGCAAAAAATGAGCCCAAATAGAATCCAAAGCACCAGCAGCCACCCCAAGGGAACAATTGCCACCTTATAAGGATCAACTTCACTCCAAAAGAGCCCCTAATAGAAATGGTACATAAACGCCATAAGGTTACTATAAAGAAATAATAAACAAAGGTCTAGTCTAAAGCTAAAGCATAAATTGCCACTAAACCTCCCAGGACAACCAAAAATCCAAACAAGATGCAAAATCTGGCTCAGGTATGCAGTATCCCAACAATCAGGAGACCAGTAGGCCATCTGCCGCTCAATTCTTATTAACCCAAGATAATGAGTAAATAACCACACCAGCAAAGTCTACCACTTATACAATATTTACAACGACACCAACCACACTATAGGAAATGAGCTCCGAAATCACCTAATATTAAAGTAAAATGAATGCCATGAACAATACACCAGAACACTCTCCAACATAAATGGAAACACACCAGTTGAGGCCTCAAAAACCTAGGACAGTACCAAGTCAGATAATCAGTATAGAGGAATAGGCCAACAAAAAATAAATGACAGTTCCCACTCCCACCCAAGATAGGTAAAAAATAAGAAGAGTAACAGATGATCCAGAGGCCATAGTTCAATAAAATTAAATCATTGCCAGACAGACCATCAAACATCTTCCATAAAATCTTCCACAAAACCAAATAAACACCAGTTAACAATCCACACTAGCAGCCATAGAGCCTAGATAAAATCAAAACCATAAAAATAACCAAAAGTGCTACAAGAAGCAACCCACAACCAGGACCAACAAAAAATGAAAATTAAGATCTAACATATGGAAAACCAAGCATGCCTATTCTAATAAGTCCTTTAACATAGGACAATTGATGGTTGTAAGAGAAATTAGTAAGAGATTGTAGATTTAAACCATGACTTGCAAACTAATTAGCATAAGCATTGTCTTCCCTTTGAATATGAGACAGCTTAAAATTAAGAAATGTTTAAAGTTGCATAATATACCTGCATAGGTAGATAACTTGTTACAAATCTGGAGTCAAGTACTATGATTTTGGTGATAACAAATGTTATTGTTTCCTTACAACTATCTCCTGTCAATGGTTTATTGCATATCTGTTTTACCCTGCTCACTAATATTTTAGGACCAACCGTTAACTTGCAACTTCAACCAGCTCATGATTGGATAGACTAGGGTTGAGTCTGCTTGTAATTTCAACTTCAATATACTTTACCTTTCTTGAGTCAAGTCAAGTATATGGTAGATACTAAGATGAGTAACCTTGCACACACACACTCAAGGGAGTGAGTTAGTGAGTTAAAAAAATTTCTATTTTTTGAACTAATTATATAGTACAATTTATATCGTATTGGCAGATCAGTTAACCAAAAAACCCTAATTAGGGCACCCTTTGTTAATTGAGATTGATTAAACTAATTATATTGGAAAATACTAATCATACAAGATGATTAAATAAAATCAGAATATTAAGTCTCCAATCATAATTTAAGTAATTTTTTAATATTTAAATTTTTCTCTAATCGTATAGTATAATATGCATCATAATGGATGATTTGTGACAATCAAGCCAAAATTGATCCTATAATTAAGAGAGTAATTATGATTTAATTACTAAATCACATCATACAGGACAATCATACTGTATGACCTCAGAGATGCATGGAACGATATTTAATCATCGTCGATCGTCGCTTATCGTATTGGATGATCTATACAATCTCTAGATCAAATCGTATAAGATGATTATAGGATCGTACGGGATGATTAGTATAATCTCCTAAATTGATCATATAGACTAATACAATTTATATTGTCTGGTAGTGCTGATTTATACTAATCATACAGGATGATCTGACGAACGTACGGGATGATCCTTGACAACAAATAGAAATTTAGGGCTTCTTTGGAGGCTTTCTATTTAAACTCCTACATTGTCTTGTAAGAAATATTTTTACCATTGAGTTGCTTGAGAGGGAGCTTAGAGAGACAGTTGAGGAGTGCTTTTTGAGAGAAGAGAGGGAGAGTTCTTGTGCGGTGGAGTTGTCAGAGGTTAACACGGTTACTGCTTACAAAGTTCCTTCCATTCTTCTTCAAGTCTCTGCTTTGATTCTTTGGTGGCTCTGAGGAGACATTCTTCAGTACTAGATCGTGGTTCTCTGCCAACTGCAAGAGGGAGTAAAAGGATTTTCTTGGTTTTCTTCCTTCTCTAGGATCATGAAAAAGGATTTCAGGTTCTCTGCCTTCACCAGGAGGATGATAAAATTTAAGGTCTCTACCACACTAGGTTGGTAGAAGAGATTTAATAAGGGCTTCTCCATCTACTTTAGGGGTTAAATGAGAGACACTAAAAGGTTTAGTGCAATACTTAGAGTAAAGCCTCCGGGGAGTGGATGTAGGTCAGATTTGACCAAACCACTATAAAATCTGGTGTGTTCACTCTTTTATTTTTATGCATTTTAAGTTCCACACTTTTATATTTTTTATGTGTGGCCGAAAACTCTAATTTTATTGTTATCATGAAATTAATATGCTTCTGTATTAAGAGATAAAATTGATATTTTCAAATATTTTAAAGAAGCTTTAAAAAATGGGGATTTTCCTTTTTCTTAAAGAAGTTTTTTTTTAAATTACTAATTCACCCCCCCTCCCCCCTCTTAATTAGCCTTGGACTAGTTCTTAGTGGTTTAACAACCTTCATGAACTTTTAAGTGGTATCAGAGAGAGATTCAATAACTAAGTTTTAAATAATTTTTAAAAAATAATCAATGGCTAACTTAAGAAATCATAATATTATGGAAGGATATTCAATCACATGACCACCTTAATTTGATAATGGTCCTTTTAATTTTTGGAAAATTTGCATGTCTACTTTCATTAAATCTATAGATTATTGCATGTGGATGTTAGTTCAGGAAGGATATTCTACACCTTCACGCTTTGTTAATAGCATGAAAACTAAACTCCCTTTTTCTGAATAGAGCATAGAAGATAGAGATGAAAGTTCGTTAGGGGTGTTAAGCCCTTGTGAACTAGTCCCAAGGCTAAGCAAGAGGGGGGGATGAATTGGTTATTTAAAAAATTTGTGAGCAAAAATGACTTAGAAAAATCTTTTTAAATATTTTAAAACAATTACAGTTTTGCGATGATGTGCAGATATTCAACAATAATAGAATAATAATAACAATCGCACAATCATCAACAGAAAAATAAATACGGAAGATAATTAGAAAAAACACACCAGATTTTATAGTGGTTTGGTCAACTTGACCTACGTCCGCTTCCCGGAGCTTCCCCTCCGAGTATTGCACTAACACTAAGTGACTCTCATTCTTCTCCCACAATAAGGCAGAGAAGCCTGCACAAAACTCCTTTCCACCAACCCGATGAGGCAGAGAACCTAGACTTCTTTCGCTTCCTCCTGAAGCAGGCAGAGAACTTGGACTCCTTTCACTTCCTCCTGAAGTAGGCAGAGAACCTGGATCTTCTTACGGACGATCCTACCACAGAGACTCCAACAAGACAAGAGATGACGACCAGAGAAGATGACTCATATCCTTTCTTAGAGAAACCTTTGTGAACACCTCACAAACTCCCCCTCACAAGATCCTCTCTCTCTCCCAAGCTCTCTCTCTCTCTCTCTCTCTCTCTCTCAGTTTTCTCTAGCAAGGAAGGTGGCAAAAGATTTTTCTTGTTGCCAAAAAAAGATCTTGAATAGAAGGGCTCAAAATAGCCCTAAATTACAACTTATCGTCAAATCGACTTAACATGGTCTCCCTAATTAGGGTTTCTATTTTCATTGGATCATCTAGGATGATATTAATATCATCTAGGATGATATGAATAAAAAATAAACAAAAACTCCAACTCACTAAAACTGTCCCCTTGAGTGTGTGTGTGCTAGGTTACTTAGCTTGGGGATCCATTATATTACACTTGACTCAAAAAAATGAAAAAATTACATTGAACATGAAACCACAAATGGACTGACTCAATCTTGAGCTGGCTTGAATTGTAATGGCTCTTCTGAACCTGAAATATTAGTCACTCAAATAGAATCAGAAAGGTTTGCTATCATCAAAATCATAGTCCTTAAAACCAGATTCATAAAAATCTCCCCTTTTTTATGATGCCAAATTTTTTTTATTAATTCAAAATTTAGTAAATAAATACTATGAACATTTGATTCAAAAACACTGATCATTTCCATTGATAAAAAGACTTTATAATGACCAACAAACAACACAAACTACTCCCCCTTTTGACACCTCAAAAAGGGAAAAATACAACATAAACACATAAAAAGAAAACAATACAAAAAATAATACAAAACATCAGTAAAAATAAACAGACTAGTAGAAAGGGGGATCCTGATTAGATGGAGGCGGTGGTGGTGGCTGAAAGAGGATGTGAAGAGTGGCAAACTGCTTGCCAGACCAGGCCCTGTCCTGGTTGTGCTACTGCTACTGCTGCTGGGCCACGTAGGCATTGAAGTGGTGATCATCATCAGCATTCTGGTTCTCCTGGGAAACCACGTAGGAGTCAAAATGTGGCTCCCATTGGTCAAACCTGTGCACCAGGTGATCTAATAATGATTCTATACGGAGAGGGGCTGGTGCAGCAGGTTAAGGCACAACTTCTTCCTCTTCTCCCTCAACATCCGTGCTGGGCTCTAGATGAAGTTGTGTACTGTGCAAACATGGAAGGCATTGTTGGAGAAGAAGGAAGGAGGGACATTGGCTGGAACCAGATATTACAGATTGTATTTGGTCTCGAGAGCATAGGCAATTATGTGTCCTAAGGATAGATTTGCGTGTCGCTTGTGGCCCGGATCCCTAATGCTAGTGAGGTGTTCGATGTAACAAAAGAGGAGATCAGTAGCATTAAAATTATGATGGGCCAGGATGTAGAAGGTAGTCAGGGAGAGTAAGGTGGTGATATGGATGTGGTCCCCAGCTTTTGGAATGATAGAGGAGCGAAAGACATGCTGGATTGTCCGAGCATCCTTAAGTAACGAACAGCATACATTATCGTGATAGGGGATGGTTGTGCCCGTAAGAATTAATTTATGACACTCCAGTTAAAATTAGGGTTAGAGGAGATCAGATGGAGTTTATTGCCAGTAATTGAGAGTTGGATAATATCGTGGAAGTCTTAGGTGGTTAGTTCGATAGGGCGGCGATTGACAAAAGATCGGGGGGTGGAGTAAGAGGAATTGATGCTAAGGTCTACAAAGAAAACACGTAAAAGATCAATGTTGAATGGAAAAGCTAGAGTCAGGATGAATGTGAGAGAAGTGTGAGCGAAAAGATCTAAGATAGGATTAGTCAGAATGCGGGGATTGATGATTTTAGACTGGGTGATCCCTACCTCATAGTATCACTGGAAGGCAGCCTGATCGGCTACATCAGGAAAGTGGGGATCAACATTTCTTGGGGAGAAACTAGCACCTGGATGCCTAGATTGTTTGTCACCAGCCATTAGAATGTGATTGGATTAAGGATTGAAAGAAGAGTGGTGAAAATCGTGGAGAAAAAGACTGTTTAAATAGAATTCATCCCGATCATCCAGGACGATCGCAGGATCATCCAGGATGATTGGAGAAATAATGACATCTATGATGATTGGTCAAAAAGGTGATCAGATCATCCAAGATGATCAGATATCATCCAGGATGATTAGACAGATGATCATCCCGAGGAGACAGGCTGGATGACTTTTGACTAAAGGTATCATCCAGGATGATTAGGTGGATCATCCAGGATGATATGCAACAAATGAATCAAACAGGATGAATTTAAATCATCCAACTACTGCACCTGGATCATCCATGAAGATCACTAATAATTTGTGCATACCTGCCATTGTATCATGGTGGGGATGATTTGAATGGATCATACAGGACGATGTATGGATCATCCAGGATGATGTATGGATCATCCAGGGCGATGTAAAGAAAATTTTTTTTGACCAAGATGAAGAATGGTGAGGAATGATCAGGGAGTCATAAAAACACTCAACAAAGAAAAAAATCAAAATCAAATCAAATTAAGGAAAAATAGAAATGGGAAAATAACATTCAAAACCCCTTTTTTTAATTTATCTGCTCCAATAAATTAGAGTTTTCCTTAATTTTCAATTCAAAAGCCGATTAGAAGAAAATGAAAAGTTAAAAAAAGATTTTCATAACTCCTGCCTCGGACACCTTACAGGTTCAAATTCATTTCAAACAAAAGTCTAGTTTAGAAAAAAAAAAATTAGATTCGAAAACGGATCCTTTAAAGTCTCGTTCTAGAAAAATATCTGATAAAACAGTATTACAATGTAAGGAATAAAAAATCATGATTTTCCATCTGAAGCTTTTGAAAATATTAAGCGGTGCATGGCTTTTTCTAAGATATTTAAAGATTTGGAAGAGAAAAAAGCTTATTTCTTTGTGGGCTCATTTTGTGCCTCTCCTTTTTTTGTAAGTTTGCTTCCTTTCATAATCTCTAAATAATCTCAGTTGTGAAATTACCTTCCAAACATAAGAGCAGAGAAAACTCACTCTCTTCAGTAAGGAGGATTTACTCATAGAACAAAATCATACTCCACCTCATAAGTGCAATCACCTGATTAAGAAAAGCATAATAATGATTCAAAGTTTTGAAAATACTATTGATATGAGGTAGATTACTGTACGAAGATAAAATAGATCTCTATTTTAAAACCAACTTTTTAATTTTAAAGAAGATTTTTATCCAAAAGAAATAATACACCATTAAAGGAGTTAGAGGAGGAGAAACAATCATCAGTATTTCTTTCCTTTAATAGATTCAGTGGAGTCAATCACTGCTTATAAGCTTCCAAATAAAAATAAGGCAAAACTTGTAATCAAAAATCCAATTTATCAGCAGTAGTGAGTAGTGATTTGATTCTAAAAGGAATAAATAATAAATAAAGAACAAGTAGGAAATTACATCAAAATGAATACTCAAATCAAAAAATAACAACAAAAAGAAAATCAACAAAGAATAAAAAAATAGGAAATAGACAATCAAATAAAATAAAAGCACAGGAAAAGAATGAAAAATAGAAACTACATAAATTAGTAATCACCAAGGCCATGCATTTATATCAATTACACCCAATCTGGTCCTTAAAATACTGAATGAGTCAAAAGGCTAGTGGTTTAGTAAAGATGTCAGCCAGTTGATATTCATTTGCTATATGATGTAGCAAAATGTCCCCTTTTGTAACAAGACCCCTAATGAAGTGATGCCTTATATCAATGTGTTTGGTTCTTGAATGTTGGATAGGATTCTTAGAGATGCAGATGACACTAGTGTTATAATAAAGAACTGAAATTATGCCAACGGTAATCCTAGATCCAGAACTTATTGCTTCAATGAAAGGACTTGGACCACACAACTTCCTAAGGCAATGTACTCAGCTTCTGCAGTGGAAAGTGATACAGAGTTTTGTTTTTTATTGGACCAAGAGACTAAAGACTGTCCTATGAATTGGCATGTTCCTGAAGTGCTCTTTCTATCCACCCTACACCCTACAAAATCAGAATCAGAATATCTAATAATATCAAAAGAAGTGTTGTGCCTAAGATACCAGATTCCTAGGTTTGGGGTCACTAAGAGATATCTAAGGATTCTCTTAACTGCAGTTAGGTGGGATTCCTTAGGATCCTCTTGAAATCTAGCATAAAGATAAACACTAAACATAATATCAGGTCAGCTAGTAGTTAGGTAAACAGTGATCCAATAATTCCTCTGAAATTTTTCTGATCAATAGATTTTCCATTTGAATCCTTATCTAACTAAACAGTGGAACTCATGGGAGTGTTGATTGGCTTAGCTTTGTCCATTTCATATTTGTTCAAGATGGTCTTAGTGCATTTTGATTGTATTTTGATTGATTCAGAAAGGTTTCATCATCCATTTGCCTTATGCTAAATCTCAAAAAGTAGGATAATTCTCCCATCATACTCATCTTACACTCCTTAGTCATTATTTTAGAAAAATCATCACATAAGTTTTTATCAGAAGATCTAAAAAGTATATCATCAATATAGATCTAGACAATGAGTAAATCATCTCCTACTTTTCTCAGAAAAAGGGTGGTGTCTACGCTCCCCTTAACAAACTCTCTTTTTAATAAGAATGTGCTAAGCCTCTCATACCAAGCTATGGGTGCCTGTTTCAATCCATATAAGACCTTTTTTAATTTCTAAACATGATTAGGATATTGGGAACTCTGAAGACTTGGGGGTTGCTCTATAAAGTCATATTCCTTTATCACTCCATTTAAAAAGGCACTCTTGACATCCATTTGAAAAAGCTTAAATCCCTTATGACAAGCAAAGGCCAGTAGTACTCTAATGGCTTCCAATCTAGCTATAGGGGCAAAGGTCTCCTCAAAATCAATCCCTTCAATTTTGTTGTACCCCTTAGCCACCAATCTTGCCTTATTCCTAACCACCTCACAAGAATCATTCATCTTATTCGTAAAGACCCATTTGGTTCCCACTACACTTTGATTCTTTGGTCTTTCTACTAACTCCCAAACATTATTCCTTACAAATTGGTTCAATTCCTCTTGCATACCTAAGATCCAAAATTCATCAGAAAGGGCTTGATTGATATTAGTGGGTTTAGTCATTGAGATAAAGGTAGAATGGTTTACTTCCTTCCTAAGTCTATGCCTAGTTCTAAAACCTTCATAAGGGTATCTTAAGATCCGTTCTTTAGGGTATCTCCAATCTTTAGGCAAAGTATTTTGAGGTTCTACCCTTTCCTTCATATTTATATTTTTAACTCCTTGGGTAATCTCTCACCTCTTCTTCTTCCTCAACTCAAGACTCCTTAGGATCAGATTCATTAAATACCACATGAGTTGTGTCCTCCCCCGCCAAAGTCCTCTTTTTAAACACCATAAAGGATTTCCCCACACTAGAATAGCCTAAGAACACTCCTTCATTAGATTTGGGGTCAAATTTTACTAAGGATGATTTCCCATTATTTAGAATAAAAACCTTTCAGCCAAAGATAAGGAGGTGGGACAGGTTTAGAGTTCTACCCTTAATGATCTCATAGGGTATCTTATTCAGTTTAGATCTAACATTTACCCTATTCAACACATAATAGGTTGTGTTCACCACTTCTGCCCAAAAGTATTTTGGAAGTGAATACTCAGTAATTATGGCTCTAGAGGCTTCCACTACGGTCCTATTCTTCCGTTTGGCTATCCCATTTTGCTGAGGGGTCCTAAAAGCTAAAAAGTTATGGCTAATCCCTTGATCCTCACGGAAGGCTCCAAATTTCACATTTTCAAACTCCCCACCATGATCACTATGGATGTTCACAATCTCACAGCCTAACTTCCTCTGAATCCAAGTGGAGAAAGATTTAAATTCATCAAATGACTCAGATTTATGTGATAAAAATCTAATCCAAGTGAACCTCGAGTAATCATTAATAATCACAAATCCATACACTTTTCCCCTAAGCTGGCAGTGCTAATGGGTCCAAAGAGTTCAATGTGAAGGAATTCTAAAGGTCTAAAGGTCCTGATGTCCTTAATAGTGTGGAAAGAGGATTGGACTTGCTTCCCTAGCTGACAGGCATCATACAGGTGGTCCTTAGTGAACTTAAGCTTGGGGACACCTCTAACTAAGTCCTTTTGGATGTCTCTTCTAAGGGTTTTCATACTGGTATGACATAGTCTCATGTGCCACAACCAGAACTCATTAGTAGCAGTTTTTAAGCAAAATGAAGCAGCACATTCAATATTATTCAAATCAAGCACGTAGATGTGGTTGATCATCTTGCCCTACAAAATAATGTTATTATTTAAGCTTATAATGCAAGTGCTTACCAGGATCTTGATGCTGAACCCTTTGTCATAAAGTTGACTAATGCTAAGCAGGTTGTGTTTTAGTCCATCTATAAGCAAAACATTTTCAATCAAAAGGTTCTTGGAGATTTTTATTATACTTGCACCTGCCACTTTCCTGGTGGTATTATCTCCAAGAGTGACCTTACCTCTAACCCTGGCCTCCAACAAAATGAGATGATGTGCATCTCTTGTCATATGTCTTGCGCATCCACTGTCCAGGTACCACATGCTCTTACAAGGTCTTGTGTGAGTGCACCCGTACAAAATCATCAAACATCAGATTTAGGAACCCAAATAGGTGAGGGTTCCTTCTTATGAATAGAAGAATGTAATGCATGTGTGCTGTGCTATAAAGAATGCAATTTGGGTCTCCACACCTAATGTGTACTACAGTGAACAGTGCAGGTGTGAGAGATATGTCCTAACATGCCACAAGAAAAACATCTAATGCCAGAAAAAAGGTTAACTAATCTGTGTGGGTGATAGTGCCTCTTCCTAGGTTTGGATGAAACATACTTTGATGATTTTGAATTAGATTCTTCAAATGATGGAGGTTTATAAAATTATGAAAAAGTAGGTGGTGTTTCATTTTTCTCAAATGCACTAATTTTTATACTTAGAAATTTATTTTCCTTTTTGAGACTTAAAATTTCAAATTTCAAATAATGCTCATCACTATCTAAATCAGATGCATGAGATTCTAATTTCTTAAATACAGCTTCTACTTAATATGCGATGCTTTTAATGAATCATGCTCAATAATCAATTCAGAATGCTTTTTATTCAACTCATCAAATTCATCAAGTAATGACATGTGATTACTATCAAGTGTAGAATGATCCTTAATCAAAACTTTATGCTCTTTTTCTAAGTTTAAGAATTCCAATTTCAGGCTAGCATGTGTTTTCTTAAGTTTCCTATATGATGAATGGATTTTTTTCAAAAATTCAAGTAATTAATCTTAGGTTAGTTCACATACCTCTTATTGGCCAGGCTGACGAGGATGCTCATCTGCCATCAAACACAAGTTTATAGTCTCCTCCTCAGCTTTAGTCTTAGAGGAGTCAGATGCAGAATCCACCCAGAAACCTTTTTGGATCTTCTTCTTATCCTTCTTGAACTTGGGTTTCTCCTCACCCTTCTCCTTACTTGGGTGAGCATTAAGTGTAGGATAATCAACCTTTATATCTCCAGGCTTCATGCATTCAAAACAAACTGGATCATAAGAAACTTTAAAATTTTTGCTACTCTTATCTTTATTCCACTTCTGAAAGTTTTTGTGTTTCTTCCTTAGAAAGCTTTTGAATTGCCTAGTGATTAAGGCAACATCATCGCTATCAGACCCAAAAGAATCAGTATCAATATCGTTGGACGTCAGGGCCACAGATTTCTCTTTCTTTTTCTCACCTACATCAAGCTGTCTTTGGTTCACCCCTTGCTTGCAAGCAATAAGTGATCCAAGTATGTTATCAATAGAATAAGCATTCAAATCTTTAGATTTAGTGATCGAAGTTATCTTGGCATCATATGAAGAAGGCAAACATCTCAAAATATTGTTAACTTTCTCATAATTAGTAAGCTCTCTTCCTAAGGTATGCATGGAGGTGACAATTTGAGTGAACCTAGTGTACATGTCAGATATGGACTCACTAGGTTTCATGCAAAAGAGTTCATAGTCATGAAGCAGTATATTTAACCTAGACTGTTTAACTTTTTATATACTTTCATAGGTAATTCGTAATCTATACCAAATTTCTTTACTAGATGTGCAAGTAGAGACACGCATGTAATCTTCAGATTTTAAAGCACAAAAAAAATAGTTCAAGCATTTTGCTTTCAGTTAGGCTAAATCACGATCATCAAATGTCCATTCAATAAAAGAAAGTTTAGTTTTAATGCCATTAATAAGTCTAAATGGTGCTTCATAACCATCTTTAATAGGCATCCACATGCGATAATTAATAGATTATAAAAAGGTGGACATGCGGGTTTTCCAAAAATCAAAAGGTATATTGTCAAATAAAGGTGGACGAGTAATGGAATAGCCTTTAGCGGTGTTTCTATTATCAAAGTTAGCAATGGATTAAATTTTAAAGTTTATCAATACTAAATTTTATGAATCCCGCTCTAATACCACTTGAAAGTTCATTAGGGGTGTTAAGCCATTGTGAATTTGTCCCGAGGCTAACCAAGAGGGGGGTGAATTGGTTATTTTAAAAATTCATGAGAAAAAATTATTTAAAAAAATATTTTTGAATGTTTTAAAATAATTATAATTTTGCGTTGACGTGCAGATATTCAATAATAACAGAATAATAATAATAATCACATTATCATTAATAGAAAAATAAATACGGAAGATAATAAAAAAAACACCAGATTTTATAGTTGTTCGATCAACTTGACTTACATCCACTCCCCAGAGCCTCCCATCTAGGTATTACACTAACACTAAGTGACTCTCCTTATGCTCCCACAGTAAGGCGGAGAAGCTTGTACAAAACTCCTTTCCATGAACCCGGTGAGGCAGAAAACTTGGACTCCTTTCGCTTCCTCCTGAAGCAGGTAGAGAACCTAGACTCCTTTCGCTTCCTCCTGAAGCAAGCAGAGAACCTGGATCTTCTTGCAGATGATCCTACAACAGAGACACCATCAAGATAAGAGACAATGACCAGAGAAGATGACTCAGATCCTTGCTTGGAGCAAACTTTGTGAACACATCATGAACTCCCCCTCACAAGATCCTCTCTGTCTCTCCCATGCTCTCTCTCTCTCTCTCAAGGTTCTCTTTGGTAAGGAAGGTGGAAAAATATTTTTCTTTTTTCCAGAAAAAGATCTTAAATAGAAGGGCTCAAAAATAGCCTTAAATTATAACTTATCGTCAAAGATCATCCAGGATGATCTGTCAATCATCCTGTATGATCATTGCAAAATAACTCATATCAGGCTAGACTATCTGGGCCTCTGGATGATTAAAAGACAAACTTTATTCAAATCATCTGGGATGATTCTACGATCGTCCGGGATGATTAGTGTAACTTAGGAATATCATCTAGAGGACAGCTCTAGTCGTCCAGGGAAACTTATGCTGGATGGTCACAAAATGACTTGATCGTTCAGGATGATATTTCTATCATCCTATACGATTAGCTCAAAATTGCCCAATTTTGTCCGACACACAGCCCGGGTCATAAAGCCAAAACCTGTTGGACGATCTCAAAATGACTTGATCGTCCAGGATGATATCTCTATCATCTGGTATGATCTGTTCAAAATTAGGAAAATCATCTAGAGGATACTTTGGGTCGTATAGATGAAATTCACTGGACGGTTAGGATTTTTAATGGATCATCCAGGACGATATTGCGATCATCCGGGACGATATTATCAAATCAATCAAACCTTAATTAATTTCCCTAATCACCGAACTAATTTAAGCAAGATTGTAATGGATTGTCCAGGATGATACAATTATCTTTTTGGATAATTAGACCAAATCTCTAAAAATAAAAACTTGCCTAACTTAATCTGGTGGCTGAGAATTTATGATTTGAGCATATCGTCCTGTACGATGGGTGTATCTTCTAGGATGATCTACTTAATCAAACTGACTTAACATGGTGGCCCTAATTGTGGTTTCTATTTTCACTCGATTTTCCAGGATGATATGAATATCGTCAAGGATGATATGAACAAAAAATGAACAGAAACTCCAACACACTAAAACTCTCCCCCTGAGTCTGTGTGTGCAAAGTTACTTAGCTTGGGGATCCATTACATTACACTTGACTCAAAAAAGATGAATTACATTGAACCTGAAACCACAAACAGACTGACTCGATCTTGAGTTGGCTTGAATTGTAATTGGTCTTGTGAACCTGAAATATTAGTCACTCAAAAAGAATCGAAAAGGTTTACTATCATCAAAATCATAGTCCTTGAAACCATATTCGTAACAAGAGATTAAGCCCAATTAAATACTAAATGTTAAAAATATATTTTTTTTTGCATTAAAATCTGAAGATTACATGCATGTTTCTATGTGTACATGGTAAAGAAATTTGAGACAAACTCTTCATAACCTATGAAGGAACAAATGAAGTAAAAAAATCTAGATTGAATATTCTGTTCTATGACTATGAACTTTTTTGAATGAAACCTAGTGAATCAAACTCTAAAATGTATACTAGGTTCACCATGATATTTACTTCCATGCATGCTATAGGAATATAACTTACTAGCTATAAAAAGTTAACAAAATCTTACATTGTATACCTACTTCCTATGTTGTAAAAATTTTTGCTATTACTAAATCTAAGGATCTGAATGTTTACTACATTAATAACTTACTTGGATTACTCATTACCTACGAGTAAGGAGTGAGTCAAAGACAACATGATGCATATGAAAAGAGAAAGGAGAAAACTATAACCTCAAAGGCTAATGATTTTGATAGTGTTAATTTTGCACCTGAGGATGATGATGACATAACACTGATGGTAAGGCAATTCAAGAGGTTTCTAAAGAAAAAGCAAAAGCATCGTTAGCAATGGAGCAAAGGTAAAGATAATAAAAATTCTAAGATTTCTGCTGATGTCATCTATTTTGAATGCAGGAAGTAACGGCACTTGAAGTTAGATTTCCCAAGTTTGAAAACTTAACCAATCAAGGAGGAGGGTGAAGAAAAACTTAAGTTTAGGATGGGTAAGCAAAGGACTTAGAAGGCTTTCTGGGCTAACTCTACTACAGAATCATTTGAAACAGAAGTAGAAGAGAAGGTAACCAACTTGTGCTTAATGGAAGATAATCAACTTGATCATTCTAATCAAGAGGAGGTATGTGAGCTATCATATGATGAACTATTTAAAGTTTTTGAAAAAATTCATAATGTATATAGGAAGCTCAAGAAAATATATGCTAGCTTAAATTCAAAATATTCAAAACTGCTAAATGAGCATGAATTCTTAAGAAAGATCATTCTACTTTGGCTAGTAATCATATGGATTTATTAGATGAATCTAATACTTTAAAAAAGAAGCATCTTGATTTAACTACTAAACATGATTCCTTGAAAACATCATATGTTGAATTAGAATATGCATTCAAAGAACTAGAGACTTTTGCATCTCAATTAGATAGTAGTGAGCATGCTTTAAAATTTGAAAACATGTATTCAAATCTAGGAAGAGGCACCATAACCCATATAGATTAGTAAATCTTTTTTCTGGTATTAAATGTTTTTCTTATAGAATGCTAGGACATATCTCCCACACTTGCACTATCCATCATAGAACACAATTGGTGTTGAGACCAAAATTATATATACCATAGTATAGCATGCACACATCTAATCCTTCAATTCAAAAGGTGGAGCCAAAACTTGTTTGCGTTCTTAAATATAACCTTTGATTATTTTGTAGGGATGCTCTCGTAAAAGGCATCATGAGAGCATGTTGTACCTGGATAGCAGATATTCAAGGCACATGACTAAAGATGCAAATCAAGTCATTTCACTGGAGGCTAGATTAGGAAGCAAGGTGACACTTGGAGATAACACTACCAGGAGAGTGGTGGGCTAAGGTATAATTGGCAACTCTAAAAATTTCCTCATTGAAGATATTTTACTGGTAGATGGCTTAAAATATAATATGCTTAGCATAAGCCAGCTCTATGATAAAGGATTCAACATTAAATTTTTATCTATCAGCTGTATTATAATATTAAATAGAAATATTATGCTACAAGGAAAAAGAATCAAGAATATTTACATGTTTGATTTAAACTGTGTTGAACCTACAAACTCTCTTTGCCTAAAAATGATTGCTGATGAATCCTAGTTGTGCCATAGATGACTTTGTCATTCAAACATGAAAAATCATAGAAAAATCACCTAAAAAGATATAGTGAGAGGCATACCCAAACTTGAATTCACTAAGGACCACTTGTATGATACTTGTTTGTTAGGAAAACTAGTTAAATCCTCCTTCCACTCAATCGAGGACATTAACTCTAGCAAACTTTTAGAAGTTCTTCACATGGATCTTTTTGAACTCATCAGCACTGTAAGTCTAGGAGGGAATGTTTTTGGGTATGTAATTGTTGATGATTACTCAAGGTTTTTGTGGAATAGATTCTTATCTCTTAAAAGTGAATCATTTGTGTAATTTAGGACATTCTCCACTTGGATTCACAGGAAGCTAGGGTGTGAAATTCTGATCATTTACAGTGAGAATAGTGGAGAATTTGAGAATGAATGATTTAAATCCTGTTATAAGGAGCAAGGGATATTAAAGTTTAATAGGATGTTAAGCCCTGATGAACTAGTCCCGAGGCTAACCAAGAGGGGGGTGAATTGGTTATTTTAAAAATTTATGAGCAACAGGAAAGATCTTTTCGATAATTTGCAGCGGAAACAAGTAAACACAGAAGTGAAAAGATCAACCACAAATTTCACCCAAGCAGTTAATAACAGAAAAGTAAAGTACAAAAAATAATTAGAAAGAGCACACCAGATTTTATAGTGGTTCGGTCAACTTGACCTACGTCCACTCCCTGGTGCCTCCCCTCCGGGTATTGCACAAACATTAAAGTTACTCTCCTTCTGCTCCCAAAGCAAGGCGGTGAATCCTGTACAAAACTCCTTTCTACCAACCCAGTGAGGTAGAGAACTTGAACTCGTTTCATTTCCTCCTGAAGTAGGCAGAGAACCTGGACTCCTTTCGCTTCCTCTTAAAGCAGGCACAGAACCTGAAGTCCTTTCGCTTCCTCCTAAAGCGGGTAGAGAACCCAGATCTTCTTGTGAACGATCCTCTCTCAGAAAACACCGACTAGATGAGAGACGATGAACAGAGAAGATGACTCTGACCTTACTTGGAGCAACATTTATGAATCCCTCATAAACTCCCCCTCTCAAGATCCTCTCTCTCTCTCCCAAGCTCTCTCTCTCTCTCTCAAGGGTTTCTCTGGAAAGGAAAGTGGCAAAAGATTTTTCTTGTTGGAAGAAAAAGATCTTTTAAAGGAGGGCTCAAAATTGCCCTAAAACTCAACTAGTCGGCACATATTGTCCAAGGTGATTGATGGATCATCCTGTATGATCAGTTCAAAATCACATGTATCAGCCTAGATGATTAGTAGAAAAAAGTGGTTCAGATCGTCCTGTATGATTCTGCAAACGTCGGGAAGATTAGTATAAATTAGGAATTTCATCCAAAAGATCGCTCTGGTCGTCCAGGGGAACTTATGTGGATGATCTCAAAATGACTTTATTATCCAAGATGATATGTCTATCGTCTTGTACGATTAGTTCAAAAAGTGCCAAAATCATCCTGAGCACCACGCCGGACGTACATGTGAAACATGCAGGATGATTTCAAAATGACTTGATTATCTGGGATGATATGGGTATCATCCTGTATGATTAGTTCAAAAATGGGATTGTCATCCTGCACATAGCTCTAGACGTACAGGTGATAGGCACTGGACGGTCAGTATTTTTAACATATCGTCCCGTACGATCTTGCGATCATCCAGGATGATATGATCGAATCAATATGACCTTAATTACTTTCCTTAATCACTAGTCTAATTTAGGCATGATTGTAATGGATCATCCAGGATGATACACGTATCATTCGGGACGATTAGATCAATATCTTAAAAGAAAACTTGCCTAACTTGATTTGGTGGCTGAGAATTTCTAATTTTTGCCTATCATCCTGTACAATATCAGGATCGTCCAGGATGATCTTCTTAGTCAAACTGACTTAACATGATTGTCCTAATTAGCGTTTTTATTTTCACTGGATCGTCTAGGACGATGTAAATATCATCGGGGACGATCAAAACAAAAATTGAATAGAAACTCTAATTCACTAAAACTCTCCCTTGAGTGTGTGTGTGTAAGGTTAGTTGGCTGGGGGTTCAGTTACATAGCATTTGACTTAATAAAGATGAAAATAGTATATTGGACCTAAATTTCAAAATAAACTGACTCGATCTTGGACTGGCTTGAACTTGCAATTGATCTTTTGTACCTGAAATGGGTTAGCCAAGCAAATAGAATACAAACATGTTTGTCATCATCAAAACTATATTTTTTGAATCCAGATTTGCAACAATCTCCCCCTTTTTTATGATGGCAAACATTGATGCAGTAGTTTCAAATAAAATAAGTAGGAGTTAACCAACACACATACAAAAGAAAAATATCAACTAAAACAATACAATAAACTACTAGTCACTCAAAACACTAACTCCCCCTTTTGACATCATAAAAAGGAGGAAGAACAGACAACACAATACGACCAGAAAAAACACATAAAATAAAAGAAAAGAAAAATAGAGTAGCTAAAGCATAGCAACAGAAAGCAAGGACTAAAAAACAACTTTTTTTTTGAATCGATCCGCTCCCATAAATCAGAATTTTCTCTTGATTTTGAATCCAAAAACCAATAAGAGGATGATCGACAGCGCCGAAATCTTGAAAAGTTGGAAAATCAACTTTCGTAACTCCCACCTCGGACACCTTATAGGTGCAAATTCCTTTCAAAACAAAAATCCAATTCAGAAGAAAAGAAATTAGATTCGAATAGAGATCCTTTCAAGCCTCATTCTAAAAAAATATTTGATATAATAGTATTACATAGTAAGGAATCAGAAATCATGATTTTTCGTCTTAAGCTATTAAAAATATTAGGGGTGCATGGATTTTTCTAAGTTATTTAAAGATCTGAAAGAGAAGAAAGCTTATTTCTTTGTTGGCTCATTTTGTGCCTCTTTTTTCAATTTATTTGGCGCTTTGCGTATATTTTAATTTTTGATACACTTTGTGTATCTTTTCAATTTTTTGCGACATTGCGCATCTTTTCAATTTGGCTAATTTTGTGCCTGTTTTATTTTGGCGCTCTTTGCACATCTTTTGTGAGCTTTCTCCCTTTCAAAATCGTTAAAGAATCTTAGCTGTGAAATTACCTTCCAGACATTAGAGATGAAAAAGTTCACTCTCTACAATAAAGAAGAGTAATTCATAAAATAAAAACCATACATCACATGATAAGTGCAATCAGTTGGTTCAGAAAATCATAACAATGACTCAAAACTTTGAAAACACTAGTTATATGAGGTAGATTACTGTAAGAAGATAAAATAGATCTCTATTTCAAAAACCAACTTTTTAATTTTGAAGAAGATTTTTATCCAAAAGAAACAATACACCATTAAAGGAGTTAGAGGAAGAGAAACAATCATCAATATTTCTTTCCTTTAACACATCCAGTGGAATCAATCACTACTTACAAGCTTCCAAACCAAAAAATAAGGCAAAATTTTCAGTCAGAAATTCAGTTTATTAGTAGTAGTGAGCAGTGATCTGATTTCTTTTAAAGGAATAAAATAGTGAATCACAAATATGTCAGAAATCTCATCAAAATAAATGCTCAGATAAAATAAAAATAGGAAAAGATAAGAAGAAAATCAGCACTGAATAAAAATAAAATAGGAAACAGATAATTAAATGAAAAGACTAATAGAAATAAAAATAAAATAAAAATAGAAAAAACTCAGAAATCATCAATCATCAGAATCAACCTTTTATGTCAATCACACCTAATCTGGTCCTCAAAATACTGAATGAGTCAAAGGCCAGTGGTTTAATAAATATGTCAACCAGCTGATTTTCAGTTGCTACATGATGTAACTCAATGTCCCCTTTTGTAACATAGTCCCTAATGAAGTGATGCCTTATATCAATGTGTTTGGTTCTAGAATGTTGGATTGGATTCTTAAAAATACAGATGGCACTAGTATTATCACACAGACTAGAAATTGTGCCAAAAGGTAATCCTAAATCCAAAACTTATTGCTTCAACCAAAGAACTTGGGCCACACAACTTCCTAAGGCAATGCACTCAGCTTCAGCAGTAGAAAGTGCAACTAAGTTCTGTTTTCTTCTAACCAGGAGACTAACGACTGTCCTATGAATTGACAAGTTCCAAAAGTGCTTTTTCTATCCACCTTACACCCTGTAAAGTCAGAATCAAAATATCCAATAATCTTAAAAGAGGTGATGTGCCTAGGGTACTAGATTCTTAGGTTTGGGGTCCCTAAAAGATATCTAAGAATTCTATTAACAGCAGTCAGGTGGGAATCTTTAGAATCAGCTTGAAACCTAGCACAAAGAGAAACACTAAACATAATATCAGGTCGGCTAGTAGTAAGGTAATATAGTGATCCAATTATTCTCTAAATAGAGGAGCTCATGGGAGTATTGATTGGCTTGGCTTTGTCCATTTCATATTTCTCTAGAATGTCCTTAGTGTATTTAGATTGATTGAGTAAGATTTCATCATCCAGTTTCCTTATGCTAAACCCCAAAAAGTAGGAAAATTCTCCCATCATACTCATCTCAAACTCTTTACTCATTATTTTAGAAAAATCATCACATAAACTTTTATCAGAAGAACAAAAAAGTATATCATCAACAAAAATCTAGGCAATGAGTAAATCATCCCCTATTCTCCTCAGAAAAAGGGTGGGGTCTACGCTCCCCTTAAAAATACTCTTTCTAACAGGAATGTGCTAAGCCTCTCATACCAAGCTCTGGGTGCCTATTTCAATCCATATAAGGCCTTTTTTAATTTGTAAATATGATTTGGATATTAGGAACTCTCAAAACCTGGGGGTTATTCTACAAAAATATCCTCTTTTATTACCCCATTTAAAAAGGCACTCTTGACATCCATTTGAAACAACTTAAATCTCTTATAACAGGCAAAGGCTAGTAGCACCCTAATGGCTTCCAATCTAGCTACAGGGGCAAAGGTCTCCTCAAAATCAATCCCTTCAATCTGATTGTACCCCTCAGCCGCCAATCTTGCCTTATTCCTAACCACCGTACCAGAATCATTCATCTTATTCTTAAAGACTCACTTGGTTCCCACTATACTTTGATTCCAAGGTCTTTCTACTAACTCCCAAATATCATTCCTTACAAATTGATTCAGTTCCTCATACATAGCTAAGATCCAAAATTCATCAAAAAGGGCTTGATTGATGTTGGTGGGTTCAGTCATTGAGATAAAGGCATAGTGGTTTACTTCCTTTCTAAGTCCATGCCTAGTCCTAACACCTTCAGAAGGGTCTCCTAAGATCAGTTCTTTAGGATGACTCAAATAATATCTCCAATCTCTAGGCAAAGTGTTTTGAGGTTCTACCCTTTCCTCTAGATTTATATTTTCTACCCCTTGGGTAATCTCTCCTACCTCTTAGTCTTCCTCAACTCTAGTCTCCTTTGGATCAGATTCATTAAACACCACATGAGTTATCTCTTCACCACTAAAGTCCTCTTATTAAACACCCTAAAAGATTTCCCCACACTAGAATAATCTAAGAACACTCCTTCATCAGATTTGGGGTTAAATTTTCCTAAGGATGAATTCCCATTACTCAGAATGAAAACCTTACCGCCAAAGACATGGAGGTGGGATAGGTTTGGAGTTCTACCCTTAATGATCTCATAAGGTGTCTTATTCAGATTGGATCTAACATTCACCCTATTCAGCACATAACAGGCAGTGTTCATTGCTTTAGCCCAAAAATATTTTAGAAGTGAATACTCAGCAAGCATGGCTCTAGAGGCTTCCACTAAGGTCCTGTTCTTCCTTTCAGCAACCCCATTCTACTGAGCGATCGTAGGGGCTAAAAAATTGTGACTAATCCCTTGCTCCTCATAGAAAGTTCCAAACTTCACTTTTTCAAACTCTCCACCATGATCAATATGAATAGTCAAGATCTCACGATCTAACTTCCTCTGAATCTAAGTGGAGAAAGACTTAAATTCCTCAAATGAATCAGATTTATGTGACAGAAATTTAATGCAAGTGAACCTCGAGTAATCATCAACAATCAAAAAACCATAGACTTTCCCCCCTAAGCTCGCAGTGCTAATGGGTCGAAAGAGATCCATGTGAAGGACTTCTAAAGGTCTAGAGGTGTTAATGTCCTTAATGGAGTGAAAGGAGGATTGGACTTGCTTCCCTAATTGACATGCATCATACCGGTGGTCCTTAGTGAACTTAAGCTTGGGGACACCTCTAACTAAGTCCTTTTGGGTGACTCTTCTAATAGTTTTCATACTAGCATGACATAATCTCCTGTGCCACAACTAAGACTCATCAGCAGTAATTTTTAAGCAAATTAAATTATCAGCTTTAAAGCAACTTACATCCAGCATGTAGACATTATTGATCCTTTGTCCCTACAAAATAATTTTGTCATTTAAGCTTAAAATGCAGTAAGTGGGCAGGAATTTGATGTTGTATCCTTTGTCACCGAGTTGACTGATGCTCAGTAGGTTGTGTTTCAATCCATCGATAAGAAACACATTGTCAATCATGAAATTCTTTGAATCACCAATTATACCTGATCCTACCACCCTCTTGGTGGTGTTGTCTCCAAGTGTAACCTTGCATCTAGCCCTAGCCTCCAACGAAATGAACTAATTTGTATCTCCAGTCATGTGTCTTGAATATTTGCTGTCCAGGTACAACATGCTTTCATGAGGTCTTGTGTGAGAGCACACCTACAAAATCATCAAATGTCATATTTAGGAACCTAAATAAGTTTCAATTCCTTCTTATGAGAAGAAGAATGTAAAGCATGTGTGTTGTACTATAAAACAGGCAAATTGGCCCTCCACACCCAATGTGTACTACGATGAACAGTGCAGGTATGGGAGATGTGTCCTAACATGCCACAAGAAAAACATCTAACACCAGGAAAAGGGTTAACTAATCTATGTGGGTGATAGTACATCTTCCTAGGTTTGTGTGTAACATGCTTTGATGATTTTAAAATAGATTCTTTAAAAGGTGGAGGTGCATAAAACTATATAAATGTAGGAGGTGTTTCATTTTTCTCAAAAGCAGTAATTTTTACTCCTAAAAATTCATTCTCCTTATTAAGACTTGCAATTTTAAATTTCAATGCTCCATTACTGCTCTCCAATTCACATGCCATGTTGTCTAATTCTTTAAAAGCTCTTTCTAAATAAACATGCGAGGTTTTTAATGAATCATGCTCAGTAATCAGATCAGAATACTTTTTGTTCAATTTATCAAATTCATCAAGTAAAGACATGTGGTTGCTATCAAGTGTAGAATGATCTTTAACTATAAAATCATGCACTTTTTGTAAGGTTAAGAAATCCAATTTCAGGCTAGCATGCAATTTCTTAAGTTTCCTATACAATGTGTAAATTCTTTCAGACACTTCAAATAATTGATCGTAAGTAAGCTCACATACCTCTTCCTGGTCAGACTGACCAGGATGATCATCTGCCATAAAATACAAGTTAGTTTCCTCCTCTTCAGCTTCAGTCTCAGAGGAGTCGAATGCAGAATCTGCCCAGAATGCTTTTGAATCCGCTTCTTGTCCTTTCTGAACTTGGGTTTCTCTTCACCGTTCTCTTTGCTTGGGTTAGCTTTAAGTGTAGGATAATCAGCCTTAATGCCTCCAGGCTTCCTGCATTCAAAATAAATAGTATCAGATGAACCTTTAAAGTTTTTACTGGACTTACCCTTATTCCACTTCTGAAAGTTCTTATGTTTCTTCCTTAGAAATCTTTTGAATTACCTAGTAGTTAAGGCAACATCATCGTTATCAGACCCGAAAGAATCAGTGTCAGTATCGTTGGCCTTCAGCGCCACAGTTTTCTCCTTCTTCTTCTCACCTACATCAAGCTGTTTTTGGTTCACCCCTTGCTCATAAGCAACGAGTGACCCAAGTAAGTTATCAATAGAATAATTGTTCAAATCTTTCGATTCAGTAATTACAGTTATCTTAGCATCAAATAAAGAAGGAAAACGTCTCAAAATCTTGTTCACTTTTTCATAGTTTGTAAGTTCTCTTCATAAAGCATACAAAGAAGTGGCAATTTGAGAGAACCTCATATACATTTTAGAAATATACTCAGTAGGTTTCATGCGAAAAAGTTTATAGTCATGTAGTAATATGTTTAACAATAGGTTTCATACGATATCAGGATCGTCCAGGATGATCAACTTAATCAAACTGACTTAACATGATTTTCCTAATTAGGGTTTTTTGTTTTCACTGGATCATCTAGGATGATGTGAATATCATCCGGGATGATCAGAACAAAAATTTAATAGAAACTCTAATTCACTAAAACTCTCCCCCTGAGTGTGTGTATGCAAGGTTACTTAGCTAGGGGATTTGTTACATATTATTTGACTCAATAAAGATAAAAATAATGTATTGGACCTAAATTTCAAAATAGACTGACTCGATCTTGGACTGGCTTGAACTTATAATTGATCTTTTATACCTGAAATGGGTTAGCCAAGCAAAACAGAATTCAAACATGTTTTTCATCATCCAAACTATATTTTTCGAATCTAGATTTGCAATAGAATAGATCACAATGTTTTAGCTCATAGAACCCGTTAGCAGAATGGGGAAGTTGAGAGAAAGAACATGACTTTGGTAGAAGCTGTAAGAGCCATATTAGATGACTACTCACTTTCTAAATACTTTTGGGCAGAAGCGCTAAATACAACATTTTATGTTCTGAATAGGGTTAATGTTAGATCGAAGCTAAATAAGACACCTTATGAAATCCTTAAGGGTAGGACACCCAAGGCTCTCTCACCTTCATATCTTTTAAAGTAAAGTGTTCATTTTTAATAATAGGAAATCATTGCTAGGAAAGTTTGACCCTAAATCTGATGGAAACTTCCTAGGACACTCAAATGTTAAAAAATCCTTTAGAGTTTTCAATGAAATGTTGCTCGTGGTAGAGGAGACCACTCATGTAGTTTTTGAAGAATATGATAATTCCAGAGGGCTAGGGTAGAAGAAGAAGAAGTAGTTGAAGTCAACCAAGGAGTAGAATCTATAAATCTAGAAGAAATGGTAGAATCTAAAAATTTACTAACTGGAGAATGGAGATATTCTTCAAGTTATGCTAAAGAACTAATCTTAGGAGACCCATTCGAAGGTGTTAAAAGTAGGTATGGACTTAGAAAAGAAATGAACCACCCAGCCTTTCTCTCAATGATTGAACCCGTAATTATATATCAAACACTATCTAATGAATTCTCGATCCTAGCCGTCCAAAAGAACTAAATCAATTTGCTAGAAATGATGCATGGGAGCTAGTTTAAAGAGCTAAGGACCATGGTGTTTTTGGAACAAAATGAGTTTTGAAAAATAAACTGAATATTTCTAGTGCAGTGGTTAGAAAAAAAGTAAGACTAGTGGTTAAGGGGTACAACCTGATAGTAGGGATTAACTTTAAAGAGACTTTTGACCCTGTAGCTAGAATATAAGCCATAAGGTTACTATTAGCTTTTGCCTACTTTAAGGGATTCAAATTATATCAAATGAATGTTAAAAGTACATTTCTGAATGAGGTAATAAAAGACGATGTGTATGCTGAACAACACCTAAGTTCTTAAGATTCATAATTCCCCAATCATGTGACCAAATTAAAAATGCATTGTATGGATTGAAACTAGCACCTAGAGCATGGTATAAAAGGCTAAGCACATTCCTACTGGAAAGACACCACCCTTTTTCTTAAAAAGGTATCAAAAGAACTACTCATTGTCCAGATCTTTGATGATTATATTTTGTTTGGATCTTCTGATAAATGGCTGTGATGAATTTTCTAAAATAATGAGTAAGGAGTTTTAGATGAGTGTGATGGGAGAACAAAACTACTTTCTTGGATTTAGTATAAGGTAAAAGGATGATGGAATTTTTCTTAGTCAATCAAAATACATTAAAGAAATCCTCAAGAAATATGAAATGGATAAAAATGAGGCAATTAAGACTCCCATCAGTTCTACAGTTCAGTTGGATAAAGACTCAAATGGAAATTTCTTTAATAAGAAGAAATAAAGGGGAATAATTGGATCTCTTCTTTACTTAATTGCTAGCAGACCTGATATTATGTTTAATATTTATCTCTATGCTAGATTTCAGGATGATCCAAAAGAATCACATCTGAGTGCTGTTAAAGAAATCTTTAGATATTTCTTAAGAACACAAAACTTGGTAATCAAGTATCCTAGGCACAACACTTCCTTTGAAATCATAGGATATTCTAATTTAGACTTTGTTAGATATAGGGTTGATAGGAAAAGTACTTATGGAACCTGCCAATTCATAGGATAAACTTTAGTCCCTTGGTCCAGTAGAAAATAAAACTTAGTAGCCATGTTTATTATAGAAGCTAAACACATAGTCTTAGGAAGTTCTTTGGCATAGGTCCTTCGGTTAAAGAAATAAAGTTTGGATTTAGGACTACTTGTAGGTACCATTCCAATCCTATGTGATATGACTAGTGCCATCTATATTTTAAATAATCTAATCCAACACTCCAGGACCAAACACATAAATATAAGGCAGTAATTTATTAGGGACTATGTCACCAAGGAACTCATAGAGCTATATCATATAGCCACTGAAAATTAGCTTGCATATATCTTTATAAAACAACTGGCTTTTGAAACCTTCAGCTATTTAGAATAGTGCAAATCTTATTATTCAAGTGAGTTTTTAATGATTACAAATTCTTATTATTTGATGTCATTGCTTATGTGTTGTTTCTCCAAACAAATGTGCAAATTCTGTTTTGTGTGTGCTAACATATTTTTCAGGAAATTTACACTCCAAATTGCCAAAGACATCAAGTTATTTTATTAGGGTTTACTCAAGTTATTTTGTTAGAGTTAATTGTAAGTGAAGTCTGTAATTTTTCTTTTTTCTTTCCTCTGAGAGAGTGTGATTATAAGTTGGATAATTGTACACACACACACATTGGGGATGTGAGACAAAATTTTTAACCTAATCATACTGTACAATGTCCTATCGTACTGGACGATTTGGTCTCTGTATCCCTCTGAAACTGAGTTGATTGGTGATTGGCTGAAAAATTTAAATATATTTTATGTTGTACAAAGTTGGGTAATCCAAGACGCTGATCAGAGTACAAAATTAGCTTTGTTCAAGCCGTCCCATACGAACCTGTGAGTTTTTTATCTAATCATATGGTACGATGATGGTTCATCCTAGATGCCAATTAGAGTATGAAATCAGGCCCATCTAGATCATCCCGTATGAATGCATAAAATTTGAACTGATCATCACATACAATATATGGTTCGTATAGATGATGATCAGAGTATAAATAGGGTTCATACACGATCGTACAGATGAAGTGAAAGTTATTGGGCTAAATTTAAACTGATCGTCATGTACAAACATGGTTCGTACAGACACCGATCAGAGTACAAAATTGAGTTCTCCATGTTCATACAGACGAATGCCTCATATTCTTTAATTGATCGTACGGTACAAATATTGATCGTACAGTACGATCCATGTTCGTAAAACTTGAAATTTTTAGTTTTTGGATTGTTTTTCTTGTCCTTTGCATAAAAGGTTTCTAAAAACTGACGTCAGTACTTCTTCCATGATTTTCTATTGAGTGCTCTTGAGGAGTGTGTTTGGGAGAGTGTTTTGAAAGTGAAGTGTGAGAGATCTAGTGTAAAGAAATTGTAAGGGGATTCACAAGGTTATCCAACGGTGAGATTCTCTTACTTGTTGTTGAAAGTTCTTCCCAATCTCCTTGAAGGTTCTTGCATAAGGATTGTTCATGAAGGCGTAGTACTGTACCATCACCAGGAGGGTGAGAAAGGATGCGTGGTACTCTGTCATCCCCAGGATGGTGAGAAAGGATGTTAGGTTCTCTGCCTTCACCAGAAGGGTGAGAAAGGATGACGATTCTCTACTGCACCAGGGTTTGGTAGAAGAGAGTTTGTAAGGGCTTCTTTACCTAGCTGTGGGGGCTAAAGGAGAGTCACTTGTGTATAGTGCAATAACTGGAGGAGTCTCTGGGGAGTGGACGCAGGTCTTGTTGGACCGAACCACCATAAAATATGGTGTTCTCTATGCTTGTCTTTATTTATTTCTTTTTAACTTCTACATTGCACTTTATTTTTCTGTAGTTTAAAAATAGTTTTAAAAGTGTTCTGATCGTACAGTACGAACTAAATCATACAGTATGATATATATAGTTTTTAGTTTTAAAAAAAGAAAGGTTTTCAAAATAATCAAGAGAATTTTAAAATAACCAATTCACCCCCCTCTTAGTTAAGCATTGGGACGTAATTAATAAGTCTAACAATCTATTCGCACTTACATCAGTACCTTAAGAACCAAATTATGTGTCATAGATATTCATGCTTGAAAATTTAAAAACTGATTGTTATTTTTTATTTTTGTCCTTTCATTGTGTTTATTTATTTCATTTAAAACTAAAGAATCTGATCACTACTTACTTCATTAGTTGAACTATTCTTTAAATGAAAATCTTACCTATTTTTGCAAAAAGTGATTTACTCGTCTAAAAATAATTAAGGAAAGAAAATTTAAAGATTATCTTTCTTCCTCTAACTCCCTTAAGGGTGTAATATCTTTTTTAATCAAAATTTATTTCAAATAAAAAATTGGACCAAGAAATAGAGATTTGTTTCATATTCTTACTGTTATCTATCATTTGAATATTTTTACAAATTAATAAATCTACTTCGAATATTCTTAATCAAGTTGTTTGACTATATTAGATGGATCAAGTTTTAGTTTGTGATAAGAGAGTGAGTTCTTCTTCTCTTATATTTCGAAGATAATCTCATAACTGAGAGTCCTTAAAGTCTAAGAGTGGAAGCAATGTTGCAAAAGTAAAAAAGAGGCATAAAATGAGCCCAAAAGTTGAGAAGAAGCGCAATGATTGGAAAAAATTAAAAGATGCACAAAGTGTGCTAAACACTGATAAAAGAGGCACAAAAATGAGCCCTTAATGAGTTAGTTTCCCTTCCTTTCAAATCATTAAATTTTAGTTAAATCTTTGTGCCATTTAATATCATCCACACTTGAATTTTAAAATCATGACTTTTGATTCTTAACTTTGCAATACTATTCTCTTAGATATATTTCTATAAAGAAGTTTGAAAAGATCACATTTTCTTACTAATTTATTTTCAGAATTAGATTTTTGTTTTAAAAGGACTTTAACCTGTAAGGAGCTTGAGCTAAGGTTTAGAAAATTCAAATTTCTAACCTTTCTAGATCTTAGTGTTGCCAATACATTTCTTACTAAGTATTCTGCTCTACACATAAGTTAAAATTTTCACTTAGTGCATGTGATTATTTCTTTAAAAAAAATTGATTTTGTTTTGTGGTTATTCATGTATTATTTTTTGATTTATTTTATGTTATTCTAGTTTTATTTTTTGTTTTGGAACCTTCCTGATCATCACATTTCTTCCTTTAGCTTCTCAAATTTTTGTTCACATCATTCAATATGATTTATATCATATTATGCGATATGAATAAATATCAAATCTCTGATTAGAGCACATCTAATGGCTAATATTGATTAATTATTTGGGATCGTACTATACAATTTCCTGTTTGTACTGTATGATCCATGTGGCAGAAACTGTTAGACAAATTGAATTCATCCAGTATGATATTTAATAACACATCGTATAGTATATTCACCTGTTCATACTGTACAAACTCATAAGTTAATGATTGTATAGGGTGACTCCTCAAGATGAACCCTCTCTCTCTCTAATCATCCACTATAATGTCTAATCGTACAGTATGATAAAACCACATTTTTTAACTTATAATCTAGAGAAATTAATTAAACGTAATAGTTTAGTATGATCTCATGATCGTACTGTACTATCTGGCAATTCCTATAGAAATAGCAGGAGTTTCTTCACTTTCTTCACACCATTTCAATCCTCTCATTCTTTACTTTCCTCTTATACTATCATTCCTTAAAATGGATGGTGGAAAACATTCTCGAGCACTTATGGGTAGTTCCTCTAGGCGCATTATTAATCATAAATTTACTGAGGAAGCTGATAAAATGCCTTATAATCATTATAAAACTACTAAAATTACCTTGTCCAAAATTGTTAATCGAGAGATTCTAAACTTTCAGGCACTCAATCTTTTTGCCCACACAACACTTGGTTTCATCCTCACCCTTATCTCCCCATTAGATTTTAAAGTTCTACTCAAATTTTTTGCAAGCCATTAAATTAACAATGAGGTTAGTTCTCTATAATCTTATGTTAATAAAAGGCCTATAAAAATCACTTACTAATACTTTCATGAATTTCTTCACCTTTTCACAACTCGAGATAAAGTTCATATTTTAGTGTTAGATCCTGACTATAATTGGATCCCTACAAACACCATTCTTAGGGAAACCAATGTTAACTATCATGTAGCCCAATTTAATACCTTAGTCCAGGATGCCTAAATCATTCATCACATCCTTCGCAACTCAATCATTCCTAAAGCTAGGGATCAAATTAACATTACCCCCTATTCTCTCACTTGCCACCTACTCATCATGGCTAACATTGACTTTAATATAGCCGATCTTATCATTCACTATATTGATAACCTAACATGTATTTGAGATCCTCTCCATACAAGAATGCCTAACCTTTCCTTTGGTTATCTAATTCCCTTTGTCCTAGAGTCAAAAATCAATCTTCAATATCGTGCGCCACCTGATCACCTCTCTATATTCTATTTTAATAGCTCCTTCAACATCCTTCACAGTACTTATCATCACACTATGCACAAAGAGCCTGTGGAAGACGAGGGAGGACCTATTTTTACACATGCCCATATCTGCTAGTAGTCTTACATTGATCAGCTAGTTCAGATGTTTAATCAATGGGAGGCTAGAGTTGAAAACTACACAGCTGAGTAGTAGCAACAACATGCAAATGATCTAGCCATTTTGAATGCTACGTAGCACAATAGCAACAATAGCATGACAATGATATGGCTTGGCTTGGGAAGCAATTTCCTTCCATCAACCGCTTCTTAAGCACCACCACCACCTCCACTTGATCAGGATTCTTCCTTTTACTAGTTTGCTCTATACTTTTGTTCATGTGTTTGTACTATTCTTTACTTCTATATTTTGTGATGTATGATTTTTTTCTCCTTTGTCTTTTGCTTTTCAGTTGTTTCCTCCTTTTAGTTATGTCAAAAGGGGGAGTAATAGCTTGTTGTTTACTTATTTGTACCCTTATTTAAATAAAGTTTGTTTACTACTTTGCTTATGTTTATTTTTGCTAATTATATTTTATATTTATTTCATATTTTAAAAAAATTAAATTAAAACAAAAAAAATTACTCTTCTTCCTTTCAAAAATTCACTTACTAAGGGGGAGATTAGAGAATAATAAAGAATTTGAATATCTTTAAACAACATTGTTTTCCATCATCAAAAAGACGGAGATTGTTACAAATATGGAGTCAAGTATTATAATTTTACTGATAACAAACATTATTATTTCTTTATTACTATCTCGTGTCAATTTATTTATTACGTATATATTTTTTCCTACTCAAAAACATTTTAGGTCCACCGTTCACTTGCAACTTCAATCAGCTTGAGATTGGGTAGGCTAGGGTTGAGTCTTTTGGTAATTTCAACTTCAATGTTCTTTTACCTTTCTTGAATCAAGTCATATATATGGTGGATACTAAGCTGAGTAACACACATACACACGAGGGAGTGAGTTCGTGAGTTAAAATTATTTTTATTTTTTGAGCTAATCGAACAGTATGATTTATATTGTACTAGACAATTAGTTAACCAAAAAACCCTAATTAGGGCACCCTTTGTTAATTAAGATTAATTAAACTAATTATAATGGATGATCTTAATGGTACAGAATAACCAAGTGTAATCATAATATTTAGCCGCCAATCACAACTTTGGCAATTTTTTAATATTCAACTTTTGCTATAATTGTACAATATGATATACATCATATTGGATGATTTGTTACAATCATGCCTAAATTGATCCTATGATTAGGAGACTAATTATGATTTAATTTCTCAATCACATCATAAAGGATGATCATACTGTACAACCCGAGAGATGCATGGGATGATATTTAATCATCAATAATTGTCGCTTGTCATATTGGACGATCAATACAATTTCTTAAACTAATCGGATAGGATGATCGTAGGATTGTACATAATGATCAGTATAATCTCTTGAACTGATCATACAGACCAATGCAGTTTATACTGCCTAACATTGCTATTTAGTACTAATCGTACAGGTCAATCTCACAATTGTACAGGATGATTCTTGATGGCAAAATAAAATTTAAGGCATCTTTGGATGCTTTCTATTTAAGCTCCTTCATTATCTTGTAAGAAATCTTTTTGCTATTAAGTGTCTTAAGAGGGAGCTTAGAGAGAGAGTTGAGGAGATCTTTGGGGGAGAAGAGAGGGAGGGTTCTTGTGAGGGGGAGTTGTGAGAGCTTCACAAGGTTACTCCTAACAAAGTTTCTTCCAATCTTCTACAAGTCTTTGTTTTCATTCTTGTATGGCTCTAGGGAGACATTCTTCAACACTAGATCATGGTTCTCTACCAACTCCAAGAGGGTGTAAAAGGATTCCTTGTTCTCGGCCATCTTTAAGAGGGAGAAAAAGGATTTCATGCTCTCTGCTTCACTACGAGGTTGAAAAAGATTTAGGGTACTCTATCGCATCGGGTTCGTGGAAAAGAATTTGTAAGGGCTTCTTCGCCAAGCTGTGGGGGTGAAGGGAGAGATACTGAAAGGTTTAGTATAATACCTAGAGCAGAGGCCTCCATGGAGTTGACATAATGAGTGGACGTAGGTTAGATTTGATCGAACCACAATATTATATGGTGTGTTCATTCTTTTATTTTTTTGCACTTTTCTATTTTTTGTGTGTGGTTAAAAACTTTGATTTTATTGTTATTGTTAAATTAATCTTCTTTTATATCAAGGGACAAAATTAATTTGTTCAGATATTTTAAAAAAGATTAAAAAAATGGGGATTTTCTTTTTGCTTAAAGAATTTTTTTTTTAATTACCAATTCACCCCCCTCTTGTTTCGCCTCAGATTAGTTCTTAGAGGTAACAACCTTCACAAACTTTCATAACTTAGGACTACAAGTTTTATCATCACTATCATTCAGATAAAAAAGCATGTGTAAAGCATCAACTTCAATCCAAATATTAGCAATACCAAGAGTGAGACATAACTTCAAACCACATAAAATAGCAGAAAGTTCAACAAAGTTCACAAATAATTAAGAAAAGGACTAGTGTAAGCAATAATAAAATTACCTTTAGTATCTCTAATAATACCACGACAATCACAAGAGTTATCTTTAACAGAACCATCATTATTAAGCTTGAGCATGTTACTAGGAGGTTTAAGCCGATAAATCAGCTTCGGAGCATCCCTGTTGTAGTATCATGAAGAATAACACCAAACTCCTTTGCAATGAAAGAAAACCCTTTAAAATTCCTTTAGATCAAAAGATTGACATTAAATAACCTATCAACTTTGTTATTAATGCTTCTAATAATATGATTACATTCATGACAACATTGTTAAAAAGAGAATTATTCCTAGCTAGCCAGACATGCCAGAAAATGAGAGAAGGGATAAGATTGGTAATATGACCTCTAGAGTTAGTAAACCACCTGTGAAGCATATCCCTAATGGAAATATTACCATTGATTTAATTAACATTGAACATGTCCTCAAAATAAATCAAAATCTTAGAAGAAATGAGACCAAAAATAAAAACATGATGCATATTCTCCACATTATAGCAACATGGGAAATTAGAGGCCAAAAATAAAACCTCTTTTAACTAAAATGTCATCAGTAAGCACATAATTATGCATGATTCTCCAAATAAAATTGGCAATAGTAGTAGGGATTCTTTTATGCCAAATAATGGAAAAAAAACTTTATTAGAAGTGTGTTTAGTTCTAAAAGTATTCCAATCATCCTTAAGTCTTTACATGCCATTATTCGCCATAATGCACAATAAAATATCACCAGCACCCGCGTTGAGAGGTATTTATAAGATCAAGGAAATAATAGATTCAAGAATAACCTTAGCTAATTTAGTAAAAACCAGTAATTATTATCATTAAAAAAATTTACCTTGGTAGCAGCAGTTAAAACTACATTATTTTCTTCAACATTCAAAAGAATGATTAAATTTATAACATATAATTTCAAACAAGGTAAAAAGCAAGAATGATTGATTAAAGTTTAACTATTGGTATTTTTCCAAACTAGAAGTATAGCTTTGAATCATTTTTACTAATTCTAGAGAGTGATGTAATATCTTATATTTTAATAATTTTAGATTGTCACATTTTATTTTGGTTAATCACTTAATCAGAATTACAAACTTTTATTTTCTTGAGGACAAGCAAGAGTTTAAGCTGGAGAGGATTTGATAAATGTAAATAATGTTATATTTTATGTATTTATTTGTGATTAGTGAAAACATATTGTTTTAATTGGGTTTGTACAGGAAAATACATGAAATGGGAAAAAATTTCAAGTATGGTACAACACCGCAGTGTCAAACATAATATTACCATAGTGCTATCATTGACACCTCCAGAGCACCAAAATATGGACATGGCAGCACCCAGTCTCTATTTGACAATGTTGCAGTGTTGAAAGAGTCATCACCGTAAAGCCTAATCAACTATCATAGTGCCACATTGTCGGAGCAGTCAGCATCGCAAGGCCCAATCTTTGTCTGCACAGCATCGCTGCTCCAAATTTTAAAGCAACTCGGTTATGGGAGAGCCACATGGATATTATAGTGCTCAACCATTAGTAACACCGTACTGCTACAGTTGTAACTATTCAGACCATGATTTGCTAGAGAAGTGAAGTGTCGATTCATTAAATAATGGGTCCATATCAGCAAGCTCTGCAGCTAAGAAAACCCTTTAGCATTGGGTAATAGTTCATTTTATGGGCACCGTGGTGTAAGTGTCTCTAGCGCCGTGGTTCCAGAATCCATTTTCTATATATATTTTTAATAGTTCATTTGTAATGTTAGTAGAGAAGTACAGTCACTTAATTAATTTCAATCTTTATAGTGCTTCTCAGATTTTTTTCTTCGGAATGACAACTAAGGGAATTCAAAAAGGTTGTAGATTCATTCCATTAGAGTTTTTGGCTTGTGTTTATTGAAGAAATTCCATAAGTTCAAGAAGGAGTGTAGAGGAGATCATTGAACCCATCTGGTGATATCTTTTCTTTTGTACATTCTTTCTTTTTAGTAATTAGTGAAAATTAATATGCTTCACATTTTTATTATGTATGGCTAAATTTTTTAGTTTTGGATTGATGGTGTAAACGAAATATGGAGTAATCTTCATTAATAATTTTATTAAATTTTTAATATAATATTGTAACTCAGTCTTTTGAGTATGTTTTTGATGATAAAAAATATTATTGACTGCCTTTTTATTTCTCCTAGTATTTTTAGTGCACAATTATTTGTGTGTGTACTAATATTTATGGAATATTTTTTTTAGGGGAAACCCACAGAGGGGCCTACGTGTTAATTCAAAAAAAATTACAAAGCCTTAAAGGGACCTCAAGCTCACTAATGCTCAAAAGAGCTATAAAAAGAAAGCAAAAAAACCTAAGAGCTCGAGTTCCATACTAAGAAAAAATACAGTATAATTTAGGTACATTCTATAGTGCACAAGGGATAGCACCCAAAAAAAAGAAGCAACAAAAGAAAAGCATCCAGAACCAGCTTCCTATCCAAAGTGATGCCATAATGAACACCTGCACTAAGAAAATTCTGCAAAAATAGGTTATGCCCAAGAAAGAAATGTCACAAAAAAAACCAAAGTCTAGCAGGTTGATAGATCCAGCACTTATCCACATTAGAATTCTGAATAAGGAACCAACAGTTGTTAAGAAGCACTAAGGCACTATCAGTAAACCAGCCAATATAGTCAATAGGAACCCCATAACCCACATTAGCATAGATAGAGGAAAGGATAAAATTCATTAAAAACCTTTTAACCCAAACTTAATACAGGAAGCCATACCAACAAGTAAAAAATAGCACCTCACTAACCCCAACTGCTTGACAAGGTGCCAAGAACAATTCAAGTAAGTAAAGCAGCACAGAGTCCACCAAAAATTATAATCAGGCTAACACTTGGAAGTGAACAAATACCCCAAATAGCACTCTAAGATATAGCCAGCCCCATCAAGGCACAAAGGCTCCAAGTCCCTGGACCAAAGCCTACTAAAAAATATAATAAACCACAACCCGAGATCCAAGCTTAACATCAAAGAAGAAATAGGACCCCCAACCAGACGGGGGTCAGAGCTACAGCAACGAGAACCAAACAACCACGTAACAGTAAAAAAAGAGAGGCACCAAAATCTGGCCACCAGAACAGTCCCAAAAAAAAATCATGATATGGCTACAAAAGCAAAGAATTCTGGTAAACACAAAATAACACTGAGAAATATTGCTGACACCTAAACAAAACTAGAGCATCAGGAAGAACCAACACCAGAGTAAAAACCACCAGCATGCAAATGAAGAGCCAGCACCTAAAACCAAAGAAAAAAGGATCACATGCTCCAGCAACTAGAAAACATTAAATTCTAACATAGGGAAGACTAATTTTATCTAATCTAAGAAGACGTTTAAGTGGAGTAAGGAGGTTAGAGACATAAAAATCATAAAAATAATCCAAACCACACCCCAAATTGGCAAGCCAATCAGCACAGACATTCCCCTACTTGCGCACATTAGAGAAAGAATATTCCATAAAGATGAACAATTGCTTAATATCCCTCACAAGATAAAAAGAGATGGATTATAGACCATATCATCAATAATATTTAAACAGTGAATATTTTAATTTGAATCAACTTTAATACCAATATTATTTAAGTCAAGAGAAAAGCATAATCTAATCCCATGAAGAATAGCCAAGAGGACAGCAAAGTTCACATCATAATTCTGTAAAGGGCCGACAAAAGCCATTATTAAACTCCCATTATTTTCCCTAATGACCCCACCATATCCCGAGGTGGAACCAATGACATCACCATCAACATTCATCTTATAAGAGTTATTAGGAGGTTTGGTCCAATAAATCAACCTAGGTTTAGTAGGAAGATGATCAACCTCCAACTTAAGACCTAAATCAGATGCCACAAATGGATAATTTTTAAAATTCTTGACAAAGAGCAGCTTAATAGAAAAAAGAGCTAGAACCTTGTCTTTCACATTCTTAATAATCCTATGATGGTTCATACCAACACCATTGAAAAGGGAATCATTTCTATCCAACCATAAATACCACAAAATGAGAGGAGGAATAACATTTCTGATATGGGCTTCAAACTTAATAAACCAAGCATTAAGCATAGCTTTAATAGACAATTTAGCATTAAAGTAATTCAATTTGAAATAGTCATCAAAATAAGTCAATGTTTTAACAGCTAAAGGACCAGATAGAAAAATATGATGCATATTCTCCACATGATAACAACATTGTCAGTTGGACGGCGAAATAAAATCTCTTTTAATTAAATTATCATCAATAGGAATGAACTTATGCAAAATTCTCAAGATAAAAATAGCGACAGTTGAAGTAATACTTATATGCCAAATCATAGAGAAAATATTAGTAACCTCATTCTTAGACCTAAAGGCATGCCAAGCATCATTTAGTCTAAAGCCACCATCTTTGGACAAATTGCATAAAATTAAATCATCAGAGTTAGTGTTCAGGAGGAGGTTCAAAATTTATTGAATAATAGAGTCAGGAATAACATTAGTAAGTTTCTCATAATCCCAATAATTTTTAATAATGAAATAATTTACCTTAATAGCAGTAGTGGAAGAGGTGTTAATAATGGAATCAATTGAGTGATCACCCAACCATCAGTCCTGCTAAAACAAAATATTTCCACCACCAAGCCCCCAAGAGATGAAAGGCTCAATAGACCATTTAAATTTGTAAAGTCTCTGCCACACTTTAGAGTCACCTTTGTTAAAATAATAAGTAGTCTGGTGCCTACCAACATAATACTTAGTAAACATAAAATTAGCCCAGAGGCTCACTTTAGCACAAATGTTGTACCACAACTTGAATGAAAAAGCATAGGCCAAATCATTCATACTCTTACACCCCAAGGCCCCATCATCCAACACACCACAACACTTGTCCCAAGAGGACCAGATAATTTTAGAATTTCTATTAGCCACTTTCAAAAAAAAAATATTCAAAAAATTATCAACTTTGTTGCAAACCGATTGAGTAGGAAGAAGAGTTTGGAAGTTATAAATAGGTAGAGAATAGAGAACACTTCTGATAAGAATTAATCTACCCCCAAAACTCAGAAAATTAGAATCCTGGGACAAAAGCTTGTTCTGCACAGATGTAATTAAATCATCAAAAAGTAAAGTTTTCTTTCTTCCTTTAAAAATAGGTACCCCAAGGTACTGAATAGGCAAATGACGATGCAAAAAACCAGTCAAACCATTAATAGCCAAAATACGGTTATTAGGCTCTTTCTTGGAGTTAATAAAGGAACACTTATGCTTATTCAAAGAGAGGCCACTAACCATTTCAAGATGATGAATGAAATCCATAAGTTTATTAATCCTATTAATCGAAGCATTCATAAAAACAATAAAATCATCAGCAAGCTATAAATGAGAAATAAGAAATCCACCCAAAGATCTAAAATAGAGGCTAGGGTGATTCTCAAAGAGGTTGGCAAGGCCTCTAGATAAGTACTCAGCAACAATAATGAAAAGGGTAGGAGAGATCAAATCACCTTGTACTAAGCCATGAGAAGATTTAAAAAAGCTATTGCTTTTGACATTAACAATAGTAAAAAAAAGGATCCCTAAATGCAGTTCCTAATAGGATTGATAAAAACATAGTTAAAACCAAACAAATGCAAAATATTGTAAAGAAAGTTCCAATCAATGTTGTCATAAGCTATGGCAATATCAAGTTTCAGAATCATTTTGGCACTTTTCACCCTAACATCTAGGTCCTGACAAAATTCTTGGGCCAAAAGAATATTATCAGCAATAGCCCACCCCTTGACAAAACCCATTTGAAATGGCGAGATAATTTTTGGAAGAATAGAAGCTAAACGACTCATAAGAATTTTAGAAAGCAGTTTATTAAAAAAGGTGCATAGACTAACAGATCTAAAATCATTCCAATTACTAACAGAGTTATTTTTGGGAATGAGCACAATAGAAGTTGAAGTAAAAAATTTAGGCATAGAGTGAGCAGTAAAAAAATACGTAACAGCAGAATAAATATCATTACTAATAATGTGCTAGGATTTCTAAAAAAACTTAGCGGTAAATCTATCCAGCCCAGCCACAGAGTCACCATTTATGCCATGAATAATCTCTTTAATTCCCTCTAAAGAAGGTGGTTTTGAAAGAAACTCATTATCATCCTGAGATATAATGAAGTGGTGCCCCAACAATCCATCTAATGTGTGTGACGTAGGTTGTGTGGGTTTGATATATCCTAAGTAGGATCGTTAGTAAAAATTGTTTGAAGTTCTGATTGGTTGAAAGGCTTTTAAGGGAAATTTTAATTAAAGGTTAAGTCTTAATAATTTAATGTTCATTTTAAGATTGATTTGAATTATTTGATGGATACTACCTTTGTTGCACATCGAGGCCATGAAGTTTATTTCACCTTCTTTGGGGCTAATTTAATAGCCTCGTAGGCTTGGGTTACCTAGTAGTTCCCGGTATGTATAAGTGATTTGATTTTATTTAAGGTTTAAAAATTATTAAATTTTAATTAAGAATATTTGATTAATGATTTTAAGGTTTAAAAATTATTAAATATTTTCTAGATTTTAAATTTAAATATTTAATTTTATGAAATTATTTGAATTATTTAATTTATTTAATTAAAGGGGTTAAAAAAATAATTTTTTGATTAAGCTTGATTTCTAGAAATTTAGCATTTTAAAAAAATACTAAACCTTAATACGATCAGTTAGACTGTAAGCATGATAAATTTGGATTTTTTTATATTTAGTTATGAATGTTTAAAATTTTGGTTAAAATTTGAACTAGAGTTGACCCAAATGTTGACTTTTTTATTTTAAATATTTCCTTGAGTTTTGAAATTTTTAATAAATATTGGGGCTTACATGGAGTACAATGCTTTTGAGTTTGACTAATTTGGAGTTTTCTGCAATTAGTTATGATTTTTCTAGATTTATGTATTTATTTGAATTATTTAAGTAGTTTAATTAGGAGTCTTTTTATGATTTTGTTCCAAATGAATCCCAAACTTCTTAAAATCACCTCCAAATGTCAGAAATGACCTATAGAGAGATTTTCAAGTGTTTGGAAATATTCTAGAATTTTTAAATTCTTTTTAATTAATTTAATTAATTAAATATTAGTTTTTACTTAAATTTAAATTATCTTAAAATTGAAATCAACTTAAAGTGATTTCAATTTTCTTTGATTAAGAATTGTATTCTAGTTAATTTGATATATTATTTGAAATTTTTGGATTTAAAATTAATTAATTATTATTTTTTAAAGTTTGGTTAATTATTTGATTATTTAAATCATTTAATTAAGGAGGTTTTGATTTTTTTGATTTAAACTCAACCTAAACTGTATGAAATCACTCCCAAAGTTCAGGGATGACCCATGGGAGTGTTTTTTAGATGTTTACAATTTATTTAGAATTTTTAATATTTTTTAATTGTTTTATATATTTAATTATTTATTTTCATTAAAACTTAAATTAAAGTAATATTACAAGTCCAGTGATGGGGATTTTATTTTTTTTAAATAGAGAATTAAAATGTGGTCAGTTTGATATATTATTTGTAATTTTTGGATTAAATTTTGATTTATTATAGTTTTTTGAAGTTTTTGAGTTTAAAATGGGGCTGAATTTTGAGTAACCTAATTTTTTGACCTAATGACCTCCAAATTAAGTGAAATTTTGACCTAAGGTATATAATGTCACTAAGTTTAAAGTTCTGAAGTTTCAAACCAATTGGGTGTGTGTACAATTTTTTATATTTTTTCTAAATTTTCTAGATCATTTCCTTACTTATTTTTCATAGGTGTCTCTATTATTCAATTGGGATTGAAATTTTGGTCATCTAACCCTGAGACATAAGCATGCGTACCACAGAAAACAGATAACCTAATTCTTCCAATTTGAAGAGTTATAAATTTTCAAAGTTTTGGGTCCAAAATGGACCCACTACTTTAAAAATTAATCCCATAGATATCCTTTGAGCATCTGGTCCTGGGAAAAATACAACATATGCCTAAGATACTCAAAAATATTTCACCAAAATTTGGCCTCAATTTGATCACTGGATTATGAGAAAATTTCAAAATTTGGATTTCAAACAAACCCAAATAACTCATTATACAGTGGTCAAAATACTTTTATTTTAATTTTAATAAATAATAGAGCTCAAACTTTTTCAACAAGCTCTAGAACACAAAATTTGGTGAAGAAATGAACTTTCTATGAATTTTAGAAGTTCTGACTACTTAAATTGATTTTTTAAATCAATTTAATTAAAAATTTGGGCACAGCATGCCTTCTGGATTGGGGTGACATGGCAGCTTCTGCGCCGTCTGATCACGTATAAGGGATGATCGGACGGCTCTGGTTCTTCCAGAGCTGTTTAGTTCAAAATGAACTAAAACTTTAAATAGTCATAACTTTCAAAATTCTCATCCAAATTGGATGAAATTTGAAACATAGGTTTATGGTAACCTAATCTTCAAACACCTGAAGTTTGGAGGCTTCTAGTGTTGGAGATTTTCTGCAGTTTCAAATTAAATTTGATAAAAAAGTTGGAATAAGTTATAATTCAGATGTCAGAATTTCATGTTCTTAGGCTTGTTGGAAAGGTATTTGAATCCTCTACAACTTTTATCAAGGGTCCAAGAGCTTTTGATGGCTGGTTTAAGATCTGATACACAACTATCCTTTATCTCTCATTCTCTCTCTCTCTTCTCAAATTTTGATCCTTAGGCTTGCAAAAACCATTCTAAAGGTTGTGGGAGGTTTATTTATAGATGGAAGGGCTATGTTCTCCTTGAAAAGAGTTGGAGAGTGCTGGGATTGAAGGTTTTGGATGAGAGAGCACAAATCAAAAGCTTGGAGTTAAATAGGTCATTATCCCTAGCTTCTCATGTTACCTAGCCTTAATAACCAAGAGATGAAAGCTTTCAGTTGCTACCAAATGTCCCTTTCTGCCAACAAAATGCATGGATAGGTTTGGATTAGAAAGAATTTATCTTAAGATGGATTTTGACCAAGTTTGACCATTCTAATCCCTATTGACTTTTTTGACTAGTTTGACCAGTCAACCATGACTTTGACTGATGAGATGGCAGTCAAATGTTCATGTTAATTGGTTGGAGTAGTCTTGAAGAAGTTCAAGGCCATGGAAGCAGAATTTGAATGTGAATATATGTGTAAAAGGAAGATTGACTAAATTTAGTTGAGTTGACTTGGTAATTTAACCAAACTAATTAGGATTGAATCCAAAATAAAATTTGGAAACATTTGGATCATGATTAAGATATCTTTTGGAATGTATTTGAGGGTTCAAATGATTTGATTTGGGCATAAATGTTGAGTTGGCTCATTTAACCCTTAAAGGGTTATTTGGTCAACCGAGGTTGACTTGGTCAATTGGGTTGACCAAAGGCTAGGGTTTGGGTCCAATGCATTTCTAATGATATTTAGAATGTATTGGAGAAGATTCCCATGTTTGGATTAAAAATATTATATTGAAATTTCAAGAAACCTCAGAATTCCCCTTAAGAGGCATTTTGGTCATTTTGACCCCTGGTCAACTAGGGGTCAAACTGAATTCATCAAAATGTAATTTAAAGCTTAACAAGTCATGATTGAAGGTATGGATATGATCAAAGGGCTTGAAGAGGGCTCCAGGATTAAAATCCACTAGGTAGCAGGTCTAGTGGCATTGGCCGTAAATATTTAAAGGTTTTACATCCTTTGAATTTCAATCCAATTTCTGAGGTTAGGGACCTCAGAATGAGCTCAAATTTGGAGGATAGAATCTAGAGACATGTCTTATGAATGTTCAATTGATAGACTCTGAATTAGATGTCATTTCCTTGGGATTTAAAATATTTAAAAAATCCTTGGGAAAGGGTTTAAGGACAGAGCCCTTTAGCCTTGGATTTTGGTTTAAATTTCTTGGTTTGATCTAGAATTTGGATTGATCCTAGAGTCTAAGCTGATCTAGGATATTTATTAGTCCTAGTGACCTCATACAAAAATGAGGTCAATAAATGGACCCCTAATATGTGTAATAGAATGAAGTTTTATTGCACATATTGGCGTTGACCGAATTAAAATGTTAAGATTGGAAATTTTATTCTAAAGGAAAGTAGAAAGCTATACCTAAAGAATCAAGTTTGAATTGTTACTAGGTTAGTGCCATGAAGGGAATACTCTACAACTAGTAGATTCAATCCTAAGGAAGGAAGGAACCTAATCTTAAGGAAAGTAAGATTGAATAATCGTATAGAAAGGAAGAACTCCGAACTACAAAGAACCGAGCTTGGATTTGAGGTTAGGATGGTGCCATAGAGGGCATGCTCCATCACCAAGACATCTAATCTTAAGGAAAGAAAGCACGATGAATCACATCTAACCTTAAGGAAAAGAAAATTGGAAGATCTAGTGGAAATGAAGTATTACTTCCCATAGAGGATCACACTTGAAATTTGAAGTCTAGGATGGTGCCACTGAGTGGGTACTCCATCACTAGTGGATGATCTTGTAGAGAGGAAACTTGCTCTACATATGAGATCAAAATTATGATCTATAACTAGGATGGTACCACAAAAGGTGTACCCCATCACTAGTGGATGATCTTGTGGGGAGGAAACTTTCCCCACATAGAGGATCAGGATTAAGATTTGTAACTAGGATGGTACCACAGAGGTTGTACTCCATCGCTAGTGGAAGATCTTATGGAGAGGAAAACTTGCTCTACACATGAGATCAAAATTATGATTTGTAACTAGGATGGTACCACAAAGGGTGTACTCCATCGTTAGTGAATGATCTTGTGAGGAGGAAACTTGCTCCATAAAGAGGATCAAGATTAAGATTTGTAACTAGGATGGTACCATAGAGGGTGTACTCCATTGCTAGTAAATGATCTTGTGAGGAGGAAACTTGCTCCACACAGAGGATCAGGATTAAGATTTGAAACTAGGATGGTACTATAGAGGGTGTACTCCATCGCTAGTGAATGATCCTAAGGAAAGGAAGCACAGGGACTCATACCTATCCTTAAAAGACTAGAAGATGAATAACTAGGATGGGCCTAATAGGCTTAAATCCATCACTAGTAAGTTAAGATCTTAGGAGGTAGGAAGCATGGGGACTCACACCTACTCCTAAAAGATTAGAATCTGACTAACTAGGATGGGGCATAACAGGCTTAAATCATCTCTATTAAGTTAAGATCCTAGGAGGTAAGAAGCACGGGGACTCACACCTACTCCTAAAAGATCATATTTCTTTTAGGTTTTCAATGACTAATCTAGCTAGAAAGCACAGGGACTCACATCAAACTAGAGGACTAGTCAAGGAGATAGTCAACCTAAACCTTTAAAGATTTTGGAAAGAACTATCTAACCTGATTTGACTTTAATCCTAAGGAAAGGAAGCACGGGGACTCACACCTATCCTTAAAGGACTAGAGGGTGACTAACTAGGATGGGACCTAACTGGCTTAAATCCATCACTAGTCAATTTAGATCCTAGGAGGTAGGAAGCTAAGGGACTCACACCTACTCCTAAAGATCATATTTCTTACTTATGAGGGTGCAATTATAGGAGTAACCTAGTTAGAAAGTGCGGGGACTCATATCTAACTAGGAGATTAGCCAAAGTGATAATTTGCTTAAACTTATAAGGTAATTGACAGAATTATTTGACCTGATTTGATTCTAATTCTAAGGAAAGGAAGCACAGGGACTCACACCTATCCTTAAGAAAAGAAAAATAGGATCCTAACACAAATTGATTAAAAAACTCTTTTTTTTATTGATTAAAAGATCAAACTATATCAAGCATAGTACTTCTTAAGGAATCACCCATTAACAGGTAATATTGGGTGATTTCTTTAACAATCCACTAGCTGATATAAGCCTCCTTCGTAAACTGTTTCTACAACAAAGGGTCCTTCCCAGGTTGGTTCAAACTTCCCACAGATCTTTCGATTAGCTAGGATAGGCCTCCTAAGAACCAAGACCAAGTCTCCTACTTGGAAGGTTCTAGGTCGCACTAACTTATCATGAGCTTGAATCATCCAGGCTTTATACAACTCTAACTTTTGTTGAGCTTGGAGATGGCATTCTTCAAGGCCTTCAAGCTCTTCAAATTGGAGTTGGGCATTTCGTTCTGTTGTTATTTGATTCTGGATTGCAATTCTAAGTGAAGGGATTTGAACTTCTAGAGGGAGTACAGCCTCGGACCCATACATTAGTGTAAACGGTGTGGATTGGTTCAGGGTCCTATAAGTGGTCTGGTAGGCCCATAAGTCTTCCACCATCCTCTCATCCTAATGACATTTGTTATTCTCAAGGGTCTTTTCGATGATTTGCACCAGAGTTTTGTTGAAGGCCTCAGCCAACCCATTAGCTCAAGAGTAATAGATTTTTGAGTATCTCCAATCAATACTATAGCATCTTACAAAATTATTGATTTTTGTAGACTTGAAAGTGGACCCATTATCGGATATGATTCTACGGGGCACGCTGAATCGATATACGATATGGTCACGAAAGAATTTCATCACATGGTGTGTTGTTACATTTCTTAGGGGAACTACTTCCGCCCACTTTGAAAAGTAATATGTCGCTGCTAAAATGAAACGATGACCATTTGAAGAAGGAGGGTTGATTGGCCCGATAACATCCGTACCCCAACTTTTGATGGGCCATGAAGCTATTGTGGGATGTAACATATTAGGCGGCTGATGCAAAACTACACCATGTATCTGGCATTAATGATAACATTTTGCAATTTTCATGCAATCGTCAATCATCGTAGGCCAGTAGTAACCAAGTCTTTTGATTTTCAATTTCATCTTAGGATTCAATTAATGAGTACTATATAGTCCAGTATGGACTTTATTAATGATCTTTAGGGCCTCTCATTTATCTAAACAATGGAGCCACATCTGATCGAATGATTGATGATATAGTGTATTATTGACTAGTGCATATGATAGGGCACGTTTCTTGATTTGATTGGCAAGTGACCTATCATGGGGAAGCTTGCATTCTTGAAGGTATTTTATCAACAGTTGTCACCAATTGCCTTCTTTATCGACTACTGAAGAAGTAGAAAGAACTTGAGTAGTTTGTTTGTTAATGTGTTCCAAATCTATAGGAGATAGGGTCTTTCGACCTTGAACTTCTATAGGAATGAAGTCTTCTTCTGGACAGGAAAATTCTTTGCAAGCTTTACATGGGCATCCACCAAAGAATTGCTTCCACGGGGAACCCTATACGTAGTTCTGATAGGAATTTGCATTAGTAAGTGAGTCGTGTACTGGTGATATTTCAGGAGTTTAGGATTCAAAACCTTATAGGTCCCTACAATCTGATTGATTTCCAATTGAGAGCCACCAAAGATTTTAATCTCTTTAATCTCCATTAAGATTGTAAGTTCCAAACCAATTATCAGAGCTTCATATTCAGCCTCGTAGTTTGTGTAAGGTTCTGATAAGTGGTAGAAAAGTGCATCATGAAAGTGCGAATAGGTTGTTAGACTATTGCTCACGTCCCTAGGCTAACCAAGAGGGGGGGGGGGGTGAATTGGTACTTTTAAAAATTACTCTTGGTTTTTGGAAAATTTTAAAGCAAATCATACAGTATGATATAAGTTCGTACAGTACGAATAGAGATAACTTTGGCTCTTTCGTTCAAACGTTGAAATTCAATCACAAAGAAAATAAACTGCAACAAGAAATAAAAATGCAGAAAATAAACAGCGAACAGAGAACACCAGAATTTATAGTGGTTCGGTCAAACTAAGACCTACATCCACTCCCTAGAGACACCTTCTCTAGGTATTGCACTAAACTCAAGTGACTCTCCTTTTGCCCCCATACCAAGGCGGAGAAGCCTTTACAAACTCTCTTCCACCGACCCCGGTGCGGCAGAGAACTGTCATCCTTTTCACCCTCCAAGTGTGGCAGAGAACCTTCGTCCTTTTCACCCTCCAAGTGCAGCAGAGAACCTTCGTCCTTTTCACTCTCCAAGTGCGGCAGAGAACCTTCATCCTTTTCACCCTCCAAGTGCGGTAGAGAACCTTCGTCCTTTTCACTCTCCAAGTGAGGCAGAGAACCGGAGTCCTCTTGAACAATCCTCTTGCAAAAGCCTCCAAGGAACTAGGAAGATTCTTGAAGAACAAGTAAAAGAAAACCTCTCAATTGAATAACCTTGTGAATCTCCTTACAATTCTCTCTTGAAAGATCTCTCAAAACTCACTCCCAAACACTCTCCCAATCACTCTCCTTTCACTTCCCAAAAGAATTTTCGCAGAAGGATTTTTCCTTCAAATAGTTTTAAGTCATTTTTATACTTGGGACAGAAAAAACCATCCAAAAACCGAAATTGCAAGTTAAGTCCGTACCGATCATCTCGTACGATCTAATATCGTACTGTACGAATAGTTCAGAACATTTAACAATCAGTCTCGTAAGATTAATCAGACGAACAAGTCAGAGCTGTTCATCTGAACCATTCATCCCGTACGAACGCTTGGACGATCAAGTCAATGAGCTTCATCTAAACTATTCATCCCATACGAACACTTGGATGATCAAGTCAGTGTGCTTCGTCCGAACCATTCATCCCGTACAAACGCTTGGACGATCAAGTCAGTGAGCTTCGTCCGAACGATTCATCCTGTACGAACGCTTGGACGATCAAGTCAGTGAGCTTCATCCGAACCATTCGTCCCGTACGAAAGCTTGGACGATCAAGTCAGTGAGCTTCGTCCGAACTATTCGTCCCGTACGAATATATGGACGATCTCAATTTTGAGCAGTTCGTACAGCGAAACCCATGTACGAATAGTATTCCTACTGTACGAACATGCCTTAGAAAAATTTTCTTAGCATGTGGGTTCTTTTCGGAGGGCATATTCTATAGATCATCCCGTACGATATAAAATCGTACTGTATGATCAGTTTTAAAAAATTTAAACTTTTTACTCTCCCATTATGTGTGTGTGCACAGTTATCCAACTTACAATCACACTCTCTCATACTCAAGAAAAAGAAAATTTACACACTTGATTTACAGTGAACAAGTGAACTTGAAGTCTTGAATAATCTAGAGTGTGAATTTCCTGAAAAATACTTTAGTACACACAACAAAAAAACTCAAATATATGTTAGAAGATGAAATAGACAAACAATAAGCTTTTGTAATCATCAAAAATATAGACTTAGATTAGAATTCACATGAACAAACCGATTCACCCTAATTACAACAATCTCCCCTTTTTTGATGATGGAAAAACAACTATTGTTTGAAATGAAATACATAACAAAAATCTTCTAAAATCCACTAAATATACTCCCTTAAATAAAAGATCTACACTCCCCCTATATAAAAGATCCCTAAAGTTCCCCTAAAGCATTGACTTATCCTATCCCTAAGCTCCCCCTAAAGACTAATCAAGATATATGAGGATAGAGAATTTTACATGAAATACACAAGGGAAAGGTAGGATAGAGTGTAGAAATGATAACACAAGCACATAAAAAAATAATAGCACAAGAAACAAGAACAAACAAACAAATAGCACATAACATAAGTCAACAAACAAACAAATAGTACATAACATAAGTCAAATTAACATAAGTCAAATAAATAGTCACATAACATACAAAATAACACATACAAAATAGTATATAATATACATAAGTCAAACAAATACCACAAAACATACATAAGTCAAATAATAAAACTCTCCCCCTTTTGCCAACAGCAAAAAGGTCACTTAAAAATAGTTGAGAAGAGGAATAATTGTAAATGAAGTTTAACTACAGTATTCAATTGAGATGTAAATACTAAATTTTCAAAAATGTTAGATTGCATAGTATGTTAAGGAGAAGAAAAGTTGATGTAAAGTAGTAATGTATTAGACATATTAGTAGTCTCAATTTTTGTACAGAAGATGAGATAACATTATCAAAATTCTAAGTCTACAGTGACAATTATTGATTAGTGAAAATAGAGAAAAAATGCTAAAGTGGCGACTTTGCGCATCTTTTCAAAATGTAGGCTAATTTTGTGCCTTAATAAAATTTGGCGACACTGCGCATCTTTTATTGGATGACACACTTTGTGTGTCTTTTCACATTTGGCGACATTTCACATCTTTTCTTGTATGGCACATTTTGTGCTTCTTTCAAGCTTTGCTTTGAATGTAAGATTCTTTCCAAGAACATTATCTCTTAGTCACAAATACAATAATAAACACAAAGATTTAGAAAGTGAGAATAATGTTAAAACATCAAAGATACACAAATTTAGACTAAATAATACATGTCTAAAAAAGATTAAGTAAAATCATCTAATCCATACCAAAAACATAACGAAATCTAAAAATTTGAAAATTTAAATTTATGCATAGTATTTTCTATTGTAATATGAACTCAATTAACATTCTAGATCATTAATCAACTATAGTCAAGTGAAAAAAAAAACCAGTCATTAACACAAAAAGGATAAGCACAGAAATACTAGAACATTTCATTTCTAATCATTTGAAACATACAACATAGTAAGTTTTACATTAAGACACCATAAAAAAAACATGCTAACATTCCAAAACATAAACTTTGACAAAACATAAAACAGCCTCAAACTGATAAAAAGAAACACAATCACATTCAAGCCAAGCCATAACAAAGCGACTTAGAACTGAGACGGACCTTGATCGGAAGGAGGTGGTGGAGCACCAAACAACGCAAAATAGCTGTTCAAAGTAGCAATATTAGTATTTACAGCATCAAATTGATCATCCTGTCTCTTCAAATGAGCCTCCACATCATCAAACCTTTTATCCATTATATCAAAATGTTGGACCATATTTTGATAGAAATCCTATGATGGTCCTGATGCAGTTGAGGGTGCACCTGAAGGAGCAGAAGTAGAAGGAGGCTCATCATCTGAGCTGTTAGCTGTATCCTCTTTCCTAAATAACACTCTAAAGGAAGCGTCAGTGAAGTACAGTGGGAGTTTAGAAGGACCAGAAGGATGAACTAGGTTGTATTTCCTCTCTAGGATGTAACACACAACATGTCCTAAAGTAATATTTTTCTGCCTCTTCACACTAGCCAGACCAATATTAGAAAGATAGCAGATGTACCCTAAGATTAATTGGGCTTCATTTATAGGTTGGCCAGTCATAATAAGGAAAGTGGTTGAGGAAAGAAGTGGAGTCATATTAACCATATCTCCTGCTTTAGGAATGATTGATGCCCTAAGCACATGTTGTATTATCCTTGCATCTTGATTCAATGTTTCTACCCGGGAGATATGTGTGGGTGTGCTTACACCTCTAAGAACTCGGTTAATTTCTGAGCAACCATTTTTAGGTCTAGTGGAGAAGGTATGAGCTCTAGTCCCTTGAGTTCTAAGATGAACATATTCCCCTAGATCCTCCTTAGTTATCACAACTTTTTGTTTAAGGACAAAAGAAGAAATGACTGTGTGATCCTGGTTAAAGGTCATGTTGGCCAGGAACACATGAAACAAATCCTTATTGAAAGTATAGATTAAGGTCAAGAGAAAAGAAAAATGGGTCGAGTCAAAGATGGGCATAACTGTAAAATGTATATTTTCCTGCAATAATATGCGGGAAGGAGTAACCTTAGATGCAGCATACCTAAGGTATGCTTCCTCATTCTACTCACTAAGAAATTTTTCATCACAAATCCTTCTAGAAGCAGGACCCCTAGCCAATCGTGCTCTTTTTCCACTGCCAGACATTTTCTCTCAAGGCTCTAAAGGTTCTAGATAGAAAGTGAAATGAAAGAAAATGACCGGCCTTTACATAGAAAAAAAACCTGTGATCGTACTGTACGAATCCAGTTCGTACAAGACGAACCAATTTTCATACGGGACGAATAAAAGTTCGTCCGGGATGATCGAAAGTAGTCAAAATGAAATGGTTTTTCGTAAACTGCTCGTCCCGAGGTGTCCTTTTATACAGGCTTTTTGACTTCCTGATCATACATACGATGACGTGTTCGTCCGGGACGATCAGAAAATTTAAGTTCATTCAGGCGACGGTTAGGTTTGTCCCTCATGCGAAATGACATGTGGATCGTACAGACGAATGACGTATTCATACGTACGATCACCAATAATAACTGATGCTAACCGTGTTTCGTCCCCCAAATCGTATAGATGAAGTATAGGTACGATAATGTAATCATACAGTATGATACGATATCGTACAGTACAAATAGACACTATACTCCCATCACTTCAGAACTTACATGCTTTTAACATTTAATCAAGGAACAAAAACACAACAGAAAAAACTCAATGAACAAACTAACAAATACAAATAAAATGTATATTTGTAGAATTTTCAATCAAGCATTAATATCTATCACACCTAGCCTTATCCTTAACATGCTAAAGGTGTCAAAGGCTAAGAGTTTTGTGAAAATATCTGCAATATGATCTTTAGTAGCGACATGATGTAGTTCAATTTCTTTTTTCACTACATGATCTCTTATAAAATGATGCCTTATGTCAATATGCTTGGTTCTAGAATGTTGAATAGGATTCTTTGGAATACAAATGACACTAGTGTTATCACAAAATATTAGAATGGTGCCAACTACAAATCCTAAGTCACTCAATTGTTGTTTCAACCAAAGCACCTGCGCTACACAACTCCCTAAGGCAATGTATTCTGCTTCAGCTATGGAAAGTGCTACTAATTTTATTTTCTACTGGACCAAGATACTAATGAATTTCCAATAAATTAACATGTTCCAGAAGTACTTTTCCTATCCACCCTACAGCCTGTAAAATATGAATCTGAGTATCCAATAATATCAAAAGAAGAACTGTTCTTAGGATACCAAATTCCTAAATTTTGAGTTCCCAAAAGATATCTTAAGATCCTTTTTACTGCTGTCAAATGTGATTCTTTTGGATCAGCCTGAAACCTAGCACATAAGCAAACACTAAACATAATGTCAGGTCTGCTAGCAGTCAAATAAAGCAAAGATCCAATTATTCCTCTAAACTTCTTTTGATCAACAGATTTTCCCTGAGGAACCTTATCTAATAGGACTGAGGAACTCATGGGTGTAGTGACTGGTTTAGCATTATCCATTTCATACTTTTTGAGGATTTCCTTCACATATTTAGATTGACAAAGAAAGGTTCCTTCCTATTTTGCTTTATGCTAAAGCCAATAAAATAACTCAAATCACCCATCAAACTCATCTCAAATTCACTACTCATTATTTTTGAAAATTCATCACATAGAGCTTTATCAGTTGATCCAAAAATGATATCATCCACATATATTTATACAATGAGTATTTCATTTCCAAGTCTTTTCAAAAATAGAGTGGTGTCCACACTTCATTTAACAAAAGATCCATTTAATAAGAAAGTGCTTAACCTCTCATACCATGCTATAGGTGCCTGTTTTAATCCACATAATACCTTTTTTAATTTGAAAACATAATTAGGGTATTTAGAATTTTCAAAACTAGGGGGTTGCTCAACATAAACATCCTCTTCTATCACCCCATTTAGAAAGGCACTCTTCACATCCATCTGATACAATTTAAAATTTTTAAAACAGGCAAAGGCTAACAAAACTCTTATTGCTTCAAGTCTTGCTACAGAGGCAAATGTGCCCTCAAAATCAATTCCTTCAATTTGATTATACCCCTTAGCTACTAATCTAGCCTTATTTCTCACAATTACTCCTGCATCATTCATCTTGTTTTTGAACACCCACTTAGTCCCAACTACACTTTGATCTTTTGGCCTTTCTATTAACTCCCAAACATCATTTCTCTTGAATTGATTCAACTCCTCTTGCATACCCAAAATCCAAATTTCCATTCTCTAGGCAATTGGTTTTCCTCTTCTTTTTCAACCCTTTCTTCAACTTTTTAATTTTCAAGTTTTTGGGTTATCACCTCAACCTCATCTTCATCCAACTTAGACCCTTTACTATCATATGATTCATCAAAAATAACATGTGTGGTCTCTTCAACTACCAATATTCTCTTATTAAAAACTTTATAGGATTTTTCAACACTTGAATATCCTAGAAAGATTCCTTCATCTGATTTCGGATCAAATTTTCCTAGAAGAGTTTTATCATTATTATATATAAACACTTTACATCCAAAAACATGTAGATGCACGAGGTTGGGACTTCTACCTTTAAGAAGTTCATAGGGTGTCTTATTCAATTTAGACCTTATGTACACCCTATTCAACACATAACATACTGTACTAACTGCTTCAGCCCAAAAGTATTTAGGAAGTGAATATTCTGCCAACATGGCCCTAACAGTTTCAAATAATGTCCTATTCTTTCTTTGTACAACTCCATTCTATTAAGGTGTCCTAGGAGCTGAGAAGTTATGTTCAATTCCAAGAGATTTGAAAAAATCATTAAACATTTCATTTTCAAATTCTCCCCCATGATCACTTTGGATACTGACTATTTCAAAACCAAGTTTCCTCTAAATCCAAGTGGCAAAATCTCTGAACTCTTCAAATGATTCACTCTTATGATTCAAAAATCTAATCCAGGTGAATCTAGTATAGTCATCCACAATAATATATCCAAATCTTTTTCCTCCTAAACTTAAGGTACTAACATGTCCAAATAAATCTATGTGAAGAATTTCTAAGGGCTTGCTAGTCCTTATTTCCTTGATAGAATTGAAGGAGGATCTCACTTGTTTTCCTAGTTGACATGCATCACACAAGTGATCTTTAGTAAAATCTAATTTGGGTACTCCTCTAACTAGTTTCTTTTGAGTGATTTTCCTAAGATTTTTCATGCTGGCATGACAAAGCCTTCTGTGCCACAACCATGATTCATCAGATACAGTTTTCAAACACAAGGCAGTAGATAGTTTAACAGAATTAAAATCTAGCATGTAGACATTGTTCACCCTATCACCATTCAAAACAATAGTTCCATTTAGACTAATAACACAACTTGTAGGTAAAAATCACATAATTGACTAATACTCAACAGATTGTGTTTCAAGCCTTCAACCAACAGTACATTCTCAATAACAAAATTTTCTGAATTTCCAATTATACCTGTACCTACCACTCTCTTGGTGGTATTATCTCCAAGCGTCACCTTGCCTCCATTCCTAGCTTCCAGCGATATAAATTGATTCGTATCTACAGTCATATGCTTTGAGCATCCGCTGTCCAGGTACCAAATACTCTCACGAGGTCTTCTGTGAGAGCCTTCCTGCAAAATGATCAAACATTAGTCTTGGAAACCCAAACAAGTTTGGGTTCACCTCTTGACAACTTTAAACCAGATGCATGTGTGATATACTGTGATTTATGCACCTTATGTCTCCATACTAAAAGTGTTATATACTTCAAGGTACAGGTATGGGAAATATATCCTAAACTACCACAAGAAAAACACTTTATCCCTGGAAAGGAATTCACTATCTATTCTTCCTAAAAAATTTCTTTTTAGATCTTGAGTCAATGTTCTTGTGATAAGATTCATGAAACTCTTCAAGTTTAGGTGGTATTTTATTTTCCTTAAGTGCTTTAATCTGAACTTTAAGATAAGCATTGGAACGTTCTAAAATTGAATTATCAATTTTCAACTCATGCTCTCTAGAATCTGATTCATCCATAAAGGTCTTAAAATCTTTTTCAAGTTCAGCATTTGATGATTTTAAAAGATTATGCTGTTTGTTTAAATCATCATACTCATCCAACAAAGTCATGTGGTTACTTTCAATTAATGTATGATCTTTTCTAAGGATCTCATAATCTTTCTACAGCTCTATATAATCCAAATTTAACTTAGCATGCAGTTTCTTAAGTTTCCTATATGCAGAGTGTATGTGTTCAGAAACTTCAAATAATTCTTCATAGCTTAAATCACATACCTCATCCTCATCTGAATGGTCGAGATTATCATCCATTAAGCACAAATTGGTAACTTCCTCTTTTGGTGTTATTTCTGATGAATCTGAAGCTGAGTCCGCCCAGAAAGCTCATTGTACTATCTTTTTACCCCTTCTATCCTTTGGTTTCTCCTCGGTCTTCTCCTTGCTAGGATTTCCTTTAAGATTGGGGCACTATGTCTTGATGTGTCCTGGCTTCCTGCACTCATAGCAAATGACTTCATTTGAAGCATTAACATTCTTCTAGAACTTACCTTTATTCCAATGCTGGCGTCTTCTCTGCTTCCTTTTTAGAAAACTTCTAAATTGCCTCGTCATCAGGGCAATATCCTCTTCGTCCTCAGGTAGTTACTGATCACTTTCAGAGTCATCCACCTTTAAAGCAATGTTCTTCTCCTTTTACTTCTCACTTGCATTAATCTATCTTTGAGTCACCGATTGCTCATAAGCAATTAGTGATCCAAGAAGATTATCAACAGAATAAACATTCAAATCTTTAGATTCTATTATTTCAGTTATCTTTGCATCATATGCAAGAGGTAAACAATGTAATATCTTGTTAACTTTCTCTGCATTCGTCAACTCCCTACCTAAAGCATGCAATGAAGTGGCTATGTGTGTAAAATGAGTGTACATGTCAGAAATTGATTCATTCTGTTTCATGCAAAAAAGTTCATAGTCGTGCAAGAGAATGTTAATTCTAGTTTGTTTCACTTCATTAGTACCTTCATATGTGATGCAAAGTCTATCCCAAATTTCTTTTCCTGATTTACAGGTAGACAAACGCATGTAATCTTTTGACTTTAAAGCACAAAAGAAACTATTTAAACACTTCACATTCAGTTGAGCTAATTCACGTTCTTCTATAGTCCAGTTTACAAAAGGTGTTTGAACTCTAATTCCTTCTACAATCCTAGTAGGTTCAATATAGCCATCTTGAACTAACATCCACATGTGATAGTCAAGTGATTGCAGAAAACTAGACATGCAAGTTTTCCAAAAATCAAAAGGGATATTATCAAATAACTGTGGTCTAGTGATCGAGTATCCTTCCATAGTATTTCTATTTCCAAAATTAGCCACGATCGAAATTTCAAAAAGTATTTAAAACAGTTATTTTTGAAATTGGCTCTGATACCACTTAAAAGTGCGAAAAGGTTGTTAGATCTATTGCTCACGTCCCTAGGCTAACCAAGAGGGGGGGTGAATTGGTACTTTTAAAAATTACTCTTGGTTTTTGGAAATTTTTAAAGCAAAATCGTATAGTACTATATAACTTCGTATAGTACGAGCAGAGAAAACTTTGGCTCTTTTATTCAAATGCAGCAATTCAGCCACAAAGAAAATAAACTGTAACAAGAAATAAAAATGCAAAAAATAAACAGTGAACAGAGAACACCAGAATTTATAGTGGTTCGGTCAAAACACGACCTACATCCACTCCTTAGAGACACCTTCTCTAGGTATTGCACTAAACTCAAGTGACTCTCCTTTTGCTCCCACAGCAAGGAGCAGAAGCCTTTATAAACTCTCTTCCACCAACCCCGGTGCGGCAGAGAACCGTCATCCTTTTCACCCTCCAAGTGCGGCAAAGAACCTTTGTCCTTTTCATCCTCAAGTGTGGCAGAGAACCTTCATCCTTTTCACTCTCCAAGTGCGGTAGAGAACCTTCATCCTCTTCACCCTCCAAGTGCTTTAGAGAACCTTCATCCTTTTCACTCTCCAAGTGAGGCAGAGAACCAGAATCCTCTCGAACAATCCTCTTGCAAAAGCCTCCAAGGAACTAGGAAGATGCTTGAAGAACAAGTAAAAGAACCTCTCAATTTAATAACCTTGTGAATCTCCTCACAATTCTCTCTTGAAAGATCTTTCAAAACTCACTCCCAAACACTCTCCCAATCACTCTCCTTTCACTTCCCAAAAGAATTTTCGTAGAAGGATTTTTCCTTCAAATAATTCTGAGTCATTTTTATACTTGGGACAGAAAAAACTGTCCAAAAATTGAAATTGCAATTTAAGTCCGTGTCGATCATCCCGTACGATCTAATATCATACTGTATGAATAGTTCAGAACATTTAACATTCAGTCTCGTACGATTAATCAGATGAACAAGTCAGAGCCATTCGTCTGAACCATTCATCCCGTCCGAACGCTTGGACGATCAAGTCAGTGAGCTTCATCCGAATGATTCATCCCGTACGAATGCTTGGACGATTAAGTTAGTGAGCTTCATCCGAACCATTCGTCCCATACGAACGCTTAGACGATCAAGTCAGTGAGCTTCATCCGAACTGTTCCTCCCGTAAGAATATATGGACGAACCCAATTTTGAGCAGTTCGTACAGCGAAACCCATATATGAGTAGTATTCGTACTGTACGAACATGCCTTAGAAAAAATTTTCTTAGCATGTGGGTTCTTTTAGGAGGACATGTTTTATAGATCATCTCGTATGATATCAAATCGTACTGTACGATCAGTTTTAAAAAATTAAACTTTTTACTCCCCCATTGTATATGTGTGCACAGTCATCCAACTTACAATCACACTCTCTCAGACTCAAGAAAAAAAAAATTTACAGACTTCATTTATAGTGAACAAGTGAACTTGAAGTTTTCAACAATCTAGAGTGTGAATTTCCTGAAAAATACTTTAGTACACACAACAAAAAAAACTCAAATATATGTTAGAAGATGAATTAGACAAACAATAAGCTTTTGTAATCATCAATAATATAGACTTAGATTAGAATTCACATGAACAAACAGATTCACCCTAATTACAACACATCATTCCCTTTTCTAGTGTTATGAAAACTAGGCCAATTCTGGCTTTTCCAGAAATAGTAGATTATTGTGCATTTCCCTTCTGAGAAGATGCTGCACCATCAAAATACATTTCCCAGACTTGATTATTAGGTTTCTCAAACTCATGATTTGCTCGTCAGGTAAATCATCATTTAGAGGAGACTCTGTCGGTAGTGGGTGTGCTGCAAGGAAGTCGGCAACAGCCTATCCCTTTATAGCACGTAAGGGAATGAAACGAATTTCAAATTGAAGCAATACTATAGACCACCGAGCTAAACTTCCTGATAATGTAGGCCGGGTCATAAGATATTGTAAAGGATTAAAACTGGAAATCAAATTGACTTGAAGAGAAAGCATGTAATGTCTTAGTTTTTGTGCTGCAAATACTAAGGCAAGACAATGTTTCTCAATTGAAGGGTACCACATTTCTGTTGGAAGAAGTCTACGACTTCAGTAGTAGAGAGCATTCTCTTTCCCTTCATCATTGACTTGAGCTAAGAGGGCCCTGAGATACTCATCAAGGGCCGTAGTGTAAAGGATTAAAGGTTTCCCCAGAACAGGGGCTGCCAAAACTGGTGGACTGGTCATGTATTGTTTGATATTTTCAAAAGCATATTGACATTTCTCATCCCAAATAAAAAATTTGGCATCCTTCTTAGCAAGGATGGAGAATGGTTGAGATCTTCCAGATAAATTTGAAATGAACCTTCTTATATATGCTAATTTACCTTGGAGAGACCTCAGTTGAGTAAGGTTCTTGGGAGGTGGCATATTTAAGATAGGTTCAATTTTAGCTGGATCAATTTTAATTCCATGGTGCCTCACTACAAAACCTAAGAATTTTCTTGAAGTAATGCCAAAAGCGCATTTTAATGGATTCATCTTAAGGTCATAGCGGCGCAACCGTTCAAAGATAATTCTAAAGTCATAAAGATGGGCCTCTTTAACTTTACTCTTGACAATCAAATCATCAATATAACATTCAATTTGATTATGAATTAGGTCATCAAAGATTTGAGTAATATCCCGCTGGTAGGTTGCACCGGCATTTTTAAGGCTAAATGGCATCACTTTATAACAAAAGATCCCTATAGGACTTCTGAATGCAGTATTTCTCTCATCTTTTAGGGCCATCTTGATTTGATTATAACCAGATGAGGTATCCATAAAGGAGAAAATAACATGCGAGGAGGCAATGTCCACTATAAGTTTTGGTATGGGTAAAGGAAATTCATCCTTAGGACATGCCTTATTCAGGTCTCTATAGTCAACACAGACTCGAATTTAACCGTTCTTTCAAACTGGCACGACACTAGCTACCCAAGAGGGGTATGGTTCCTCTAAGATAAATCCAACCTCTACCAATTTCTTGACTTCAGAAATGACTTATTGTTCAATTTCCAGATGCATGCATCTAGGAGCTTATTTGATAGGAATAACATCATGCTAGATTCCAAGTTTATGAACTGCCACGTCAGTAGACAAACCCAACATTTCATCATCTATCCAGGCAAAGCAATCCTTAAACTCAGAGAGAAGTTAAATTTGATCCTTAGACTGATCCTTACTCAACAAAGAACTAATGAAAGTGGGGTGAGCATCTTCCTCTATTCTAAGGTTGATTTCCTTAAGTTCATCAACTATTGATTTTATTTCCTCCTCAAATTCAGGGGGTGCATCCTGAACTTGAAGATCATCAGAATCATCTGAAGTCTCCAAATAAAGTCTATCAAGAGAATCGATGACTTTAGTAGGGATCAAATTCATGATGGTTAGTTATCATTAAGCAATATTCATCGTCGTCAAATGAACTAACAGTACCATAGTCGATACCACTTGTCCAATTTTTATTGACTTTTGAATTCCAAATGTTTTCATGGTATCTAGCTTGACCTTTAGTCCATTAACTTGGAGCGAATCCTTTAGAGATAAGAGCTTTAACACCAACAGGAAAGTAACCAAAAGGTAATTCCATTAATTCATTAAAATCTGTCTCATCAAGGGTTTCATGATCTTCATTCCTTGAAGAGGAGGAGCCAGGGAAAAACTTTTGGACTTTCCTTGTTTCTCCATCTAGATTAGGGGCATCCTTAATCACTAACCCTGAGATGCTGTCTACAGACAGTGGGGTTAAGGTTAAGGATTCAACTGTCCTATTGAGGTTTTCATAAAGAGTTAATTCAGGCTCATCACTTTAAACTTTTGAATTATCACCTTCCTGGTCACTATCCAAATTTAAGGTGAGATCAAATTTTGGAGGAGGATTTATTTTTTGATAGTCAAAAGCAATTCTAACACACCTTTTCCTTGACTCTTCATCAGAACTTGATTCTAGTTTGATATACATTGGGAGATTTCTTTTTTCAACTGAAGGGCGGCCTCGACCTCATTCTCTTTGGACAATCCTCCCACCTCTTTGACGTAAACTATTTGGAGGCCTAAAGATCACACGCTCGACATTGTCTTCGCTACTGGAATTATTTCTTTAGCCCCAAGGAAGTTAAAGCAATTTGAGCTAAGCAGATCTCTGGGTCGAGAAGTGCTTTAATTAAAGATTATCTCATCTCTTTAGAGAGGATGAGAGCATTGTTGATGCTCAACTTACCAGGAAACTTCCTAAGATGAGCTAAGACATTATAATTAACTTTTGGAACATCAGGAGTAAGATCCGGTAGATTTGGAGGAATATTTGATTGTTGAGTAGGGATTTGAATTGGATCATTAGAAATAGCTTGCTTTCCTTTTTCTTGAGGAAAAAGCCTAGGGGGTAGGACCTTACCACCTCGTTGTTGTATTTGTATAATATCATCTAAAGGAGGTTTTGATTGTTTAATTATTTGATTATTTAAATCATTTAATTAAGGAGGTTTTGATTGTTTTGATCTATTTCAACCTAAACTGTATGAAATCACTCCTAAAGTTCAGGGATGACCCATGGGAGTGTTTTTAAGGTGTTTAGAATTTATTTGGCATTTTTAATATGTTTTAATTATTTTATATAATTAATTTTTTTTACTAAAACTTATATTAAAGTAATAATACAAGTCTAGTGATGGGGATTTTATTTTTCTTAAATAGAGAATTAAAATGTGGTCAGTTTGATAAATTATTTGTAATTTTTTGGATTAAATTTTGATTTATTATAGTTTTTTGAAGTTTTTGAGTTCAAAATGTGGCTGAATTTTGAGTAACCTAATTTTCTGACCTAATGACCTCTAAATTAAGTGAAATTTGGATCTAAGGTATATAATGTCACTAGGTTTAAAGTTTTGAAGTTTCACCCTAATTGGGTGTGTGTACAATTTCCTATAATTTTTCTTAATTTTCTAGACCATTTCCTTAATTATTTTTGCTAGGTGTCTCTATTGTTCAATTGGGATTGAAATTTTGGTCATCTAACTCTAAGATATATGCATGCACACCACAGTAAACAGATAACCTAATTCTACCAATTTGGAAAGTTATGAATTTTCAAAATTATGGGTCCAAAATGGACCCACTACTTTGAAAATTCATCCCACAGATATCCTTTAAGCATCCAGTCCTAGGAAAAATACAACATATGCCTAAGATACTCAAAAACATTTCACCAAAATTTGGCCTCAATTTGATCACTGGATTATGAGAAAATTATAAAATTTAGATTTTAAATAAACCCAAATAACTCATTATATAGTGGTCAATATACTATTAATTTAATTTTAATAAATAATAGAGCTCATGATCTTTCCAACGAGCCCTAGAACACAAAATTTGGTAAAGAAATGGATTTTCTATAAATTTTAGAAGTTCTGACTGCTGAAATTTAATTTTTAAATTAATTTAATTAAAAATTTTGGCACAACGCGCCTTCTAGACTGGGGTGACATGGCAGCATCTGTGCCATCCAATCACGCAGAAGGGATGATCGGACGGCTCTGGTTCATCAAGAGCTGTTTAGTTCAAAATGAACTAAATTTCAAACAGTCTTAACTTTCAAAATACTTATTCAAATTGGATGAAATTTGAAACATAGGTTTATGGTAACCTAATCTTCCAACACTCGAAGTTTGGAGGCTTCAAGTGTTGTAGATTTTTTGTAGTTTCAAATTGAAGTTTGAGAGAAAAGTTACAATAACTTACAATCCAAATGTCAGAATTTGATGTTCTTGGGCTTGTTGGAAAGGTATTTTGAATCCTCTACAACTTTCGTTAAGGGTCCCTGAGCTTTTGATGGCTGGTTTGAGATCTGATACACAATTATCCTTTGTCTCTCCTTCTCTCTCTCTCTTTTTAAATTTGGATCCTTAGGCTTGCAACAACCATTCTAAAGGCTGTGGGAGCTTTATTTATAGATGGAGGGGCTAAGTTCTCCTTGACAAGAGCTAGAGAGTGCTGGGATTGAAGTTTTTGGATGAGAGAGAAAAATTCCAAACCTTGGAGTTAAATAGGCAATTATCCCTAGCTTCTCAAGATTACCTAGCCTTAACGACCAAGAGATGAAAGCTTTGAGTTGCTGCCAAGTGTCCCTTTTAGCCAAAATAATTCATGGATAGGTTTGGATTAGAAAGGATTAATCTTAAGATGGATTTTGAGCAAGTTTGACCATTCTAATCCCTATTGACTTTGTTGACTAATTTAACCAGTCAACCATGACTTTGATTGATGAGGTGGCAGTCAAATGTTCATGTTAATTGGTTGGAGTAGTCTGGAAGAAGTTCAAGGCCATGGAAGAGGAATTTGAATGTGAATATAAGTGTAAATGGAAGTTTGACTAAATTTAGTTGAGTTGACTTGGTGATTTAACCAAACTAACTTTGATTTAATCTAGAATAAAATTTGGAAACATTTGGGTCATGATTAGGATATCTTTTGGAATGTATTTGAGGGTTCAAATGATTTGATTTGGGCATAAATGTTGAGTTGGCTCATTTAACTCTTAAAGGGTTATTTGGTCAACCTAGGTTGACCAAGGGGTAGGGTTTGGGTCCAATGCCTTTCTAATAATATTTAGAATGCATTGGAGAAGATTCCCATGTTTGGTTTAAAAAGATTGTACTGAAATGTCAAGAAACCTCAAAATTCCCCTTAAGAGGCATTTTGGTCATTTTGACCCCTGGTCAACTAGGGGTCAAACTGAATTCATCAAAATGTAATTTAAAGCTTAACAAGTCATGATTGAAGGTATGGACATAATCAAAGGGTTTGGAGAGGGCTCCAAGATTAAAATCCACTAGGTAGCAGGTCCCATGGCATAGGCCGTAAATATTTAAAGGTTTTAGAGCCTTTGAATTTAAATCTAACTTCTGAGGTTAGGGACCTCAGAATGAGGTCAAATTTGGAGGATAGAATTTATATACATGTATTATCAATGTTCAATTGATAGACTCTGAATTAGATGTCATTTCCTTGGGATTTGAAATATTTGAAAAATCCTTAGCGAAGGGTTTCAGGACAGAGCCCTTTAGCCTTGGATTTTGGTTTAAATTTCTGGGTTTGATCTAGAATTTGGGTTGATCCTATAGTCTAAGCTGATCTAGGATATGTATTAGTCCTAGTGACCTCATACAAAAATAAGGTCTATAATAACATCCAGATTAGGTCATCGAAGAAGGAACTTGCCAACCAAAGTTAAAGTAAAAGGAGCAGCCAACAGAGAAACTACAGAATCATCGAACATCAAAGAAGAACAATCTTTGAAAGAAGTATGAACAAATTGAAGTTTAGAAGATGAAGAAGAAGAGCCTGCCAAACATCCTTAAAATATTAAGATTTGCCATTAGGAAACAAAGAAGTCGATGTGATAGATGATGACAGAGTCATCATCTCCTAGAAAAAATGAGAAAACCTCAGAACAAAACATGAAAGGGGAAAATAAATTAATGAAGAAATGAAACAATAAGAAAAAAATAGCAAAACCATGCTAGGAGAGACGGAAGAGCTTGGGAGAGGAAACCCTAGATCACTAAAGAGTCACCAGGACTAATATTTTAGGAACATTATGCACCATTCAATGAATATTTAGGGCTCAAGATTGGGTTGAATAGGGTGTTAAAAGAGTCTATAATATATTTTTTGTTTTTGATTTCTTGAGTCAAATCCTATAAGGGTGTATGCTAACCTTGTGACCGTACACACACACACTTAGGTGAGTGATCTTGTGAGAAAATTAGAAGTGTAATTTTCTAAACTAATCAAACTATATGATCAGCTATTCAAAAAGTCATTATAATGGCTAATTAGCATAATTAAAGCTATTTGAACTTATCATACTGTACGATCAACAATCATCTTAAATTATGATCTGAACCGCCAATCATAAATAAGGTAATATTTTAAAATTCCAAATTTATACTAATTATACCTTACGATAGGCATCATATTATACGATAGTCATTATACTATTTGATATAATTAAATCTTGAATAAATTAAAAATATAATTATGGGATCAAATTTGGATAAGTTTATCTAGTCAGATCATACTGGATAATTGAATAAATTGTACTTTATGACCTGATCTTTACATGGGAAGATAATTATTCATTACCAATCATACCAGATAATAATCTAATTTGATTGAACTAATCATACTGGATGATGTTTTATATTATTCTAGATGATTAGCATAAATACTTGAACTAATCATGTAGAGTCTTATTCTTCGTACAATACTAACCTGGCTATTCGAACTAATATTACTATACGATATGGAATTGTACTGTACGATCAGTGTGGATAAAATAAAAAATTTATGATTTTTTAAGCCCTTTATTTAAGCTTTGTCTTAAGACTTTGTAAGTGTCTTTTGTCATTTATTGAGTTATTTTCCTCTAATGAATGCTTGAAGAGAGAGCTAAGAAGTTGGGAAAGAAAGGGTGGAGTTTGAGAGAAAGGGTGAAGATCCTTGTGGGTTTCAAGGGAGTGTGAGAGGGAGTTCCACATGATTTCTTGAACAAACTTGCACATGAGTTTCTCCATGTGTAAAGGTTTGACTTGAGGGAAGCTTTGGGAAGAAGATCCCTTTGGTGTCAAAGGATCTAGCTATACTATCGCACTGAGAAAGGTAAAAGTGATTCGGGGTTCTCTGCCTTCACCAGGAGGGTGAAAAAGGAGTGCGAGGTTCTCTGCCTTCACTAGGAGGGTGAAAAAGAAGTCAAAGTTCTCTATCGCACTAGGTTTGTGAAAAGATTGTAATGGCTTCTCTTCCTAGCTATGGGGGGCTAAAGAAGAGACACAAATATTTTAGTACAATACTCGGAGAGGAGGACTCTTAGGAGTGGACATAGGTCATTGTTCGACCGAACCACTATAAATTCTAGTGTGTTCTTTCTGACTATAATTTTTCTATAATTTACTTTTTTTGCACTTTTATTTTCTAGAAATTATGTGGTAGAAAATTATTTATTTGATGATATTTTGATTTGTGCTATTCAACATCTTTAAAATTAAATTTTTTTCTTTCATAATTTGCTTCTACATTAGGTGATAATTTTGTTGGTTTTTAAGTTATTAAAAATACAAAAAATATATATAATTTTGTGTTTAAAGTAAGTTTTTTTTTAAACTACCAATTCACCCTGATCCCCCTCTTGGTGTGCGTAGGGATAGTTTACTAAAGATTAATATCCTACATTGAACATTCAATTAGTATCATAGTAGTTCTTATAAGTTGCATTTTAAAAAATCTTGAGAAAAATGACATATGGAATAATTCTGTAATGAAAACACCGTGGAGGGTTATTCTATAACTCGTGCATTTTTATTTGATAACATACCATTTGATTTTTAAAAAATTCACATGTTTACTTTTTTGCAATTAATTGATTTTCAAATGTGGCATATAATTCAAATTAGTTATTATGTACCATCACATATTGTTAATAGAGTCAAAATAAACATTACTTTTACTGAATGGAGTAGAGAAGAACAAGTCTTTGTATAACTAAATGCTAATTTCTTAAACTATTTTTTTGTGCACTTAAGTCTAAAGATTACATGAGAATTTCTACCTATATCACTAGCACGGGCATTTAGGATAGGCTATGCATTACATACGAAGGTACTAGTGAAGTCAAAGAATTTATGTTAAACATATTATTGCTAATTATGAACTTTTTTGCATGAAAACTCATGAGACTATCACAGGCATGTACTCTAGGTTTACTCAGACAGTTACATCACTGCATGCTTTAGGTAGAGAACTTTCAAATCTGAGAAGGTTAAAACAATTCTTCATTATCTACCTGATAATTTTGATGCCAAAGTCACTACTATATGTAAATGAAAAGACTTCAATGCTTATTCTATTGATAATATTCTTGGCTCACTCATTACCTATGAGCATTGGGTGAATTAAAGACATTTAGAATTAAATAATAAGCGAATAGAGAAGACTATAATGCTAAAGGCCAAAGACAAAGATAAAAATATCTTAGGAGATGATGGGAGTCAGGAGATATCATTAATATCAAGCCAATTCAAAAGTTTCCAGAAGCTCAAGCATAAGCATTAACTAAATTGGAGCAAAGGTAAAAATGGTAAAAATGATTTTTTTTTCTGACATTATTTTCTTTGGGTGTAGGAAACCTGGATGTCTAAAGTCCAAATGCCCCAATTTTAAGAGCCACCCTATGAAGGAGAAGGGTGAGGATAATCCAAATGTTAAAAGGGGAAATGAGAAGAAGCAAAAAATCTCTTGGGCAAACTTAGCCTCTGACTCATCAGAGCAAAAGCAAGAAGAGGAGGTAACAAACCTATGCTTAATGGCCAAGGATCCAATTGTTAACTCTAATCAGGTATAAGTATGTTAATGTTTTTTTATGTATTTGTTTATCAATTTTGTTTATTCATTTATAACAATTATATTTTATGCATTATTATATATTGTAGTTTCTTTTTGTATGTTTTCATTTTTTATCCTTCTGTGTTGTGTGTTTTAGTTATTCTCTTTCCCTTCTTTAAAATTTTCTTATTTCATGTATATTGATCAGTTTATGTGTTATATTATCTCTCCTTTTTAGTAATGTTAAAAGGGGGAGTAGATATTTGGTTGTATTTGTTGATCTGTTATTTAGTTTCAAATTTATTTTTTTATTTCTTTTCTTAAATTAAAATTAATAATAATAATAATAATAATAATAATAATAATAATAATAATAAATATTTTCCCCTCTTTTTTAATATAATTCTCTTAGTGAGGAGGAGATTAGGAGAAAATATTATTAGTTTGCAAATTCAACCAATAATGTTAGCCATCATAAAAAAGAGAGATTTTTACAACTCGGGCTACTGAGTTTATATTTTTTATGATAGCAAATATTATTGATTACCTCTTTATTTATCTTAGTATTTATAGTGCATATTTATTTGTGTGTATACTAATATTTCAGGTACATCATGCACCACTCAAAGAAGATTATGGGCTCAAGACTAGGTAGAATAATGTGTACTGAAAGAGTTTATAATATTTATTTATTTATTTTTGATTTCCTGAGTCAAGTCCTATAAAGGTATATGCTAGCCTCGTGACCATGTACACACACACTCAGGGGAGTGAGACAGTGAGAAAATTAGAAGTGTAATTTTTTAAACTAATCGTACTATATGATCCATATTATACTACACGATTAGCTATTCGAAAAATCATTATAACAGCTAATTGGCATAATTAAAGCTATTTAAACCTATCGTACTGTATAATTAAGATTGTGTAAGATGTCAGTTGAAATCAAGATCTCAGCCACAAATCATAATTTTGGCAATATTTTAAAAGTCAAAATTTGTACTAATCATACCGTATGATAGGCATCTTACTGTATGATATAATCAAATCTTATCTAAATTAATCTTATAATTAGGGAATTGAATTTAGATTAATTGATCTAGTCAGATCATACTATATAATTGGGCCAATTATACTATATGACCCAATCTTTGTATGGGATGATAATTATTCGCCACCAATCATACGTCATGATAATCCAATTTGATTAAACAAATCATACTGGATGATGCTTCATATCGTATTGGATGCTCAGCTCAAATACATAAACTGATTGTACAAAGTTTTATTCTTCATATATTACTAATAAGGCTATTTGAACTAATCATACTGCATGATATGGGATCATACTGTAGGACCTATGTCAATTTATTTAAATTTTTAGAGTTTTTAAGCCATCTATTTAAGCTTTCTCATAAGCCTTTGTAAGAGTCTTTTGTCATTCATTGAGTTATTTTCCTCTGAAGAAAGCATAAAGAGAGAGCCTAAAAGTTGGGAAAGAAAGGGTGGAGTTTATATGAAAGGGGGAAGATCCTCATAGGTTTCAAGGGAGTGTGAGAGGGAGTTCCACATGGTTGCTTTAGCAAACTTGCACCTGAGTTCTTCCATGTGTCAAGGTTTATCTTGAGGGAAGCTTTGGGAAGAATACCTCTTTGGTGTAAATGGATCTGGTACTCCACCTCAACAGGGATCGTGAAAGTGATTCGGAGTTTCTACTTCACCAGGAGGGTGAAAAAGGAGAGTGAGGTTCTCTTCCTTTACTAGGAGGGTGAAAAAGGAGTGCAAGGTTCTCTGCCTTCATTAAGAGGGTGAAAAAGAGGTCTAGCTTCTCTGTTATACCGGGTTAGTGAAAGGATTATAAGAGCTTCTCCGCCTAGCTGTTGGGACTAAAGGAGAAACACTAAAGTTTAAGTGCAATACTTAGAGAGGAGGATTTCGAAGGGTTAACATAGGTCATTGTTTGACCGAACCACTAAAAAATTCTTGTGTGTTAATTCTAAATTTTATATTTCTATAATTTACTTTTTATGCACTTTGATTTTTTATAAATTTCATGGTAGAAAATTATCTGTTTGATGATATATTAATTTGAGTTATTCAACATCATTAAAATTAAAAATTTTATTTCATAATTTTGCTTCCGCATCGTGATAATTTTGTTGGTTTTTATGTTATTAAAAATCCATATATATATATATATATAGTTTTTTTTGTAAAGTAGGTTTTTTCTTAAAACTACCTATTTACCTCCCTCCACTCTTGGTGTGCGTAGGTATAGTTCATAGAGGTTTAACATCCTACATCGAACGTATTTCAATTAAGTAGGATAATTGTTATAGTTGAGATAGATAATACTAGTATTTGTAAGCAAATACTCTTTCTCTTGGGATTGATACCCTACTCTCTCACTATATTGCTTGATTCAGTATGTATACTTACATATATTAAGTAGAGTTTTTATAATTTTATATCAATGCAAACCTAAGCATTTCTTAAGGATTGATAAAGTCCTAAATCACTTTTACAATTCTTTAGGTTACTCCATTGCCCCTATCACAATGCATGAGTTGATTGGCTCTGGTCTAATCTATGTCTTGAAAATGCTTCAAGGAATATAATTTTTTAGCATTTGGGTCAGCCTAATTGGTTTACTTAAGACATCCTAGAAGATGCGCTGGCTAGGTTTTATGCATTGGCTCTAAGGGCACCTAATACTAGTGTCAATTTTGTTAGATTTCATTTAGGGTGAGCGTTATCTCAATGAAGACCCATTTTGGGCACCTGGGTGAAGCCATATTTGAATGATTTTAATAGGGTTGGTCCTTGGATAGCCAATTAAAAGTCCTAAGAGGTTTGGGGGTAATGGATTAACTAATGTCACATAAATTTATGATTGCTAGGTTCATGTTTAGTTTTGTCAAGTATGGTTACTTGTTCAACCAAGCATGATGAGGTCTTGGCATTTGGCCCAAATAATTCCAAAAATGGTTTGGAACTTGTTGGAATAGGACTTAGGTCTTGCCAAGGTCTATATGTATTGAAGTCCTTTTTTGGGTGGAAATTCGTAGTGGGGCTTACGCATTAATAAAAAAGAAAGGTACAGGGTCCTTAAAGGGGACCTTCAGCTCACTAAGGCTCGTCAGAGCTACAGAAAAGGTAAAAAAAAATCCTAAGAGCCAATGGTCCCCTATGCTATGATTTACAAAATCTCCTAATAACATTCTAGGGCTATAAGTAGACAGCACCCAAAACAGGAAGGCCACAAAAGAACTTTCATCACATTCTTCCTATAAAAGAATAATCAGCTTGTCCACAAAAATCTCATTTCAAGGAACCTACAAGAAATAGGGACTGCAAAAGAAAAATAAACAAAGCAACACATGGAAATAACACAGAGGATTACGAATAGATAAGAGTCGAGTCTAATTAAAATTATATAAAACATAGGTGAAGAAAATCCCTTCAGAAATTATGAAGATTAACCTGATTTTAGCAATCTATAATCTCCCATTACAAACAAAATAATCAGATAACCAAAGGCTCATATTAGTATTGAAACTGAGAGGATAATAGAAGGGAAACCACATTAAAGCATTACGTATCAGAGCAAGAGACATAATCTTGAGGTAAATCCTCGCAAAAACTGTAATAGAATAACAAAAATAGGAAATGAGCACAATGTACTTACTAATGTAAGTCATGCTCCAGCTACAGATATACAAATCATTAAAAAAATTGATATAGCTAAGCACATTAGGATCAAAAGAAGTGGATGTAATTAAATCCCTGTAGTAGCTCTCCAACTAAACTAAACCATAAGCAATAACCCAAATGAACTGTAAGACGTACAAAGGATAAATGCAAACCATATGGCCATAATAACAGTAAGGAGATAGATGGACCAAACAGTAGCCACAGCCATCCCACCACAACCAAATGCTCCAGCAAAGCATAAGCATAAGGGCCCAGTCCATCAAATTAATGATTAAGCAAAAGGATTCCATAAGAGAGCCATGACCCCAACCATCATTAATACAGCCACTACCAAAATGGTTAAGCCAAATATACTCATAGCAGTTACAAAACATAATGATGCAGTTCATAAAGTTAAGACCATCAAACTGTAGGAAAATCTAATTGTAGCAAACCCACAAAATCCCAAAAAGAAAACTAGAGGAAATGAAGGCATTCCTCATAAACACATCCATAGGGATTAAAACCTTCACAGAAACAAAACATAAAAAAAGAAGAATACAATAATTGATGCGAAATAAAGGCCAAAATCGAATAGCATAGCATTTGTGAAGAGAAACCCTATTGCCACTCAAGCTTAGAATTAAAGAATCTCTAATGCCATTATGATTATAGCCTAATTTCCACTCAAATCTAAACCTGAACCCCCTCAGGTTCAATCAAATCCCAAATAGAGCAGTGGAATAGAAAAGGTAGCAAAAGGATACAAAAATTAAACTAGCCACAAGGCAACAATTGCTCGTCCAATAGGTTAAAAGAAAAACAATGATAATTATCACTAAACCCTCCTGCCAATCCACTAAGAAAAGGGAACCAGGAAAGTCATAGTAATACCACTAGACCAGCCAAGCCATCTGAGACAATAGCACTTGATAATCATGTTCCAGAAAACCACCCCGCATGACAACCCATGGTACTCCACCCCAAGAATGGATGAGGCGGATAAATGGTTAAAATCTGAGTATAACCTAATACAATCATAGGTTCACCTCAACCCGAGAAAATAAGAAAAGCCCAAATGTAAAAGGCCACTTTCAAAACCCAAGTAGCACATATCTTCTCCATATTAACCTCTCCAAACATTGTCAGTAAAAAAACTGCCATACCAACAGACAACACAGCTAAAACACTGATAACCAAAACCAGCTGAAATTGAGAAGTGCCCATAAAGACGATAGGTAAAAAGAAACCAGAACCGACTGAAATAGTATTTAAGTTTTAACATAAGGAAAACCAAGCTTGTCTTATCTCATGATACCTTTAACAAAAGTAGGCAAAGAGTTATAAGAGATATTTGTGAAATAGTTAAGATGGCATCCATTATTAGCTAACCGATAAGCACATGCATTACCTTCTTTATGAACATGAGTCAAATTAATATTAAAGAAAATCAAAAGTTGTTTAATTTCTATAATAATGTTGAAAACTTCAGGATTGCAAACCTTAACTTCATTATCTTTTAAACAAAAGAGGATGTACATAGCATCAACTTTGATCCAAATGTTAATAATACCAAGAGAAAGACATAGTTTCAAACCATATAAAATAGCAGAGTTCAACCACAATAGCAGAGCATTTGGGTAAATTACTAGCATAAGCAATAACAAAGTCACCATAAGAATCTCTAAGGATACCACCATAACCCCAAGCATTATCTTTCACGAAGCCATCAGTGTTAAGTTTAAACATGTTGTGGGGAGGTTTAGCCTAATAAATCAGCTTAGGGGCATCATTGCTATTATTTTTCTGAAGTACAATTTGAAAAGCCTTAACATTAAAATGATACTCTTTAAAGTTCTTAGCAGTCAAAGATTCACCTTGACTAATTTAAATACTTTATCTTTAATGTTGATATGCTTGTGGTTCATAGTAATATTGTCAAAAAGAGAGTTATTCCTAGCAAGCTAGAGGTACCATAGAATAAGAGAAGGGATGAGATTAGTAATATGACCTTTTGAATAAGTGAACCACAAATTCAGGATGTCCTTGATCAGAATATTAACATGAAATTAATTATTTTTAAAAATGTCCTCAAACTAAATCCAAATCTTAGCAGCAATGGGACCAAAAATAAATACATGGTGCATATTCTACAAATGATAATAACATTGATATTTAGAAGGCAGAACAAAACCTCTTTTACTTAAATTCTCATCCGCAGGGAAATGTTTATGCATAACTCGATAAATGAAAGCAGAGATGGTGGTAGGAATGCTTTTATGCCACATCATATTGAGCACTTTATTGATAGGATTCCTAATTCTAATAGTATTCCAAGCATCCTTAACCCTAAAAATGCTATTACTATCCATATTACACAATAATATATCTTCAGTCTTAGGGTTTAAAGGAATTTACAAAATCTTACTAATGATAGTAATAGAAAGAACCTCAACTAATTTATTAAAGTCTTAGTAATTATTATCAATAAATGAGTTAGCTTTGAGAGCCTCGATGGAAACAGTTTTGAGCATTTTGTCAATGGAAGAAATCCCTAACCAATGATCCTGCCAAAAAAATAATTTAGCACTGCCAATACCGCAACTAATATGAGGTTCAGCTCCCATTTAATATTGCACAAACGTTTCCAAACTCTAGAATCCCCCTTATTACCAGAGCAAATAGTCAGGTGTTTGCCGACATAGTACTTAGCATCCATGAATTTAGACCAAAGGTGCTTTTTGGTACAAAAAATAAACTATAATTTAAAAGAAAAAGCATGCACTAAATCCTCCAAATTTGAATGCATTCAAATAGGTGTAAAACCTATTTACACTTAAATTTTGTCACATACATGGACTTCAAAACAAGAAAAAGCATATGCTAAATCCTCTAAATTTGAATGCACATTAAAATAGGGGTATACCATGTATGTATTGAAGTCCATGTACTTGAGCTTTAGGTAAACTTTAGGTTTAAACTTAAATTTGGTCACACATGGTTAACCAGGGGTTTAATCATGTTTAGGAGTGCAATCTTTATTATTTAGAATAGTTTTTAGGCTATGGTAAGTATTAAAGGAGTTTATATGCATTATTGAAGGTGTAGGGTTCTAATAGGCTCTTAGTGGTCAAAGTAACCAATAATGTGCAACCTAGCCCAATCAAGGGCCCATTTGGGCCTGTGAATGATAGAAAGTGATTATTAAATACCTAGGGGTATAACCTAGGTCTTGGTTTAAGCTTTACAATATTTCTTTTTCATGGGGTGGGGGGGGGGGGGGGGGGGGGGGGGGGGGGGGGGAACCATAGTGGGGCTTATATGTTGATTAAATGAAAATTTACAAGGTCCTTAAAAGGGACCTTGAGCTCACTATTGCTCAAAATGGCTACAAAAAAAGTTAAAGTCAAATGTATGAGCTCAAGGTCCCAACTAATCAAGGGTACAAAAAGTTCTAGGTACATTCTTTGGTGGAAAGCAGCCAAAACCTAAAAAAATAGGAGATATCATTTGATTGGCCTTAAGCACCATCTCTCCTCCAAAAAATTCAGGAACTAGAATATCAACACTAAAAGGATTCTGCAAAAATAGTAAGAAACATGAGGGGAAATTCATAGGCAAATAGTAAAATTATAAATTAAAGTAAGCTCAAAGCTTATAATTGAAATTATAATACCCTTTAGCTTTAAACCAAATATAAATAAATAATTGCTTACAACACACAAAGAGAATAAACTCCATATAATAGAAACTAACTCTGATACCATCCATAGAAATATATAATTACACTGGAAAGGATACATATCTAATAGTAATATTTGGTAAAGCCAAAGTGGGATAGGTATAAATACCCCTTGAGAGCAATACCCAATAGTGATTCCAATGGTGATACAGATACCAAGGCTCAGTGAAGCCTACCGGATCCACCAAGAACCATAAACTAGAGAAAATAAAGAAATGACTTAGACAATACGAGTTAAATAGAAGAAAAGGCAAAGGATAATAATTATTAAAATAACAGAAACCAAAGGCCAAAAAGGAGAGGAAGCTCCTATCCCCGTTCCCTTTTCTCCAACCAAAATATAAAAAGCAAATCACCGTGCAACCGAATTCAGTAAATTTCACATAGCCACTTAAGTAATACAGGGCCAACATAACACTGATAGAAGAAATAAAAAATAGTGAAGTTGAGGGGACCACAAGCCAAACCACAAAATAAATAAGGACACTTAACATAAGAGATGCCAACTAAGTAGCCTAAGAGGCCAATTAAAATATAAACCATCAGAAAAGCTCAAAGGATAAAAGGCCCATTAGCATAGCCCACACAATCCACATTGGAACAAAAAATATCCAACCAATAAGAACAACCATGATTCCCAACAAAAAGCAAACTCCAAAAAGAATAGCTTAACATAATCCAGAAACCAACATTACAAACATGACTTGAATTAAAGTTGTGATCAAACACCTAAACTTGGGACCACCAACTAGACCACTACAACAACAGGTCAAAACAATTAAATTGATCTAGGAAAATATTCTTAGCATAAGACTCATAATAATCAATCACACCCAGATAAAAAATAAAGACCAACACATAAAAACCAAAGAAATAACTATATGATCAAGTTTCATTAAGGTGAGCCATAAATAATGACAATTTATAGAGATCCTAAGCATAGAAATAAAAATAACCACATATAGAAAACTAGAACCACTACAAAAAGATAGGCCAATTAAGCTCAGTAGCATAGTATCTGTATAGCCATCATGAATGAAACCCAAAAGCCACTCCAATCAAATCCCAAGACTACCCAAGCAAAGCGATAACCTGCATAAGAGGAGATGACAGGAATAGATAAAAAAACAAAGTGAGTCAAATAGATTAGAAAGCATAGACCTATGATACTTCACCCATTAGCCCTCAAAGATGAAAAACAAGATAGGATAAAACAAGTACACAACCTCCAACAATAAATTAGAATAATTAATATCACACGGCCACCACAAATAGAAAAAAAGAATTAACTAAATCCAGAAAGTGGTACAATAGATAACCCAAAAGCAACAATATAAAGGATAGATGAGAAGCTCTTCAAGTTTAAATTAGCATACCTATTACAATCAAATCTTACATCCAGTTAAACATGACAGATAAAGAGACAAAGAAGTAAATAATGAAATTTCAATAATTCAAAAAGCACATCTACTTCTTGATACCCAACATAATTAGTAAAATAGTAGCAGAGCAATCACCAAATAAACCAACAAATTTACCAAGGAAATCACTAACACTATGAAAGTGAAAGGGAGAGCAATCAAGTAAAAGGATATAACCGTGGTGCCTAATTTAACCAACCAAAAAAGACAACAGCATGAGCAAAGCACCATCGCCAAAACCAAGAAGAAGGCCAATCTCTAAAAAGTGAAGACTTATTTTATCGTGTCTAATAAGACATTTAAATGCATTAGGAAGATTAAGTGAAGAGAAATTAGTAAAGCAATCTAGATGATAACCATGACTGGCAAGCCAATCAGCACAAGCATTCCCTTTTCTAAGGACATGGGTGAAAGTGTAATTTAAAAAAGGCAACAACTGCTTAATTTTCCCTAATGAGATAAAATAAATTAGAATTTCAAATAATATCATTAGAATCTTTTAAATAATAAATACTATAAATAACATCCAACTCAATCCATATATTAGTGAAGCCAAGAGAAATACATAATTTCATACCATGTAAGATATCAGATAATCCAACATAGAAAATAGAGCACTTGGTTAAGGGGCTAGCATAAGCCATGATGACATTCCAAAGAGCATCTCTTATAATACCACCATAACCATAGACATAATCTTTAACCGACCCATCAACATTATGTTTAAAAGTATTATCAAGGGGCTTAACCCAATAAACCAATTTAGGCTTAACATAAAGATGATTAATTTGCAAAGGAATTCCTAAATCTTAAGCCACAAAGGAGAATCCCTTAAAATTTTTAGAGCACAACAGGTTAGTAGTATGAAGTTTCAAAACTTTGTCTTTGACATTGCTAATAATGTGATGATGTTCTTGGAGATATTGTTGAAAAGAGAGTTATTTCTAGTAAGCCATTGAAACCACAGAATAAGGGAAGGAATCAAATTGCTAATATGACCTCTAGAATTAACAAACTAAAGGTTCAGCAAGTTATTGATGGAAATATTAGCTATAAAATGATTAAATCTAAAGAGATTCTAAAAATAAATCAAAATTTTTGTAGCAATAGGGCCAGATATAAACACATGATGCATATTCTCCACATGATGGCATCATTGACACTTGGAAGGAAGGGTAAAATCGCTTTTAGTTAAGTTCTCATTAGTAGGAATGTAATTAAGCATAATTCTCCAAATAAAGGAAGCAATAGTGGTAGGAATACTTTTGTACCAAATTATTGAAAAAAAAATTTGGTAACATAATTTTTTATTCTAAAGCATTCCAAGCATCCTGCAGATTGAAATCCCTATTTTTAGAAAAGTTTTAAAGTAAATAATCATCAGCCTCAATATTAATAGATGTAAAATTTGGCTATAAATAGATTCAGGAAGCACTTAAACAAGTTTATTATAATCTTAATTATTCTAAAAAATTAATAAAGTAACCTTAATAGCAACAGTAGAGAAGGTATTCAGAAGAGAGTCAATAGAATGCACACCTAACCAATGATCTTGCCAAAAGAAAATGTTAGCACCACCAAGAGCCCATTAGATATGGGACTCAGCTTCCCATTTAATATTGCAAAGTCTCATCCAAACTCTATAATCACCCTTATTATAGAAGCACATAGTGAGATGCTTACCAACATAGTACTTTGCAATCATAAATTTAGCCCAAAGACTAACTTTAGCACAAAAAATTATACCATAACTTCATAGAAAATGCATAGGAAAGGTCATACATAACATTACAACCCAAATCACCTTCCTTTAGAACACTACAGCTGTTGCTCCAAGAGGACCATAATATTTTACAATTGTTGTTGGCACCTTTCTAAAAATATTTATTAAAAAATTTTTTAATCCTATTACACACATCATGCATTGCTTGTACAGTTTGAAATATATAAATAGGAAGGGAACAAAGAACATATCTAATAAGAATCAATCTCTCAACAAGGCTTAAGAAATTAAATTTCCAACAATTAAGTCTTTTTTACACAAAAGTAAAAAGATTATCAAAAAGAAAGGATTTCTTACGACCTATGTAAAGGGGAAACCCAAGTTACTTAATAGGAAGAGAGATTTGCATAAAATCAATGATACCTTTTATAGCAGTAATACGGTTATGAGGAATTTTGCTAGACGCAATAAAAATAGTTCTTTCCTTTTTAAGCAACACTCCACTAGAAACTTCAAAACTATGTAAAAACCTCATAAGCATATTAAGCATGTTAAGAGAACCATTGGTAAAAATAATAATATCATCAGCAAAACATAAATGAGATATAGGGAAACCTCCCATAGTTCTATAAAAAAGATTATGATGATTTTCAAAATAGTTGTTAATACCTCTAGATAAATATTCAATTGTAATAATAAAAAGACTAGGGGAGATGGGATAACCTTGTCTTAAGCCATGAGCATATTTAAAAAAAACTATTACTTCTATCATTAACAATAATATAGAAAAAAGGACCAACAGAGCAATTTTTTACAAGTTTAATAAAAAATGATATGAAACTAAATATAAGAATGTTGTAGAGAAAATTCTAGTTGATGTTAGCATAAGCCTTGGTGGTTAAGAGATAAAACAATGTTACTGCCTCTAACCCTAATATAAAGACATGAAGGATCTCTTATGAAAGTAAGATGTTATCAGAAGTAACCCTCCCTTTAACAAAACCAGCTTGGTTAGGAGAAATGATTTTGGGTAGTAAAGGAGACAACCAATTCATAAAAATTTTGGAAACAAACTTACTAAGGAAGGTGCAAAGACTAATAGATTACAGGTCATCCCAATTATTAATGGCATTCTTTTTAGGGATAAGCCACTAGAAGTGGAAGAGAAAAACTTAGGCATAATGTTACTAGCAAATAAATCTGACACAACACCATAAAGGTCAGAACTAATAATATTCCAAGCTTTTTGGAAATAATAGTAGTAAAATCATGTGGCCCAGCAACAGAATCAAACTTCATAGAAAGAACAGTCTCTTTAATTTCCTCTAATAAGGAGGACTAATAAGAATCAAATTATCATCATGATTAATAATATTAGGAAAGATATTAGGAATATCAATAGGAATGGGATTAAAGTTTTTTATTGGAAAGATTTTTAAAATACTTAACAATAGAATTAGCAATAACACCAACATCCTTAGTTTTAGAGCCATCAGGAAGAGAAATTTTATGAATGAGATTTTAGGATATATTCCTCTTAACCAAGGAATGAAAGTACTTTATGTTATTGTCCCTTTAATGAAATGCTTAGAGGAAGCTTTCTACTTCCAAAAATTTTTCTCCAGAGCTTGTAAATTAAAAACAGAATTTTTAGCATCTTGCAGTAGTCTAAAATTATCATCAGAATGATGAAGTTGACAAACATGCTCAATAAAATTCACATTATCCTCAACATTCAAAATGTTAGGAAAAATATTTTTTAAAACCTGCTTATTCCACCAGTTGATATTATATTTAAGATGTTTAATCTTAAACCATAATCTGTTCTTGCCCAACAAGAAGGAATTATGGAGTAACCACATGTTTTGAAATCTAAACTTGGAAAAATAACTATCATCTCTCATCATAATACTACTAAGAAGAGGGGAGTGATCAGAAAAAGTTCTACTAAGATGCTTAACAAAAGTTGTATTAAAAGAGTTAATCCAAACATCATTAAAAAGTGTTGACCTTATTTTTGTATGAGGTCATCAGGACCATTCAAACTCCTAATCATACACCTAGTGGTTGATAGTCTCCCAAATGTCAATCCTCTACTATTCTATTATACTTCTAATCTTCAAGCAATCAATCAATCATTTAACATTCAAAAAGTAAATAAAAGAAATTAAACTCAAATGGCCAACTTTCATTCAAATACCCATATCATAACTTTAACTTTTAAAATTCACTCTATTTAACTCTCAAATGGTCCTCACAATATGACCCAACTTATTTGACTAAGTTTGACCAATCAAACAAGTCAAAATGACTAAATCTTCTTGATTTGTCAACTTCACTTTCAAGTATTGAACCCATAACCTTAAAACTTCTTCCATTCCATTCCAAATAGCAAGCAATTCATTACCCTAAGCCATCATGGGTCAAATCATCATTAGTTTGACTTGGTCAAACCCCCACCTATCTTTGACCATTCATTCAAATAATCATGTCTTAGCTTCAAAGCTTTATATCTCATACCATTTAACCCTCAAATAACTCTCATGACATAATCTAATACATTTGACTAGGTTTGACTAGTCAAATAACTCAAAATGACTAAGTCTCCTTGAATGGTCAACATCCATTTAAACTTTAAATCTATGACTTTAAACTTCTTCTAAAGCATCATAAAACTTACTAGCCATTCATTGGACTCCACCTCACCTACGTTGACCCCTTTGACTGGTCAAATGGTCAACAAAAACCAAATAGTCTTATTTGGTCAAACCTCCCTCCCCCATTACTTTCCCTCCAAACTCATATATTTTATTAAATCACTTTAGATCATTCTTAAACATCCCCTAAACAGATCCTAAGTTTTGGATTAACCCTAAACTAAATCCAATAACCCATGTGCTCACAAAAGGATAAAAAAACCCTTTCCAACTCATTAGTCCTTTGCTTGTCCTATTTATTCCTTATCTCCTAACAACCACTGGACTGGTGGCTTGCATCTAAATAACTCTCTAAGTGAATCCTAGCCATCTAAGTCATTCCTAGGTTTATAAATTAGGGCAAAGGCCCAAAGAGAGTGCATTCTTTGACTATTCTCTCTCTCTCCACAGTCAAGCTTTTCCAGCCAAATCTCCTTTCATTTGAGCTCCTAAGAAGCTCCTCTGCATTTTCACACACAAGATCTGAAGGTCAAAGCTTACCGGCTATAAGATTCTTGCCAAATCGAGCCTCTAGTTTGTCAAGACTCCATAGTTCATGATTTAAGCCATTTCGAGCCTCAAGTCCTTCTGAAGAATTAATCTATACTTCTAAATAAACAAAATGAGCCCTTAAACATCTAAAATGATCAATCCTATCATGGTAATAAGCTAACCCTAGCTTAAAACCTTTAGGATTAAATAACTTTGTATAAACTGGCTTTAGAATGCAAACTTGGCTCCCCATTATCCATTTATCTTTATTAAAGCTCTTTTTAAAATTTCAAATCATTTGGTTTGGTATTCACAAAGAATGAAGCATTCTTCATCATTAGGGTTATAGGTTTATAATGCATGAACTGTATATTTTTTGGACCATTGATCGCATCATTCTACGGTCTGATCTAATCGTGTGATCTGCTTCATTGCTTAGATCTCTATCCGATGAGATCGTAGACGTAGATCTCAAATTGCGGGAGATCGAATGGCCATTGCAATTAGTTGACATGGATAAGTGAAAATGCATCGCCATTTAAATATTTGATAATGATTATGTAGCTGCGCAATCATTATCAATGATTGGCCCATCGCCGCACAGATTGAATATGGTAATCATAGGCTAACGCATGGCCTGCCGGCATCGCCGTTTCTATTTTTAGATAATATAGATTAATTTGAATACATTTAAATTTTGAATACTTTAAGAAATTAGATAAAATTAAATATTTAGCCAAATTTTGCATGCAATATATCATTCTCTTCAATTTTTAATTGCCTTTTAAAATTATTATTAAATAAAAATCTTAGATAATTTTTAAATAATTTCACTTATTCTTTTTTTAGTACTTCAAGAATATTTTATTAATAAAAATTAAAATGATTTGAAATTTCATGGCATTAGTCTTTGGTATATTTGTGATCTCTAGTAATTTTTTTGGATTTATTTTATCATTATTTTAATAGTATTTGAATTCATAAAATTAATGGGCCATAATTTGACCTTTAATTTCATAAATACCTTAAAAATCCATTTGAAATTCATTTCAAGCATATAAGTACTCATTGGAATCATCAAACAGAGCTTTATCAAGGAAAAATAGATCTATAGGGATTTGTTGACTATTTGGAGAATAATTATAATAGCCTTAAATTCTTATTTCCCCTAACTATTATCCAAATTTTCAATGAATTGAGTTCAATTTAGACTAAATTAATATGTATGATACATCATTGATCTAACTTAGTGCTATTAACCTCATTTGATATATCATTGTCTTTCAATTAAATTTTTAAATGTTTAAGTCATGATTAGACTTAAATATTCAGAAATTTATTCACTTCCATGATATCTAGTTTTAGTACACTATGTTTATGATTGCTTTGATGTGATTATATTATGTTTTCAAAGGGTTAGTAAACTAGATTTTAATCCCATTCAAACTTAGCAATATTTAAGGACAATAATTAAGGTGAGTCTTACTGAACTTAAGCAAACTTTAAAATTAACAACGTACATCCATTTTGGATGATATTTTGAACATAGAAAATTTAGTGTTATATAACCCGTGATCAAATTCACCCCATTTTGGCATTAATTGATTTTAAAAAATAATTAATATTCAAATAGCCTTTTATTAAGGGCCTAAATTTAAGTTATTTCCAATAAATCAAATAAAAGTCTTAAAATATAAAAAATAATTTCAATCAACACTAATTTAAACATGCAATTAAATTTCCATTAATACTTAATTACTCTTAATTAACCATTAATAAAACAAATTCAATAAAATTCAGTTAAAATTCAAAAATATAAAATAAATTAAAAAATATAAAATTCATTAATTTATAAATTCATTTTAAATAATAAAAAAAATTAATTTCTAATTCTTTAAATAAATAAATTCATTAATAATTATTTAAAAATAATAAATAAAATTAAAAAATTCATTAAAATTTAAATAAAATTAAATAAAAATCAGAGATTAATAACTCAAATTTAATTTTTTTTAATAACCGCGCATGGTGGATTCACAATCCACTGCATTTTAATTTTAATTCATTAATTATTCATTAATAATTAATTAAAAATAATTAAAAATTCAATAATAGATTTAAAAATTTCTAAATATTACAATAAAAATCATAAAAATTTAAATTAAATTCTAATTCATTTAAAGTAAATTATTTTGATAATTTGATTTATTAAAATTTATTTTTAATCAATTAAGTTTTATAATTAATTTAAATTAAATGAATTAAGGCTTTTTATGCTTAAAGCTTGATTCCTTTTGGAGGGCTTTTGTCATTTTTATTTAAAGACCTTTAATACACCTAAATTCCAAAGAGACCCCCCGTGTGTCTATGCATAACTCCTATCAAGAAGGCACGAACACATTGGATTTAGGAGATCTTCTAACATTTAATAACACACCGACCTTATGTGACATACTCAACTCTTTTGGAAGGTGTGTTGCATTGCATTACAAGGCTCTTTTCTCTTTCTATGATAAAATTTTGGAGGCTCTCATAAGGTCACCTATCCTGCACAGAGGATGGGTGTTCATTTTGGAATCCTTAGGATTTATAAATTGATAATCCCTTACATTTTGGGAGTTATCAATCTATAAGTTCTTTAAAACTAAACCAATAACTTTAACCTCTAAAATTGGAAAAATTCAAAGCAAAATATATATCACTTAATATTTAATTAAAATACCTTTTATCCTTTAATGAATAAACATTAAAAATGCATGCAATTCAAACAATAAATCCTGATAGGACCTATCAAAGCCACACAACATCTTTCACACACTTAGATGGTTTACTAGGACAACGAACTTTAGCCTAGGATAGGCTGATGGATTATTTTGATTTGATTGTGGGTGCCCACACTTAGATGGTTTACTAGGACAACGAACTTTAGCCTAGGATAGGCTGATGGATTATTTTGATTTGATTGTGGGTGCATTTGCCTAGACAGCACATATGTGTGTTTGCTTACTTTTTACAAATTACAATATGCCATTTTACCATTTTGTCAGGGCGCCAGAGAGCAGAGTGAATGAGAAAGGGTCGTGTAATATACTTTTCTTTACTTTCTTGTACATATAACTGCTTACAATGCACTTATATATATGCATTTTATTTCCTGCTTTTACATTTCTACAAAGTAGAATATTCCTAGGAATCAATGTATATGTAAAGAAGATTTGTAAATTTTAATTTCATAGATTCCCTACATATAGATGAAGTTGTATAAAGTCTTGAGTTGTAAAGAGTAAAAAATAACTGCTTATACATACACAAGTGGGGCTCAAAAATTAATGTCCCTTACAAAGGGGATGTTCGTTTTGGAATTCTACAGAAGACTTGGAACTGGAAGATAATTAGCAGTTATATTTGATTCTAGATGTTCTAATAGGTTTAGAATCCAGGTTTGTTGTTGGTGGGGCTTGACCACCATTACTTTATTATAGACCCTGGGGTATACTACATAAATTTTATATTAATAAAATCAACTCTTTTATATACATTATTGTTCATGCATCATAAGCATACCTGTAGTTTTTTATTTTTTTTGTAAGCATATTATGTTGCATCTGATTTAAATTCTTTAATAAATTCCTTGGCTCCTATGATAGAGCTTTCATAATCTTGCATTCATCAGTGATTGTTGTGATTAACATTGTTAGTTGGTAGCTCACTTAAGCAAATGGGGTAAGTCCATATTATATACACTTTTCTTTGCACAGTCTTTATTCAATTCAAAATTAATATTTCCAAATCAAATTCAATAATTTATAATTTGAAGCCTATGTTTTGAAATTTAGTTAGGCCAAATATTTCTTTAAACTAATATATATATTTTAAAATTATTTAGTCTTTATTTTAATCGAGAGTATTCTCTTAGGAGTTTTAATTAACTATAGTGGCTTGCCCTTGTAGGGAGTCTATATCCAAGAATAAATAAACCTTATCTTATATTTATTCCTAAGGTAGGGGAAAAATCTGTGAACGCATACCGGTTTTATCCATATTTTAAATTTAATTTCATAATCAAAAGATAAAAGGATATTTGATTTGCTTTTACACTGAATTGAATATGCTCTATATTTGATTATGGATATAAATTTATGATTTATTTCTCAAATTGGAATGATAGGAGAATATATTTATCATCCTTCGGGATTATCTATATATTCCTTATGCTATATCTGATTAGAAAAATAGATTATAGTTTTCTTCTTTCAAATTGATAGATAGACGTTAGTCTATCCTTCGGGGTGGAATAATGTAGATTTAATTGAAAGAAATATCAAAATATAAATACAAAGATTTTTGGGACTTGAAGTACATTTTCTTAATTATAAAAAGTTCTCACAGATTTTTTTGGCGACTCCTTTGGAGATAAAATTCTCTCTCCATCTTAATTGAAGACTAAATATTCTTTTAAATACACAAGTTTAATTAAATGTTTGAGCTATTAAATTTCATGTATATGTTCATTTATTTAAATTTATGTCATGTGTTTTAAGATGTTGTATAGTCTTATGATTTGTGATTTATTTTGTCGATGTGATTTGATTTATTGTCTTTTGATTTAATTTATAAATTGTAAATTCCCTAATTCGAGTCATACCAGTTAGTATCTTAGATATCATTTAAATTTATTCAAAATTTTATTGAGTTTTTAAATTTCGTAAAAGTAATGTTTCTTTATTAATTATTTGATGTGGATTTTGATGCTTTATATATCTTGTGATTTGATTTGATTACCTTATGATTTAATTTATAATTATAAATTCCTTAAATCGAGTCAACCCAGCTTAGTTTGTCATTTGTATGACATTTGCATGTTTATTTGAGTCAACAGTTTGCATGATCATGCTTATGAGAGCGAGCATAACCATGGTTACTTTGCTTCTCCTAAAAACCAACAGAATGCTTCAATAGATAGCTCAGATTTGGTCTTATGGGATTCTACCTATTTTTCACCTGACATTTGTATATCATTTTCATGTTTGGAGTCTTGCATTTTGTACATGCTCGATTTTGAGTAGGTGCATTAAAATCAAGCTTTAGATTATAAATTCTTAATTTATCTCCCTGTCATAAAATCTTTCTAATTAATGTTTATTTCTATTTTGATATATACACTTAAAATTCTTTTGGGCAAGGGTCCTTGCTTAAGGACTATTTAATTTTGTTTTAAAATCTTTCATTAATCCATATTCAAATCTTCTTCCAAAATCTTCATGATGATTATGCTATCTTTGGTTTGGTTCCTTAGTTAGGTTATGTAATCTTTCCAAATCTTCAATCAATCTAGGAATTATCTTAGGTTTTAAATAGATTCAAATCGGTCATATCTTCTAATTCAGTATTCAAATTTGGAGTATAGATTCAAAAAGTTCAATTATTGATTTGGATTTTACTCAAATCACATAAAATGTCTAGAAAACTTATTTACAACATTAATGTAACTACTGACCAATTTATTTAGGGCACCCATATTATATTTGGATCATGTTCTAAAAATCTTCAAGTCACCTTCAATGCACTACAAGATGAAGTGGTAGCACCAGTCACTGAATCTGTTAGATCAACTCCTCTCTAGGTCAACATCGAGGGTGGGTCTGTAGTTTTCCCTATAATTACTAAACCCTCTATATTTTCACGCTTGAGTTTTCCCCAGTCAGCTACAATGACAAAGGGAAAGTCCACAATTATTTCTAAAACCCCTGTGTTCAATAACTTTGAGATGGGGTCATCTTGTGGAATCCAGGAGATGACTAATTCTCAATGCCACAAAATAAAATACTGTATAATTCAAGACTGTGCCACTAATTATAGGTAGTCAAAGATAGAATTTCTTAGAAGAGTTAAGGATGTGATCTCCGCTGAAATACATCCACACTCAAGTGGAAGGTGAGGAGAGTCCCCTCCTAGAAAGAGTATAATTCAGTTTCAAGCATAGGGTCCAAGTCAACCAACTGCTCCTATAAATCATCGTAGGGAGCCAAAGAAGCTCTCACATCCTGATCAATATGAATTAGCAGATCATTAATAGCATAATAAATAAAATCCAATCAAATTATAGGGTATGGAGCATATCTAAGGCTTAATCCCATTTCCTTCCATCTTCACATCAGTCCAAAATTCTTCCAGTGAGAACTTCTGATCATCCTTTAAATCAGCACCCATTAAGGGTTGATCAACACCATTCACAAGGTATCGAATCATCCTTTGGTTTTGATAAAAAGAGATTGAAATTCATAAATCAGTTATCCTCATTATCTAATAAAGAGAGGGTTTGATAGCCTAAGATGGTTCCCACTCTAACGACATTGATGAATCAAAAGAATAACATAGAGGATAAAAGATCAAAGAATTTGAAGTCCTTAATATAAATATCTCCCTCTAGAGAATATACTCCAAAAAATCCATACCATTCAAAAGGAAAGTCAATAGAAGAGATGGTGGATCATCTAAAAGAAAGCATCCATCCACCAAATCGATGAGCAAGAAGCTGCAGAGGATGAAGGAAGGGATAAAGAGATGTCTACTAGTGTTAACATGGTCGACACTCGTACATCTCCGTAAAGAGAGAGAACTTGAGTACAAATTTTGTTAGAAAGTATTTGATTTATCTTTCTTAATGATAATTTATCCTTTATCTTAAATTTTAAAAGAAGGAAGTTTTGATCGACTACATCAAATGTTCAGATATAAATGAGCTTATAAATGATCGACGCTATATAGAAAAGTATATTCCCTCCCTCCCACCTCTCGTATGTGGGTTGACATCTATTTAAAAAATAAACCTTTATCAAAAGTAAAATTGGCTTAGAAATAAAATCTTATCAAATTTTTTGTAATTTTTTATCTTATAGGTATCATTATGATGACCATAAATATGTTCAATGATTCTCTTAATCAAGTTGTCATTTCTATCAAAAGAAATTATATTTGTTTTGTAGATTTTTCTTCTTTATATGTGAGAGTGAGTTTTGTTCTCTCGTGTTTGGAAGATAATCTTACAACTGTGAATTATTTTAGGGTTTTAAAGGAAGCCCCTTACCAAAAAAATGTATATATATAAAAAAGATGTGAATGTACGCCAAGAAGAAAAGATGCATACAAATGTGCCAAATAAAAGATGCGCAAAGTGCACCAAATAGATATAAAAAAATAAACGATGCACAAAAGTATACCAAACAAAGGAAAATGCACAAAAGAATGCCAAGTAATGAAAGATACTCAAAGTGTATAAAAAATAAAATAAGTAAATGGCTTCCTTTTTCAAAATCCTAAATCTTAAAAAAACCATTTATTTTAGATATTTTTCTTGATACTTGATTTTGAAAATCTCGATACCAGATTCATCTTTATGCATTGATATTTTATTAGATATAAAAGATCAAGCAAGAAAATGAAAAGATTAATTTTCTTTTCCTTAATATGATCTTTTGAAATAGGTTTTTATTTAAAAAAGATAAAGGAGACCCCAGCTTAACTACTAAGGAACATAATCTAGGTCCTTAATCATTGATCCATGATTCTATCGTACTTTGATGATATATTCATTTCTCTCCAAGTAGTTTAATGACAAGCTATAGTAGATTTCCTAGTAACTCAGCAAGTGCAAGAAGATCACCTGATAAATGATGAACTACTAGATGAATAAATCATGAAACTCGAGTTGAATGAGAAGTTCATCTAGATTTTTATTTTTAAGGCACTACTAATCAGTAAATAACATAAGATGATATTTCCCAGAGCAAGATGATTGCCTGATAAATGATGAACTACTAGATGAACAAATCATGTAAATCAAGTTGAATGAGAAGTTCATTTGGGAAGTTTATTTTGAAGGTGCTACTTCTAAGCAGTAAACAACATCTGATGATATTTCCTAGTGTAAGTTGATTACCTGATAAATAATAAACTACCGGATAAATAAATCATGAAAATGAAAACAAATGAGAAGTTCATTTGGGAATTCTATTTTGACGGTACCGCTTCTAGTCAACAAGGAGAATCAGATGATATTTTCCTAGGACAGGCCAGGATTGGTATAGTATTCACCACACTAAATATAGGTGTGATGTATTACTCGTACCATATATTAGAACCTTATATGAATAATGAAGTTGAGTATGAGGTGCTGAGAACTGGTTTAGAATTGACAATTCTAAATGAGATTGAGGAAATCAAAATTTTTGGAGATTTGCGGCTTCTGATTAATCATGTAGCAAGAATTTACAAAATATTAAAAGATATTTATTATATGATGCATATGTTTGAATAAATTCTAAACATGACATTATATAGATTTCCCCATGGAAAGAATTCTACGGCGGATGCTCTTGCTAAGTAAACTAAGGCATTAGCATATTCTAAGGAAGACTCAATTTTGATAGATGTGCAAGGCCGACAAGTTCTGTTTCCCATAGATTCTTGAATTTCTAAATTGAAATTACCTAACTAAGGTGAAAATTATTTCAGCAATAGATAATAGAGCGATGGAATGGAGAAAAACATTCACTAAATACTTGCAGGAAAACAAGCTCCCTCAGGAGTAATGAAATACAGATCAGATCAAGAGATGATCATAATCTTATACTCTGTTTAATGACATTTTATATACAAGATCATTCAATCAGATGTAGTTGCGGTGTCAGAATAAATTAGAAGCATAGAAGATCATGGAAGAAGTATATGCTGGATTATGTGTTGCACACCAATCCGGGCCAATAAAGAGTGCTTCTTTTGAGAAAGTCGAAGCTCATCAAGTTCTAATGTTTTTACAAAAGAATGTCATCTATCAATTCTCTATTCTTCTTTTGATTATCTAAGATAACATTCCTCTTTTCAGAAGTACTAAAAAAAATAATTTTGCTTGATGTGATAAAATTAATTGGAGATACTCGACAATCTATTACCCTCGAGCAAATGAATTCGTAGAGGATTTCAATGAAACCTGGTTCAGATATTAAATAAGATCTTATACAATAACAAGTGTCACTAGCATGAGAGGTTGGTTGAAGCTTGTGGGCTTACCCAACCACGTATAAAACTCCAACTCAATCTATGCCATTTTTTTTAGTCATTAGTGCAGAGGCTGTTATCTCTTTGGAAGTACAACTACTTTCTCTTAGAGTCGAAGTAAACTACAAGCTTACCTCAGAAAATAATGTTAAACTCCACTTAAAAGAGTTCAAAGGTTTGGAAGTGAAGCATCTGCAAGCTCGCTAGAACCTCAAGTTACATAATGATAAAAAATCCCAGGCTCACAAAAAATCAACATAATCAAGAAAATTATCCTTAGTTGAGTTCAAATGTCTTATTTCTAAATTCACTCATATGGGAATTAATCTCCCATTCAAGTACTTCGCTTTGTATGAAAATCTTTCTTTCAGTAAAAGTTTTAAAGTTACCTTTCTGATAAGAAATCTATCAGTCAAGCTCTAATTCACTTTTCTAGGAATATATATCCCATTAGAGTATTCCGCTTTGTCTGAAAATTGATCTTTAAGTCAAAAAGTCTAAATTCACCTTTCTGATAATTAATATATTGGTCAGGTTCAAATTCACTCGTCTGGAATTGATCTCCCATTTGGGTATTCCGATTTGTCTAAAAATTGATCTTTCAATCAAAATTTTAAATTCACCTCTTCGATAATTGATCTTCGGTCAAGTTCTAAATTCACTCATTTAGGAATCGATCTCCCATTCGAGTAATCTTCTTTATCAGGAAATCAAACTTCATGTTAATGTTTTAAATTCACCTTTCTAATAATAGATCTATCAGTCATGTTCTAAATTCACTCGTCTAGGAATCGATCTCCAATTCGAGTATTCCACTCTGACTAGAAATCAATCTTCCAGTCAAATTTTAAATTTCACCATTTTAATATTCGAGCTATTGGTCAGGTTCTGAATCCACTCATTCGAGAATTGATTGCCCATCTAGGTATTCAGCTTTATCTAAAATTTGATCTTCTAGTCAAAGTTTAAATTTAACCTTTTCGATAATGGATCAATCAGTTAGGCTCTAAATCCACTCATTTAGGAATCATTCTCTCGTATGAGTATTCAGCTTTGTCTGAAAATTGATCTACCAATAAAAGTTAAATTTCACATTTTTGAGAATCGACTTATCGATCAAGTTTTAAATCCACTCATTCAGGAATTGATCTCCTGTCTAAGTCTTAAGCTTTATTTGGAAATCAATCTTCTAGCTAAAGTTTTAATTTCACCTTTCTAATAATTGATCTATCAGTCAAGTTTTAAATCCGCTCATTCAGGAATCAATCTCCCATCTGGGTTTTCAGCTTTGTCTGGAAATTAATCTTCCAGTCAAAGTTTGAATTTCACCTTTCTGATAATCGATCTATCAGCCAGGTTCTAAATCCACTCATTACAAAATTGATGTCCCGTCTAGGTATTCATCTTTGTCTGGTAATTGATCTTCCAATGAAAGTTTGAATTTCACCTTTTTGATAATTAATCTATCGGTTAGGTTCTAATTCCTATTATTCAGGAATCAATCTCCCATCTGAGTATTCAACTTTGACTTGAAATTGATCTTCTAGTCAAAGTTTAAAATTTACCTTTTTGCTAATTAATTTATCGGTATAGTTGTAAATCCTTTCATTCACCAATCAATCTCTCATCTGAGTATTCAACTTTGTTTAGAAATCAATCTTCTAGTTAAAGTTGAAAGTTTACCTTTTCGATAATTGATCTATCGGTTGGGTTATAAATCCAATCATTTGGGAATCGATCTCCCTTATGAGTACCCCACCTTTATTTGGGAATTGATCTCCCATTTAAGGTTTAAATTTCCCTCTCTAAGAATTGATCTATCAGTTAGGTCAAACATGTGCTTGAGGAAAATCAATATTTCAATCAAGTTTCCAACTTTTAACTCTGTTGATCACTTCAGTCAATGCCAACACGTTCGATTTACTCTTTCAGTTCATCACACTTATTAGGGGTAAATTTGTCGACCTCATTATTGTATGAGGTCATCAGATCCTTTCAAACTCCTAATCATACACCTAGTGGTTGGCAGTCTCCCAAATGGCAATCTTCTAGTATTCTATCAATCATACTTCTAGTCTTCAAGCAATCAATCAATCATTTAACATTCAATTAGTCGACAAAAGCCCAATTAAACTCAAATGGTCAACTTTCATTTAATACCCATATCATAACTTCAACTTTTAAAATTCATTCTATTTAACTCTCAAATGGTTCTCACAACATGACCCAACTTATTTGACTAAGCTTGAACAGTCAAACTAGTAAAAATAACTAAATCTTCTTGATTAGTTAACTTCACTTTCATGTATTGAACACACAACCTTAAAACTTCTTCCATTCCTTTCCAAATAGCAAGCAATTCATTCCCTGAAGCCATCATGGGTCAAATCATCATTAGTTTGACTTCATCAAACCCCCATATATATTTGACCCTTCATTCTAATATTCATGTCTTTGCTTCAATGCTTTTTATCTCATGCCATTTAACTTTCAAATAACTCTCATGACATAATCTAATACATTTGATTAGGTTTGACTAGTCAAATAAGTCAAAATGACTAAGTCTCTTGAATGGTCAACATCTACTTAAACTTTAAATCTATGAGTTTAAACTTCTTTTAAATCATCATAAAACTTCCTTGCCATTCATTGGACTCCACCTCAGCTACCTTCACCCCTTTGATCGGTCAAATGGTCAACAAAAATGAAATAGTTTTATTTGGTCAAAGCTCCCTCCCCCATTACTTTTCACTCCATTCTAACTCATATATTCTATTTTAAATCACTTTAGAAGGTTCTTAAACATCACCTAAATAGATCTATGTTTTTGATTAACCCTATACTAAACCCAACAACCCACGTGCTCACAAAAGGAAAAAAAAAACCTTTCTAACTCATTGGTCCTTTGATTGTCCTTTTGATTCCTTGTCCCCTAACACCCTTGGATAGGTGGCTTACAACTAAACAACTCTCCATGTGGATCTTGGTTGTCTAAGTCATTCCAAGGGTTTTGAATTAGGTAAAAGGCCTAAAGAGAGTGCATTCTTTGACCTCTCTCTCTCTCTCTCTCTCTCTCTCTCTCTCTCTCTCTCTACCCTCAAGCTCTCCCAGCCAAATCTCCTTATGACTGAGCTCCTAATAAGCTATTATATATTTCTTGACCAAAGACCTGGCATTAAAGCTTGTCTACGATAAGATTCTGGCCAAACCGAGCCTCTAGTCTGACTAGACTTTATAGTTCATGATTCAAGCCATTTCAAGCCTCAAGTCCTTCTGAAGAATTGATCTACACTTCTTAACAAACAAAACAAGACCTCAAACATCCAAAATCAATCCTATCAAGGTCATGAGCTAGCCCAAGCATACAACTTTTAGGATTAAATAACTTTGTATAAACTATATTTTAGAATGCAAACTTGGCTCCCTATTATTCATTTATCTTCATTAAAGCTATGTTTAAAATTTCAAATCATTTTGTTTGGTATTCACAAAGAATGAGGCATTCTTCATCATTAGAGCTTCGGGTTTATAATGCATTAACCGTACTTTTTTTAGGATTATTGATCTTGTGATCAATAGTCCAGATCGCATCATACTGTGGTACGATTTAACCTCGTGATCCACTTCATTACATGAATCACTGTCCGACGAGATCTTGGCTGTAGATCTCAAACCATGGGAGATTGAATTGCCATGATAATCCACTAACGTAGAAAAGTGAAAATTCATCGCCTTTTAATCATTTGGCAATGATTGCATGGTAGGACAATCATTGCCAATGATTGGCCTGCCACCGGACGATTTAAATATGCCAATTATAGGGTGACGCGTGCCCATCTACATCACTATTTCTATTTTTAGTTAATACAAATTAATTTAAATACATTTTAATTCAGTATACTTCAAAAAATTATATAATATTAAATATTTAACCAAATTTTGCATGCAATATATCATTCTCTTCAGATTTTAATTGCCTTTCATTTAACATTACTATTAAATAAAAATATTATATAACTTTAAAATAATTTCAGTTATTATATTTTTAGTTTTTTATAAATATTTTATTAAATAAAAATTCAAATGATTTGAAATTTCATGGCATTAATCTTTGGCATATTTATGATCTCCAGTAATTTTCTTGGATTTATTTGATCATTATTTTAATAGTATTTGAATTTATAAATTTAAGGGTCATAATTTGACCTTTAATTTCATAAATATGTAGAAATCCATTTTAAATCAATTTCAAGCATATAAGTACTCATTGGAATCATCAAACAGAGCTTTATGAAGAAAAAATACATCTATTGGGATTTGTTGATTATTTGGAGAATAATTATAACAGCTTTAAATTCCTATTCTCTTAACTATTCTCCAAATTTTCAATGAATTGAGTTCAATTTAGACTAAGTTAATATATATGATACATCATTGATCTAACATAGTCCTGTTGACCTCATTTGATATATCACTATCTTTCAATTAAATTTTCAAATGTTTAAGTCATGATTTGACATAAATATTTGGAAATTTATTTACTTCCATGATATTTAGGTTTAGTACACTATGTTCATGATTGCTTTGATGTGATTATATTGTGTTTTCAAAGGGTTAGTAAATTTGACTTTAATCCCATTCAAACATAGCAATATTTAAAGACAACAATTATGGTGAGTCTTAGTGAACTTTGGCAAACTTTAAGATTAACTACATACAACCATTTTGGATATATTTTGAGCATAGAAAATTTAGTGTCATATACCCCACATTAATTGATCTTATAACAATGATTAATATTCAATTAGCCTTCCACCAAGGGCTTAAATTTAAGTAATTTCCAATAAATCAAATATATGTGTAAAAAATATAAAAATTAATTTCAATCAACTCTAATTTATACAAGCAACCTATGGACATTGAAATTCAAATTTAAAACTCATTAAATTTTCATTAATACTTAATTACTTTTAATTAACCATTAATGAAACAAATTCAATAAATTTAAAATAAAATTAAAAATATAAAAAAAATTCAAAATAAAAAAAAATTTAAAAATTTATTTTAAATAATTTTTCAACTAAAATTATTTTCTAATTCTTTAATTAAATAATCTCAATAATAACTATTTTAAAATAATATATAAAATTCAAATATTCATTAAAATTTATATAAAATTAATTAAAAATTAGAGATTAATAATTATATTTAAAATATTTTTTTGAATAAATTTTAATTTTAATTCATTAAAAATTCATAAAAAATTATTTAAAATTAATTAAAAATTTAATAATTAATTTAAAAATTATGAATATTACAATAAAAATCATAAAAATTTTAATTAAATTCTAATTAATTCAAAATAAATTATTTTGATAATTTGATTGATTAAAATTTATTTTTAATCAATTCAATTTGATAATTAATTTAAATTAAATGAATTTAGGAATTTTATGCTTAAAGCTTGATTCCTTTTGGAGGGCTTTTTGGCATTTTGATTTAAAGACCTTTAATACACCTAAATAACAAAGAGATCCCCTCGTGTGTTTGTGCATAACTCCTTTTAGGAAGGCACTAACATACTAAAAAAGGGGGATCTTCTAACATTTAATAACACACTGACCTTATGTGACATACTCGACTCCTTTTGGATGGTATGTTACAGTGCATTACAAGGTCCCTTTCTCTTTCTATAATAAAATTTTGGAGGCTCTCATATGGCCACCTATCATGCAAAGAGGATGGGTGTTCATTTTGGAAGCCTTAGGATTTATAAATTGATAACTCCTTTCACTTTGGGAGTTATCAATCTATAAGTTTTTTAAAACTAAACCAATAACTTTAACTTCTAAAATAGGAATAATTTAAAAGTGAAATAAATATCACTTAAACTTTAATTAAAATCCCTTTCAGCCTTTCATGAATAAACATTGAAAATGCATGAAATTTAAACAATAAATCCCCATAGGACCTCTCAAAGCTACACGACCTCTTCCACACACCTAGATGGTTTGCTAGGACAATCAACTTTAGCCTAGGCTTGGTGAGTGGATTATTTTGATTTGGTTGTAGGTGTCTTTACATAGAGGGCACCACTGTTTGTTTGCTTACTTTTTGTAAATTATAGCATGCCTTGTTTACCTTTTTATCAAAGCATTAGAGAGTGGAGTTAATAAGAAAGGGTCGTGTACTTTACTTTTCTATACTTTCTTGCACATATAGTTTCCCATAATACACTTTTTTATATGCATTTTATTTCCTGCTCTTACATTTTTACAAAGTAGAATGTTCCTAGGAATAAACGTATAAGTAAAGAAGATTTATAAATTTCAATTTCATAGATTCCCTGTATATAGATCGAGTTGTATAGGGTCATGAGTTGTAAAGAGTCAAAAATAGCTGCTTATACATACACAAGTGGGGCTCCAAAAAGTAATGTCCCTTTCAAAAGGGATGTTCTTTTGGAATTCCACAGAAGACTTGTAACTCAAAGACAATAAGTAGTTAGGATTATTATTAGTGGGGTATGGCCACCATTACTTTACTATAGACCTCAGGTTATACTTTATAAATTTAATTTTAATAAAATCAACTCTTTCTATACATTGTTGTTCATGCATCATAAGCATAAATGCAAATTTTTATTTTTTTTGTATGCATAGTATATTTCATCTGATTTAAATTCTTTAACAAATTCCTTGACTGCTATGATAGAGCTTTCTTAATCTTCCATTCATTGATGAATATTGTGATTAGGATTGTTAGCTAGCAGCTCACTTTAGGCATGTAGTTAGTCCAGATTATATACAGTTTTCTCTGCACACTCTTTATTCAATTTAAAATCAAAATTTCCAATTCAAATTCAAGAATTTATAATCTAAAGCCTATTTTTTTAAATTTAGTTAGCCCAAATATTTCATTAAACTTATAACTATTTTAAAATTATTTAGACTTAATTTTAATTGATAGTATTCTATTAGGAGATGTAATTAACTATAGGGGCTTGCCTATATAGGGATCCTAGATAACAGAATAAAAAAAACCTTATTAGATTCAATTCTAAGGTAGGGGAAAAATCTGTGAACGTAGACCAGCTTTATCCTTATTTTAAATATAATTTCATAATCAAAAGATAGAAGGATATTTGTTTTGCTTATAAAGTGAATTGAATATCCTCTATAATTGATTATGGAAAAAAATTTATGATTTATTTCTCTAATTGGAATGATAGGAGAATATATTTATCGTCCTTCGGGATGATCTATATATTCCCTATGTTGCATCTGATTAGAAAAGTAGATTATAGTTTTTTATCCTTTTAATCGATAGAAAGACATTAGTCTATGCTTCGGGGTGGTATAATGTAACTTTGTAGATTTAATTGAAAGAAATATCAAAATATAGATGATGCAAATTTTGTGGGACTCAAAGTATTTTTTTTAAATATAAAAAGTTCTCACAAAAAAACACACGGTCTAAATGCAACCGTAAATTGCCACGATTCCAAGAAAATGAATTGCGAGTATAACCATTGTACTCAAGGTTCCAATCATATATCATGTTATATAAATCCTTCATAGACTCGTAAATAAGGTTAGATCCCCCAAGTCTTTTAGAAGGATTAGATATAGTATTAAAATCACAACCAACCAACCAACCAAGGTTAATTAATAAGACTATGAAAATTAACATGTTGCTTTTAAAGAACCTTTCTACTAAAACAAAAAGAAGTAGCATAGACAAATGAAGTATAACATTTAAACATCATAAAAAGAATATTTCATTGAATAACTTAAGAGAAATTGCTAACAACTTCAATAGCAATAGGATCTTTCAAAAAAAAACTCAAATCTTTTTAGAAGAGTTAGCCATTGTAAGATTAAAGACAAAAAAATCTAACAGTATTATCCAACTTCACTGAATAAATAAAAGGCTCCAATAAGACTAAAATAGAAACATTATGAATACGATATAGGTTTTTAACTCTAATCCTAGAAGAAGGGAACCCAATTCCCCTAACATTCCAAATAATATACTTAATCATTAAAAAGTAAATGACTAGTTTGAGAATGGGTGCTTCTAGGAGAGAGTAAACTATTAATTTTGTTTTTCTTATTCTACATCCCTTGCACTTTAATTTAACCCTTATAAGTGTCTACCATGTTAGCCTTATTAGAGAAACCTTTAGGATCAATATCCAATTTTCCATAAGTGGAAGAGGTAATTTGATTATGAAAAGAAGTTTTAGGATCCTTACAACCATTGATAAATTCAATAGTATGAGCAGCATCAGCTTTCTCACTTTCATCTTGACCAAGCTCACCTTCTTCCAACTATTGTTCTTCTTCCATATTTTCTTGTTCATTCAAGAGAGTGTCAGATATAGCTTGATTAATGTCATCATTATTAATCAAAACTAAATAAAACTCATACAAATTTTAGTTAGAGCAACATGGTAGTTGTGAGGATGAAAATTTATTATTATGCTCAGAATAAATAGAAGCCATTTGTTCATCTAAATGGTTAGTAACAGTAGCAATACGACATTGAGTATCTCTAAAAATTGGATAAGATCAATTATTCACTCCCTTAACTACAGGCAAATTCATGATATCTTCATGACTGCTAGTAAGTGTCTTTCCATGATCAAGATCCACAACATCCTCAACTTCCTTTATGATTTTGCTAGGTTCATGTGAGGTACCCACAATAATTAGATTACTTTCAGCACTACCATTAATTTCCTACACATGATTAGTATCCACAAGAGGTAAAGTATAGATAGCAATTTCATTTTCTTTAGAATTCTTAGTAAAATCTTTTTGTTTACAGAGGTATGGATACAAAATGAAACTTTCCATAGCACTATGCTCATGCATTCTATAATGATTGCAAAAAATAGGAAATTCCCAAATTCTACTTTTTGTAAATACACACAATGCTTAGGGCCAAGAAAATTTTTGTAGGATGCTTTTTAGAAACATCCATTTCAACCAAAATATGCACTACAAATGGATGAGATACAGTGGTCATAGCTGATTCGTTTGTAATGGTCTACCATAAAATAAAGCTAAAGCAAATAAAATTTGACATTTGAACATATGCAATCTCAAATTCAGAAATGACACCCATATAGGAGCAATAAGAGATTCTTCCTTAACATCAAAATAAGGCATCCATTTTAGCAAACACATCTGACAAGATTGTATATAATTAGCTCTACGAGAGAAAATGCGGTTATAATCTAAGTCATTAAACAATTGAATAACTATATGACATTGATCAAAAAGACCAGAAGAAAAACTACCAGGCAACTATAGATTCATCAAAAACTTTTGAATAACAACTAGATTAGCTCATCGCCAAACCAATTTTCTAACTAAAGTAACTCAAAGGGGGCTGCAAGCTGAGAAATAACCTTATCATCAAACATTAAAGTAGGAACACCCTTAAATGAAGTTTGAAAAAAGTCAAGTTTGGGGGAGGAGGAAGAGGAACCTCCTGCAACAACATCTTTAAAGGACCATGAGTTGCTTCAACTATAAAAAATAAAAAAAAACCAACCATTTTAGCCTAATCTTTAGGTTTGGATGCCACCTAGGGGTGAGTTCGATGATGATGGAGTTAACAGCGAACAAGAAGCTAAAAACATAGAGACAAACTAAGAAAAATGCACTAAAAGAAAAAATAAATAAATCAAAATAGCATAAAAACACTAAATAAAGACCACGAAAATCCTCCACAATAAGAGGAATAAGGAAGCAGCAGATGATGCCGTACAATTGCCTTTAAATTTCCCAAGCACAATTGTGTGAGAAGAATTGTTTGAGCTTTACTATATATATAGGTTAAAACCCATGGAGGGGCCTACGCGTTAATATAAAAATAAAGTTATAAGGTCCTTAAGAGGGAATTTCAGCTCTCTACTACTCCGTAGAACTACAACATGAATCAAAAGAAAACCTATGAGCAAAAAGTCCCTTCTAAACAAGAGTACAAAAAATCCTAATGACATTCTAGGGCGGCCAACAACCAGCTCCAAAAAAAGGAAGATTAAAACATAATCAATGAGTATAATCTTCCTGCAAAAAGTGATAATCACATCCATAAGCTAATCCATCTGCTCAACAAAAAGGCTGCAAAACAAAATACTATTGCATATGAGTAGGGGTGTCAATATTGGACCCGACCCAAAAATTTCAGGTTTGGGTTGACCCGAACCCAAAATGGATCGGGTTCGGGTTCAATAATTTGACCCATTTCTAAAATCGGGTCAGGTTCAGGTTGACCCATTGACCCTAATTTGACCCTAAATTGACCAATTTTTGACATGAAAACCCATTTTTGACCCGGTAACCCGAGATTGACCCATTTCTAACCCAGTTTTGACCCGAAAAGCGAAGATTGACGCATTTTTGGACCCAAAAACTAGCAGTTTTTGTTGGCACCAGGTCATTTGGGTTGGGTCGGGTTGACCCAGACTTGAAGCGGGTCAGGTTTGGGTGCGAAAAATTGACCCATTTGCAAAAATGGGTCAGATTTGGGTTGACCCCAACAGTGCTGGGTTAGTTTCGAGTTCAACCCGAACCCGACCCGTGACCCAAAATTAACACCCCTACATATGAGAGCTTATGAGTAGAACATTAACACAAACTAAATAAAAGTTAAATAACAAAAATAGTTATAATAAAGGCATACTATATGATTCAGCAAACTTTGTCATTTATCTAAACAATAACCCAAACATTACTCTTGTAAATACTGAAAGGCTCACGAATGGAAAATAGGATAAAAAACTATTTTTCCTAGGTAGCATTAATAGAATAGACATATAACTTAATAAGACAAAGCTAAAACTGAGAGAACACATCAGCAAATGAAAAATAATACCTAACATCATAATTCCAAGACCCCTTTTTAAATACAAGCACCCCATATTATTTTAGCTTTATAATATGATTCTTGAATATAAAAAAATTTAGGGTTTTAAGGGTCTTGTGAGTCAAATAAGGTCAACCATTGGTCTAAGTTGGTTCAAATCAATGTAATGATGATCTATACAAGTTAAAATGATTTCCATATGTTGAGCACATTTTTGTCCTAGGTCAGAACTCTGCTCATAATATTTAATCTTTGTTTTCAATTCTTAAACTCATACTCAAATTATAAATGCAATTCCCTACATTGCTCTGGAATGGTGATCCAATTATTGAACCCTAAATAAGTCATTTGACAATCACCATTGATGGCCACTTGATCAACTACTCAATCACAGGCAATCACCAAAAGGTGGTCAATAATCTAAGTATTTTAACTCCAAAGCTCTTCAATCATTGATAAACTTCAATCCTAAATAAAATCTAAATCCAAGTCTAGCTTAAAACTCTAAATCATAAATTTTAGTGTTCAAATGTAAACCCTAAAGCCTATGGACTTTTCCCAATTTTTGAGAAATTTTAAACTAATTCAAAACCCTAGGTAAAGACTCTCGAGTGATGTTTGATAAGTTACTTATTGATTAAGCATGTCCCTAGAGGCTATCTAATATTTTTTTTTGTTTCCATATCCTTCTAAATCGTAAAATACAAGTATTACCAAAGCCTATAAAACCTTTAAATAATTATAGCCCTTGTCACTGGACAGGCTATCTTGGTGCAAACCACCTTGGAAGCATTTGCAAACTTTTTAAATATGTATATAATCATCATTAAATTGATTTGAACTCATTTGATCAAACTTGACTTAGGTTGACCTAGTTAGACCTTTGGACCCCTTTAAAATATAAATTATTCATATGTATGAATCATATTGAATTGTCTAATCCAAGGCATGAATTTCTATCCTGGACATTTAATAATCATTTATGATCATGCATAGATCATATTGACCCCATATATTGGATAAGTTGACCTCTATTGAACACTTTGACCATTAAAGGACCTTTTAATCCTAATTCCTAAATCATATATAAAAAAAGACCTAAACCCCACCAAAGCCTCAAAATAGATTCAAATCTTAAATCTTACATGGCTAAGATAAATTGAACCTTTTGGTGGACCTTGGTTGACCAAAATCTCTTAAACCGTAAAATGAAAAATATAAGTATTTGAAAAAATCCTTTCGGGCTTAGTCACATCAAAACTAGGGGTGTCGATTTCGGGTCACGGGTCAGCTTCAGGTCGAACCCGAAACTGACCCAGCACTATTCAGGTCAACCCAAACCTGACCCATTTTTTAAAATGGGATGGTTTTCCAGACCCGAACCCGACCCACTTCGGGTCCAGGTCAACCCGACAAGACCCGACCCAAATGACCCATTGCCAAAAAAAATTGCTAGCTTTCATGTCCAAAAATGGGCCAATCTCCACCTTTCGGGTCAAAAGTGGGTCAGAAACGGGTCAATCTCGGGTTACTAGGTTAGAAATCGGTTTTTGAGTCAAAAACAGGTCAATTTCGAGTCAAATTTGGGTCAACGGGTCAACCTGAGCACAACCTGATTTTTGAAACAGGTCAAATTATTGAACCCGAACCCGACCCGTTTCAAGGTTCGGGTTTTCTTATCAGATCCAATATTGACACCCCTAATCATAACATAAAACCATTTCCAATAAATTTCAAATGTCATTTGGAATGGGTTGGACCTAAACCCAAGCTTTGGTCAAGCTTAGTTCACAAAGTAGACTTAGGTTGACCTACTCAATCCTTAATCCATTAAATATACATTTCATGCCTATAAAACATGGGATCAAACCTTCCTGAATTATCCCTGAGCTCCTATTGTACCATCCTAAACCAAAATTATTTCTTCATGTGGCATAAGTGGCCAAATATCTTGCTACATTTAGTCGTGAACAACCTATAAATACCCCAAATTTTTATCCTATAGTGTTCCTAATTTTTGTTCAAAAATCTTCCCTATAATCTAAGCTTCCATTCCCCAATTCCCCAACTCATCATTAGGAAATTATAGGTGAGATCGAGCGAGCTACAATGAAACTGTACCAACAAAAAACTAATTTTCAATCCAATAGATATTTTACCTTGCTACCTCAAGAAGAGTTATTCCCAAGGGACTAGAGAACACAACCCAATGAATATCAAATCAAATTTAATCTTCTACAAAATTTCTAGGTTTCACTCAATTGTGAAAGGAACGTGCAATCAATTGAGATCAAACCATTGGATTGAATGTTCATGCTTAAATGAAGCTCTATGATTTGATTTCACGTAATTTTGTGAATAATAAATTCCATATCAAGACAATGATTTTTGATAGATTGTATTGGCTACGCGAGGTTGGAGACAAAATCAGAGCTGTTCATTTTAATAGACAACGATAATTTTGTTAAACTGGGTTCTATTCTTTAGTCCCGCATTCTGAGTCCTTAAACTAGAATCATTTAATCTCAAATCAAATGATTATTAGGAAAACCATGTGATTCACTATCCCACCAATGATTATCCTCCAAATCTAATGGTGCCTTATGTTAAAGCATGCTTAGTCAATCACTGATTGTGTATTTCCTTAAATAAATTCCAGAGAAATTATTTAGGTTTTAAAAATTTTTAAACTCTCAAACAATTTTTTCAACTTTAATGTTCTTAAGCTCAATGGATTTTTCTTGAGGAGTACGTTAAAAGGCCATTGTTTGAAAACTAAATTTCTAAGGGATTAAGTGTTATCTTAAGAATATTCTCTAGGGTATTCTTTAGATTATTAACTAAATATAACTCATCTTGATCTCAAATTTGGTTGGATTAATCTTGGATATGTATGTGACATGTCTAAAATTATTCCCCTCTATTTGAAATCTTTAAGGTCTTCAATTAGCCAATTAAAAAATATGGGTAAGAAATTGACCCATAAAAATTAAATTTCTTTAAAAACAAATCTATATCACATTAGGTTTTAATTATTTCTGGTTTAGTATTGTCTTGTATAAAGGTAAGAATGCCTTCAATTTTAACCCAATCCCTATTATCTATAGCCTAAATTTGAATTTTAAAGTATACATAGATATTTAACTTGATGATTCATTTTAAACCCTAGGGAGGCTTTGATGGTTTCAAACTTCTTGTTTTTGAACCATGGATTTAATTAAACTATGGTTTAAATTTCAAGTGATTTTGAGTTCATTTTGTTTGTCAATTTATGAACCCTAATTCAGAATGTATACTTACAAACTTAATACTGATGGCTCTGTTACAAGTTTTGGTTGTGGCGATATTAATAAGAATTCTTCTAGTAATATTATCATGGCCTATTCTAGTCCTTTATATAAGTGCTTTATTATTTATGCTGAATTATCTGCTAATTTACATTGGTTGAGGTTTGTGTCTTTCTCTTCATATTTTTCTAACATTTGGAGTGAGGTGGATGCTATCTATTTCCTATAGTGATTGAAGGATTCTAATATTATCAATTGTAGCCCTAAGCTATTTTAACTTATTAAGGATATTAAATGGCTTCTAATTTTTTTTATTTAAAATTATCTCATATTATAAGGGAAGGAAACACTTATACTAAATGTTAAACTAATTATGGTTGTTCTCTAGATTATCTTATGGACCTTGATTATTCTAAGTTACATGTGCTTTTAAAAGGATTCATTAAGTTGGATAAAATTTGGCTCCCTTATGTTCCGTTATAATTGTTTGTGGTGTGTTCTTGACTTTTGGGTTTTTCTTTTTTCTATTTTGTTCTTCTGGTTTGGTTGCTACAGGGTATGGCTTTTGGTCTATTATTATTTTATTAATTATCTACGTGGCTACATATCTTATTTTTTGTTTCTCTATGCATGTTGCTTGATTTGATTGACTGATTTTTGTGATGATATTAATCTTTTCAATTTTGATTTATTGCTTGATTGTTGCTCATCAATTCCTAATTTGGGCATTAGTAGGGTATTTTTGATTGGGGCTGTGCTTTTCCTCTATACTCAGGTTGTTAGGGGTTGTTGGTGGACTTTGACTTTTACCTTAGATTTCTTTTTTCCCTAATGATGAGAAAAGTGGAGGGTTGCGTTAGGTAGTCGACAGCCAGCGTAAAACTTGTCGAATAATAATGACATGAATCCTTTAAGAAATTGTGTTAATGCTAGGGCGTCCCCTGGAAGCGACGTGTTGTATGGCCTGAATACAACGACAAGTGTGCAAGGGCCGCTGCACCGCCGCCCGGGTGCAGTGTTAAATAGGCAAGGGTTACCACATCAAGGACGGATGTGGGCAAAGAAGCTAGTCCATGAAACTAAAATTAGGATAGCAACTTGGAATATAGGTTCCCTTACAGGAAAATTAATGGAATTAATAGATATTATGATTCATAGGAAGATAAATATTCTGTGCATTCAGGAAACTAAATGGGTTGGAGAGAAGGCTAAGGAGATTGATAGTTTAGGATTTAAACTTTGGTATTCGGGTAGGAGTCGTACTAGAAATGGTGTAGGTGTGATTTTAGATAAGAGTTTGAAGGATAATGTTATAAATATTAATAGAATTGGAGATAGAATTATAGTTTTAAAGATTGTTGTTGATGCTAAGATTGTTAACATTATAAGTGCTTATGCTCCTCAAGTGGGTTTGGATATGGATTCAAAATTAAAATTTTGGAATGACTTAGAAGAATTAATACAAAAGATACCTCTTGAAGAAAGAGTTTTTATTGGAGGAGATTTAAATGGACATGTTGGTAGAGAGGTAGATGATTTTAAAAGCATTCATGGTGGCCATGGGTTTGGAACGACAAATGAAGGTGGTAAGTCCATATTAGATTTTTGTTTAGCTTATGATTTTTTAATTGCTAATACATTATTTAAGAAAAGGAATGAGCATCTCATTACTTATAAAAATGGATATAGTACAACTCAGATTGATTATTTTCTTATAAGGAAATTAGATCGTTTAGATTGCAAAGATTGTAAAGTTATTCCGAGTGAAAACTTATGTACCCAACATCGTTTATTAGTTTTGGACTTGAAGATAATGGGGAAGAAATTAATAAAATAAAGTAAAACATTTTCCTAGGATTAGATGGGGCATTTAAAGAATATTAACAAAAATATTTTTGAGAGTAAGATTTTAGATCTTAAGATTTTGTCTGTGCATGAGGATGCTAATGTTATGTGGGAAAACGTGGCTAGTAATATTAAGAATATTGCAAAAGATGTGCTTGGAGTTTCAAAGGGAAAGCTCTAATAGTAAAAATAGTTGGTGGTGGAATCCAAAGGTGTAAGAAAAGATTAAAATAAGAAGATTTGTTATAAAAATTGGTTTAATTGTAAAAATTCTGATAATTGGAAATTATATAAAGAGGCACGTAAGGAATCTAAGAAAGCAATATGTGATGCAAAGAGTTTAGCTTTTAGTGATTTATATAATAGATTAGATACTAAGGAGGGAGAAAGATATATGTATAAGCTAGCCAAACAAAGAGATAGGAGTAGTAAGGATTTAGTTCAAGTGAAGTGTATTAAGGATGAAGATCAAAAAGTACTTTTTTTAGAAGATGATATTCAACAAAGGTGGATGAGATATTTTGCTAAACTTTTTAATGAAGAATGTGAAAATAAAATTGACTGTAGTGACCTTAGCACCTTAAATGAAAATAAAGATTTCTGTTTTCATCGGCGTATTAGTAAAACTGAAGTTAGAGAGGCTTTAAAGAAAATGAAGGGTGGAAAAGCTGTTGGACCTGATGATATTCCAATAGAGGTGTGGAAATGCTTAGGAGATGAAGGAATTTCTTGGCTTACTAAACTTTTTAATACTGTTTTGAAGACTAAAAAGATGCCAGATGAGTGGAGAATGAGTGTGTTAATCCCTATTTTTAAGAATAAAGGTGATGCACAAGATTGTGCGAATTATAGAGGAATTAAGTTAATGTGTCATACTTTAAAACTATGGGAACGAGTTATGGAGCATAGGTTGCGGCGTGATACTAATGTTTCTCAAAATCAATTTGGATTTATGCCGGGTAGGTCTACTATGGAAGCCATACATTTATTAAGAGGTTTGATGGAGAAATATAGAGAGAATAAGGAGGATTTACATATGATATTTATTGATTTACAAAAAGCATATGATAAAGTTCCAAGAGAAGTGCTATGGAGAGTTCTTGAAAAGAAAGAAGTTAATAACGCTTATATTCAAATCATTAAAGATATGTATGCAGGAGCTATTACTTGTGTTCAAACACAAGGTGGTTTGACCAAGTATTTTCCTATTTCGGTTGGATTACACCAAGGATCAGCCTTAAGCCCGTATCTTTTTGCTTTAGTCATCGATGTTCTCACTAGACATTTGCAAGAGGATGTACCTTGGTGTATGCTTTTTACTGATGATATTCTTCTTGTTGATAAGACTAGAGAGGGAGTTGAAGGTAAACTAGAATTGTGGAGGTCAACCTTAGAGTCTAAAGGTTTTCGCTTGAGTAGATCTAAAACGGAATATATGGAGTGTAATTTTAGTAATAATAAACCTAGTGAGGGCATTGTGACTTTGGCCGATCAAGTCATTAATAAGAGTACACGTTTTAGATATCTTGGATCTATTATTCAGAGTGATGGTGATATAGATGGGGATATTATCAGCAGAATCCAAGTTGGATGGTTGAAGTGGAGGAATGCATCGGGCTTATTATGTGATAGAAAAGTACCCCTCAAACTTAAGGGAATATTCTATAAGATGGTGGTGAGACCTGCAATGCTTTATGGTGCTGAATGTTGGCCATTAAAAGAGAAGCATAATTCTAAGTTAAGTGTTGCAGAGATGAGGATGCTCAGGTGGATGAGTGGCTTTACCCTTAGAGATAGGATACGAAATGAGCATATTCGTGAAAAGGTTGGAGTAGCTCCAGTGGAAGATAAGATTAGAGAGAGTCGCCTTAGATGGTTTGGTCACGTAAAACGGCGGCCTCCCGATGACCCGGTTAGGAAAGTAGAGGTCTTAGATTTGACTTATGTTAAGAAAGGTAGAGGTAGACCTAAAAAGACTTGGTTAGAAAATATTAGAAATGATCTTTCTTTATTAGATTTAAACGAGAATTTGACTTTTAATAGGATACAATGGAGAAAAAGGATTCATGTAGCCGACCCCACGTAGTGGGATAAAGGCTTGATGTTGTTGTTGTTGTTGTTGTTGTGGATGGTTGGGTTTCTAGTTGAGTATGTGATGCTCTTTGTTGTAGGGTTATTTTGAGGTATTTCTATTGGGTTGTGTTGCGATCTTCTCAGGTTGGCCTATTTTCTTCTCCTAATTGTTGCAAAACTGGATTTAAGGATTATAATTTTGATGATAATAAACATTTCTGAGTTCTATTTTGATTGGCTAACATTTCATGTATAAAAGATCAAATGCTATTAAAGCCAACTCAAGATTGCGTCCGTGTATTTTTAAAATAATTTTTCCCTTTCTTGAGTCAAATATAATGTAATTGATCCCCTAGCTAAGTAACCTTACACACACACACTCAGGCAGAGTGTTTTAGTGAGTTAGAGTTTCTATTTCAAATTTTATTCATATCATCCTAGACGATATTCATATCATCCTGGACGATCCAATGAAAATAGAAACCCTAATTAGGGTGACCATGTTAAGTCAGTTTGATTAAGTAGATCATCCTAGACAATATACGTATCTTATAGGATGATAGACTCAAATTAGAAATTCTCAGCTGCTAGATTAAGTCAGGAAAATTTTTATTTTTAGAGATGTGGTATGATCATCCCGGACGATCCTTTACAATCATGCCTAAATTAGTCTGGTGATTAAGAAAAATAATTAATATTTGATTGATACAATCATAGCATCTTAGACGATCATAATATCATCCTTGACGATACATATAAAATCCAGACAGTCCAGAGCACTTGACCTGGATGACCCAAGAAATGTGCTGGATGATATTCCTAATTTGAAACTAATCGTACGGGATGATCAAGATATTATCTCGGACGATCCAGTCATTTTGAGATCATCCAGTATATTTTGGCTGTACGAACTAAGCTATGTGCAGGATGATATTGTCATTTTTGAACTAATCATACAGGATGATATAGATATCATCTTGGATGATCATGTCATTTTAAAATCATCTAGCATAAGTTACACTGGATGACCCGAGCTGTCTTCTTGATGAAATTCCTGATTTACACTAATCATCCCGCATGATCGCAGAATCGTACGGGATGATATAAATAAATTTTATCTACTAATCGTCCAAAGAAACCAGATCATCCAGGCTGATACATGTGATTTTGTACTGATCGTACAGGATGATCGAATGATCATCCTAGACGATCTTTGATGACCAATTGAGATTTAGGACAATTTTTAGCCCTCCTATTTAAGATCTTTTTCTTTCAATAAGAAAGATCTTTTCCCACCTTCCTTTCCCGAGAGAACCTTGAGAGAGAGAGAGAGAGAGAGAGCTTGGGAGAGAGAGAGAGAGAGGATCTTGTGATGGGAGTTTGTGAGGGATTCAAAGAGGTTGCTCCAAGCAAGGATCTGAGTCGTCTTCTCCGATCATCGTTTATTGTCTTGTTGGCATCTCTGTGGTAGAATTATCTGCAAGAAGATCCAGGTTCTCTACTTGCTTCCGGAGAAAGTGAAAGGAGTCCAGGTTCTCTACCTGCTTTAGGAGTGAGCAAAAGGAGTCCAGGTTCTCTACCTCTCCGGGTTGGTGGAAAGGAGTTTTGTACAGGCTTCTCCGCCTTGCAGTGGGAGCAGAAGGAGAGTCACTTAGTGTTAGTGCAATACCCAGAGGAGAGGCTCTAGGGAGTGGACGTAGGTCAAGTTGACCGAACCATTATAAAATCTTGGGTGTTTTTTCTGATTATCTTTCACATTTATTTTTTAGATGATGATTGTGTGACTGTAATTATTATTCTGTTATTATTGAACATCTGCATATCATCGTGAAACTGTAATTATTTTAAAACCTTCAAAAAGATTTTTTTAAATCATTTTTGCCCACAAATTTTTAAAATAACTAATTCACCCCCCCTCTTGGTTAGCCTCGGGACTAGGTCACAAGGGCTTAACATCCCTAACGAACTTTCAAGTGGTATCAGAGCGGGATTCATAAAATCTAGTTTTGAAAAACTTTTGAATTTGATGCATGGCTAACTTTGGTAATAGAAATACTGTTGAAGGTTATTCCATTACTCGTCCACCTTTATTTGACAACATACCTTTTAATTTTTGGAAAACTTACATGTCCACCTTTTTATAATCTATTCATTATCGCATGTGGATGCTTGTTAAAGATGGTTATGAAGCACCGTTTAGACTTGTTAATGGCATTAAAACTGAACTTCCTTTTACTGAATAGACATTTGATGATAGAGATTTAGCACAACCGAATGCAAAATGCTTGAAATATTTTTTCTGTGCCCTGAAATCTGAGGATTACATGCGTGTCTCTACTTACACTACTGGTAAAGAATCTGGGATATATTATGTATTACTTATGAAGGAATATCTGAGGTTATAGATTGAACATCTTGTTTCACGACTATGAACTTTTTTCGCATGAAACCTACTGAATCAATTTCTAAAATATATACTAGGTTAACTCAAATTGTCACCTCCCTGTATGCCTTAGGAAGAGAGCTTACTAATTATGAGAAAGTTAATAAAATTTTGAGATATTTTCCTTCTTCTTATGATGCCAAGATAACTGCAATTACTGAATCCAAAGATTTGAATACTTATTCTAAAAATAACTTACTTGGGTCACTTATTGCTTCCGAGCAAAGAGTGTGCCAATGATAAATTGATGCAGGTGAGAAGAAGAAGGAGAAAACTATGGCGCTGAAGGCCAAAGATACTGACACTGATTCTTCGGGGCCTGATAGTGATGATGTTGCCTTAATCACAAGGCAATTCAAAAGCTTTCTAAGGAAGAAATAGAAGAACTTTCGGAAGTGGAACAAAGGTAAGAGTAGCAAAAATTTTAACGGTTCATCTGATACTATTTATTTTGAATACAGGAAGCTTGGACATATAAAGGCTGATTATCCTATACTTAAGGCTTGCCCAAGCAAGGAGAAGGGTGAAGAGAAACCAAAGTTTAGAAAGGACAAGAAGAAGATTCAAAAGGGTTTCTGGGTAGATTCAGCATCCGACTGCTCTGAGACTGAAGCTAAAGAGGAGACTACAAACTTGCGTTTGATGGCAGATGATCATCCTGATTGGTCTGACTAAGAAGAGGTATGTGAGCTAACCTATGATCAATTACTTGATGTTTTTGAAAAAAATCCATTCATCATATAAGAAACTTAAGAAAATGCATGCTAGCCTGAAATTGGAATTCTTAAACCTAGAAAAAGAGCATGAAATTTTGATTAAGGATCATTTTAATCTTGATAGTAATCACATGTCATTACTTGATGAAATTGATGAGTTGAATAAAAAGCATTCTGATTTGATTATTGAGTATGATTCATTAAAAGCATCACATGTTGAATTACAAACTGCATTTAAGGAATTAGAAACTCATGCATCTAATTTAGATAGAAGTGAGCATCATTTGAAATTTGAAATTATAAGTCTCAAGAAAGAAAATGAATTTCTAACTGTGAAAATTAGTGCATATATGAATAATGAAATACCTCTTACTTTTGCACAATTTTATGCACCTCCACCTTTTGAAGAATCTAATTCAAAATCCTCAAAGCATGTTTCGTTCAAACCTAGGAAGAGGCATTATCACCTATTACGAATCTGGATTCAAGGACTATGAATTTGATGATAGCAAACCTTTTTGTTTCTGGTTCAATGTCTAACCTTTCAGGTACAAAAGATTAGATGTAATTCAAGCCAACTCAAGATCGGGTCTATGTGTGTTTAAATATATTTTTTCACTTTTCCTAAGTCAAGTATAATGTAACGGATCCCCAAGCTAAGTAACCTTGTACACACACACTCAGGGGGAGTTTTTGAGTGATTTAGTGTTTCTCTTAAAGAAAATTATATTGTATAATTTCTCCATCATACTGTATGATAGGTGATTAATATTCAGGCTTACGGTTAATTCTGAATGATTAGTTTTGAGAACTAATCAAACTGTACGATTTATATTGTACTGTATAATTTGAAAAAACCCTAGCCGCTAGGACTGTTTTTGTAAGATTTAAATTTTGAATTTTTGAATTAATCATACTGTATGATTACAATCGTACAGTATGATTATAATCATACTGTACGAATATTTTAAATCCTTCCAAAATTATCCCCCATGATCGAGCAATCAAATCTTGGTTTCTTAATTAATTGCATTCATACTGTATGATATTGGATTGTAATGGACGGACAACAGAGATGATGTCAGCTGTCCCATTGGTTGTATTAGATGAAACTAATGTTTTTTTGTTCTATTTATCCCAAATAATATTTGTATCATACTGTATGATGACCTGAATTGAACAATTCATACTGTACGAATGGTACAATGCGGGACGATGGACAAAGATGAATTCATTTGTCCCAAAGATCATCCCATGTGAACAGTTGAGAATAAGTTGATCATACTGTATGACCTATGGATCTTACAGTATGATGTTCATAAAATTTGTGAACTGTTCATTTACATTCGTATTGGAAGAAACTATTTTTTAATTAATCGTACTGTAAGATATTGGATCTTACTGTACGACTGGAATCATCAAATTGAATTTTAGGGAAATTTTTGAGCCCTCCTTTTTAAGATCTCTTTTATTTAATAGTTGAAATCTTTCACCACTTTCCTTTCCAGAGAAAACCTTGAGAGAGAGAGAGAGAGAGCTTTAGAGAGAGAGAGAGAGAGAGGATCTTGTGAGGGGGAGTTTGTGAGGTATTCACAAAGGTTTCTCCAAGTAACGATCTGAGTCATCTTCTCTAGTTGTCATCTCTTATCTTGTTGGTGGTTCTGTGGTAGGATCGTCTGTAAGAAGATCTGGGTTCTCTGCCTACTTTAGGAGGAAGTGAAAGTAGTTCAGGTTCTCTGCTTGCTTTAGGAGGAAGCAAAAGGAGTTCAGGTTTTCTGCCTCATCGGGTTGGTGGAAAGGAGTTTTTGTACAGGCTTCTCCGCCTTACTGTGGGAGTATAAGGAGAATCACTTAATATTAGTGCAATACCTGGAGGGGAGGCTCTGAGAGTGGACGTAGGTCAAGTTGACCGAACCACTATAAAATCTGGTGTGTTCTTTTTGATTATTTTCTGTACTTACTTTTTTGTTGATGATTATATGATTATGATTATTATTCTGTTATCATTGAACATCTGCACATCATTGCATAACTGTAAATTTTTTAAAATGTTCAAAAATATTTTCTAAATCATTATTTACCTATGAATTTTTAAAACTACCAATTCACCCCCCCCCCCCCCCCCTCTAGGTTGGCCCCGGGACTAGTTCATAAGGGCTTAACATCCTTAATGAACTCTCAGGTGGTATCAGAGGGGTATTCATAAAATGAAGTTTTGAAAAACTTTTGAATTCGATCTATGCCTAACTTTAAAAATAGAAATACTGCTGAAGGATATTCAATTACTTGTCCACCTTTGTTTGATAATATACTGTTTGAATTTTAGAAAACTCGCATGTTCACATTTTTATAATCTATTGATTATTGCATGTGGATGCTGATTAAAGAGGTTATGAAGCACCTCATAGACTTGTAAATGGCATTAAAACTGAACTTCTTTTTATTGAATAGACATTTGATGATTGTGATTAAGCACAACTAAATGCAAAATGTTTGAACTATTTTTCTGTGATTTAAAATATAAAGATTACATGCGTGTTTCCACATGTACGACTGGTAAAGAAATCTGGGATAGGTTATGCATTACTTTTGAAGGTACATCTAAAGTTAAGCAATCTAAATTGAACATCTTACTTCACGACTATGAACTCTTTCGCATGAAACCTAGTGAATCAATTTCTGAAATGTATACTAGGTTCACTTAAATTATCACCTCCCTGCATGCTTTAGGAAGAGAACTCACTAACTATGAAAAAGTGAACAAGATTTTGAGATGTTTTCCTTCTTCCTATGATGACAAGATAACTGTGATCACTGAATATAAAGATTTGAATGCCTATTCTATTGATAACTTACTTGGATCACTCATTGCTTATGAGCAAGGGGTGAACGAAAGATAGCTTGATGCAGGTCAGAAGAAGAAGGAGAAAACTGTGGCGCTAAAGGACAATGATACAGATACTGATACTTCTGAGTTTAATAGCGATGATGTTGCCTTAATTACTAGATAATTCAAAAGCTTTCTAGAGAAGAAACACAAGAACTTTTAGAAGTGCAACAAAGGTAAAAGTAGTAGAAATTTTAAAAAGTTCATCTGATACTGTTTGTTTTGAATGCAGGAAGCCTAGACATATAAAGATTGATTATCCTACACTTAAGGCTCACCCAAGTAAGGAGAAGGGTGAGAAGAAACCCAAGTTTAGGAAGGATAAGAAGTAGATTCAAAAGGCATTCTGGGTAGATTCTGCATCTGACTCCTTTGAGACAAAAGTTGAAGAGGAGACTACGAACTTGTGTCTGATGGTTGATGATCATCCTAGTCAGTCTGATCAAGAAGAGGTGTGCTCTCACAAAAGGCCTCATGAGAGCATGTGCTAACTGGAGAGCGGATGTTCAAGACATATGGCGAAAGATCCAAATCAGTTCATTTCGCTGGAGACTAGAGCTGGAGGTAAGGTTACACTTGGAGACAACACCACCAAGTGTAACCTTGGTGGTAGAGGGTGGTATATAGAGGGTGATAATTACGTCTTTATAAGATATATAGAGGGTGGTAGGAGCAGGTATAATTGGTGATTCACAAAATTTCATTATTGATAATGTTTTGCTTGTAGATGGACTGAAACACAATCTGCTAAGCATCAGCCAGCTATGAGATAAAGGCTTAAGCATAAAGTTCATGCCTACTTACTGCATTATAAGCTTAAATGACAAAATTGTTTTGCAGGTAAAAAGGGTCAATAATGTCAACATGCTAAATTTAAATTGCTTTAAAACTGATGTTGCTATTTGCATAAAAACTACTGCTGATGAGTCTTGGCTGTGGCATAGGAGGTTATGTCATACCAATATGAAAACCCTTAGAAGAGTCACTCAAAAGGACTTGGTCAGAGGTGTCCATAAGCTTAAGTTCACTAAGGACCACCTGTGTGAGGCACGTCAATTAGGGAAGCAAGTCCACTCCTCTTTCCACTCAATTAAGGACATCAATACTTCTAGACCTTTAGAAGTCCTACACATGGATTTGTTTGGACCCATTAGCATTGCTAGCTTAGGGGGGAGAGTCTATGAATTTATGATTTTTAATGATTACTCGAGGTTCACTTGGATTAGATTTCTGTCATATAAATCTGAGTCATTTGATGAATTTAAATTTTTCTTCACTTGGATTTAGATGAAGTTAGGCTGTGAGATTGTGACCATCCATAGTAATCACGGTGGGGAGTTTGAAAATGAGAAATTTGGAAACTTCTATGAAGATCAAGGAATTAGCCAAAACGTTTTAGCTCCTAGGACCCCTCAGTAGAATGGGGTAGCTAAAAGAAAGAATAAAACCTTGGTAGAAGCCTCTAGAGCCATACTTTTTGAGTATTCACTTCCAAAATACTTTTGGGCAGAAGCGGTGAAGATAGCTTATTATGTGTTGAATAGGGTGAATGTTATATCCAATCTGAATAAGACGCCCTATGAGATCGTTAAGGTTAGAACTCCAAATCTTTCCCACATCTATATCTTTGGCTGTAAGGTTTTCATTCTTAATAATGGGAAATTATCCTTTGGAAAATTTGACCCCAAATCTGATGGACTATTTTTAGGCTATTCTAGTGTGGGGAAATCTTTTAGGGTGTTTAATAAGAAGACTTTGGTGGTGGAGGAGACAACTCATATGTTGTTTGATGAATCTGATCCTAAGGAGACTAGAGTTGTGGAAGAAGAAAATATAAGAGAGATTACCCGAGTAGTTGAAAATGTAAATCTGAAGAAAAGGGTAGAACCTCAAAATAATTTGCCTAGAGATTGGAGATATTCTTCGAGCCATCCTAAAGAACTAATCTTGGGAGACCCTTATAAAGGTGTTAGAGCTAAGCATGGTCTTAGGAAGGAAGTAAACCATTATGCCTTTATCTAAATGACTGAACCCACCAATATTAATCAAGCCCTTTCTGATGAATTTTGGATTTTAGCAATGCAAGAGGAATTAAACTAATTTGTAAGGAATGATATTTGGGAGTTAGTAGAAAGACCTAAGAATCAAAGTGTAGTGGAACCAAATGGGTCTTTAAGAATAAGATGAATGACTCTGGTGTGGTGGTTAGGGATAAGGCAAGATTGGTGGCTAATGGGTACAATCAAATAGAAGGGATTGATTTTCAGGAGAGCTTTGCCCCTGTAGCTATATTAGAAGCCATTAGAATGCTACTAGCCTTTACTTGTTATAAGGGATTTAAGCTTTTTCAAATGGATATCAAGAGTGCCTTTTTGAATGGGGGTAATAATGGAAGATGTCTTTGTAGAGCAACCCCCAGGTTTTGAGAGTTCTCAATATCCAAATAAAAAAAGGCCTTATATGGATTGAAACAAGCACCTAGAGCTTGATATGAGAGGCTTAGCACATTCCTTTTAGAAAGAGACTTTGTTAAGGGGAGCGTAGACACCACCCTTTTTCAAAGGAAAGTAGGTGATGATTTACTCATTGTCTAGATCTATGTTGATGATAAACTTTTTTGATCTTCTGATAAAAACTTATGTGACATTTTTTCTAAAATAATGAGTAAGGAGTATGAGATGAGTATGATGGGATAATTGTCCTACTTTTTAGGATTTAGTATAAGGCAAATGGATGATGGAACTTTTATCAATCAATCAAAGTATATTAAGGACATCTTGAAGAAATATGAAATGGATAAAGCCAAGCCAATAAACACTACCATGAGTTCTAGTGTCCAGTTAAACAAGGATTCAAATAGAAAATTTGTTGATCAGAAGAAGTTTAGAGGAATAATTAGATCATTACATTACCTGACTACTAGTCGACCTAATATCATGTTTATTATTTATCTTTGTGCTAGGTTTTAAGCTGATCCTAAGAAATCCCACCTAACTGCAGTTAAGAGAATCCTCAGATATCTCTTAGGGACCCCAACCTTAGGAATCTGGTAACCTAGGTATAATACTTCTTTTGAGATTATTAGATATTCTGATTCTAATTTTGTAAGATGTAGGGTGGATAGAAAGAGCACTTCAGGAACATGTCAATTCATAGGACAGTCTTTAGTCTCCTGGTCTAGTAGAAAACAAAATTCTATAGCACTTTCCACTATTGAAGCTGATTATATTACCTTAGGAAGTTGTGTGGCCCAAGTCCTTTGGTTGAAGCAACAAGTTATGGATCTAGGATTACCTGTTGACAAAATTTTAGTTATATGCGATAACACTAGTGCCATCTACATCTCTAAGAATCCTATCCAACATTCAAGAACCAAATACATTGATATAAGGCACCACTTAATTAGGGACCATATTACAAAAGGGGACATTGAGCTACATCATGTATCAACAGAAAACTAACTAACTGACATCTTTACTAAACCACTGGCCTTAGACTCATTCAACATTTTGAAGATCAGATTGGGTGTGATTGACATAAATGCATGAATCTGATTATTGCTGGTTTTTGATGTTTCTATTTTTGCATTTTGCTTTTGGCTTTTGTTTGATTTGATTATCTATTTCCTGTTTGTTTTTATTCTCTACTGATTTTCTTTTTATTGTTATTATTTTCCTGATTTGAGTATTTATTTTGATATGATTTCCTACTTATTCTTGATTTACTGCTTTTCTTCTAAAATCAGATCACTACTCACTACTGCTGATAAACTAGATTTCTGATTGAGAGTTTTTGCCTTATTTTTTGACTGGAAGCTTGTAAGCAGTGATTGACTCCTCTTAATCTTTTAAAGGGAAGAAATATAGATGATTATTTCTCTTCCTCTAACTCCTTTAGTGGTGTATTATTTCTTTTGGATAAAAATCTTTTTTAAAATTAAAAAGTTTGTTTTTGAAATAGCGATCTCTTTTATCTTCCTACAGTAATCTACATCACATGAATAGTATTTTTAAAGCTTTGAATCCGTGTTATCTTTTCTTTATCAGGTGATTGCACTTATCATATGATGTATGGTTTTTATTTTATGAATTAATCCTCCTAACTGTAGAGAGTGAGTTTTATCTTCTCTTATGTCTGGAAGGTAATTACATAACTGAGATTCTTTAACGATTATGAAAGGAAGCAAGCTTATAAAAGATGCTCAAAGAGCGCCAAAATGAAAAGAGGCACAAAATGAGCCCAAAGATGAAAAGATACGTATTGTAGCCAAATTAAAAAATACATAAAGTGCATTAAAAATCAAAAGATGCGCAGTGCGCCAAATAAATTAAAAAAGAGGCACAAAATGAGCCCACAAAGAAACAAGCTTTCTTCCCTTTCAAATCTTTAAATGTCTTTGAAAAAATCCCTACGCCACTTAATATTTTCAGAAGCTTGAGATTGAAAATCATGATTTTTGATTCCTTACTTCATAATACTATTTTATCAGATATTTTTCTGGAATGAGACTTGAAAGGATCTCTTTTCGAATCTAACTTCTTTTCTTCTGAATTAAGCTTTTGTTTGAAAAGAATTTGAACCTGGTCACCGAGGTAGGAGTTACGAAAATCAATTTTCTAACTTTTTTGGATTTCAGCATCGCCGATTTTCTTCTTATTATCTTTTAAATTAAAACTCAAGGGAAATTTCTTATTTACTAGAGCTGATCGATTAAATAAAAAAACTTTTGATGTTTCTGGATTTCATCCTTTTAATGTTTTTCGTGTGTTGGGTCTGTACTATTTTTTATGTTTCTCTATTTTATTTACTCTTTTTGTGATGTCAAAAGGGGGAGTTATTTTTGTGTTACTAGTTGTTTTTTTATGTTGTAGTAGGTTCTTTTATTGTATTTAGTGTCACTGTTTGTCAATGATTCTGCTTGATTTGAAACTACTAAATAAATATTTGCCATCATAAAAAAGGGGGAGATTATTATGAATCTGGATTCAAGGACTATAATTTTGATGATAACAAACCTTTTTAGTCCTAGTTCAGTGTCTAACCTTTCAGGTACAAAAGATCAGATGTAATTCAAGCCAAGTCAAGATCGGGTCTATGTGTGTTTAAATATACTTTTTAACTTTTTGTGAGTTAAGTGTAATGTAATGGATCGCCTAGCTAAGTAACTTTGCACACACACACTCAGGGCGAGTTATTGAGTGATTTAGTATTTCTCTTAAAGAAAAACGTACTGTACAATATCTCCATCGTAATGTATGATAGGACATTAATATTTAAGCTTATAGCTAATTCTAAATGATTAGTTTTGAGAATTAATCATACAGTACGATTCATATCATACTGCACTATTTGAAAAACCCCTAGCCGATAGGACTATTTTGGTAAGATTTAAATTTTGAATTTTTGAACTAATCGTACTGTACGAATATTTTAAATCCGACCAAAATTATCCCCCGTGATTGAGCATTCAAATCTTGGTTTCTTAATTAATTACATTCATACAATATGATATTGGATCATACTAGATAAATAACAAAGATGATGATAGTTGTCTCATTGATCGTACCAGACAAAACTAATTTTTTTTGTTCTATTCATCCCGGATGATATTTATATCATACTGTATGATGACCTGAATTGAACTATTCGTACTGTACGAATAGTGCAATACGGGATGATGGATATAAATAAATTCATTCATCCCAAGGATCATCCCGTACGAACAGTTGAGAATAAGTTGATCGTACTGTACGATCTGTGGATAGTACTATACAATATTCATAAAATTTGTGAACTGTTCGTTTGCATTTGTACTGGATGAAACTATTTTTGAGCTGATTGTACTGTACGATATTAGATCGTACTGTATGAACAGAATCTTCAAATTAAATTTTAGGGAAATTTTTGAGCCCTCCTTTTTTAGATCTCTTTTGTTTAATTGTTGAAATCTTTTGCCACTTTCCTTACCAAATAAAACCTTGAGAGAGAGAGAGAGAGAGAGAGAGAGAGAGCTTTGGAGAGACAAAGAGGATCTTATGGGGGGGAGTTTGTGAGGTGTTCACAAAAGTTTCTCGAAGCAAGGATCTGAGTCATCTTCTCTGGTCATCGTCTTTTTGTTTTGTTGGTGGTTTTGTGGTAGAATCATCCACAAGAAGGTCCAGATTCTCTGCCTGCTTCAAGAGGAAGCAAAAGGAGTCCAGGTTCTCTGCCTGGTGTAGGAGGAAGTGAAAGGAGTTCAGGTTCTCTACGTCATCGGGTTAGTGGAAAGGAGTTTTTGTATAGGCTTATCTGCCTTGTTGTAGGAGCAAAAGGATAGTCACTTAGTGTTATTATAATACCCGGAGGGGAGGTTTCGGGGAGTGGATGTAGGTCAAGTTGACCAAACCACTATAAAATTTGGTCTGTTCTTTCTGATTATTTTCTGTGCTTACTTTTTTGTTGATGATTACGTGATTGTTATTATTATTCTATTATTATTAAACATCTACACATCATCGCATAACTGTAAACATTTTAAAACATTTAAAAAGATTTTCTAAATCATCATTTGCCTATAAATTTTTAAAACTACCAATTCACCCCCCCTCTTGGTTAGCCTCGGGACTAGTTCATAAGGGCTTAACATCCCTAACGAACTTTCATGACCCACGTAGATTAGTTAACCCTTTTTTCTGGCATTAAATATTTTTCTTGTGGCATGTTAGGATATATCTCTCACACCTGCACTATTTACTGTAGTATACATTAGGTGTGGAGGCCCAAATTACATACTTCACAGCATAGCGCACATGCATTGTATTCTTCTTTTTATAAGAAGGAACCCAAACTTATTTTGGTTCTTAAATCTGACATTTGATGTTTTTGTAGGGGTGCTCTCACACAAGACCTCGTGAGAGAATGTGGTACGTGGAGAGCGGATGTTCAAGGCACATAACTGGAGATGCAAATCAGTTCATTTTACTAGAGATAAGAGGAGGAAGCAAGGTTACACTTGAAAATAACACCACAAGGAGGGTGGTCAGAACAGGTATAATTGGTGATTCAAAAAATTTTATTATTAATAATGTTTTGCTTGTAGATGCACTGAAACACAACTTGCTAAGCATCAGTCAACTCTATGACAAAGGATACAACATAAAGTTCCTGCTAACTTGCTACATTATAAGCTTAAATGATAAAATTATTTTGCAGGGAAAATGGATCAATAATGTCTACATACTGGATGTAAGCTACTTTAAATATAATGTTTCAATTTGCTTAAAAACTACTATTGATGAGTCTTGGTTGTGGCATTGGAGGTGATGTCATGCCAGTATGAAAACCCTTAGAAGAGTCACCCAAAAAGACTTAGTTAGAGGTGTCCCCAAGCTTAAGTTCACTAAGGACCACCTGTGTGATGCCTGTTAACTAGGGAAACAAGTCCAATCCTTTTTCTACTCCATTAAGGACATCAGTACCTCTAGACCTTTAGAAGTCCTTCACGTGGATCTCTTTGGACCCATTAGCACTGGTAGCTTAAGGGGAAAAGTCTATGGATTTGTGATTATTGATGACTACTCGAGGTTCACTTGGATTAGATTTCTCTCACATAATTCTGAGTCATTTAATGAATGTAAATCCTTCTCCACTTGGATTTAGAAGAAGTTAGGTTATGAGATCTTAACCATCCATAGTGATCATGATGGAGAGTTTGAAAATGTGAGATTTGGAACCTTCTATGAGGAGCAAAGGATTAGCCATAACTTCTCAGCTCCTAGGACCCCTCAGCAGAACGGGGTAGCTGAAAGGAAGAACAGGACCTTAGTGGAAGCCGCTAGAGCCATGCTGCTGAGTATTCACTTCCAAAATACTTTTGGGCTGAAGCGGTGAACACTGCCTGTTATGTGTTGAATAGGGTAAATATTAGATCCAATTTGAATAAGACACCTTATGAGATCATTAAGGGTAGAACTCCAAACCTTTCCCACCTCCATGTCTTTGGCTGTATGGTTTTCATTCGCAATAATGGAAAGTCACGCTTAGGAAAATTTGATCCAAAATATGATGAAGGCGTGTTCTTAGGATATTCATGTATAGGGAAATCCTTTAGAGTATTTAATAAGAGGACATTGGTGGAGGAGGAGACTACTCATGTAGTGTTTGATGAATATTATCCTATGGAGTCTAGATCTGAGGTAGAAGATGAAGAGATTGTAGAAGTCACCCAAGGAGTAGAATCAGCAAATCTTGAGGAAAGGGTAAAAGTTGATGTTTCTTTGCCTAGAGATAGGAGATGATTTACTCATTGTCTAGATCTATATTGATGATATACTTTTTAGATCTTCTGATAAAAACTTATGTGATAATTTTTCTAAAATAATGAGTAAGGAGTTTGAGATGAGTATGATGGGAGAATTATCCTACTTTTTTTGGGGTTTAGCATAAGGCAAATGGAATATGGAACCTTTCTGAATCAATCAAAATACATTAAGGACATCTTGAAGAAATATGAAATGGATAAAGCTAAGCCAATCAACACTCCCATGAGTTCCACTATTCAGTTAGTTAAGGATTCAAATGGAAAATCTGTTGATTAGAAGAACTTTAGAGGAATAATTGGATTACTGCTTTACCTGATTACTAGCAGACCTGATATTATGTTTAGTGTTTCTCTTTATGCTAGATTTCAAGTTGATCCTAAGGAATCCCAACTGACTGCAGTTTAGAGAATCCTTAGATATCTCTTAAGGACACCAAACCTAGGGATCTGGTATCCTAGGCACAACACTTCTTTTGAGATTATTGGATATTCTGATTCTGATTTTTGCAAGATGTAGGATGGATAGAAAGAGCACTTCTGGAACTTGCCAATTTAGAGGATAGTCTTTAGTCTCCTGGTCTAGTAGAAAATAGAACTCAGTTACACTTTCCACAGCTGAAGCTGAGTACATTGCCTTAGGAAGTTATGTGGCCTAAGTCCTTTGGTTGAAGCAACAAGTTTTGGGTTTAGGATTACCTATTGGCACAATTTTAGTTCTATGTGATAACACTAGTGTCATCTGCATCTCTATGAATCCTATCCAAGATTCAAGAACCAAACATATTGACTTAAGGCATCAATTTATTAGGGATCATATTATAAAAAGGGACATTGAGCTACATCTTGTAGCAACTAAAAATCAACAGGCTGACATCTTTACTAAACCACTGGCCTTTGACTCATTCAGCGTTTTTAGGACCAGATTGGGTGTGATTGACATAAATACTTGATTTTGATGACTGATGATTTTTGAGTTTTCTATTTTTCATTTTATTTCTGTTAGTTTTTATGTATTTATTTGATTATCTGTTTCTTGTTTGTTTTATTCTCTACTAATTTTCTTTTTGTTGTTGTTATTTTCCTGATTTGGGTATTTTTTTTATATGATTTTCTACCTGTTCTTGATTTACTGCTTTTCTTATAAATCATATCACTGCTCACTACTACTGATAAATTAGATTTCTGACTGAGAGTTTTACCTTATTTTTTTTGGAAGCTTGTAAGCAGTGATTGACTCCTCTGAATTTGTCAAAGGGAAGAAACGTTAATAATTTTTTCTCTTCCTCTAACTCTTTTAATGGAGTATTATTTCTTTTGGATAAAAATTTTCTTCAAAATTAAAAAGTTGGTTTTGAAATAGAGATCTATTTTATCTTGCTATAGTAATCTACCTTATATAAATAGTGTTTTCAATGTTTTAGATCATTGTTATGTTTTTCTTAATCAGGTGATTGCAATTGTCATATGATATATGGTTTTTGTTCTGTGAATTACTCCTCCTTATTGTAGAGAGTGAGGTTTGTCCTCTCTTATGTCGGGAAGGTAATTTCACAACTGTGATTCTTTAACGATTATGAAAGAAAGCAAGCTTGTAAAAGATGCGCAAAGAGTGCTTTAAAAAGGCAAAATAAACTCTAAGCTGAAAAGATGCGCAATGTCGCCAAATTGAAAAGATACACAAAGTGTATCAAAAATCAAAAGATGTATAAAGTGCACCAAATAAATTGAAAAAGATGCACAAAATGATCCCACAATGACACAAGCTTTCTTCCTTTTCAGATCTTTAAATTTCTTCGAAAAATCCATGCGCCACTTAATATTTTGAAAAGCTTGAGATGAAAAATCATGATTTCTGATTCCTTACTTTGTAATACTATTCTATCAGATATTTTTCTAGAATGAGGCTTGAAAGGATCTCTTTTTGAATCTAATTTCTTTCCTTTTGAATTAGACTTTTATTTGAAAGGAATTTGAACTAGTAAGGTGTACAAGGTAGGAGTTATAAAAGTTGATTTTCCAACTTTTTTTGGATTTCAGCGTGGTCGATTTTCTTCTTATTAGTTTTTGAATTAAAAATCAAAAAAAATTCTATTTTACTGGGGCTGATCGATTAAAAAAAAGAGTTTATTTTCACTGTTATTTTCTCATTTCTATTTTTCTTTGATTTGATTTAATTTTGATTTTCCTTTTTTATGTGCTTTTGGGATCCCTGATCTTTTGTCTCCATCTTTCATCTTTTTCACTTTTTTTCACATCTTCTTAGATGATCCGTACATCATCCTGGATGATCCACACATCATCCTAGATGATCAATACATCATCCTGGATGATCCATTCAAATCATCCCCACATGATCCCATGGTTGGTATGCACCAATTATTGGTGATCTTCCTGGACGATCCACCTCATCATCCCAGATTATCCACATGGCAGCAGTTGGATGATTTAAATTCAGCCCGTCTGATTCATTTATTACCTATCATCTTGGACAAATCACCTAATCATCCTGGATGATACCTTTAGTCAAAAGTCATCCAGCCTATCTCGTCGGGATGATCATCTATGTTTAATCATCCTGGATGATCTGACCGCCTTTTGGACCAATCATCCTAGACGTTATAATTGCTGCTATCATCCTAGAAGATCTGGACAATTTCTAGTTAAACATCCATTTTCTTCACCATTTTCACCATTCTTCCCTCGATCCTTCATCCCCTCATCTTCTAAAGGCTGGTGGCAAATGATCTCAGAATCAGGGTGCTAGTTCCTCCCGGAGAACTACCGATCCCTGGTTTCCTGATGCTGCTAATCAAGATGCATTTCAAAGATATCTTTATACTAGGATCACTATCTCCAAAATTGTGAACCCACAGACCCTCACCTATCCGGTACCTGATCTGTTCACTCACACATCCCTCACCTTCATTCTTACACTGGCTTTTTTCTTTTAGCACTGAACTTCTTAGAGTTTTTTTTGTAAATCTTTATATTACCGCTGATTACTCCGCCCTTTAGTCCTTTGTTAATCAATGACTTGTAGAATTAACCCTTCAGGACCTTCATAACATTCTTCAACTGTCCACTTCTAGCGATAAGCTTCATATTTTAGCATCTAACCCTGACTTTAATTGGAGTATCCCCAGCCACTTCCCTAGAAACACAAATGCCCAAGACCACGACCAGGCCTATTCCTCCCTAGTCAGGGATTCTAGGATAATCCAACATGTCCTTCGCTCCTCCATCATTCCTAAGGCTGGGGACTGCATCCACATCACTTCTTTGCTCTCCATAACTACCTACTACATCATGGCCCGTCATGACTTTAATGCAACTGATTTACTTTTTTGCTACATTGAACAACTGACTACCATTAGGGATCCGAGCCATAATGCCTAACCTTCTTCGGCATTTTTGGTGTTTTGGTTAGTTGTAATTTTAGTTCTATATTATTTGGTTCTCCTCTTCCACTCTGTTTCTCATTTTAGTCTATTGATTCGTTGGTTTTGTAGCGATTTCTTACCATTGCTGGGCTTACATTCCAAGTTATGGTTAGTCTAGTGTGAATGTTGATTTGGCCTTGAATTTATTTCTATGCTTATGGTGGCTAGATGGGTTTCTGGTTGGGTTAATGATGTCTCTTGCTCTGAGAATGTGTTTTGGTTTTTATGCTGCTATTAGGTTGGGTTGTGATCCTCTCAAGTTGGTCTATTTTTTTCCTCTTATCTGTATGGTTGTCCTCACTGAGCTCTCTACTTTACCTTTATTTTGTGAATCAGGTGGGCTATCTTTGGGTACTTGTCTAGATTATGTTAACTTTGTTGTGGCTGAAGTTATTTTTCTAGTTCTATGTGGTTTTATGCCACTTCGCTGGTTAGTGATCCTTAATCTAAATTCTATGCATTTATGGATAAACATGGTGCTGATTAAATACAAAATTTATATTGGATCTTTTTGCAATAACCTTTTCTATTATGCTTTATTTTTCTATTCTTCAATGTTGTGGTTGAACTGCTTCTTGGTTTGGTATATATGTGCTGTCTATGGATCCCTTGGTAATTTTTTTCTATTTGCTATATTGGTGGATTCTTATTGCTAACTTCTATTATCGATATTACTTTATGTTATATCATTTATTTTTGTAGTCATATCCTTTTACCGATGTTATGATTCTTTAAAGATTTTTGCAAGGGTACTCTTTTTGTAGGATATTGAGATGAATGTTCATCTTTAGATCTCCTCCTTTTGGGTGTTGCATCATGGCCACCCTAAATTGTTACTAAGTTTTTGGGTATTGGTGCTTAGTAGGTACCTTCGGCTCCTAGATTTTCTTTATATCTTTTTTGTAGCTCTTAGGAGCATTCGCAAGCAGAAGGGTCCCTTCAAGGACTTCTAACCATCTTTTTTAATTAATGTGTAGGCCCCTCAATGGATTTCAAATAAAAAATATAGATATTAGATAAAATTTAAACTAAAAAAAAAATACAAAGTAAATTTCATTTAGTCACAATTTCAATACGTTCTCAATGAAAAATAAAATCCACATTAGAAACTTTTAAAATAAAAATTAATTTAAAATTAAAAAAATATAATAAATAAATAATAAAATAATAAATAATAAATAAATTCCCAAATAGTTTCAAACTCTTGTAATCATCTTCAGAGGTCATTCTTGACCTATGGTGATGATTCAAGTGGTTTGGAAATGATTTGGATTAAAAAAATCAAAATAGCCTAATTATTTGATAGTTTATTTAAAACAAATGGTATGATTTTGTAAAAATTATAAATAAATAAAGAAAAATTAGGAAAATACAAACTAAATTGCATTCAACTTCAAATTAAACCTAAAATTTACTAAAAATTTAGAAATGTATAAAATCTAAAATAAAAAAAGAACTCAAAGTTTTGTTAACTCAATTAATAAAACAAATTAAATAAAAATATTTTTTAAATCCTAAAATTTAGAGATGAATCAACTAAATAAATCAAAATCAGCAACAAATAATAAAAACATTTGATATAAAGTTTGTCAAGTTAAAATAAAATTTGAATTAAATAAATAAGATAAAATTAAATAAAATAAATAAAGAAGTTAAATAAATCAAAGGACTCTATCAACTTGATTCGATCTTTTAGAGGAACTAAATGCATTTCAATTCTGAGCTTAGGTTCTTTCAGTTGAAAGGTTCAAGTTCTCAAAGTGATCAACTTTAAAACCTAAATTATTAAAAAACATAAATAAAATGAAGGTTTCGATGTGATGGATTTAATCCCTTAAGAGAGATCAAATCCATTATAAATATGAGCCTAGGATTTGCTGATCATTAACTCCTTGCACTTAAGTGGTTGTTAGATGTTATGTTCTTTAAAACTTAAAATATATAATTCTGCAAATAAAATATATTCTTAAAATAAATATTAAATCATAAAACACTAAAATTTAAATTGAAAGTAATCTCTTTTGACATGAATGATATTAATAATAAAATGTTAGATAGTATTAAATAATAATAACTTAGGACCAATCCAATCACATAATGTACTACACACACTTTAGACAATTTTGTAGGGCTACTTAGTCTAGCCTAGCTAGTCGAGTGGTGTGTTTTGTTGTGACACAGATATCTTTCTTTGAGGGTATCTTCTTTTAGTTTACTTACTTTTTTGCACTCTGACTATCATACTTATATTCTTATTTGTGCACCTCAGACACTTCTGGACTGCATTAGATGCATTAGGTTCTACACACTTGCATTGCACTTTTACATTCTATATATTCATTTCCTTTTTACTTTTGTGTTAAAATAAGAATTTATTTAGGACTTGATGTAAATGTAAATGTGTAAATGTAACGATAAAGTTCTAGGTTCTGGTATAGCTAGAATGAGTTAAATAGTGTCAATAGTTGTAAATAGGTTAAAGATGATTGTTTATATATATAGAAGTTCCAAAAGGAAATGATTCTTCTTCCTTTGAAGATCACTATCTTTTGGAATCTTAAAGAAGATCCTAGAGCTTTAAAGGCTAAAGTATGAAATCACAATGAAATCTACATGATATAAGGATAAAAATCTAAGCATTTTGTGGTGGAGCTAGACCCCCTTTACTTTTCAGCAGACCCTGGTCTACATTCTATATTAAAGTTGAGTAAAATTTTTATTTATACACTAATTTTTTATATACTACTTCATATCACATGTATTGTATTCATATGGGCAGTAAATTTACATTAGAGGGTAGCCTTATCGTAGGTTTCTTCTGGAGTGCATGTTCTAGACTTTGTAAGAACATGTGCACTAGTTTTAGGGCAATAAACTAGTGGTATCTTATGCATGAATACCTTTACATTGATATGCATACATGTATGCATTTTACTTTCAGCAATGAACACGAGCCCAACATATAGCCAAAGACATGGAATGATGTGCCTAAGAGTCGGGGCTTTTGTTGTTTTCCTACAGGTTAGGGTTATATGTTGTTAGATTTATATAGAAAATTTTAATTAGAAAACTATAGAAGTTTGAAGTTTACTAAAAATAAAATTTAGAGTTTAAGATGTCTTTTAGTCAAGGTTGCATTAGATAAGTGCATCAACATATTAAAGAGTACTGATTAAAGTTTTTCATAAACTAAATCCTTAATTCCTTAGATATAGTGTTATCCAAGCTTGCATTTATAAGGCGATTGATTGCTTTTACGGTGGTAGCTCGCGGCCCACTCTAGAAAGGCATAAGTCAAGATTGTATACACATCTCTCTAAAACTCTTCCCCAGGAGGGCTATCCAAATTCTAAATAAATTCTAAATATCAATCTAAATCTAAATCAATCTTTAAAAATTTTGAACTAAAATCTTTGAACAAACCTTAATAAATTTGAAATGTTTAGTTCCCACTTTAACCAAGAGTATTCTCAAGACTTATACTGGAATGTAATTAACTATAGAAGCTTATCTCTATAGGGAGTCTAGAATCCAGTAAAAAAAATCCTATGTTAGTTCCTTTTAGAGGTAGGGGAAGAATTTTGTGAATGTAAACTACCTTTATACATTAGTTTATACATTTGTATTCAAAACGATTGGTGAATATTTCTTTTATACTTAAGGATGAGTAGAACATTTATTATAGTGAGTTTGGATATGAAAGTATGTGGTTTCTCTTTTCAAATCTACAGCCAAGCATAAATTTTTCATTCGAGGTAATAGATGTTATGCTATGCAAATTTGACTAAAGAAATATTAAAGCAATTCATTTGGCACATTTACATTTTGTTTGTTCTTAGGATTTTTATAGCAATTTTGCTGTGGATAGACTTGTCTCTTCATCTTTATTAGAGACTAGGTTTTTTTTTTAAGATTTGTAAGGGTTTGAATAAAGAATTTGTTTTCTTAAAATCTAAATTTCAATTTAAACTCACTTCCCTAGCCTAAGACATTTTGGATAGGGTCTAGATATAAATCCCTTCATTTTTAAATTCCAATTTTCACTCATCTCATTTGATGTCTTTAGAATGGATCCTACTCTAAATTTTAATATAAATCATGGTCTAAATCATTGCGTCAATTAGAGATTTTTATAACTAGTTCAAATCTGAACTTCTTTAAACTAAAAACTAATTTCAGTTCCATTCTAGCTTGCTTAGGTTTATAGTGAGCTAATATAAAACTTGCAGATTTTAAAATAAGCTTAGTTTTTCTTTGATTTAAAATTAAAAATAGCCAACTGATGTATGCAAGTATGTGTGCCGAATCAAGTAATATAGTGACAGAGTTGAGTGTCAAACCCATGAGAAAATATTCTACTAATTGCAACAAACCTACTAAAGCTTACTCTTATTACATGACTATCCCACTGAAAGGAAAAAAATATATATTTTTGTGTTCTTATCACTGAATGAAAATACAAGTAAAAAGTTCATACTTATGAAATAGGCTATTTTGGACTGATGGAAGTAAATTACATACCTTTCCTAACCGGAGTCTTAAATCTCAATGTGGATGAGAGCATGTGCATCTCTAAATTTCTATGGATGTTGTCGAGTTGAAAAGAATGGTTAATGGCCATCCTATAGCTTTTTTATCTCCATAGAACATAGAATATTCAAATATCCTATGTCTAGGCAAGTCAATATTCAATTTTAATATTCTTAATTATTTTAGCATTCTTCTATTGAGGCTATATATCACACTTGATTTAAACTACACTCATGGCTATTACATACTTTAAATGAAGAAATGAGATATATTGAAACCATCAATACTTTTATTGAAGCATAAGAGTTCACATTAGTACATAAATGCTCTTTACATCATCACCCAGAAATAAGAGAATTAGCCAGAAATGTAACAAAAAATAGGCAAACTCATATTTATTTAGCCATAGAAGAACAAATTATAAGAAAAGTAGTAAGAAGTTTATCACCAGCAAGCATCAAAATATCTTTTGTACACTTCTTTCACAACTTTCAAAGTTTCTTAAACAAGCACAGGCTAAGATCTCCTAAAGAAAGTAAATTACTCTTCTTAAGCCACCCTTACACTTTACTCTAAGGGGACACCAAAGACACACATTGAAAATATAAAATTTTCACTCAACTTACCGAACTCCTCCAACACTTAAATTCATCCCTTGATCACATAAATAGCTAAAGTAATATTCATAATTTAAAATTACTAAAATATAGGATAATATATCACAATTTAGAAGTAACTTGGAATGAATAAGTTAAAATTGAAATTTGAAAAAGCATAACATTTATCCCAATCAGTTACCCGTGCTATTGCTTATTTTAAATCTATCTATTATATTTGTAAATATAAAATTTACTTATGGATATAGAAATGAATAATGAGATCTAGGGATTAGTTGTGGGCATAGAAAATAAAAAATTCATTTGTGTACCATTGAATGTACTAGTTTACATACTTTATCCTTTTTTTATTTAAGTATTAGGATGCCTTTAAATTTTAGCTACAACTCAGACCAACTTTTAAATTTACTCACCTTTTTCTTATTTTATCTACTTGAAGGCCTAGGCTCACTAGAGACTCCCTCATTATCACCTCACCCTACCTACTTATGACTTTGAATTTTTCTTTTTATCAAGATAGAGATAGGAAAAAGTTGCACTTTAGACTGATCCCCCATAGCGGCCGCATTAACACATAAGGCATATACAAATGAATGGTGCCCCGGTCCTACTGAAGTGGTCCTCCAAATTATATAGTTCTTACTCAAGGAAGAATAAATAAGTTTTCCTACATCAATATTATAACTTACTTAAACTGCATAATTATAAATTGAATGCACACGAGCCACTCCAATATTTCTACTTGGGAAAAGGTGGGCAGAAATGAAATACTCTCAAGGCTTAGAAGTTAGAGTAAGAAAAGTGGCATGAAAGTTAATGATCTTATTCTCCCTGTTTATCCAGTTAGCACCACTATTTGGACTACAAAGAATTCTTAAAATCTCTTAAGGGTCAATATGTTTTGCAAAGAAAGTAGTGTACTTATCATATTCAAAATTTTTTAATTTATAAAGGCTATCAATGGAAATGAAATTTAAGAGGACCCACTTACCTCTTACATAACATTTATTATCAACATCCTCTTTCACATTAGTAAAAATCTCCCTCACGACATTTATAATGGCAACAAAGGGCTAGTCACAAAAGTGTTCACAACCCTAGTTCTTGGTTTGCATGACAGAATGAAGGGGGCATTAGAAACCTCACTCAGGGATAAATTGCTTATGGACTAACAAGTTAGCAAATCTTCCCTTAGCCCCTACTAGTAAGAGGAAGATGACCACTTCTTGTCAATCATTTTGCAGGCCATTACACAAAAAGGAATGAAGATTTAAAGAATTTAAGAGTAAGAGAGTAATTGTAATGAAACAAATGAAACCATAGATTCCTTTTTATAAATATAGTGAGTGCTAAGGTGATACAGGGATTAACACTGTGGCACTAAAAAACTCAAAAGGACAAATGGGTCAAACTTATTTATGTTACAAGGGAGGTGGACACATTAATCAATGATGTTTGGATTAGGAAACTGAAGCATATCTTTATACATGGGGAACCACTACAGTGTTTAGCACGTACAAGTAATGTGGTGCAGGAAAAAACTACCACCATTGTGCTGTAACAAAAATAATAATTTTTTTGACCTCATAACGATACTAGTTATAGCACTTTAAAACTCATAATAGCATCATAATGTAAAAGTTATGATTATATGATTATCTGACTGAAACATCAAAGTTAACTATTTTTTTTCAAAGACCTAAAACAGTAGTAGTTGAATGTGTAGCACTGTGGTGCTTAGAAAGAATCCAAAGTGCTATGTTGTTCAAGTTGATAGTGTGTCTATGGTTCATATATGTGTTTTTTTGAGGCTTGGCATTATAGCGATAGTTTTGAATGCCATTGCTCTCAACAGGTAATTTTCATGGCTCTTCAATCCTTAGCACTGTGATATTAGTTCAATTTTTAACATAATAATTTTTCTTGGGATTCTAATCATAAGTTTAACAAAATCAAATATTTAATATAAATGATGCAAAATAATTAAAAGAAAAACAAGAAAACATGAATAAGATAACAAGTCACAATGTATAAGTAAATAAAAAGTGGGTTGCCTCTCAAACAACACTAAGTTTATAGTCTTCAGCCAGACTGTTCTATATTTATCAATTTAGATGGGTACATCACTACCATTCCTTTAGTTATTTCTACTAGGTACTTTTCCTTTATCCTTAAGGTTAACCTCAGTATTTTAAGTTTAGATCCAAGAGGTCTACTACTAAAAAAGATTGCAAACTGTCCTATTTGAATTTCAAAATTTTAATTGAAGCATCCTGACTTTAAAATTAAGTTCCGAATTAAATCACTACCTCTTCCAAAGGTGACTTCCTATTGCCAAACTGATTATTTTGATTAAATCCTAAAGGGTAAGAGGGTCTACAATTCATAATAAATTGTTAAGGATTATTTCAATTTCCTCCTTGATTAGGTTGTCCTTAATTCTACTAATTTTTATGACCAACTTTATTTGACAACTAAACTTAGGGTGGTTCTTGCAACCTAGGTTGTATATATTGGAATATAGATATTTTTGTCTTCCAATCAAATTTACATTTCTAATTCCTTAAGTACAAGTATCATCCTTAGAATTTAAATTAGTCTCATCCAATTATATAGATGATCCAGATCTTGAGTTTCCTCTAAAACTAACAAATTTCTTGAGCCTCATCCTTGGGCTCTACTAGGGTTTCGGGGCGATTTTCTTCCCGAGCATTTCTTTATCTTTCCTGCTAATTTTCCACCTGATTTCTCCACAATATTCTTCAAGGAAGTTTTCCTTTACTCTTTACTATGTATTTCTTTTTCAGTTTGGTTTGCTTTCTCCTACTTTCAATGGCTGTGCCATTATCGAGGCCTCCCTCCAGTAGTGTGGAAGCTAATCATGTTAATCTTATTGAACTTGGGTTTTTATCATCGGTTAAAAAATCTCGTTCCTTAGAGGATGTTATTTCTGGCACATCCCCCACTTCTTCCTTCCCAGATCTTAAGCTAACCACCCACTGTGGTATGACTTCTTAATGGATCACAAAAGAGGAAGTTCTTCCTCTAGAAGCTCCTTTCCAGTTCACTCTTGTTGGCATGTTTTCCACTTATGGACCTAAACTAGATTTGATTCGCTAGTTCCTTTTCAATCTAAAACTCTCTTCTTATTTTTTTGTTGCTTTATTGGAACCAAGGAATGTTTTAATTAAACTGGAAAATGATTTTGATTATAGTCATATTTTTGGTCATAGATCATATTTTGTGTTTAATATCTTCATGAAGATTATCAAATGGTCACCATTCTTTAATATTTCAGCTGAATACCTCATGGTCCCCATATGGATTTCATTCCCTGAACTCCATCCACATTTCTTTTCTCCAAGAATTCTGCATGGCTTGGGTAGCCTATTTGGAAGACCTTTACCAATTGATAATGCCACGACTTTGGGTTCTCAACCTTCGGTTGCTAGAGTTTTGGTTGAACTTGATGTCAGAAAGTAACATCGTTCCTCTATTTGGCTAGGACTAGAAAAATATGGCTATGTCAAAAAAGTTGTTATGAATGACTTTCCTAATTTTTATGATTATTGTATAATGTTAGGTCATAGGAAATATGATTATTTTTAGCTCAATACTAATCTTAGGAAGACACAAAATATTAAGGCCAAAGCCCCGTTATGGGTGATGTTCCTAAAGAAGTTGAGTGCACTCATAATTTGAACTCTACACAAGCTCCTCCTAATATCATAGAGAATGTTGTTTCCCCTCGCTCTAATATTTTTGCTTCTTTAAATATCCCCTTGGGTAATGAAATTTGTGGTAATAATGTCAGGGGATAACACTCCTAATATTACTGAAATTGTTGTTCTTTCTTCTAAATCGAATACTACATTTTTATATAATGAGAATGTGGTGAACAATAAAGATGATCTTAATAACTTTATTGAAGATACTTCTATATCTTTGAATGTCTCTAACTTGGTACCTTCTATTATCTTACTGAGGTTTTTTTACTCTAACAAAGGCTTATTACCTTCTGGTAATAGGGAGGTTAATATCCAAGGTAGGTTGATACACCAATCTGATGCTAACTCTAATAGTGTGGGCCCCTCGGTAAGTCTGATGACCAATGGGAGAAAGGGGAGATCAATTCCAATGATGAAAGTTATACTTTGAATGAATTTTTTTATGTTGGTAAAGATCTTGCATCTTTTGGTACTAAAGACGATTCTGAGTGGATTTATGTTAAAAGCAAAAATAGGTTTAAAAAAATAAAAGGAACACTAAACCATCATCTACTGATATTAGGATTACTAGATTTATTGCTTCTTCTAAAAATATCATTAATATTTAGTAGATTAATTTGGAATGTTAAGGTAGTTGCCAAGCTTGACTCTAGGTCTAGAATCCGTAATGTATGACGTATTCATTACATCAAGCTGCTTGTTTTATTAGAACATATAGTTCATCATTCTAAAATTTCTATTTGCGAGAGACAATTAGGATTTGGTCATGCTTTTTCTATCTCTTTTGAAAAAATTTGGATTTTTTGGAACGTTTTTTATAACTTTTTGATTATAGCTAATTGTGGTCAAGTATATCATTGCTCTTTTAGTATTTTTAATGTCTAAGTTTTTAGTTCCTTTATTTATGTGAGTTGTTCTAAAATTGGTAGAATCCCTTTGTAGCATAATCTTTCTCAAACTGCCTTGTCTTCAAGTGTCCCTTGGTTTGTGGGTGGGGACTTTAATGTCATTTTCATGCAGATGAAAAAATTGGGGGTTCTACTCCTAATTTGAGTGCTATAGAGGATTTTAACTATATGATTTTGGATTGTGGTCTTACTAACACTGTGTTTTCTGGTCCTTCTTTTCCTTGGTCTAATAATAGAGTTTGGGAAAGGCTTGACCATGTTTTGTTTAATGGTGAATGGCTTAGTTCCTTATCAAATTATTCCATTTAAAATCTAAGTAGGATGGTCTCTGGTTATTCTGCTCTAGTGCTTAATATATATCAATTTAACTTTCATGGTATTAGACCTTCCTGTTTTCAAAATATGTGGCTTAAGGATGCTGAATTTGTTAATGGTTTGAAGGATAACTAGGAAGCTCCTATCTACTATATCCATGGGATAATGATATGATTCTCCTTTCTCTTAAACTTAAAAGCCTTAAGGAATATTTAAGGTGCTGGAATAAGAACAAACTTGGGAATATCTTTGAAAAAATTATTAAAGCTAAAAAATTTGTGGCTGATATTGAATGTTAATTTGCTTTATCCTCTGATGATTCTGCTAGGGAGAAGATTAGGATTGCTAGGTCCAATCTTCTTTACCTCCAGATCATGGAGGCAGAGTATTGAAGCCAAAAAAGTTGCTCTTAGTTACCTTGTTGAAGGTGATAAGAACACTAGTTTTTTTCACGACTTTGTTAATTCTAAAAGAGCTAAGTCTTCTATTAAGTATATGAAAATGGATATGGTGATTGGTGTGAAGATTCTAGTTTTATTATTGACTCTGTTATAAATTATTTTCAAATTTCCTTTGGTGTTTCTAAAAATATTAATGATGAGATGATTCCCTCTTTAATTTCTAATACTGGCAATCAATCCTTATCTAAAATATCAGAAGTGGATGATATCTATACGGTCCTTGTGTCCATGAATAGGGATTCGATTGAGGGTCCGAATGGCTTTTCAATTGCATTTTTTTAAGAAGATTGGAGTATTATTAAGATGGACATTTGCAAGGCTATTTGGGCCTTTTTAAATTCCTAAATGTTTTTTCACTACTTCTATCATGTTAATTCCTACTGTTTGGGGTGATTTTAGACCTATAAGTTTATGTTCTAATTTCAGCAAGCTCTTCTCCAAAATTCTGGCCAACAGATTAGCTAAGCTACTTCCTAAAATTATCTCTACTAAACAAACTACCTTTGTTAAAGGTAGAAATACTGCTGATAATGTTCTTCTTGCTCAGGAATTGTTTCATGAAATTAATAGAAAAGTTCATGGTCATAAACTTATTTTGAAACTTGACATATCTAAGGCTTATGATTACTTGAACTGGAAGTTTTTATTTAGCATTCTTCATTTGTTTGGTTTTAATAGTCATGTTGTTCATCTCCTTAAGAACATTGTTGAGAATTGTTAGTTTTCCATTATTATAAATGGCTCTACTCATGGTTTTTTTAATGGTGCCCAAGCCGTTAGACAAGCAGATCTGTTATCTCCTACTCTGTACATTTTAGCAACCAATTATTTGTATAGATGGTTGTAGATGGTTATCTCATTTCTTTTCTAATAATAGCAAATGTGCCTATAAACATTTTGGTGGTATTAATATTAGTCATTTTTGCTTTGTTGATGATATCATTATTTTTTGTAATGGCTCTATTAAGTGGGTGAAAAAATTAGAAGTCTTCTCTCTAATTTTGAGAATTAGAGTGGCATGTCTTTTAACAATAACAAATGCACTTTTATTGGTAGCAAGGATTTATCTCATGTGCAAAGCATTAATATTAATAATGCTACTGGTTTTTCTAGTCAGGATATGCCTCTTTACTCTCTTGGTACTCTTTTATTCTAAGGCCACAAACATTCTTTTCTTTTCGATAAGATCTTTAATTCCATAGCATTGAAAATTGCCAGTTGGGATTCTAAACTACTTTTTATGGAGGCTCGGTTATTGCTTATTAAAAGTGTGCTGTGTTCTATGCCTATTTATTTATTGCAAACTATCAACCCTACTAACTCTATTTATGATTGACTGGAGAAAATGTTCAATAAATTCTTTTGGATATCTTCTGACTCTTCCAAAAAGATCCATTGGACCAACTAAAAAGCATGTCTGGGTCCTTAATTAAATAAAGACTTGGGCTACAAATTGATTTATTATTTAATTAAAAGCTTTTCCTTTAAAGTTTGGTGGAAGTTCAGAAAGAACAACTCTTTGTTGGCGAATTATATGTATTAGAATATTCTAACAATGTCCACCCCACTCCTTGTTTCTATAAATAAGGTCAATCTCTAGGCCGGAAAAGGCTTTGAATATTAAGTGGTTGTTTGAACCTACTATTCAATGGGGACTTCAAAGTGGTACTTTTTTTCCTAGCAAGATGAATGGATAAGTGTGGGGGCAATTGACTCCTACTTTAATTCTTCCTCTAATTCTTCTTTGAAAGTAACTTATTTTATTGATGATGACAAGTGGTCCACGAATCATCTTCTTCAATTCATCCCTCAAAGTTTTGTTAATATCATTTATGTTATTCCCATTAGTCCTAATAGCAAGGATCAAATTTTGTCTAAGCTATCTTTTAATGGTAATTTTAGTATTAAGAAAACTTGGCATTATACCAGGAACAAAAATCTTCCCATTAATACTTTTGCTAGAATTTGGAAGTCTGATATTCCTCCCAAGTATTCTTTATTAGCTTGGAGAATCCTCAAGGGATTCATTCCGGTTGATATCAGGCTTCAAAAGAAAGGTTTTGTCTTAGCATCCAAATGTCAATGCTGCTTTAGTCTTGAAGCCATTAATCATGTCTTCATTATTGGTTCACTGGCTGCTAAGGTCTGGAAATCAATTCTGAATAGCTTAAATATTTATATTCATTTTCAGGCATAAATTGTTTTAGCTTTTTTAAATTCCATGAGTCAAATAAATAGCTTTGATCATTGGATGATGATCATTCCTTTAATAATTTTTTGGTTGTTGTGGGAAGAGAGCAACAATAGAAAGCATGTTGGCATTAGGTGTGTGATACTAGAATTATAAGATCTTTCATTTTCAAAATTCAATAGCCATTTTTTGCTCAGGTTCTTCTTCCCAAGCATTTTGATAAAAGAAATCATTGGTGTCATTTTTTTAACATATATTTTTATGCCTCATTGATGAATACCCATCCCAAATTGTTCTATTATCTTAAGCCTGGGGCTGGGGAGGTTAAACTTAATATCCACTCTTCTATCATTGTTAATCAATATGGGATTGGTGGTTTTATTAGGGATGTTGATGGCAAGTTTATTGCTGGTTTTGAATGTTCCTATTCGACTCCTGATATCAATGCTACAATATTTTATGGTATTTTTCCAGGCTTTTAAAATGTCACGCTTTAAACTATTAATGTGTTTGGATTGAAGTTAATAATGTGGTTATGGTTGATACTATCTTGATGAATAAGGGTGTGAATTTACTTAATTTCTATATTGTTAATCAAATTATTGTCATGCTCCAAAAGATGGTTTATAGGATGTCTTACATTGATAAGCTGGCCAATAGGCCTACTGTTTGGCTTGCTAATCATGGCACTTTTGTTGTACACCTACTTTTTTTGATCTTGTTATTGCTCCTATCTTTCTAACAGGCAGTTTGCATCTGGATGCTTTAGGTATGCCTTATGTTTGATTTTCTTTGGGTGTATGTTCCTTTGGTGCTTTTCTCTGGTTTGGGCCCTTTTGGTGTCTTACTAATGTGCGGTCTTTTTGCATGCTTTGGTCTATTCTTTTCATCATCCAGATCTTATTTATGCTTGGCTCTTTTGGGTGGTTGGTTCTTTTTATGTGCTATTTTCTATTTATATCTTAGTTATTGTTATTGGTATTTTATTTATGTTGAGTTCTCTGCAGCTAGAGTTGGACTTTTATGGTCCAACCCTATTTCATTATTTTCTCAGATTCTATGCTCATACCATTTATCTGATTCATCTTTTCTGTGATATTAGGGAATGTGGTTTTATTTGGCTATCTTGGTTTCTTCTTATTCTGAAAGCCTTTATTTTTTGTTTTAATTTATACTTATATTGCTATATGGTATTTGTTCTCCTATTGCCTTGGTTATTTTGTTATTCTCTTTGATAAGTTTTTGGGAGATACCCTCATTACTTTGCAAGTCTTTTTTTATTTGTGGCCTAATGATTGAGATGATTGAGATTATCTAGTTCTTATATTTTTAGATGCTGGCTTCTGGCTACCCTAGAATGTTATTAGGTTTTATTATACTGGTGACTAGTGGGGCACTTTGGCTCATAGGTTTTTCTTTTCTTTTTGATGTTGTAGCTCATTCGAGTAGTAGAGAGCTAGAGATCCCCTTAAGGACCTTGTATAATTTTTTGGATATTATCGCGTAAGCCCAGTAGTTGGTTTTAACCAAAAAAAACTAATTTCTTTGGAAAAGTAGCTATCTCAATAGTAAGAATCGATAAAGCTTCAGACTTATAGACTCAGTCACTTTCTTTAGTTCACCCTATTAGTAGGACATCAAAAATTATTTGTAGCCATTTCATCTATTAATTAAAAAGCTTTCATAAATGGCTTAGACATCAAAGGTCATCCAATTGTAATATCCATGATTAACCTAAGAGAGCCTACTAATCCATTATAAAGCTTTGAATAATTAACTAATCAGGTTAGGCATGATGAAGGCATTTCCTAAGAATTTTCATAAATCTATCCCTACTTTTATAAATTAATTCTCATTCAAATTGGGAAAAGAAAGTGATATCCTTTCTAAATCTAACAATTCTTTTATGGTAGTAAATAGATAGCTAGAAAATTTTGTGCTAACTCATTTTAAGTGGTTATAAAGCCCGGGGGCAAAGAAATCAACCATATCTTAGACTTATCTCTTAGAGAAAATGAGAACAATCTAAGTCTAATAGCACCATCACTGACACCATTATACTTAAAAGTTGCATAAATTTTTAAGAAAGTAGCTAGATGTAAATTAGGACCTTAAACAAGATTCCCCCAAACTAAGAATTTAAAACCATTTGAATGATTTCCAATTTTAGTTAAAAATTATTAGCTTTGATAGTAGGTTTATTGATACTTTGATGAATTCCTATAAATATGGATGGAATAAAAGACAAACTCATATTTATTTTATCCATAGAAGAACATAGTATAGGAGAAATAGTAAGAAGTTTATCACTAGGAAGGATCTAACGATATTCTCTATAGTACTTCTTCTATAACTTTCAAATTTGCTTACACAAGCATAGGATAAGATCTCCCAAGGAAAGTATCTTTCACTTCCCTAGCTATACGTAGACTTTACTATTACGGGGCGCTAAAGACACACTAAAAAATATAAAATTTTAACTTAAATGATTAAACTCCTCCAACGAAAGAACTAAAAATTTTTTTTATAACAATTAGAGGATTGGGATCAAGCACAGCTGCGCCGGACATGGTGGTGTGATAGCAAGGTAAAATGAACTAGCGCCACGACACTACAATGTTGGCCCGCTGTGGTGTTGGATGATAAGGCATGGTTATGGAAAGAACCAGTGCATTTTTTAACTAAATCATTATAGCTCTTAAAATTTATAACTACTCCATTGGACACCAAAAAGAAGACTACAACGACGCTTGAAGTAAAATTTTTGAGTGTGGCATTTGAGATGCTGGTACTTCTACTCAAAATTTCCGGAGACACCCAATATAATTGTGATGGTTTTTGAGGCAGTAACATAGTGACGTATTGTGGTACTAACATTTGTGAAATTGCAGCACTAGTAAGTTGGTAAGGTTGAGGAAGTAACAAAGTGAGGTATTGTGGTACTGACATTTGTGAAATTGCAGCACTATAAATTGATTATTTTGGCTTCGTTTTGTGAGAGAGAGTGCCAGATTTTAGTGAGATAAAATTCCATTTTTTTTTCACATTTTCCCATTCCTCTTTTCCCGGTTTGTTCCGTTATGGTGGCGGAGGGTCGCCGGTCATCTTCTTCGGATGACTAGAATACCTTAATTCCCCTTTCTAGTGGGACTCCTAACCTTCGTTCGAGATCAAAAGGTAGAATCAACGTGAATTGGGATGATTCAAGTAATGCTAGGTGTAAATAATGTCCTTTATTGATTGATCAAGGGCATATTCCTCCTTCTGGTGATCCAGCTCCGGTGGAAGGAAAGGGTAAAGGAATTGTAGCTGCTCAAATCTCTAGTGAGAAGAAGAAGATTATTTCTCCTAAGGTATTCAGCTCATCACCATTGGCGGGTATTGCTTCTGATGCTCAAGCGAACAACTTTGAAGCTTCGATATCTTCAGGTTTTATTTAAAAGTTAATCATTTCTTGATTCCTTCTTCTATTCCTGAGAATCATGACAAATTTTTGGTAAATAAGGAAAATTTTAATTCAGCAATTATGGTTGAGGATTATGTTCCTAAAGATATAGATTGTTCTGATATTAAAATGGCTGATGCTGCTACCCATAAGGTTGAATCAAGAAATGCATGGGTTAAAACTCAACACATTAGAATGAATAATGTGGAGATAGATGCTGATGATTTAGATGATGATAATGTTATTAATCTTAATGGTCATAAGGAATGTGAGAACTTTCAACTACTATAGTAGTCACTTGTAATTAAGGTCTTTGGTAAAAAAATTACTTTTTCTATTTGTAGTATTGAATTGAGGCATCAACGGAGTAAATTTGGAAGCTTTCATCTTACTTCATTAGGCCTTGACTGGATTTTGTGCTCTTTCCATTCAACGCAAGCTATGGAGGAAGTTTCTAGTGGAGAACCATGGTATGTGGGAGGTCATGTTATTGGGATGGATAAATGGACGCCTCAATTTTCTCCTATGTCATTGAAAGGTCTATCATCTCCAATTTGGATTTGATTGCCTCATTTACCATTATATTATTGGGATGAGATTAATATTACTAAGATTGTGTCCAAGATAGGGGCTCCTATGTTTTTAGATGGAAACATGTTTAAATGGGGAAGATGGGAATTTGCTAGAGCATGTGTTCATATTTATCTGGACTCTACTTTATCTCATGGAGTTTGGATAGAAGGTATATATGGTAAATTCTTCCAGAAGGTAGAATATGAAAAGATCTCTTCATTTTGTTTCAAAGGTGGTAAGATAGGGCATGTTGTTGGAATGTGTCTTGATTTTAGAGGTCAAGGGATTGACCTTAAAGAAGTGAAGAGTAAGGATTGCCAAGGGAAGGTGGAGGCTTCATATAAGGCTGCGAAGGTTTTGGAGGAAAATTTTGATGTTACAAATTCTGAAAACATGTATGGTCCTTGGATGCAAGAGAAGTTTAAAAAACATAGTAAAAATGTTGGTAAAGGTGTCAAGAATGTTGATTCTTTGAATCAAAGATATTCTGAGACACCTCAAGAGCATAATGAGGGTGTCAAGCTGTCTTCTACAAACAATTTTAATGTTTTATCTCAAGAAAGGTCGAGTGATTTGGCCACTATAGGTGAAGGGAATGCTCAGGATTCAGCTTTGTTCTAAGAACCGATTGCAGGAGCTACTTGTGTTTGTGATTCCAAGTTTTCTAGAGAAAATGATAGAGATTTATCTAAACCAGAAGTATTAGAAGGTAGTAATCAAACTATTTTGGAAGATGGCTTCAAGTTGGTAGCAAAAGATGCTGAAGGTAATTTGGCTAGTTGTAATATTATAGACAAGGAAAGTTATAAGCAAGGAATTGAAAGCAGTGGAATGGGAGCTCAGCAGGAATTTTTGGTGTCTTCTTCCAAGTGTGAAGTTTCTAAGTTAAGTTCAACTTCTTCTTGTATTATTGATAACAATAAGGATATAAGTTTGTATAGTGTTAAACAAAAAGCACAAAACAACTTAAATTCTTAGGACCTATTGAGAATTGCCGTAGGAAGAGGAAATCTGATTTGAAGCCTGTTGGGGTGGAACTATTCACTATTTCAACTGGATGACTGATACTAGGGATTGGCTTGGGGGAAGAGCTTTTAAGAGGGAAGCTTCGGGTTATTTCAGAATAATGGTTAGTTGTTTAATTGAACCTGAATCTACTATATCAAACTTGGTAGATTGCAGGCTTCAATTTGAAGACATGGTTCAGAATTTTTGCTGCAAACTCCTATTTCCAGCTGCTAAAGACATGGAGATTTAGGATTATTTCTCTAATCTGATGCTAGACAGAATTTTTGTGGTTTCGATGGTTGTTGATGGAGGCTCGTTAGGAGTTTATCTGGGTGTTGTTGATGCTATTTATATTTTTTGGTAGTTATTTTATATTTTCTTGTTTCTCTTGTAAGTTTTTTTTACCTTATTGGATTTAAAGTAATGTCATATGGGATTCTTACTAGTTGGCATTTTCTATCTTTTGGGAACTCTAGGAAACTAACCAACCTTCAGGTTGTTTAAATATTTGGTGTCCCCATCGCACCGAAGGGTTTAAAATGGGAATTAGTAGATCACATATCCATTATGATAGATTCAAAGGGCTTGTTTTTACTTTTGCTTTCTAGTTTGTAATTGTTTTCCCCTTTATTAATGCTATTTGCATCTCTTCAAAAAAAAAAAAAAGGTCGAGGTTGCCATGTTGAATTGGCCCTCAGTTGTTGATCGAGTGGGCAATGTGGCGTTATATTTGATTGTGCTGTTGTGTTGTCCAAAACTTATAATTTTTGCTTTTTCTACACAATTCTAGAGTTACTTATTAGTTGAAAATTTTTATTGAATTTTAAATAATTAAAATGGTACACAATTTACACCTATCAAAGATACACAACATTCAAAGTTAGTTATTGTTGCTGATGTTAGAAGAGAATTAAAGAAGTTCCCTATTTCTAAAAATTAATCAATTCCTAATCTTGTTACTGATTAGAATTATCAAACTGCTATTAAAACCTTGAGATATAGTACTCTAGCCCAAAAAGGATATAATGTGATCACACCATTTGCTTCTTATGGTTAAAGAAATAATCTCTTAAAATCTCTCGTCTTTTGTTGGTTCCCAAATTGCCAAGAGTTGATCAACACCATTTTGACAATAACCAATCTTCATCCTATTCTAATATAAGTAGGCTAAAAGCTTTGAATAATTGATTATAAAATAAAAAAGGAAGAAGGTATGGTGACCTAATATGCTAGCCACTTCAACTACATAGGTCAACATTAAAGATCATACAACAAATGAAAAGATGGGTAAAGGTAAAGCTCTGATGTAGTCCACTCCTATTAAAGTACATACTTAGTTAACCTACACAAAATGGAAGAAAGATCAATAGAAGAGATGCTATACAATCTGAAGAAGAGTATAAAGAAAATAGATGAGGAAGAAACCATTGAAAATGTTACAAGTGAATATCATGATGAAGAGATGTCTGGAAATACTTTTATGGTGGACAGTAAAAGAAAAAGATAAAGGTAAAGTGAATCATATAGAAGCTAATTTTGGAGAGGAAGATACCCTAGGTCTCACACAAAAGTTTTTAGATCAATTAAATTAAAAAGAGAAGTAGCTTGCTAGATTGGAAAAGAAGGCGGAAAGGTGGAAGAGTTAATAGACATCATGGCTAATTTACAAAGTAAAGAAACTCCTTCATCTAAAGCACAAATAGAATTAGTTCACATAGAGTTTGTTCAGTAATGCAATCAATAGAAGGAAATAATGAGTAAAAATTAAACTAAAGTTATATAGTCAGAAACAGAGTTTGTATATTCAGTAGATATAAAGCAGCTAGTAGAGTAGCAAGTATATAAGTCTTTAACACTATCTCAAGAAACTTCATATGTTCTAAGGGGTAGACCTTAGCTAAAATAATATGACTTAGTTCCTTATCATACAGGATTCATTACACTAATATTAAAAACCTTTGAAGGTACTAGAAACCCTAAACATTACTTAGCATACTTTGAGCCAATCATTGTAAAACAGGAGTAAGCGATGCACTATTACTCAGGCAATTATAAACAGTTTATCTGGGGTTGCTTTTGATTTATACGTAGAGTTGTTAAATAGTTCAGTTTGTACCTTTATTGAACTAAAATAATTATTTGTAAAATGGTTTATGAGAGCATATCAGTATGTGACATTCGAGGAATTGGTAACCAAAAATAGAAACCTTTTGAAAACAAGTAGACTATATTATAAGATGGAGGAATCATTATATGAAGTATGAGCTTCAACTTCAAGAGTAGCATGCTATAGATATATGCCTCAAAATATGCATGGCCCAATGGCCCTTTTATCAGAAGGATTCACTATGTAAACATTTAAAAAACTGTTAAGTAAATCCATAATTCTCTAAAAGAAAGCTTCTCAATTATTCTTCTTTAATGACTTGTCTATAAAAAAGATGAAGAAATTGAAACCACAAAAGGTTTAAGATAAGAAATTCAGGTCAATGTCATCAGTTGACAAAGGAGAAAAGGTCATAAACATTCAAATAGAAAATCTAGTTCATCTTCCCGATATAATCTATTCAATAAAATTTAGAACAAACAGTTCAAGCCTCATTCCAATCTCACTCTAGAAGATAATAGAGAAAAAGTTCAAATCACTTAAAAATAAATCTTATTCAATAAAAGGGAAGCTATTAAAAGAGTTTTTAAGAACCTCTTGAAGAAATTTCAGTTCAATATTCCCAACCTCAAGAAGTTGGAAGATATGGGTAAATCAGGGCATCCTAATTACTGCCCATATCTCTAGCTCCTATATTATGAACTCGAGGATTATGTAAACTTTAATGAATGTCTTGAAAAGAATATTAAATCTTGAGAAATTGTGATACAAAAGTAGTATTTAGTCGATCTTAGTTAAGGATTAGCTAAATGCATAATTGTTGAGCCTTCTACACCCTCTATAATTTTAAACTCTAGTGATGGTTGGAATGAAGCTTCATCCTGATCTTCTAAAAAGTTTTTAAATTAACTATATCATTAATTTTCTTAGGTATCTTCAAGAGTTTAGTGTTCCATTCAGGATGATCTTGTATCTCATGAGGAAAAAGTTCAAAATAAAATTTTGACTAAAGAACTCAAGAAGAAGCTAGCTCATAAGTCTATGATGGCTTAGAAGGAGCCTATAAATAAAAGTCCAAATGTAAAAAGTAAGATTGTAATATCTATTTATGGAGGATCTAAAGCTCTTATACCTCTTATACTATATGATTTCTATTTTGTCCCTCACGAGACTAAAAATATAATTATGAAATATTTAGTGTACATTCTATATATATCTGATCATGATTATACATCTACTAGCTTAAACACTTCAATTGAAAATAATTCTAAAAAATTTGAAACAAACTTAAATAAATTCCAAGAATCTCATTAGTGCTTTTCTAATAGTGATTCTCATACCTTTGATGTTCAGAGTGATTCTATCAGTATAGAAATTGAGATGTCTAAATTAGACAAATCTCTTGAAAGTTTAAAGATATGGCAAAATAAAGAATAAGATGAGCTACTAACTTCATTCCCAGAAATGGTAGTTCAAGTAAATCTCCATAGTGGTAAATTTATGCTCCATGGATTCTTATAACTGATTAAGGAAAATAAGTTATAATCTAGAAACGTTAGTAGAGCCACAATAAGATCAAAATGTGGCTAATTAAGAAAATACTAAAGTGGAATATAATGCTTTGGCTCATCTAAGAAATCTACCTGTGAAACTAAATATTTATGATTCTTTGATTCTTTCTAAAGAAATTAGGGAAACTATGATCAAAAGCTTTACTCAACTGGACATCTGTATCACTTAGGTAGCATTAACATAGTTTAAAGAAGCTCTACACTTTAAATAGGTTCCAGGAGAAACATACTCTGATGAAGACTTGTTATTGTAAACTATAGACCACAATCATAAATTATATATTTCTTTAAATATGGACAGCTTCAAGTTGTCTCATAACCTTATTAATTTTGGTGCATTGGTAAACATAATAACTCATAGAACTCTTGCATATTTAAAAGTAAATACTCACAAACTTAGTTCTAATAAAATGATGTTTCAAGGATTTAATGAATAAGGCGAGGACTTTGGGCTCTATAACCTTATTGCTTTATTTACACAGTCTTAAAATTAAAGCAACATCTCATATAATGTATTTGGAGGCTTCATTTAACTCTTTCTTGGGTAGACCCTTGCTTCATGAATACAAAATGGTGCAGTCCTCCCTACATCAATTTATTAAATTTTCCTGTGAGGGTAATGACACTACATTAAGGGAGATTTTGCAACTATTTTTCAATTAAGAAAGTTGTTATATATAAAGATTCAAACTATTATCTACCTAATAAGTAGACCATCTTTCTTAAAATCTTAAATTGGCGCTCAATAAAGCAAATGAAGCTAAAAATAGAGATAAAAGAAGAAAGAAAATAAAAATAATAGTATTCAGACCTTAAACACAATGTTCACTAATCACTTAGCCCTCCCACACAAAGAGGTGGTAGAATGAGTCAATAGTCTAGAAAGATAGATCGAGGATGGAAAAAAAAAAAAGAAAGTATGTCAAGAAAATTTCCTGTAATACATACTAATTTGGAATCCTAGTTGGAAGATGAATAATTTGTTTAAGAAAAATAAATTGGCTGAAGTGCATATGAATGTTATTAAATAACCGAAGTTTAAAATTTCTATAGAAGAAAAAAAAATAATGAGGACAAGGTTCAAGTTGTTGAGAAAGATAAGACACAAATGTTTATCCTACAAAGATTAAAGAAGTGCATAGAGAATGTGACTCTAACCACTTTTTCTCAAAATTATATAGCTAGATTGGCAGTTAAGGTCTCTCCCACTCTCAATATATCGTCTAAAACCATGGCCTTTATACCTTCTACCACCAAATGTGTAAATTGTTGTAACCTTTAATGATCCACTTATGATGAAATAGTAAAACTATCATTTGATGGGTATTCTAGCTATGTCAATTGATTTGCTAAATAAGATTTCACAACATCAACTTGGACTAGAGGTGAAGCCCAACAATTTGAAAACCTTTAAAATACTAAATTTTTTAAATATAAATCTAATGTAGGTTTTGGCTTCAGTACTCTATATCCTTTTGATATTGTTCATTTATAATTAATAATCTAGAATCTGATGGTTTTTTTAACTAATGTTAAATCATCTTTTAACAGATTTTGTTTTGATACTTTAAATGATCTAGATGGCTCTCAAATTAAGGATGCACCTCCTTAGTTTAAAGAAGAAATTAAATCAATGGTAGATGTTCTTAAAGAAATAAATTTGGATAATAATGAAGACCCTCATCTGATCTTCATTAGATCATTATTGAACGAGGATAAGGAAAATAAATTGGTTGTGTTGCTCTCAAAGTTTAAAGATCGCTTTGCTTAGAGTTATAAAAAATTGTGGGAAGTAGCTCCCGACATTACATCTCATAAACTAGAGTGCAACTTGATGTGGATACAATAAAATAAGTACCCCGGCTTGAGATTGATTAAAAATACTGGTGCAACAAATCAATTGTAAATGATGAGAATTTTGACAAACTCATCCACCATCACGTAGAATGTTATATTAATGAATTAATCGATAAAATTCTTGGAAGAGAAAATTACTTAAGTAATATGAGAATTATTTTTGAAAGATTATGCTAGTGTAATCTAAAAATGAACCCTTTGAAGTTGGCCTTTTGCATCACTTCTGGAAAATTTCTAGGTTTTATGGTTTGACACTACGAAATATAAATAGTTCCTTCTAAAATTAAAATAATCTTGGAGATGTAGCCACCTAAATATTTCACTTAATTGAGATCCCTTCACCTTTGATTAGTATATCTGAGATGTTTTATATCAAATTTATTAGGAATATATTAACCACTTATTACTTTATGCAAAAAAGATGTTCATTTCCAATGGGACGAAGGTTGTTATAAATCTTTTAATAGTAATAAGGAATACCTAGTGAAAAATTCAGTGTCAGATGCTCCTATCTTGGTGAAGCCATTAATCCTATATACAACAGCTTTAAGAAAATCTCTTGGCACCTTATTAGCCTTTACTTAGGATAAAGGTTTGGAGAATGCAATTTATTACTTGAGTAGAAGGTTGTTACCAACTGAAATGAATTATTCTCATATTGAGAAGAATTATGTAGACTTGATTTTTGTTGCTGAAAAGTTCTTGTACTATATACTTTCAATTGAAGTAAACTTGATTTTTAGATTAAATCTATTAGAGTATTTGAAGACTCGACTGACATTATCAGGAGAATTATTCGGTGGTTAGTGTCTTATTATAAGGAAGTCCAATATTAAAAAGTTTATAGATATAGTCCATGATTAATTGGGCTTCATCAATAGGAGTTTCAGTCATGATCAGGTAGGTGATGGTGGACAAGAGAGGAGCCATAGTTATATGATCACAAGATTTTGGAATTATAAAGGTTCTCAAAACATTCTGGATGATCCAAGCATTTTGGTTTAGGGTACAGACACGAGGAAGATGGATTACTTGTTCAACAACCCTAAGAGTTTGGTTTATATATATCCAATCAAAATCTACTTTAGAGGTCATTGTATGTGGACTAACTCCTACAGACCTAAGGTGAAGAAAATTCCCTAGATCTTCCTTAGTTATCTCAACTCGTTGCTTAAACACAAAATAGGTCATCCTAGTATGATCTTGATTCATTTTCATGTTCGCAAGGAACATTTAAAAAGTTTCATGATTGTTGGCGTATATCAAGGTAAGGATAAAGTAAAATTGGGTTGAGGTAAATTAGAACATGACAGAAAAATGGATGTCATTCTGACTAAGGAGTCGAGAAGGGGTTATTTTAGCTGTAAAATACCTATCAAAAGAATTATCATTTTCCTTAGAAAGGAAGTTATCATCCCAACGAGATCGAGAGGATGAGCCCCTAGAAGTACGAGGTCATTTTCTACTGCTAGCCATCTCTAAAGTTTGGACTCAAGAAGGTTTGGAAACTGAAGAGAATATGAAGAAGAACTTATCCAAGATCTTTCTTTTTAAAGAAAAAGGACCTATCATACAGTACGAAATTTAGATCGTACGTACAATTTTGAAATCGTACGGGACAAAAAATATTTTGTACATACGAATGGAAATGGCCAAAAATTAAATGACTTTTCTTAAACTACCACTCACGAGGAGTCATTTCATACAGGCTTTTTAACCACATGATCATACAGACGAATAGGTGTTCATCTGGGATAACCGGAATACTAAAGATCATTCTGTGATGGTTAGGTTCATCCACATGGGAAATTGACAACTTGATAGTATAAATGAAATGGGATTTCATATGTACTATATGTAGTTAATAACTAATTTTTTAGAAAATAGTATCCCCAATCGTACAGTCCAAAAATAATGAATCATATAATATATATACATCATCGTACAGTATGATTGCCATTAAAAACATAGTCATGTATGCTCAACACAGAAAAAATCATGTACACACTACACAATTCATACAGTATAAAATGAAATTCATGCAATATGAAGAGAACACTTAGAATACATGGTAAATTGAGAACCTTTTCAAACATCAATTACTCAAGATCAGATAACATGCTACCAGTAAAACAAAAAATAAAGTGAAATACAAAATTAACAAAAGAAACTTAACTAAAAATAAACAAAATAAGCAAAAAAAAAAACATACAAACATATAAACTCTGACAAATAACCTAAGAAAATAAACAAACACACCAATACATTACAAATCAAATTTGTAGATATTCAATTTAAGCATTAAGATCAATCACACCTAATTTAGTTCTTAAGGTGCTAAACATGTCAAAAGCTAGTGGTTTTGTGAAAATATCTGCAAGTTGATTCTCTATAGCAACATGATGTAATTAAATTTCTCGTTTAGTTACATGATCTCTACTAAAGTGATGCCTAATATCAATATGCTTGGTTCTAAAATATTGAATAAGATTCTTTGAAATGTATATAACACTTGTATTATCATAGAAAATTGGAATAGTACCAATTGAAAATCTTAAGTCAATCAGCTGTTATTTTAACCAAAGAATGTGTGCCACACAACTACCTAAGGCAATATATTCTGCTTCAGTAGTAGAAAGGGCTTCTGAATTCTATTTTCTACTAGACCAAGAAACTAAAGAGTTCCCTATGAATTGACAAGTTCTAGAAGTACTTTTTTGATCAACCCTACATCCTGCAAAATCTAAATCAGAATATCCAATAATTTCAAAAGAAGAGTTATGCCTTGGGTACCCAATCCCTAAGTTTTGAGTTTCCAAAAGATATCTTAGAATTCTCTGAACAATAGTTAGATGTGATTCCTTTTGATTAGCTTGAAAGGTAGAACATAAATAAATACTAAACATGATTTCTAGTCTGCTAGTAGTCAAGTAAAGCAATGATCTAATTATTTCTCTAAATTTTTTTTTCTCAATAGATTTTTCCTTATGGTCCTAATCTAACTACATTGATGAACTCATTGGTGTACTCACTATTTTAGCACTATCCATCTCATATTTCTTGAGGATGTCCTTAATATACTTTGACTGTCTCAAAAATGTCCCATCCTCTTATTGCGTAATGCTGAAACCAAGAAAGTAACTCAAATCTCCCATCAAACTCATCTCAAATCAGTACTCATTATCTTTGAAAATTCATCATAAATATTTTTATTGGTAGATCCAAATAAGATATCATCAACATATATTTAAACAATGAGTATGTTATCTCCTACACTTTTTAAGAAGAGAGTGGTGTCCACACTTCCTTTAACAAATTATCTTTCTAATAGGAAAGTGCTTAACCTCTCGTACCAAGCCTTAGGTGCCTATTTTAGCCCGTATAATTCCTTAATCAATTTAAACCATGATTAGGGAATTCTAAAATTTCAAAACCTAGAGGTTGCTCAACATAAACATCTTATTATATAACCCCATTAAGAAATGCACTTTTACCATACATTTGATATAATTTAAAACCTTTAAAACAAGCAAAGCCTAGCAATACCCCTATTACTTCAAGTCTGGCTACAAGGGCAAAAGTTTCTTCAAAATCAATTACTTCTATTTAATTATACCCCTTGGCCAGTAATCTTGTCTTATTTCTAACACAACACCTAAATCATTCATTTTATTTTTGAACACCCACTTAGTTCTAAAAACACTTTTATCCTAGGCCTTTCAATCAATCCCAAACATCATTTCTAACAAATTATTTCAATTCTTCTTACATGGTTGAAATTAAAAATTTATCTAAAAGTTCTTGATTTATATTAATGGGTTCACTCATTGATATAAAGGTAGAATGGTTCACTTTCCACCTAACTTATTTCTGGTGGTGGGTAAAACTGAATCCATGTGTTGAGACTTTCTTGGGGCAGATATTTTGTAATGCTATTGCTTCATTTCAATTCCTGGTGTATAGAAAATTAAAAGAAGATAATTCTTGTAATAAAGGTTGTTTGGCAATGTAAGATTATGAACATGTGGTGGTGAGATGCATGAATTTAATTCAGGTGATTCAAATTCTAAAAAAGTGGGGATTTGCCATTTTGATTTTTGATTCATTTGAAGAATGATGCTTATTGTTGGAACGTAGTGCTTCTTTAAAATGTTTTTTGGATAAGCTTTATTGTACTGTTTTATTTGTATAATGGAGGTCTAGGATTAAAGGTGTTTATGGCGGTAATGAAGATAGTAGTTTGTTTATTGCAGCCAGCTCAGTTAGTTTTGCCTTACTCTTGGGCTCGGTTGGAGGTGGTTTTGTAAATTTGGGCATCTAGGGTGTTAATTAGTTGGATTGACTGTTGAAGAATTGTCAGTACCCTGCTCCTCCTGATTGGATCAAAGTGAATGTTGATGCTTTCTTACTTTCTTCATATAAGGCTGGTATTTGGGGAGTTTCTAGAGATCATAAAGGAAGGTTTTTATTAGCATTTGGATTCAGTGGCATTCATTGGGATGTATCTTGGCTGGAGTTGTTAGTGATTCATTCCTTGAGTTTGATCATGAAGAAGTGGATGTTTGAATATAAAGGAATTATAATTGAAGGTGATACTGGTAATGTAATCAAGTTCCTTCAAGGTGTTTTAAAGAAGGTGGATGGTGATGTGGTTGGCAATTGGATGGAAGAGTTTGCTTTTCCTAAAGAATTTAATTATGTTACTTTTAATATTGTGTATATCAATTGTAATAAGTCAGTTGATCTTTGTGCTAACCTTGCTCTTAGTAATAACTTTGTTTGGGATGATATTACTATAGGTAGTATCCCTCCTTCTTTTCTTTATTTGTTAAAGAAGGAATGCGATTCTATTGGTAGTTTGTAATAGTTTTTTATTTTAATGCTATTGCTATTGCATCCTTAATATATATATATATATATATATATATATATATATATATATATATATATATATATATATATATATATAATGGATAAAAGAAGACATTATTCTCTTTTAGAAAATTTAAAAAAAAATCAAGATGATCAATATTGTCATATTCAAACTATGGATAATGAGTGATATTTTCTTTCACTAGAGAGATTTATCATTTATTAACATGTCTTTGAATATGAAATTAAAGATAATACATTTATATTATCATAGCTAAATACTTGATTGAACATCATTTTAACCATTAAAAGTCTTATGTTGTTCCTTCTCCATTCGACTATGATAATCATGATGAAGCTTATAGTTTTGTAATTTGAACCCATTAGAAAATGATATTTTCTCCTGCCAAGGTGATATATCATTCATAATAATGTGTTCAACTTCAAAATTAAAATTCTAAAAATCAAAATTTTCCAAAGAAAATATAATCATAAATTTTTTATGCTTTTTAACAAAGTTTAGCAAAATAGATCATAAATGAATTTTCAATGTTCATGATAGAAATCCATGTCTTGGATTGGGAAATTCAATATGATTCATGTATATGAAGGGATTATGTTTAAAGAGTCCCTAGGTCAAATTAGGTCATCCTAAGTCAAACATGGCCAACCATGGACTCAAATGAGTTCAAATCGATGTAATGATGATTATGAACATCTTCAATGAGCTTTCAAAAAGGTTGTTTACATTAGGATGTCAGGTCAAGTGACATGGGTTATATATATTTAAAAGCTCTATACGCTTGGGTAATGCTTTTTGTTTTATAGTTTAGAAGTACATCGAAGCTTACAAAATGATTAGGTATGCTCTAGAGAGACGCTTAATCAACATGCAAGTAATCAAAAGTCACTATAGAGTCTTCACCTAGGGTTTTGAATTAGTTTAAAATTTTTCTACAGTAAGGGCAAGTCCAAGGGAATTAGGGTTTAGGTTTGAATATTGAATTTAGGAATTAAATTTTTAAGATGGATTTGGATTTTAATTTAATTTATGATTTATGTTTATGAATGATTAAAAAGTTTAGGATTTAAAATACATAGATTATTGGCCACCATTGGGTGATTATTTGTGATTGAGTGGCTAATCAAGTGATCATCAATGGTGATTTTTAGATGGCTGATATAGGGTTCAATGATTAGATCACATTACCAGAGCATAGTGAGAAATTGGATTTGAGCATTAAAGTGGAGTTAAAGGAATTCAAAACTAGGACTGAAGCTTTAATCTTGAGTCCAAATTTTACATAAAAATGAGGATACCAAGTGGACCCCTAATAGGTGTGATAAACTTAAAAAGTAAACCGTACATGTTTTTATTAACATATGTGATTAACTAAATCCAAAGAAATTTAATTGATAAATATGTGATAGGAAATTATCTTAAACAAACAGATTTAATCAAGATGGATATCTAATAGAGAAATCATCTTTATAGAATAGATTTAAGTTTGAAAAGAATCCTGAGAAAGTGATCTATTTAAAAAAAGTCAAATTTATCTAACTTTATAAAGGGTGTTCTTTCTCTGTCTGGCCATATCAAAATAGAAAAGAAGGATAAATCAATGTTCACCTAACCATATCAAAACAGTGAAGAATCAAATTTTGAAAGATTTAATGTCTGCTTGATTTGATCAAATCAACAATACACAGATTTAGGGGGTCCGACATTCGCTTGAAAAATCCAAATCAACAAAGAAGGAAGATTTAATGGTTCAATTAAGAAAATACCAGTAATCATATTACCTAATTAATCATGATTTAATAAAAGGGATGTTGCAAAAGTGAACTTAAACCTAAAGTAGATAGGATGCTGTAAAAGAGGACTTATACCTAAAGATATATTTAAGCGAGATGGCTATCATATAAGAGGATTTCTGCCAGGAGTCCTAGAATGTCGTAAAAGTGGGCTTATAGCAAAACATAGATTTAAGCAAGATGAGTAGCATATAAGAGAACTTATGCCAAAAATTTGTAGGATGCCAAAAAAGTAGACTTATATTTAAATGATGAATTTAAACTTGAATGTGAGATCTATCTCAAATAAGCAGATTTAATAAATTCAAATGAGAATTAAATCTTATATGAATAGATTTTACGATTAGATTGAGAAAATACCATGATCATATTACCAAATCAACTAGAATAAAAAAAGATGGGATTCCATAAAAGCGTGTTAATACCCAAATCCTAAGAAATGATTAAAATTTGATTGGAAGATTTATCCCAAATAAACAGGTTTATTAAAATTAATTGAGAAGGAATTCTAAAATGAATAAATTAGGTTGATGGATTATGTCCATAACATAAATTGTAATACCAGATCAACCAAATTCTAAGAAGAAAGGATGCCACTAGGAAAATTATACCAATCTTGAAAGATACATTTAATTAGGTACTAAAGATTTTCGTAATTTACAAACATTAGTATATCATTGTGGACCCAAATCTCTCATCTTAAACCAGTTCGTTGTAGGAAACTTGATAGAACACAAGAAAATTCTTAAAAAGATAAGAATTATTCTTTTTTCATTTAATATTTATCATATACAGTAACTACCCATCATAGTATTTCTTAAGATATCTCCCATTTATAGGCAACATGGGATAATTTCTAATACAATCAACTAGCTGGTAGGAGCCTCCATGGTAGACCTCTTCCACCACAAAGAGAGATTCACAGGTTGGCTCAATTTTACCACAAATCCTTTGATATGCCAAGATAGTTCTTCTTAGAATAAGGATTAGGTCACCTACTTCGTATATTCTTGGAAAAACCATCTTGCCGTATTCATGAATCATTTTAACTTTATATAACTTAAGGTTTGTTGAGCCTGCAAATACTTCCCTTTTAAACGTTTGAGCTCTTCTAATATGAGTTTAGCACTTTTTTCCCCTATTATTTTATAATTGACAGCAATTATACCATAAAAGTGAGAGCAACCTCTATTCCAAATACTCGAGCAAATAACATAGAAGTTAAATATGTGGTTTGGTATGCCCACAAAACTTCTCTCAACTTCTCATGCCATTGAAATTTATTGTCATCTAATATTTTCTATAAGATCTATGCAAAAGTCTTATTAAAGGCCACAGTTAATCCATTTTCCCGAGGTTAATAGATGGTTACCTATCACCAATTTATTTTATGATGTCTACTAAAATTATTTATTTTGGTGCTTCTATAAGATGGACCATTATCAAATATGATTTAGCAAGAAACACCATATTGATATAAAATATTATTCATAAAAAAGGTAGTAGTGAACTCAAACAATCTAGATTAAATGTATTATTGCAAGATTATGAACTTTTTCGCATGAAACATTATGAGACTATTTTAGACCTGTATACTAGGTTTACTCAAATTATGATGCCATTGTATTCTTTAAGTAGAGAACTCTCAAACCAAGAGAAGGTCAACAAAATTCTATGTTATCTACCTGATAAATGTGATGTCAATGTCATTGTTATATGTGAATCAAAAGAATTGAATGCTTATTCTATTGATAATTTGATCAACTCACTCATTGCCTATAAGCAAAGTGTGAGTCAAAGACTTTTTGATGCAAGTGATGAGAAAGCCATAGTGCTTAGGGCAAAAGACACAAATCAAAATGACTAAGGAGATGACGAGAGTGAAGAGTTAGCATTAACAACTAGAAGTTATCAAAAGTCTCCTGAAGCTCAAGCAGAAGCATGAACAAAAATGGAACAAAGGTAAAAATGGTAAATATGACAAGTTATCTTCTATCTTTATCAACTTTGGGTGTAGGAAACCTGGACATCCAAAATATGAATGCTCCAAATTTAAGAAACACCCTGTAAAGGGAAAGGGTGAGGATAAGTCAATTGTAATAAGGGGAAATGAGAAGAAGCAAAAACTTTCTTGGGTAGAATTAGCTTCTAACTCATTAAAACAACAATAAGATGATGAGGTAACAAACTTATGCTAAATAGTTAAAGATTCGGTTAGTAATGCCGATTAGGTATAAAGTTTATTTCTTTGTTTGGTGTTTATTTATCTGTTTGTCTGCTTGTTTATTTATTTTGTGTGTTTGTTTATCTGATTTATGATTTGTGAATTATTTTTATGTATGATTGTATGTTATAATTTCCTTCTAAATGTAGTTCACTTTTAGGTATTATATTTTCTCTCCTTTTTGGTGATGTCGAAAGGGGGAGAAGGTATTTGGTTATATTGGTTACATTTGTTATTTTGATTCATTTTTTTCTTAAAATAAAAAAATAATAATAATAAATATTTTGCCCTATTTTTTAATATAATTCTCTTAGTGAGGGCGAGATTACGAGAAAATAATGTTAATTTTCAAATTTGACCAATCATTTTTGCCACATATAAAAGGGGAAGATTGTTGCAACTCAGGTTCCCGAGTTTATGGTTTTGATGATAATAAACATTATTGATTGCATCCTTTTGTCTCCTAGTGTTTATAATGCATATTTATTATTATGTGTACTAACATTTAAGGTACATCATTGACCAGTCAATATAGATTCAGGGCTTAAGATTAGGTAGAATAGGATATGCTGAAAGAGTCTGTAAAATTCATTTATGTATTTTTTAATTTCTTGAGTCAAATCCTGTAAAGGTGTATGCTAGCCTAGTAACCACACAAACACACACTCAGGGGAGAGAGATAGAGAGAAAAAATTGAAGAGTTATTTCTTGAACTAATCATACTGTATGATATATATCTTACTATATAATCACATTATCAGTAAATCATTAAAATGGCTAATTGTGATAATTAAAGCTATTTGAACTAATCATACTGCATGATCTGGATTATATAGGACGTTCAATTCAAATCATGATCTTAGCCGCTAATCATAATTTAGGTAATATTTTGAAATATGATTTATGTACTAATTATATCATACGATATGTATTATATTGTATAATATAATCAAATATTGCCTAAATTAATCTTATAAATAGGAATCAAATTTGGATCAATTGATCTTGTCAGATCATATAGGATGATTTGGACCAATCGTACCATACGACCTGATTCCCACATGCAATGATATTTCATCATCGCCAATCATACAAGATGATAATCCAATTTGATTGTACTAATCATACTAGATGATGGAAATATTATACTAGACGATCAGCTTAAATACTTGAACTGATCGTACAACTCATTACAAATTTGTACAGTACTAATAGAGATATTTTGAACTAATCGTACTGTATGATCTATGATTGTACTGTGAGATCAGAGTCAATAGATTTGAGTTTATAGGGTTTCTTAAGGCTCTCTATTTAAGCTATTGCATAAGACTTTGTAAGTGTATTTTTTCCATTTCTTGAGTTATTTTTTCTGAAATCTTGAAGAGAGAGCATAGAGCTTGGGAGAGAAAGGGTGGAGTTTGAGAGAGGCAGATGATCCTTGTAGGTTTAAGGAAGTGTTAGAGGGAGTTCCATACAGTTGCTCTAATGAACTTGCACCTGAGTTCCTCCATGCGTCAAGGTTTATCTTGAGGGAAGTTTTTGGAAGAAGATCTCTTTGGTGATAAAGTACCTGGCTACTCCGCCTCACCAGAAGGGTGAGATTATTTTAGATTCTCTACCTCACCAGGAGGGTAAAAAAGATTCTAGGTTCTCTATCTCACTAGGAGGGTGAAAAGGATTGCACGTTCTCTGCCTCTCCATGAGGGTGAAAATTATTTCATGTTCTATGCCTCACGAGGAGGGTGAAAAGGATAACGGTCCTCTGTCATAGTGAGTTGGTGGAAGAGATTTTGTAGGGGCTTCTCTGCCTAGCTTTGGGGGATAAAGGAGAGACACTATAGTGATAGTGCAATACTCAGAGAGGAGGACTCTGAGGAGTGGACGTAGGTCATGGTTTAACCGAACCACTATAAATCTCTGGTGTGTTTTTTTTTTATTTCTTATTTTATACATTTAACTTTTTTGCACATCTTGATTTGCTAAGATTGAATGATAGATTTATTTCTATGATAACTACTTGGTGAAAATCTATAGTTAATAGTATGTTGTGTTGATTCAATTGTCATCACCATTATTGTAACTCTTGAAAATTTTATTAGATTCTACATGAAGAGATAGTATTGCTTTCACGTTAGTGTGCCTAGGGACAGTTCACTTAGGCTTAACAACCTTATCGAACTTTCATTACCAACTTTAATTCCTTGCTTAATCTCATCTTTTTATGTAATGATTTAGATTCTAACAAAATAAATTTATTAATACTCTTGACATCAACATCATCCACTAGAAGGCCCGACTTATCAACTGTATCATCATAAAAAACTAAAGAATTATAAACATTTATATTGCCTAAAGACTTTAAAGAAGGTTAAAGAAATACCTCATCCCCCTTTGGTAGCACCTCTACGTCATCATCTTTGGAAGAGCCATCAACATCTTCAAACACTTAAGAATAATTATGATAATCAAAATCTACAGCATTCTTCTTATAAATTATAGACTCTAACTTCGAAACCAACTGATAATTTTGAGGATTTGATACTTTAAGAAAGTAAACAAGTTTAAGAGAATCCTCTTTGATATTACAAATATTTCTATCAAAAGAGAAAATAACCTCACCAGACATCATCTCTATATCATCATTATGCTTTTTTATTCATGTATCCAATTGGAAAGATTTCTTATGGAAATCTCTAAACTTCATACAACCAAAATATTTAAATTTTCTTCTGCATTCTTAACATGAATCCATGTACCATAATTACTAAAGTTGTTTTTCTTGTTAGATTTATCCTTGTTAAGCAAACCTTGAAAAGATTCATCAGTCCCCTTGGTTTTTTTTTAAGCAACATTCTTTAGAATTTTAGATGAGGAAGAAAATAGGACCACATTCTCCTTACCTTCCTCTCAGAATATCTACTTTATAAATGTCAAACTCAACCATAACTGAAGAAAAAAGAAGATAGCTTTTCATTTTCTGCTTTCTGATAAAATTTACCATGTATACCTTCAATCCAAATTCCTACATAAAACTAGGCATCAAGATTGATACGAACACAAACCCATGCAAATTCTCTTCTTCCCCAAATAAAAATATTTCCACCTAACAGAATTAGAATTCCATATCTTATAGCAATTCTTATTAATTTTACTTCTTCCCAACAATGTAATGCGAGATGAGGCGCAGAATCCAAACTAGAGAAAAAATACCCTTCAATGATAATGGAGAAAAAAATGGAGTCCATTTATCCATTCCTTTTATGTGGCCTTCTATTAACTAAGGACCCCCACTACATACATCCTGCTTAGCCTCATTCCCAAACTAATTATATGAAAAGATCAATATTTTCCCTCCCCATTGTTGCCTTACATCGATACTGATAATCGAGAAAGGAATGTTCTTGCCAAACTCTTTCACCACAAATGAATTTCTAAGCTTTTGCATATTAGCCAACTCATTTTTAGAAAATAATTTTATAGCCACACCTTCTTCAAACATCTCTTCATGTAGAATAGGATTAACAACTTTAATGTTAAGAGGTTTGCTCTAAGCATTGTTAGAAGATAAAGGCTTAGGAAAATAATCATTATTGGAGTTCTAAATATGATAAGCTTCAGTACCCACATGATGAACCTCTTCAACAATTTTATGACAAACTTTTGTGAAAGTTCGAGGAGGTTGTGAGACCTTAAAGAATAAAGCTGAGGCCAACCAAGCGGGCGAGGAGGGAGGGGGGGGGGGGGGTGAATTGGTTATTTAAAAATTTTATTAATAAAAAAAACCTTTTTATAATTTTTTAATATCTGGAAAAAAAGAAAATTTTACCCTTGATGCAGAAGCAAACTAATTTAATAATAATAAAAAGATTAGAGTTTTTAACCACATAATTAAGCACAAAAAAATAAAGTGCAGAAAATAACAGGAACAAATACACCAGAATTTAAAGTGGTTCGGTTCAACCTAACCTATGCCCACTCCCTAGAAATCTCCTTTTGAGGTATTGCACTAAAAATTAGTGTCTCTCCTTTTTCCCTCTTATCAAGGAAAAGAAGTCGTTACCAAATCTCTTCCACCCACCTGGTGCAACATAGGACCCAACTCTTTTTCACCCTCTTGGTGAAGGCAGAGAACCTGGAATCTTTTTTCTCCCTCCTACAGATGGCAGAGAACCAAGAATCCTTTTTCTCCCACCTGGAGATGGTAGAGAACCAAGACCTAGTGCTATGTAATGTCTCCTCTGAGCCACAGAAAAGGGATTAAGGATGATGCTTGAAGAAGATAGGGAAGAACCTTACTTGGAGTAACCTTGTGCATCCCTCAACTCTCCCTCACAACCAACTCTCCCAATCTTCTCTCGCAAAGCCTCCTTAACTCCCTCTTTATGCTCTCTCTTAAAACACTTAGCAACAAAAGTTCCTCTGAAATAAGACTATGTGAAAGCTTAAATAAAGAGCCTCTCAAAAAGCCCTAAATTTTAATCTATCGACACTAATCATCCAATACGATCCTAGGCCATCCTGTATGATTAGTTTGAAGTACTACTACTAGTACTATACAAATAGATTGATCCTGTATGATTAGTTTAAAGAGAAGAATGGATTATCCAGGATAACTGACATCATCATCTAGTATTTTACGATTAGTATAAAATAACCTTTTGGATAGTACAAACTGTATTATCCTGTATGATCAGTTCAAGTATTTGTATCGATCATCTAGTACAATAAGAGATGATAAATTATGATCCCATATAGAGCTCGGTTTGTACAGTATGAAATTGAGGGGTCATCCTGTAAGATTCATTTAAAAATTATGGCATTTTATCTTGGTCGATTGGCGATGATAAATTATTATACCATGCATCGATCAAATCATACAATATGATCATAACCAAACTTCCTTTACGATCTAATTGAAGAATTTTTCATCCTTTATGATATGGTTCATATAGTATGATGAGTTTAATAAATCTAATTTATTATAGGGGTACCCTAATTACGGTTTTTAGTTTAATAGATCATCTAGTATGATCTAATTTGTATTGTACATTAGTTTAAAAAATATAATTTTTTTTCTAACTCACTAACTCACACCCTTAAGAGTGTGTGTGCAATGTTATTTAGCTTTAGGATCTACCAAAATACATAATTGACTCAATAAGGGTAAAAAGTATAAAAAGATTGAGAATATAGGCTTTGATCTTAGTCTACCCAATCTTGAGCTAATCGAGGTTGCAAGTGAGTAGTGGTCCTAAAATATTAGCGAGCAGGGCAAAAAGAGATATGCAATAAATTCAATTAGCATAGTGAGAATTCTAATAATTTTTATTATCATCAAAATCACAAGACTTGGGTTAATATTTGCAATAATCTCCCCGTTTTTGATGATGGCAAACATTGTTGGTTTATGATTCGAGATTGTTTTGTTATTCCCTAAGCTCCCCCTTGCCAAGTAAATTTTTTCAAAGATAGGGGAGGTGTACAAAAAAACTTTATTTTTATTTCAAAATGGAAAACAACACACTCCAATAAAACATAAAAAATTATCAGACAAATAGGGAATTAAACATTTCAAAGTAAAATACAAAAAGAGGATCAAACATGCTAATCCACCTTTTGGCTTCACAGAAAGAGGAGGAAATAACAACAAACAAACATGAAACTAAAAAAAAATAAAAGTATAATGATCACAAAACTAGAAAAAATACTAGAATAAGGAGGGGTCCTGATCAGGTGGAGGTGGGCGAGGGGGTGGTTAGACGTACTGGTGGATATAGGCAAATTTGTTTTCAAGCCAAGCCATACTTTGATCATGCTGTTGCTATTGTTAGGTTGCATACTGATCAAAGAAAGCTAAGTCAGTCTCATATTACTTCGGCTGCTCAACTATGTAGGAGTCAAAATAGGCCTCCCACTGATAGAACCTCGGACTAGTAGATCAAGCTAAGAATGTTGATAAATAAGAGCAGGTATTGGAATAGCTCCTCCCTTTTCTGCTATAGGCTCTTCATCCATATATTTAACATTGCGATGATGAGCACTGTGAAGGAAGTGGAAGGAGCATTGCATTAAAATTAATTTAAGCTATAATATAATAGGTCGTAAGAGAAAGAATAGGTGTAATGTTAATTCTATCAACAACATTAGGAATGAGAGAGCTTCTAAGTATGTGCTCGATCATTCAGGTATCCTGGACTAGAGTGTTTACTTGAGCTATGTGATATCTAACATTGGATTTCCTAAGAGTGGTGTTGTGAGTGTCCAATAAAAGTTCAGAGTTGTGGACACAAAGTGAATTTTCTTGCCAGTAGTAGAGAGGTGTAGAAATTCATTAAATTCTTGCTAGGTAATTTCTATTGGTCGCCTATTAACATAGGATTGGAGGGCAATATCCTCACTATTGATTCTAAGGCTTGCAAAAAACTCAAAAAATAGTTCATAATTTAAAGGATACGTAAGAATAAGAATGAAAGTGAGAATGGTATGGGCAAAAAGTGGTAGTACTTAGAAGTTAAGATCCTCCAATTTGATGATTTTGAAGGGGCTAATGCAAACATTCTTATATCTATGATAGGCCTGTTCATCAATGACCTCAGGAAATCTAGGATCTATTAGGGATCGAGAGTTCCTCGACGAGTGCTCAAGAATAATTTCCTCCAGATGTTTCTAAGAATGAGAGCACAAGTAAGAGAGGAAGAAGATTAGAAGGGTTTAAGTGAAGAAGAAAGCTTGAAATTGGGATGTTTATATAGAGTCAACTAGATCGTACATTCTCAACGTATAGTATGATCAGGATCATACTGGATGATTAGAGACAAGGCGTTCATCCTGAAGATTCAGTATTGATGGTTGTTAACTAAATGGATTGAATAATATGAACAGGTGTTTGTATAGTATGACATGATGTTTAATATCATACCAGCCGAATTTAAGTCATCCAATGTCTACTGCCATATGGATTGTATAGTATAAAGTAGGCGTTCGTATAGTACGATCACCAATGATTAATGAATATGAGCTGTTGGATGTAATGTGATCAGATCTATGATGATATTTATGAAGATCGTATAGTATAATGTGGATCGTACAGAATAATGTGGACCGTACAGTATGATTTGAGCAAAAATTAGAGATGGGAATGGATAATTAGGAAAGCTCCAAGAAAGAAAATTCATATGTTCATAACTCTTATTCATTAATTAAAGATGACTGTAATCCTGGTTCTGTTATTTTTGGTATTATTAATAATATCTATGGGGAGAAGAAGACTAGTTCGGTACTGGATACGAGTTCTGATTCTTTGAATTTTGTTGATAAGGTTCTGGTTACTGCTTTTAGGCTTGTTGATTAGCATAATTTTGAGAGAAAGGCACCTAACATTATGATTGTTAATCCTGAATCTAATGTTGAAATGTTTACTAAGGAAGGGGTAGTTAAATTACATCTTGATAATGTTAAATCAAATATTCATAAGCTTTATAATTCGATTGTTATCAAGGTATTTGGAAATGTTATTCCATACTCAGTAATGACTATTGAATTAAGGAAGAAATGGAGTCAGTTTGGTTCTTTTCACATTACAAATTTAGGAATGGAATGGTTTCTTTGTTACTTTCATTCGGCTGAAGTAAAAGATTTTGTTCATAATGGTGGACCTTGGTTTGTAGGGGGTCATATAATTGGAATGGAGAATTGGAGTCCTGAATTTTCACCTCTATCTATGAAGAATTTATTTTCTCCTATGTGGATTAGATTTCCTCATCTCCCATTGTATTGTTCGGATGAGACTAATATTGCAAGAATAACTTCTAAAGTGGGAACACCTGTGTATTTGGATGGCAATATGTTTAATTGGGGTAGAAGAGAATTTGCAAGAATTTGCGTTCGCATTAACCTGGAAAATCATCTTCCTTAAGTAGTTTGAGTTGAAGGATATTCTAGAAGGTTTTTTGAAAAAAATACAGTATGAAAAAATTTCTTCTTTTTGTTATAATTACGGAATGATTGGCCACAATCAACAGAAATGTAACAAAGAGGATCAATTTCAGAAGAAGGAAGCTTCTTTTGTAAAAGGAAAACCGGTTGATGTTGTAAAAGCTGATCGGGTAGAGGTTAATCTTCAAATGGCTAAGGAGATTATGAAGCCTGATTCTAATTCTTCTTTGGATTCTGACCACTGTGGGCCTTGGATCCATGTTAACTATCCATGGAAAAAAATCTTTTTCTTCTAATAGAGCTAAAGGTGCTGTTGACTTTATTAAAAACTTGGTGAAAAATAATGGAATAGTGCACAAACTTTCTAAAAATCCAGCTTCAAGTGAAGATGGCAATTCAAAGGCTATTTTGGATAAAGCAGTTGAAGGTGGCGAGTTGATTCCTGATAATGTTATTAAAGAAAACTTCAACAAGGAGGATAAGAATCTTGTTGCAGATGATCCTTCAGCCAATAAAGACATTTTTGATAAGTGCAAAGGTGTTTGTTTTAATACTGATTCAGAATTAGTTAATAATGAAAAGAATATTGATCACCAAATCACATTTGAAGATGACAAATTTTATTTGTGTAAGCCAAAAGTTAATGACACTGAAGACCATACAAATAAGTTGATTGTTTATTACTCAGCTTCCAAGGAGAATATTGGTAATCCTTCTACTATTATTTATTCTTCTAAGAATTTATCTAATAAAAGTGATAGCTCTAATGAAGCAATGAATAAGAATCATTTTTCCTCCAAAGTTTATCATCATAAGAAAAAAAACCAAGAAAGATTTAAGCTTGTATGGTCCTATTAAGGACACCATTAGAGGTAGAAGGAATGATGGAGTCGTGACGGCATTGGGGGCATATCCCCATTGGTTTCTTAAATGACTTCTTTAATCTTTTGGAACTGTAGGGGAGTGGAGAAGAAAGAAGCTTACCATTATTTGAGAAGTTTGGTTGTAGATAATGGAAATTTTTTTGTTGGTCTTATTGAAACTAAATTATACTCCACGGACATGAATTAAGTTAGAAGGATTATTGGTGTGGATTCGGATTTTTTTCATGTTAATGCTAGAGGCACTTTTGGTGGTATTCTTGCTTTGTGGAAAAATAAAAAATTCAGCATTCACTATTCTTAATTCTTCCAATCAATGTATCATCGTAATCTAAAAGCTACTAATGGAATTTCATGGACAGTTGCTATTGTCTATGGTAATAAGGATTTGTATGAAAGAAGAAACTTATGGAATATGAAACAAAGCTATTCTTTTATTGATAATCCTTATATTATTGGAGGCGATTTTAATTGTATTCTCTCCGAAGGTGAAAAGAAAGGTGGCAAAATATTCATGTTCTCACAAGGACCACAAGAGATGAAAGATTTTCTATCCAGAAATGATTACTATGACATTGATTCCATTAGTCCTAAATATACTTGGTATAATAATAAAGAAGGTCTTGCTCATGTTTGGGAGAGATTGGATAGAATTTGTCTTAATTCTAAAGCTTTATCTCATATTCCTTTTGAAGTTATCAAACACTTACCTAGAGTTGTTTCAGATCATTATCCTCTTCTTATTAATTTGCCCAACTCAGTAATCTATAATCAGAAATCTATCAGATTCAAGAATGTTTGGAGCTCTTATGAAGCTTCTAGAAGTGTGGTTTTAAATGCTTGGAGGAAGAAAGATTTTGATGATGCAACAACTATTCTACAAAGGAAATTGAATAAGTCTCTTAAAAATTTGTTCTATTGGAGCAAGAGAAAGAGTTTAATAAATTAAAGTGTGAGGTACAAAATGAAATTATTGCTTTACAAGAAGAGAAAAGTTTACACGGATTAAGCTTGAAAAATCTACTTGTGCTGAGGAAGAAAATTCATGAGTTGACTTCTACTTTTGCTAGACTTGCTACATGGTGGACAATGTTCTATATCCCAATGGCTAGAAAAAAGGCGATTATAACTCAATTTTTTCTTGCATTTTCTATAGCTAGAAGGAATGGTAACTTTATTAATCAAATTACTATTTCTAACGGGAAAAATTGAGACAGATTTGGATAAAATTCATGCAGCTTTTGAAAATTTTTTCTAACTAAATGGAAAAAGAGACAATGTTCTTTTAGTAATTGGCCATTTTTACAAGAAGATCAGCAAATTAATAAAGAATAATAGTAAATGTTAAATTTGGATTTTCAGAATCATGATCTTCTTTCTACTGTAATGAAGATGGGCAATAATAAATCTCCAGGTAATGATGGAGTTAATGCTTACTTCTTTAAATTTTATTGGAATATCATAAATATTGAATTGTGGAATGCGATACAGAATTTCTTTATCTCTGGATTTATGTCTGATGTCTGGAAAGAAACTCTGGTGGTGCTGATTCCTAAAGTTTCTAATACTTCTGATGTTACTAAGTTTAGACCCATAAGCTTATGTCAAACAAACTATAAAATGGTGGTTGGTATGATGTTAAATAGATTGAAGGAGTGTCCTCCTAGGATTATATTTGAACTACAAGGAGCATTTGTTTCTAGGAAGATCTATTACTGATAATTATCTTTTGGCTCATGAGGTTGTTAATAAATTCAGATTTTTCAAATCTTATCTGGGTTATATGTTACTCAAATTATATATGGAACAAGCTCATGATAGCATGTCATGGGAAACAATAAATCAGATTGTACTTGTTATGGGATTTCTAGAGAAGTTCATTAACTTAATTATCCAATGTATAAGCTTTCCTAAATTCTTTATTGTTATCAATGGTAGGAAGAGTAATTGGATAAATGCTAAATGTGGGTTTATACAAGGATTCCCTCTATATCCTTGTCTCTTCATTCTTTGTTTTAAACTGCTATTGAAAGTTATGCGTGATAGAGGAGGTGAACTTGAGATTCAAATTTCTCTGAATACGACAAAGGTATCTCACTTATTATATGATGATAATGTGTTTTTAGTATCTGAAGCTTCTCAAAATAATGCAAAGCTCTTTACTAAACTCTTGATGGATTATTGCAATTGGATAGGCCAAAAGATTAATGTTGAGAAATCTATGGTGTTATATGGGATGTCTATTTCTAGAAGAAGGCAAAGAAAGTTAAATAAAACTCTTTCATACCATCAAGTTGCTGAAATAACTTATCTTGGTGTGAAGATGGCCCCAAGGTGGCTAAAAGCTACTGATTTTCGGAATGTTCTGAATAAGGGAATGGAGAAGATTAACATGTGGGGATCTCGATCTTTATCATTGGTTAGAAAGATCTGGTTAATAAAAATTGTTTATTCTTCTATTCATACTTTTTTTATGACCCACTCTTTGGTGCCAAAGAGTATTCTATATAATATTGATAGGTTTTGTAGGAATTTCTTATGGCATAAGGAATAAGGAGGATATGGGCATCATTATGTCTCTTGGAATGTTCTTTGCACTTCTATTAATCAAGGTGGTCTTAGCATTCAAAGTGATGTTGAAAGGCAAGGTCTGTTAAGAGCTCATATCACATGGAACTTCATTCAAAATCAAAATTCTACTGTTGGGAAAATTATTTTTTAAAAATATGGAAGTGACATTTGGAATGATGACATTAGAAAGTGCTCCTCTCCAGAATGGCGAATTATTAAACATGGTGCAATGTTTTTAAAATCAATAATTAGATGGCAAGTTACAAAGGGAAGAAGGACTAATATTTCAAGTGATACTTGGATTCTAGGTAAATGTTTAAATATATGGCCAACTATGTGCAGCTATAGTGAGCTTTATAATAAATTAGTGCCTTTTTTGTTTGATACTAATGGTACATGGAATAAGACAATTTTAAAGGAGCTTTTCTCTGATGAACTACTGCAAGTTATCTCTGAAATTTAAATTTTTCCTAAGTTAATAGAGGATCAACCAGAGTTGCTTTATAGTTTTTCGAGTAAAACTGTCTTTGCTTTGGGGTATGAGGCATCTAATGCTCATTATACAAAAATGAAAAATAACAAATGGATTAGGAAGTTGAATTTAAATCCTAAAGAGGTATTATTTTGGTGGAGGTTGATTAATAATGCCATACATACTAACCTTTGGCTGAATTACAGAAAACTACATGACCTATTTTTTGTCCCAGAAATTGTTTCAAAATTGAGGATTCTAATCATATTTCAGTCCAGTGTGTGAAGTTGAAAGAAATCTTTGATATGTTGGATCAATGGGTATTCATCTTCTGAGGTTTCAGAATTTAGATCATTATTTACAAGAACTGGAGAAGTTGGCATCATCTTACTCTGGTATAGTCAGAATAAACTTATCCTTTGTTTTTCTTAATTGGAAAGCTAGAAATTGTTATAAGCATTGATTAAATGTTTCTTCTCCAATAATGATAGTAGCTCATGTTCTTTCTTATTCATGTCAACCTCAATCCTTTCCAATTTGTCAGAACTGGGATACTAACTGCATTTAATGCTACCTAAAATTTGGTATCCACCACAGATGCTTCATTGATGAGCTCTAATTTGGCGAGTATTGCTAGAGTTTTAAGGGATCATAAAGGCCATCTCTTACTTGCATATGGAAAGAAGTTGAAGCATTGGTATATTTCACTAATGGAATTATTAGCTATTTTTTATTTCAAGAATGTTATTCAAGATTGGAAGTGGAATAAGCAAGGTATCATTATTGAAGGTGATACCATTAATGTTATCAAAATCTTGCAAAATTCTTTGTTGAGGAATAATAAGCGGAATAAGAAGATTCAAAGAATAAATTTTTCCTTTCTAGATGGTTTTAATAATGTAATTTTTCATTTTATTTCTAGAGAAGGTAATAGAGTAGTAGATGCTTGTTCTCATTATGCTTTCTTAGGAGATTTCTTTTTGGGATTCAGTTATTTTTAGTGAACTTCCTTCGAGGTTTTTTTGACTTGATTAGGAAGGATTGTGATAGGATTTCTATCACATAGGCTTCTTTGTATCTTTCCTTTTTTAGTTTTAGTGTTATTTGCATATCTTCAAAAAAATAAAGAAAATTCATCAAAATAACAATAAAAGACAAACAAAATATAACATAAATCAGGAAAACAAGTCGAAATACACAGAAAAAATAATTTTTTTTTTTGAAGGATTGATCAGTTACATCAGATGAAAATTTTGCCTTATGGTTAGAGCAAAAACTCGATAAGAAATGCATTGACAACACTAAGATCCTGAAAGGTTAGAAATTTGAATTTTGTTAACACTAGCTCAGGCTCCTTATAGGTTAAAATCCTTTTTAATAAAAAATCTAATTCAGAAAATAAATTAGAAAAAAAATGTGATCTTTTCAAACCTCTTTTTAGAAATGTATCTAAGAGAATAGCATTGCAAAGTGATGAACCAGAAATCATGATTATTAAATTTAGGTGTAGGCGATATAAATTGGCACATGGATTTGTCTAAGATTTAAATATTTGAAAGAAACAGAAGCTAACTCATTATGAGCTCATTTTGTGCTTCTTTATCAGTTTTTTTGTGCACTTTGAGAATCTTTTTATTTTTCGATACACTTTTTGCATCTTTCAAATTATGGTGTACATTACGTATCTTTTTAGCTTTTGGGCTCATTTTATTCCTCTTTTTTGCTTTTGTAAACTTGCTTCCTTTCTACCTCTTTAAAAACTCTAAGTTGTGAGATTATCTTCCAAATATGAGAGAAGATGAACTTGTTCTCTTATATAAGAGAGAGTAAACCACAAACCAAAACATAATCCATATGATATAGACAAACAACTTGATTAAGAAAATTTGAAATAGATTCATAGATTTGGAAAAATATTCATATGAGATAGAGAACTATAGGAAGATGGAACTTATCTCTATTTCTTAGTCTAACTTTTAATTTGAAATAGATTTTGATTGAAAAAGCAATTTTACCACTATAGCAGTTAGGGCAAGAGAGATAATCACCAATTTTTCTTTCCTTAACTATTTTAGGGGAGTCAATCATTACTTAAAAAGTAGGTAAGATTTTCATTGAAAGAAAAATTTAATTACTGAAGTGAATAGTGATCTATATTTAAATTTTAAAAGAAATAAACAAACACAAGCATAAAGAAAAGCATAAAATACTAAAAGATAAAAACATGAAACAATAATCATATTTCAAATTTTCAAAGCATTCAGTTTTAAGCATGAATATCTATGACACCTAATCTTGTTCTTAAGGTATTGAAGCTTTAAAAAGCCAATGGTTTTGCAAAGATATATGTAAGCAGATTTTTAGTGGCTTCAAGATGTAGCTCTATGTGTCCTTTGGTGATATAGTCCCTAATTAAATAGTGCCTTATGTCTATGCATTTGGTCCTAGAATATTGGATTGGATTCTTTGAAATACAGATATCACTAGTATTATCACATAAGATTGAGATGGTGCCTACAGGTAGTCCTAAATCAAGAATTTATTGCTTTAACCAAAAGACTTGTGCCACATAACATCCTAAGGCTATGTATTCAGGTTCTATAGTGGACAGGGCTATTGAGTTCTTTTTTTAACTAGACTAGGAGATTAATGATTGTCCTATGAATTGGCAGGTTCAAGAAGTACTTTTCCTATTAATCCTACATCTTATAATATCTAAATATGAATATCCTATGATTTTAATGGAAGTGTTGTGCCTAGGATACAAGATTCCTATATTTTGGGTTCCATAGAGATATCTAAGAATTCTCTAAACAATAGTCAAGTGGGATTCTTTTGGATCAGCCTAAAATCTAGCACAAAGACAAACACTAAACATAATATCAGGCCTACTAGCAGTTAAGTAAATAAGTAATCAATTATTCCTCTGTATCTCTTCTAATCAATTGATTTTCCACTTAAGTCCTTATCCAACTGAACTGTAGAACTGATGGGAGTGTTATTTTTTTTAGCTTTATCCATTTCATATTTCTTAAGGATGTCCTTAATGTATTTTGATTGATTAAGAAAAATTCCATCTTCATTTTGCCTTATACTAAATCCCATAAAGTAGTTCAGTTCTCCCATCATAATCATCTCAAACTTCTTACTCATTATCTTGCTTTATTTCTATCCACTACACCAAAATCATTCATTTTATTTTTGAAAACCCATTTTCTTCCAATAACACTCTGGTCTTTAGGTCTATCAATTAGCTACCAAACATCATTTTTAGCAAATTAATTCAGTTCCTCTTACATGGATAGGATCCAGAATTTATTAGATAGTGCTTGATTTATATTTATGGGATCAATCATTGAGATAAAAGCAGAGTGGTCAACTTCTTTCCTAAGTCCATGCCTAATTCTAATACCTTCATATGGGTTTCCTAAGATCAGTTCTTTAGGATGACTTGAAAAATATCTCCATTCTATAGGTAGTGAATTTTTCAGGTTCTACCCTTTCTTTCAAATTTATAGATTCTATTCTTTGGTTGACCTCAACTACTTCTTCCTTTTCTACCCTAGACCCTTCAGTATTATTATATTCATCAAAAGTAATAGGGGTGGTCTCAACTTCCACTAGTTTCCTTTTATTAAAAACTCTATAGTATTTTTTAACATCTGAGTATCCTAGGAAGACTCCTTCATCAAACTTGGGGTCAAACTTTCCTAGCAGAGACTTTTCATTATTTAGAATGAATACTTTACATCCAAAGATAAGAAGGTGAGAGAGATTGGTGAAAGTATGAGAGGCACCAAGAGGGGGGTTGAATTGATACTTTAAAAATAAATTTAAATAGGAGTACTAAATTTTAATGATTTTTTAGACTTTTGAAATAAGTAATATTATTTAATAATACATAAGCTAACACATTAACTACGATTCAAATACAATGAAGATGAAATTCTAAATTGGATAATAGAACATTGGTCTCAGAAATTCACCACACAGTTATAATGAAAATTAAATGTAAAAAGTAAAATGAAAAAAATAGAAAAAGCACATTAGAAATTTCTATAGTGGTTCGGTCAACCTTTACATCATCCACTTGAAGGAGTCCACCCCTCTGACTATTGCACTAATACTAAGTGGCTCTCCTTTTGCTCCCTCAGCAAGGCAGAGAAGCATTTACAAACTCTCTTTCACCAACCTGGTGCGGTAGAGGACCAAAGCTCCTTTCACATGCAAAGAACCTTGAATCCTTTTTCTCCCTCCTAGAGAAGGCAAAGAACCTCAACACCTTTTTTTCCCTCCAAGAGAAGGCAGAGAACCTCGAGGACTGAACTACGAAGCCTCTCTCCCTAAAGTGCTCCTAAATTACTCACCAAGGCCATAGGAGGAGCAAGCATGCAGCTAGCCCAGAGCAACTGTGTGATCCCCTTACACTACTACTCCCTCACGCTCAAGCTCACCTTCTCCTTCATCTCACCAACCCTAGTTTTCATCAAAAGCTCCCTCTTAGAGTTCTTTCTACAACCACATTCCTCTCTTTTAACATTCTATGAAAAATGTAAAACATAGTTTTTATAATAGGCTTTAGGAAACACTAAAAATTCAAGTTAGTTGTCATTGTTCATATAGTACGATCAAAGTTTGTATAGTACAATCAGTTTAAAACTAGTCTTGTCTAGTACAATATAAATATTCATTCAAATGAACTATTAAAGTTTTATGAATACATCATACAGTATGATCCATAGATCGTGTAGTACGATCTATTGAATTTCCTCTATTTGTATAGGATGAATCCTGGGATAACCAAAAGTCATCTCTGTTAATCATCCTGCTCTACACATTCGTACAGAATGGTTAGTTGAGTTCATGAAGTTCATCTCGCATGATGTACATATCGTATAGTACAATTAGGTCAAAAATCATGTTTTCATCTAGTATGATCTTTAGGATGGCCAAATTTCATCTCTATTCTTTGTATAGTATAATCATGATCATACAGTATGAACATCAGTCATTAATTAAACCATAATGTAATTGACCAATCATTGGGCTAATTTTAGCAAGATTTTGAATATTCATATAGTATAATTCACATTATACAGTACAATTAGTTAATAAATTAATTTTTGAAATCTTACTTAAACTATTCTGCAGGTTAGCATTTTGAGATTGAAAATGTATCCTATAATACAATCAAGATAATAAAGTATAACTAAACTAACATTTCCAATTAGCTGTTATGCCTATTTTCAAATAATAGATCGTATAATATGACTGAAGATCGTGCAATATGATTTGTAATTAAAAAAAAATAACTAAAAAAATTCACTCCCCCTGTGTGTGTATGCATGGTCACTGAATTTGCATACACACTTTTATGGCCAGACTCAAGAAATAAAAAATTATAGAATCTTTTATATCCTATTCTACAAAGCCTTGAGTCTTTAATAGTCTTGAGCGGTATATATTCTACCTGAAATGTTAATGCTCAGAGAAAAAATAACATCTAAAATATTTAAGTATGTAATAATTCAATCAATATTATTTGTCATCATCAAAATCACATACAAGGGATCCTGGATTGTAATAGTTGGGTGTCCTACCCTTAAGTATTTCATAGGGTGTCTTATTTAGCTTGGATCTAACATTAACCCTATTCAGAACATAACATGTTATATTTATCACTTATACCCAAAAGTATTTATGAAGTGAGTATTCGACTAACATGGCTCTAGCAGCTTCTACCAAGGTCTTATTTTTTTTCAGATACCTCATTCTGCTGAGGGAATCTATGAGCTAAAAAGTTGTTATTTATCCCTTGCTCCTTATAGTAAGATTCAAATCTTTTATTTTCAAATTCTCTACTATGATCACTTTGAATGGTAAGAATTTCATAGCCTAGCTTCCTCTGAATCTAAGTGGAGAATATCCTAAACTCCTTGAATGATTCACTTTTATGAGATAAGAATCTAACCCAAGTAAGCACTGAATAATCATCAATAATCATATACCCAAAGACTTTCCCTCATAGGCTTGTAGTGCTAATAAGTTCAAAGAGATTCATGTGAAGGACTTCTAATGGTTTACCAGTGTTAATGTCCTTAATTGAGTGAAAGGAGGATTTGACTTATTTTCCTAACTGACAGGACAGGTGGTCCTTAGTGAATCTAATTTTGGTATGCCTTTCACTAAGTGTTTTTGGGTGATTTTTTTAAAATTTTTTATGCTTTGCATGACATAGTCTCCTATGGCATAACCAAGATTCATCAACAATAGTCTTTAGGCAAAGAGAAGTAGCAGATTCAATGTAATTTAGATCAAGCATGTAAATATTGTTAATTCTATTTCCTTATAAAGTAGTATTTTTATTTAAGCTAATCATGGAGATGTAGATACAAATTTTATGCTAAAGCCTTAATCACAGAGTTGGCTAATGCTGAGCAAATTTTGTTTTAAGTCATCTACCAGTAAAATATTTTCAATGATGAAATTTTTTTAGTTATTAATTTTACCTAACCCAACCTCATTCATATTGGAGTTATCTCCAAGTGTTACCTTACCCCCTGCCTTGGCCTGTAGCGTGACATATTGCGTTACATCTCCAGTCATGTGCCCTAAACATTCACGGTCCAGGTACAACATCCTCTCACAAGGCCTTTTGTGAGAGCATCCCTATAAAGTCATCAAGGATTAGTTTTGGGAACCCAAAAAAGTTTAGGTTTTTCCTTATGGATTGATGGATGAAATGCTTGCATGCTATACTATGATTTATATAGTTTTGGCCCCTTCACTAAACATGTTCTATGGTAAATAGTGTAGGTGTGGGATATAATTCCTTGCAAGCCATAAGAAAAGCACCTAACTCCTGGGAATAGATTCACTAATCTTTGTGGGTTATGATGCCTCTTTCTAGGTTTAAATGATGCATGTCGTGATCATGATTTGTGAAGTTCTACAAGTGTAGTATATAGTTTATTTTTTTTAAAAGCAGTTACTTCCACTTACAAAAATTTCTTTGCACTTTCAATAATTGAATTATCATTTTTTAATACATGCCCCCTATCATTAGCTTCATCTAAACATGATTTTAATTCTTTAACTAAATTTTCTAAATCAACATGAGATGCTTTCAAGGAATCATGTTCAACATGAGATGCTTTCGAAAATCAAAAATAATATTATTAAATAAAGGTGGTCGTGCGATTGAATACCCTTCTACAGTATTACAATTTCTAAAATTAGCCATGGATCATTTTTGAAAAGTTTTCTAAAACTTAGTTTTTGAATTCTACCCTAATACGACTTGAAAGTTTAAGGAGGTTGTGAGACCTCAAAGAATAAACCCGAGGCTAACAAAGAGGGGGGCGGGGGGTGAATTTATTTTTAAAAAATTCTTTAATAAATAGAAAAGGTTTGTTTATTATTTTTTAATATCTAGAAAAATAAAAAATTTTATCCCATGATGTGGAATTAAACTAATTTCACAATAAGAAAAACATTAGAGTTTTCAACCACACAATTAATCAAAAAAATAATGTGCTGAAAATAACAAGAATAAACACACTAGAATTTATAGTAGTTCGGTCCAACCTGGCCTACGTCCACTCCGCAGAAACCTCCTTTCCAGGTATTGCTTTAAAAACTAGTGTCTCTCGCTTCACCCTATAGCAAGGCAGAGAAGCCCTTACAAAATCTCTTCTACCCACCTGGTGCGTTAAGGACCTTACTCTTTTTCACCCTCTTGGTGAATGAAGAGAACCTGGAATCCTTTTTCTCCCTCCTAGAGATAGCAGAGAACCAAAAATTCATCGTCATGTATAATATGGATCATACAGTACAATAAGTTTAACTAATCTTAATTATTATAGGGGTGCCCTATTTAGGATTTTCTAGTTAATTGATCATCCAGTACGATATAAATATTATTGTATGATTAGTTTAAAAAACATTATTTTTTTTCTAACTCATTATTTCACTCCCTTGAGTGTGTGTGTGCAAGGTTACTTAGCTTTAGGATCCAACATAATACATAATTGACTCAAGAAAGGTAAAAATTATAAAAAGACTGAGAATATAGGTTTTGATCCTACTCTACCCAATCTTAAGCTGATTGAGGTTGCAAGTGAGCAGTGGTCCTGAAATGTTAGTGAGGAGGGAAAAAAAAAGAGATGCAATAAATTCAATTAGCATAGTGAGAATTCTAATAATGTTTATTATCATCAAAATCACAAGACTTGAGTCCAGATTTGCAACATTCTGGTGAAATAATTCCTTTATTAAAATATAATGCCTCCTCATTTACCTTAGGTATCTCAATAATAATTTTAGGAATCTGATCCACATATTTATAACCTTTAGTAGCATATTAAGATAAAAATCTATTCACCTTCAACTTCAATCTAGAAATAGAAGAACCTTAAACATCATCCAAACCATAAATAAAATTGTTGAAGAACTTGAACTTCTCATCAGTAATAAAACCCTTAAAATAATTATCCTAAAATCCAGAAACAACCTTCTTACCCTTTCCAATAATAGAGTCCTTCTTCTCCACACTAGAAGACTCATTGGAATTCATCGAAAAAACTAAATAAGAAGCATCCTTGACAACCAAAGAAGAGCCCCTCCCAGACCTACCTTTAACATAACCAACATTTCCCCTACAACAACAAATCATTGATCAAGATCCTACGCCATCTAACCCTCTCCAATCCAAATCACCGACAGAGATAGGTGGGATGACAGTTAGGGAAGGCTATCGATCAGTCTCCGCCATAATGGGAGACCCACAAAAAATCTGCCACCATAAAATTCAAAATAACACCAACACTCTCTCTCTCTCACTAGAAATGACACTCTCTCATCCTTTATTCCTTAAAGAGGAAAATATTCATATTAGACTAAAGAAATATTTTCTTTTCATTAGCTGCCCTTTAGGATGGTATAACATCAATCTATATAGATTTTATTAAAGAAACCAAAAACATAAATTTAAAGCAAATTTTGTGTGACATTTGCTTTATGGATGTTAAATTTTTCTAGAGTGTTGAATGCAACACTAATTCTAGCTTTCCCTGGAGATATATCTTGCAATCCTTTGATCCTTTACCTTTTTTAATAGTTATAGCACACTCAAAATAAAATTCCCATGTGAGTTTTTTTTTTCTTTTAAATTTAGGATCTACTCATGTAGAAGCTCATCATTTACAAGAAGAGTATCATAAACTGAATGTGCTACTAAAAAATCTATCAGTGCCTATCCTTTTAGAGCACATAGAGGATTGAATGTTATAGCCTTTGGACACCTAATTACCAACATTCTGGAAAAGAAATACAACCTGATCCATCTTGAACCTCCAAATGAACTTCCCCTTTACTTTGCCGATACCTCTTTCCGTGGACTCTTTGGGCGGGATCAAAGTTTTGAGGAATAAGATTCTACAGGAGAAGGAGGAGCCCCTATACCTGTACTTGCACCTGGACCTGATCAAAATTTCTACCAAGAAATGAGCCAATATTTTGACAGACTGGAAACTCACTTTGATCAACTCTTTGATCAAATTGAGAATCACGTGAACCAGCATGATGCAAGATGAAATAAGGACATGGGTTGGATCCAACGGTAATTAGACTCGGCCAATCTAAATGTAGCTACAATCAATAACTACTTTATGGCGTTTAACCCTCTGATTTCTAGTTGTGATCTTTCTGTTGTACCAGTTGTGATGCTCTATTTTTGATTTCATGTGTTGGTGTCTTTATGTTGTGGTTCATCTTGCTATGAGTTTATGTGCTGGTCGAATGGATTGGCTTTTCCATGCTATGGTTTGTGTTTGTTCTTTCCTTAGTTGGATTATGTATTGATGATATGATGTATGAATGTAAGTTTTTTAGGTACTAAATAGAATGATGTTTTGACTTGATTTGAAATTACTCGTCTTAAAATGTTTTATGTTTTTGAAGTTAAATCATTTGTAGTTGATCAGTAGAATTGAATTTTTAATTACTTTGCCATATAAATTAATTTCCTTACAAAATTTAATCTCTTAAAATTTTAAATTATATTATGACTGGATATAGATTAGAAGATCAATTTCATGTTCTTATAGACAAGTATTATTTAGCTAAAATGGTTGCAAAATAGATGTTTTATTTTTTATTATATTTCTTTTTCAATGTGTGTATATTTGTTAATTATTGAAATTTGTGTTAAAAATCTATTGATATTGGAAAGACTAAAAATTTTCAAAGATGCACAAAGCATGCCAAACAAAAAGATGTGCAATGTTTGTCAAAGCCAAAAGAGGCACAAAATAAGCCCAAACTAAAAAGATGCACAAAGTGTGCTACAAAATATTGAAAGATGCACAATGTCGCCAATTGATAAATTCATACTAGTTTTATTCTTTTTCAGTCTACCTCTTATATAAATCCATATAATTGAAAATTATCTACACTATTGAATAAGAAACTGATTAATCTTAATTTCATCATTTTTGCAATAATTATGTTTATTTGATTTGTCTAGAATGAGCACTGAACCTGTTTGACTTTTCTTATCTTAGTTGTTCTTTGATTTATAATGTGAGTTTTTTTTTTTACCTTAGGAAGTTAATATTGTATTTACAATTACTTTACGTTTTATGTTCATTATTTGATGTTTTTGTTTGATGTTTTGTTTATTTTTGTATTGCGTTATTATATGTATTATGTATTTGTGTTTATAGTTTTGGTTTTGATTGGTTTTGATTTTTATTTTGATTTTAATTGAAAACCCGTGTTTTAAACTAGTCATTCATTGAGGGGGAGGTTAGGAGAAAAAATTACTTAAGTATTAACTCAAACAATAATTATTTTGCCATCATAAAAAAGGGGGAGATTATTGCAAATTAGTTTTTTAAAACCATATTGTTATATCATGTGAGTTTTTCATGATACCAAAATATTATTATATTGATTACTGTTTCTCCTACAATTTATTGGATATATTTTCTTTATATTGCTTATGTGCACTAACAGTTCAGGAAAATCATACTCCAGAGAGTCGAAGACTTTAAGATAGATTAAGTTAAGGTTCTTGTAATTGAAGTCTATACCTTTTCTATTTTCTTGAGTCTGAGAGAGAGAGAGATTGTAATTGGGTAAACGTGCACACACATACTAGGGGAGTGATTAAAAAACTTAAATTTTAAAACTAATCATACTGTACGATTTTCAAATTATTTTGAACGTTTTGTTATGGTAGTTCCTCCCAAAACAAAAGTTAATCAAATCATGCTAGGAAATTTTTTAATTACTGTTCGTACAATACGATCCTTGGTTCGTACAGAGGACTCATAGAGTATGAAATGGATGCGTACCAGATCACCCTAGATGAACTTGTAATTTTTTGATCTATTCATACTATACGATTTTAGGTTCGTCCTGTATGATATACTTTCGTACAGACAATTCACAAAATATAAAATGGTGTTATCCACTTTTGTACAAAGAAAAATATGATTTGATTGAACTATTTATACTATATAAAATAGGGTTCATACAGACACTGAATAGAGTATAAAATGAGGTTCGTACATGATTATACCAGACGAATGAGTTCTTCTGGAACTGTTCGTATTGTACAATGTAAGTTCATACAGACGGCTGATAGAGTACGAAATCAGGTTCATACAGGATCATACCGAATGAATGAGTTCTTTTTTGAACTGTTCATACGTATGATCATCGATCGTACTGTACGATCAAAGTCTATTCAACTTGAAATTTTTACTTTTCTGGTCAGTAATTCTTGTCCTTCATATATAAGTGTCCAAAAACTAACTATCCATAGATCTTTCTTCAAAATTCTCTTGAGTGTGCCCTATGAGTGTGTTTGGGGGAGTGTCTTGATATTGAAAAGTGAGATATCTTGTTAGAGGAATTTGTGAGGGGACTCACAAAGTTTCCCAACGGTGAGGATCTCTGATTTGTTCTTTATAGTTCTTCCCTACTTCCTTGAACGGTCTTGAGAGAGGATTATTAAAGGAGATCGGGTTCTTTACCTTCACCAGGAGGGTAAAAAAGGACGTCGGTTTTCTGCAGTCACTAAGAGGATGAAAAAGGACGTCGATTCTCTGTCGTCACTAGGAGGGTGAAAAAGGATGTCGGTTCTTTGCCTTCACCAGGAGGGTGAGAAATGACGTTGGTACTCTGTCATCACCAGGAGGGTGAGAAGGCATAGTTGGTTCTCTACCTTTCCCAAGAGGGTGAAAAATAATGATGGTTCTCTGCCGCACCGGGTTGGTGGAAAAAAGATTTTTGTAAGAGCTTCTCTACCTTACTGTGGGGGCTAAAAAAGAGTCACTAGTGTTTTGTGCAATACCTAGATAAGGAGTCTCCAGGGACTGGACATAGGTCTTATTGGACATAACCAATATAAAATGTGGTGTTATTCTATGCTTCTACTTTTACTGCTTTTTTTTTTTGCACTTTTCTTTAATATGGTTAAAAAATTACTTTGAGAAAACTTGTTATTTTGCTAAAAATATTTTATCAATTTTCTTCATAACCAATAAATTTGATAATTACCAATTCACCCCCCTCTTGGTTAGCCTTGGGACAAATTACATTAGGTTTAACAACCTACTTGAACATTCAACTAGGACCAATCCAAACCCTAGGATCAATCAAGATCTTACACTAATCAAGCCTTATTCCAATCCATTTATGTATAATCATCTAATTATTTGTGAGTGATATGACTAATTCAATTTAAAGCAATGAAATTGAAAACCCAGCTTAAACCTAGATTTCCAAAATCAAAATCTAAGGTTCAAAGGCCCTATCCTAAAAGCCTTTTTCAATGATTTTTTAAACACTTAAAACCTTAATTAAGTGACCCCCAAATCATAATCTATCAACTTAGTATTGATTAGGTATGTCTATAGGATCTACCCTCCAAATTTGAGCCTAATATGATCCCTCTAACCCCAAAAATTGGATTGAAATTCAAAGGCTATAAAATCTTTAAATATTTACTGGCCCATACCACTGGACCTGCCACCCATTAGATCATAATCTTGGAGCCTTCTCCAAACCCTCTAATCACTTCCAAACCATCAATTATGATTTGTTAAACATTAAACTGCATTTTGATGGATCCACTTTGACTCCCAATTAACTAGGGGTCAAAATGACTAAAATACCCCTAAAGGGCTATTTTGAAGTTTTCTTTAAACCTCCAACATAGCCTTTTCAAATCAAATCCCAAAATCTCTTTCAATGCATTCTAATCATTATTAGAAGTGCATTGGATTAAAACCCACACCATGGTCAAGCCTGGTTGACCAAGTCAACCCAAAATGACTGACATATCCCTTTCAGATTTGAATAGTCATTTTGAATCAAATGACCTTATCTTTAGATGGAACCACTTCCATTTAACTCTAAATGTTAGAACAAACATTTTGGACCCAATCCTAGCCCCTGGATCAACCTGGTTGACCCAAATGCCATTTATGGTTCCAAATAGTCATTTTGACTGAATTGAACTCTCTAAACCCTAGGAACACCTCCAACAGACTTAGAATATCATTTCAAAGTTATTGAGCCTAAACCCAGACCTTGGGTTAACTTGGTTAACCAAGTTAACCTAGGTTGACCAAATAGTACATTAAGGGTCTAAATGGGTAATTTCAACCCATTCAACATATCCGACCCATTTAATTAAATCAATATCTTCAACTCCACAAATCTACTCCATTTGATGCCTCAAATATTTCTAAACCCACCATGAGTTATATCACCAAAGGTTGACCAAGTTAACTTGTCAAATTTTGGTCGAACTTCCTTCCATAAACATATATTCATTCAAATCTCACATATTCAATCTCAAGGCACATTAAAATTTAGCAAACTAGCTCATAAAACCTTCCCCTATGCCATATAATCTCATTGACTACATTGACTAGTCAAAGTGTTCCAAAAAGGGTCAAATTGAATGCTTAGGTGGCTTTGCCACCTTGGCAAGCCAAACTATCCTAATACTTCATATTCACATGCATTTGGTGGCTGGAAAGGATACTTGGCAGCAGCCTAGTGCTTATCCCATTCACTAATCAAAGCTAGCAATCATAGGGGGGAGTAGATAATCCTTTCCTTAACTTAAAGCTTTGGAATTACCTCTCAACATCCAAAAGTGGTAATTCCAACAGCCACTGTCAGATTCTAGCCATCACCCAACCTCTCCAGCGAGTTCTAAGGCTTTCTCAAGTATTTCCCCACTTTTCCCAAGGGAAGAGAGAGACGGATAGTGAGAGAAAGAAGACTTTCAACATTAGATTTAAATCTAGTTGTCAAATAGTCTTGAGGTCTTCAGTAAAGTTGTAGAGAACTTCTCCATCTTTCCAACAAGCACATAAACATCAAAATCTGACATTTGGATTGTATGTTATCTTTGTTTTAGGTAACATAATCAAACCTTGATTTCTCCCAAATATCAATGCATGGAGCCTTTAAACTCCAAGGGTTAAAAGATTAGAGTACCTAGATCCTATGTTTAAAATTTCATCAAATTTAGACTGTTGGATCGAAAGTTATGAGCATTTAAAGTTTCAGTTCAAAAATAAACTGAAAAATTTAGGTCAATCTAGGTTGTCCATTCGTTTGAACTGGGCTGATCGGATAGCTCTGATCTGCATGCCTTCACTGGGGTTCGAAACCTGGTTCTCTAGCATAAACACTGGTGACGTGGCCAAATCCTAGCCGTTGATCCAATTTTTTGAATCAAAATTAATTTAAAAAATTAATTTAAATGCTTTAAATTTCAAAAATTCATAAAAAATCCATTTTTTGTCCAAATTTGATGTTTTTGGGATCGTTGGAACCGTGTTGAGCTCAAGTGTATTTTAAAATTTATATTAACAGATTTGGATCCCTCTTTAGAGTGTTATTTAGCTTTTAAGGAAAATTATAATTCTTTCATAATTCTCAATCTAGTTATCTTATTGAGTTCAAATTTGGACAGAATAAACTATGATATTATACTCACATGCCATAAAAAATTTAGCTCTGGTTAGTGGTTAGATTCTGGTAAATTAAAAATTTAAAGTTTTTGGTCAGATTTTGACCCAAAATTTTGAAAATTTATAACTCACACAGCACTTAGAATTAGACTATCTCATTACTGTGGTGAGCTTGCATTTGTCTGAGGGCTAGGTGATCAAAATTTCAAACCTAGCTGAAGATTAGTGATACCTAGGAATAATAATTAAAGCCAATGTCTAATCAATTTAAAAAACTTCTAAGAAATTGTACACATACTCAATAGGAGTGAAACTTTAGAACATTAAACTTAGTGATATTTTACACCTTAAGTCCAAATTTTATTGGATTTGGTGGTCATTAGGTCAATAAATTAAGCAAGTCAAAATTCAACCCTTTTTTGACCCAAAATTTCAAAAAATGTAATAAATCAAAATTAAATCTAAAAATTAAAAATAATATATCAAACTAACCCAAAATTTAATCTCTATCTAGGAAAAATAAAAGCCCTATCACTGGACTTTTAATATAACTTCAATTTATATTTTAGTGAAAATTAACAATTAATTAAATAAAATAATTTAAAATTATACAAAATATCTGAAAAAAATTATAAACACCTAAAAACATTCCCATGGGTCATCCCGGACCTTTCGGAGTGATTTCATTAATTTAGGATAAGTTTGGATTAAAATAATAAAAATTTTCTTAATTAAATAAATTAAAAAATTAATTAATTAACCTAATTTTAAAAAATCATAAATATTTACAAAAAAATTTAAATTGACCAAATTAGTGTCATTCAACTCCATTTGAGGTCAAGTATTTTCTAAAAATGACAAACCAATAGAAATAGGTCAAAGTGAAAAAATCAACTTTTTGGTCAATCGTAGTACAAAATTAGGTCAAAACTTAAAAAATTTATAACTTATTGTAGAAAACTCCAAATTTAGCCAACTTAAGTGCATTGTACTCTATAAAAAGGCTAATATTTATTAAAAATTTCAAAATATAAAAATTCACTTAAAATAAAAAAAATCAACTTTTTAGTCAACTTCAATTCAAATTTCAACATGAACTTTAAAAATTCATAATGAAATATAGAAAACTCCAATTTTAGTAAACTCAATGCCTAATTACTCATGTTTAGGTCTAATATTTGAAAAAAATATCAAAACTCCAAGATTTAACTTTAATCAAAAAGCCAACTTTAAAGTCAACTTTAAGTTAAAATTTTAACTAAAACTTTAAAAATTTATAACTAATAATAGAAAAATCCAAATCCAGTAAATTTACAGTCTAATTTCTTATCCTAAGGTTTAATATTTAATAAAAATACTAAATTTTTAGAAATCAACCTTAATCTAAAAGTCAAAATATGACCCCTCAATTTAATAATTAAAATAATCCAAAAAAATCAAAAATTTATTAATCAATTAAAATTTTTGAAATTATTAATTTGATTAATAAAATAAATCAACCAACCCTTTAATACACAACAACCAATTCAAAGATGAAGTTTGTAGGATGGACTACTTCGGGCAGTGGGGCTAAGTGTCTTAAGGAGGCCTGGTCCCTCGAGCCTAGTGACATAATGCCATAAACAGATTCAATGGAGTGTAAAATCTTAAAATTAATTGATTAATAATAATTTAACCAAATTAATATTCTTAATTTAACTACATTAGTTAGATTTTTAGGATGGACTACTACGGGCTGCGAGGCTAAGTGTCATAAGGAGGCCTAGTTCCTCGAGCTTGGTGGCACAACGCCAAGAACCAATTGATGGAAAATTTAAATTAATTTAATCATAGGAATCAGCAAATAATTTAATTAATTAAATTATATAAATATTTTAATTTCTAACTAATTAAACTTATTTAATTAATCAACCTTTAAAAAATACATTTTAAAACAAACCTTAACAAATGAATATTGTAACTTTAACAAAATTTTCTCTTTAACCTTCAAGAAACCCAAACATTAGACAACTTTAAATAATTATCTGATATAAGACATATCTAAACCATATAGCCTACTACACACACTTAGATGGTTTGTTAGGGCACCACTTATAGATTTAGGCTAGGCTGGTGTTTACTCTCCTACCGTGTGCCGGGATTTTTTAGTTTTCACTATATGCTGGTTGTTAATATTATTATGATTATTTTTTTTGTTTCTAAACTCTATGATGTGATTAATGGGTGCTAGATTTACCCTTAGGTTAGGGGTATTTTAAATGCTTATACAATCTTATGCATGTTGCTATGTTCACACAGGGTATTAAAATTAAAGGGGGGAAAGTAAAATTTAAATTAATCAAATTTCTACAGGTGCTCCAGAATACTAAGTCCCCCTTTAAAATTAAAAAAGTATAGCCAAGTGTGGCTAGTATGAGCATTTTAAATTTTATTATATTAACTGCTTGTGATGATTTAAATATAATTGCTTAGGATAACCCTGCAGGTTATTCGAGTCTCGATTTTTAATTTTTAATTCAAATTTATTATGTTGTAATTCAAAGTGATATTTGAGAGGGGATACAAAAGTATCCAACTTAGATTCTAAAGAGGAGATAATATCCCATATGAGAGGGTTCTTCTCTATTTGGAAGACTAAGTTAGGATACTTTTAAATATCCAAACGAAATGGAAAATATCCCTTTCGAGGAGGAGTTTCTTTTCATTTGAATATCTAGACCCGATGATCCAAGGAGTCCCACAGAATGATGAAGAAGTGAAGATTGAGAAGAATCCCATTCTTAAATTCACTTGAGTCTTATGAGTAGAATCTAGGTTATTGTCAATGGTACTCGGCCACTTTACTTTCTATAGACCCTGTGTTGTAATATTTAGTGGCATTTACCATATATTTTTAATTTGAATATTAATTGATTTGATTAATGATTGATGTGTTGGTTTGCGATATATGATTACATACTTTTAGTAGTTTTTTGGTGAATTTGCATGTCGATCTTTAATTTTGCCTAGAATTCGATCGAAAGCTCATGAGGGATTACTAATACTTTTTCTACCTTAATTATATTAAAATTTTTAAGATAATATAAAAACTCTAACACTTTTAATAAGTAAGCTCAGGATCGATGGTAGTTCATATAGCTTCTAACTGCACTTTCTTTCCTTTGTTAGGTACCCCCTTGCCTGTGGGTTTTGGTTGACCACCTGGACTATGAGGCTGCAGATCTGTCAAGTGGAATCAATGCAATCTCTATGGAAAAACTTATTTTTAAGCCTTTTTAAAATTGCTTCATATTTGATTTAAGCATTCATTGAGTCAACTAGCATGCACTATATTAGAAACAAACTAAAATTAGTCAAAAATTTAATTATATTTACTTTAAGCATCTTATTACCCAACATAAGTCAAGGGATCAGATTAGGATATTGTCTAGAAGTCATCCCCAACTCCATAAACTTAACTTAATCAAACATTCCTACCACTAACAGAAAAGACTGGACTCATGATTTTGAAGCATTTAGGTGGTTAGTTGGCTCCCCAATCCAAGTCGGGGTAAGACTAAATCCTGCATTGCATTAGCTAGGTTCGTGTCACTAATTTTTAATACCCAATTTAGACTTAAGTTCTAAGGCAGGCTCATGTTATAAGATCTTAAACTTTGGGAATTGAATCCCAAATTTTCTAATAAAATTAACAATTCAAACAAAAATCTCTTTTAGTTCAAATTCAAGCCCTACACTTAGGATAGGCTGGGGTGCTCCTATAATATTTCAGAATCCCAAAGCACCTCCTACCATTCCTCTTTTGACCTCTAGAAATAAGTGTTCAACCTTGATCTAATCCCGCTTGAATTCCAACCCTCGCTCTTTTGATATCAAACTTTAAATTTTAAATGAAATTTCTACCGCTATTTTAATCAAGAGTATTCGTAGGAAATTTTGGTTTTCTATTGATATAATTAACTACAAGGGCTTGTACTTGTATGAGATATAGAAACCCAGATCAATTTTCAAAATTAAATTTTTAAAACCTTAATTAATTATCTTTAGGAAAATTTGAATTAAAATCAATAATCATTATCATCATTTTCAAACGATCGATAATAATTGATATCTTCTTTTCTTAGGAAGATATATCAATTATTATCATAATTTGATTATGAAATTAATGATAATTTATCCAAATTATTATAGTTAAATGCCTGATTGAATAATCATTTTGACCTCTCAGGGTCATATATAGTTCTTGCTCGAATTTGATTATAATAATAAGGATGAAATTTTAATTATGTATTTGAACTCATTAGGGAATCATATGCTCGTCTCCTGAGATGATATACCATTCATAACGATGCATTCAATTTCAAAATTAAAATTCAAAAAATTAAATCGCATAAAGATAATTAACCTTTTTTTTAAACTTAACTTTTTAATCAAACATACTTACGATCATGGAACTTTTAATTGGATCTCTATATAAATTGGCATTTTCATAGGCATCATTTCTAACTCATTCCAATTCATTCAAATGCACCAGTTTCTTTTCTTTAGTATCTTTAAGGTTATAATTTAATTATTTTACTTTCCAGAAAGCTTCGTGTTCTAACTCTAAGTGCAAATAAGAAACTTTTTCCAAAATTCAATTTATAAGGAGTTAATTTAGTTGGAGTCTTTGAAGCAATCCAGTAAGGCCATAATGTATTATACAACCTCAATGACAAATCCTTCTTATTTAGACTTATAATTTCTCTAAAATTCTCTTAATCTCTTGATCACTAATCTCCCCTTGACCACTAGTATGGGGATGATAGGTTGTTACTTTCCTAAGCTTTATTCCATATTTAGGTATTACATTTTAAATTCTCATATCACAAAAATGGCTACACCCATCACTTATGATAACACTAGGCCCTTCAAATCGTGTAAATATATATTTTGAAAAAAATTTAAATGGTACATGAGTATGAATTTTAGGAGTTATTTTTCCTTATATCATTTTAGAGACATTGTCAATGGCTATCAAAATTTATTGAATTCTAAAGGATTGAACAAAGGTGCCCATTAAGTCTAAACTCCAAACATAAAAAATTTCCACTTCAAGCATACAATTTAAAGGTATTTCATTACCTTTTTAAATATTTTATACCCTTTGACATCTATCACATCATTTAACATAATCATTTATATCCTTAAATATAAATTAAAGAATATTATAAGGAATTCTAAAACCTCAAAATGCGCTCCATCCTTAGAGTCAGGACATTGCCTGATGATGGATTCAATCTCATTTCTTGGGAGAAATTGCCTAATAATTTGGTCTTTAAAGTTCCTAAAAAAGTACTTCTAATTTAAGAAATAGATTTTTGCATCTTGCAGAAATTTACACCTTTTGGTAAAAGGCATGCCTATGGAGATAACACCTCTAACAATGAATTTACAATGTTAACAAATCATGGCATATTTCAAGAACAAACAAAAAGTATTTTTTTGTTAGGAAAATCACACAAAGTCCTTATCATGATCAGTAGAATATTCCCTCTCTAATCTAGATAAATAATCAATAAGCTAATTTTCATAACCTTTCCCATCTAAAGTTTCTACACCAAATTCTTGTAGTAATAAAATCTACCTAATTAATCTAGGTTTAGCACCATTCTTGGTTAACATTTTTTTTATAGTATAATGACTAGTGAAAATAATTACTTTGGAACAAGTGAAATAAAATTTAAACTTATCAAAGGAAAAGACTATAGCTTGCAACCCTTTTTTAGTTATTGTATAATTGATTAGGGTATCATTAAGAGTTCTACTAGTATAGTAAATGGAGTAAAATTTCTTATCAAGCCTTTGCCCTAAATTAGCCCCAATGGCATGGTCTCTAGTATCAGACATCAATTCAAAATTTAGAGACTATTGAGATAAAATGATGATAAGTGCAATAACTAAGCACTTTTAAGCTTCTCAAATGTAGCTAAACAATCAAAATCATATGGTATATCTTTTTCAAGAAGATGGCAAAGCACTTTGGTAATTTTTGAAAAATCTTCTATGATATGCCTGTAAAATCTGACATAACCTAAGAAACTCCATACTCCCATAGTAAAATTAGGAGGTGAAAAATTTTCAATCACTTGGATTTTTTCCTTATTTATGTCCATACCCTTCTTAGATATTTTGTATCCATGGATAATGCCTTTCTTTACCGTGAACTGTCATTTTTATCAATTAAGCACAAGGTTAGTTTCCTCACATCTTCTTAAAACTAACTCCAAATGATCTAAGCAAATAATAAAAGAAGTTCCAATGACTAAAAAATCATCCATGAAGATCTCAATGCCCTGCTCTATTAAATCAGAGAATATCAACATCGTACACATTTGAAATGTAGGAGTATTATATAAGAAAAAAGGTTTACTCCTGAATGCAAAGGTGTCATAAGGACTAGTGAAAGTTTTTTTATCCTTATCTTCTAAATAATGGGAATCTGATAGAAACCTAAATATATATCTAAGAAATATTAGAAAGGATGCCTATTTAATCTTTCTAACATTTGGTCAATAAAGGGTAATGGAAAATGATCCTTTGTAATAGCTTTATTATGCTTCTAGTAATCAATAAAAATCCTCCACCGAATCACAGTCTTAGTAGGAATAAGTTTATTTCTCTCATTTGTAACATTAGTTAATCCTCCTTTCTTACAGAAATAGTGAATATGACTAACATAATCACTATAAAAATGGGATAAATGATCCCCACATCCAACCACTTCAAAATTTCTTTCTTTGCTATTTCTTTCATGGTCAAATTCAACCTCCTATATGGGTTAGCATTAGGTTTGCAAGCTTCTTCTAATAAAATTTTATGCATACAAATGGAAGGACTAATTCCCCAAATGGCTGTAATAGACCAACCAAACACCATCTTATACACACTAAGGACTTTATTCAACTTAACTTTGTAACCATTTCAAGCTCAGTAGAGATAATTTAAAGTAAAGTTGAGTCATCTCCTTAAAATACATATTTTAAAAGTATAGAAAGAGCTTTCAATTCTAACTTTGTGCACCAATTATAAATGTGTTACAAGATTTTCTTAAGACTGAGGTAATTATGATCTTAAATATTTCTCTTTACATCTTAGGAATATCAATGATAATATGAATAACATCTCCCTCCATGTGTTATGAAACATTCTCACATAATATCAAATCCATTTGATTACCGCTCAATAGTTCCTCCATAACTTCCTCTATACAATAGTCTAAACAATCTATTATACAATTGTCCTCACCCTGATCTTTAGGAAATTTCATTGATTTTTAAGACATTAAAAGTAACTTTCTAATCTTTTACTCTCATGGTTAGATCTCCTTTCAAAACATAAATAATAGACCTGTCATCAAGAAAGATAGATCAAACTAGGATAATAGGTATTTCCCTATCTTCCTTTATATCCAAAATAATAAAATCAATAGGAAAAATGAACTTTTCCACCTTCACTATGCCATCCTCTATTTCCCCCTTAGGATAGGTAAATGAACTATCAGTTAAATGGAGGATAACAATGGTAGGTTGTACGTTACCAAATCTAGTATTTTAAAAATAGAGAAAGGCATAAAATTGATACTAGTACATAAATCACAAAGCGCTCTCTCATTAAGTTTATCTCCTAAATCCATTAGGGTCTTGAAACTACCAGGGCCCTGAAGCTTTGCGAGATTGTTTTTTTGTATAGTAGTGCTACATTCTTCATAAATAACTACAATTTCAAAATCTCCTAATCTCCATTTGTTTCTTAAAATATCTTTCATGAACTTTACATAATTAAGCATTTATTCTAAAGCTTCAATAAAAGCTATATTAAATATTAGCTTTTAAAGATCTCTTAAAATTTTAGAAAATTGTCAATCCAAGTTTCGTTTTAGCTAAGGAAGGGGTGGTGGCGATCTCTCAACTACCTTTTAATTAGTTTCCCTAATTCCTCAGTAGGTTGAAATGATTCTTTAGCACTAACAGGGTTTAAAGCGGTCTCCTCAATAATATCATCAATTGGGCTCTCTTCCTTACTAACCACTTCCTCTAATTCCTTTTCACACCTCAAGTAAATATCTTTGCATTGATCCTTACCCGTTTCTTTTAGATTTATTTCTGTATTACTGGGTAAAGTTCCTTTCGTTTTATTAGTTAAAGATTAAAGCTAATTATCCTAATTAGTTTTCAATATTTCAAATGGTAGCACCTTGATGTTGTAATTGAATACCCATTTTTAAAACTAATTCTTCTAATGAAGGCTTCTTATTTGAGTGAAATTAAGGGGGACAACAATGTATTAGGTTTGCAAAATTTTGAGGAGGGTGGTTCCAATTTTTTACTGGATTTGACTAGTTAAAGTTTGAATTCATATTACCATTTTGATTATTATTTTAATTAAAATTTGGATGATTTATCTATTAAGGATTATAGGTGTTTGATAATAGGTTAGTGGTTCTATTATTGGTTGATTTAAGAGATTCTACACCTTAAATAATTAAGTCACTAGAGGCTCCACAAATATTTTATTCTATACTCAATGGTGAATTTTAAGGAGAATAGATTCCAAGGTTATCTAATTTTCTAGATATGATAGCTACTTATGTAGTAAAATTTTATAATGCATTTAATTCATAAATTCTTGCTACCTTCTTAAGATTAATCCTTTCTGGCAGCCATTAAAAATTGTTGGTAGCCATCTCCTCAATCAAAGAGTATGTCTCATCAAATGGTTTTGATATCAGAGAACCAGTAGCATGAGAATGATTGATCTAAAAGAACCTATAAGGACATTATAAAATTTTTGAAATGATTAGCTAATCAGCGAAGGTATGATGAGGACATTTTCTAAGGAGTTCTTTAAATCTCTCCCATGATTCATAAATAGACTCGTTGTCTAAATAGGTAAATGAAGTGATATCATTTCTAAGCTTACTAGTCATACTTGATGGAAAATATTTAGCAAAATATTTATGGGCTAAGTTATTCTAAGTTGTAATTAAGTCTGACGGTAATCAATTTAACAACATCTTACCTTTATCCCTAAGTGAAAATAGAAACAATATAGGTTTAACAACATCATCGGACACACCATTATATTTCAAGATTACACATATTTCAAAAAAATTAGCAATATACATGTTATGATCTTCTATTGGAGTTCCCCAAACTAAGAGTTTTGCACCATTTGATATATTGCAGGGTTTAATTTAAAATTGCTAGCCTAAATGTTAGGTTTATTTATACTTTGATGAATACCTTCAACCATAAGGTTAGCGTATTTTCGAAGCCATCTAGGTTGGTCATTTTCTAGAAGTTGTTTAGATATTTTAAAGTCTTTTTCTAGGCTTTTATTTTTTCTAATTTTTAATCATTTTTTTAATTTAAATGTGAAACAAGAGTTGTATGAGTTATTTATAACTGCGCATGCAAAAGTAAGTACTTTAGTAATAAATGTAAAATATTGAGTTGTAATACTTAATGGTAAACAAGAAAATACTAAATAGGTATAATTTAAATAGAAATCTATATTAAACTAACAATTTGTTTAGTAATATATAATGCAAAATAGGATAAATAATTTAAATAGTGATCTTGAGCAACGGCACCAAAAACTTAATAGGCTTGAAATATATATATGTATATATATATATCTGTGTGTGTGTGTGTGTATGTCCATGCACACACGTATGTGTGTGCTTTAGATTACACACACTACTTGGATCTCTATATTTGGTTTAATGTTCTACATTGTAAGTGATGTTTAACACAAGTGCACAAGTTGTCTCAAGTAATAAAGTGATGAAAGGCATATTGTTCCTATGGGGAGACTAAGAATTTTGTAGATTCACTTTTGTATTGCCTAATAAATTGCTATATTTATCTAGCATAATGATTTTAAAAAGGCAGTTTAGATGAAAATAATAAGCTACAAATAGAGAAGGTAATATTATTATTTATAAATGTTTCGAACCTACGATATTTAAAAATGTGGTTGTATTAGAGTGATTGTCTACCATTTGTTGATGTGAATTCTGCATATGTACTCTACATCACTGTCGAGCCATTAGAGTATTAGCTAGGATTTCGTTGAACTACAATTATTGTATATCCTCAAGACCCAAAAATTGTAATCACAATATGTCTATGTTATAGCTGGACTACGTTATAAAACCTCTAATTATTCTTTTACTCTTCTGTTGAGGCTCTAAATTACACTAGATTTTTAATTTATGTATGACCTATATATAAACCAATTGAAGCATGGAGGAATTAAAAATAACTTGTACAATATAAATATTAAACAAACGTTAAGTAATACTTTCCTTTTAAATAATCATAAATTTAGAATAAAAGTTTAGCTACACATGGAGATGATTTTACACAATAAAATTATTTTATTCCACTTAACAAAACAACAAGTTACAAACTATTAAAAAAAGATAAATAATTAAAAAAAAGGTTAGAAAATACTTGGATCTAAGGCGCATACACATTTGCACTTATGCACTTTGGTCTAAAGTAATACAACACACTAAACAAGGATACAAGGCCACACCCTATAAATAATAGCCCCTCAAACTCACTCACACATAAACTCACGACTCTACAATGTGCCAACTAACATAACACAAAAGTTACTTTTTATTCTTTTTTAAAGATAACTAAACTAGCATCATGATGCTGGCTTAGTGGTGATGCGACACTACTACACCAACGCATCAATTTAGCAATTGTCACATAAGTTTAACAATCTAATTGTCTCCCACTCGACATTGGGTGAATTTGCACTGTGATACTAGATCTGGCATTATAGTACTTTATGGATAGCGCCTTGGTGCTAAGCTCTTCAGTAGATTTTCTAGGAGCTCTTCATTGCAGCATTGATAAGGTGGCACTACAACACTAACTTTATGTCATTATGGCATTGGTTAATTTTTTCTGATTTGTCCACCTTTTTCTTCCACAAAATATTAGCTTTATGAGTTCAATTACCATAATATATGCAATTTGGAATTAACTATTTTTTCTCTTATCAATAAGCTACAAAAATAAAATAGATGAAAAAGTAGACAAAAAGAGAAAGAAATTTAAATGATAGAAGCTATAGGATTTCACTTGGTTACAAAGAATATAGAAGTTGGGTCCTTAAAGGCTCTTTGTTAAAATGTCCCTTAATTTATTATTTATATGTCTAGGTTGGGATTTTAGCACTATAGTGAAACACTTAAAAAAAAAGAAAATACACTAAATTCATAAGCCTTGTATTGAAAATTACAAAATTTACCATGTGAAGATTTGACTATGCCTATATCAGATGATGTTTCATACTTGAAGATTTAAGTCATCAATGCATTGAGTAAAATTATGGACTCACTAGAAGAAGTCATAGACTTTGCTGAGTGATGTGGCCAACTTACTAAGTGAGTGTGGGAAACTTACTGAGTATGTTTGTGAAAATGACTTCTGAGCTTAGATAGGTTGGCCCGGTTGAGTGTTGGAATGGTTATGGTTTGGTGAATTCATTACTAACTTAGAAAATTTAGCAAAATCCTTTCATGTTCAATGTCAACCTATCAACTTTGCCATCTTTGTATACCCTATCTTAAAAAGTTGCCTAGAATAAATCCATCCTTGCATGAACCAGACCCTTATGATATTTGGTTGTAGAATTATTAACCTAGATTGTTTAATGATAAACTGGAGGATACCTACACAAATCTTGATAAATATTAACTGGTGTCCATGCATCTCAATATTTGAAGATGTGATTTTTGTTAAGAATGATATAATCTCTATACAAGATACATAGTCAACTATAAGTTATAAAGCTCCATACTTTATTCTTGGAATGAGGAGATTCCACTAATTATTTTGAGGAAAGGTCATCTTACGGATATGAAAATTTATATAGACAAATTTATCATTTCATTTATCTTTGAATTAATGTAGGAATAAGAATTGTATTGGGTACATAAAAATTATTTTGATAGATCAAATGTCATATTTGGATATTTTAAATTAAGGGTATTGTTGGGAAAAGTTTTCATAATTTTAAACATTTTTTATAAAAACCCTTTGTGGATGAATGAAAAAAGTAGAGTGGATTATTAGGTCATTTACTATGTTATTTAACAGAAGCTAGCAAACAGCTTTAAATTCATGATGGTAACTTAGAGGCTCTATCATCATCTTTTTTTCCTTGAATAACTACCAAAAACATGACATTTTTGCATCAATTCATAGAAATAGTTTGTAATCCATCGCTATGGAGAGGTATGAAAGTTCGATAGGGATGTTAAGCCCTAGTGAACTAGTCCCGAGGCTAACCAAGAGGGGGGGTGAATTGGTTATTTAAAATTTCACGATAACAATGAAAATCTTTTCGATACTTAGCAGTGGAAACAAGTAAACAAGAACGAAAAGATCAATCACAGATATTCACCCAAGCAGTTAATATCGGAAAAGTAAAGTGCAAAACTGAATCAGAAAAGCAAACCAGATTTTATAGTGGTTCGGTCAACTTGACCTACGTCCACTCCCCTGAGCCTCCCCTCTGGGTATTGCACTAAACAAAAAGTGTCTCTCCTTTTGCTCCCACAGCAAGGCGAAGAAGCCTGTACAAACACCTCCTTTTCACCACACGGTGAGGCAGAGAACCCGACCTCCTTTTGCTTCCTCCTAAAGCAAGCAGAGAACCTTCGAACTCCTTTTGCTTCCACCTGAAGCGGGCAGAGAACCCCGGATCTTCTTGCGAACGATCCTCCCATGACGAACACCGACTAGACGAAAGATGATGAGCGGAGAAGACGACTCTGATCCGTGCTTGGAGCAACCTTAGTGAATCCCTCACTAACTCCCCCTCACAAGATCTTCTCTCTCTCTCCCAACTCTCTTTCTCTAGGCTTTCTCAGGGAAGGAAGGTGGCAAAAGATTTTTTTTGTTTTTAAGAAAAAGTTCTTTTATAGGAGGGCTTAAAATTTGTCCTACATCTCAACTGGTCGGCCAAGATCGTCCAGGATGATAGGTATATCATCTTGTACGATCAGTTCAAATTCAGCTGTTTCAGCCTGGACGATCTGGCTCTTCTGGACGATTAGTAGAAAAAATTGATCATATCGTCCCGAACGATCCTGCGATCGTCCGGGACTATTAGTGCAAATCGAGGAATATCATCCAGAAGATAGTTCGGGTCATCTAGAGAAATCTGTGCTGGACGACCAAAAAATGACTTGATCGTCCAGGATGATAGGGATATCATCCTGTACGATTAGTTCAAAAAGTGACCAAATCATCCTGAACACAGTTCGGGACGTACAGCTGAAATGCACTAGACGATCAGGATCGTCCAGGACGATATGATCGTATCAATCAAAAATAAATTACTTTCCTTAATTACCAGATTAAATTAGGCATTATTGTACTTAATCGTCTAGGATGATACACGTATCGTCCGGGACGATCAGGCCAAATAACTAAAAATAAAAACTTGCCTAACTTGATCTGGCGGTTGAGAATTTCTTATTTGGGCATATCGTCCCGTACGATCCAAAGATCATCTAGGACGATCTGCTTAATCAGACCCTCTTAACTTAGTCGCCCTAATTAGGGTTTCTATTTTTACCCTATCGTCCAGGACGATGTGAATATCGTCCAGGATGATCTGAACAGAAACTCTAATTCACTCAAGCTCTCCCCCTGAGTGTGTGTGTGTGCAAGGTTACTTAGCTAGGGGATCAGTTACATTACAATTGACTCAATAAAATGAAAAACAGTACATTGGACACACTTGGACCCGATCTTGAGTTGGCTTGATTTGCTCGTGATCTTTTGTGCCTAAAACGGTTTAGCCAAGCAAAACACATTGGAAACATGTTTGTCATCATCAAAACCAGATTTGCAACAATCTCCCCCTTTTTGATGATGGCAAACATTTATAAAGTAGTTTGAAAATAATAATAAATAGGAGATCAAAAAATAGATATATTTTTTTTCAAATTTTCATTTAACAATCAAACTAATACAGAAAACATAACACAAAACAAGGACTGAAACGACTATAACTGACTCCCCCTTTTGACATCACAAAAAGGAGCAGGGAAAAATAGAATACGGAAATAAAACATAAAAGAGAACAACTACAAAACAGGAAACTAAAACTAAGGCGGATCCTGATCAGAAGAAGGAGGTGGCGGTGGAGGGTTGAAGTAATGGTGAATGGCCTAAAAGTGGGCTCTAATCCAGGCGATGTCCTGATCATGCTGCTGTTGCTGCTGCGCAGCATAGTCAGTGAAGCGCTGGATGTCCTCGGCGTGCTGCTGCTCCTGGGCAACCACGTAGGAGTCAAATCTGGCCTCCCACTGATCAAAATGCTGCAGCAGGTGGTCAAAGGGAGAGGCAATGCGAAGGGGAGCAGGTGCCTCTGGTGCAGCAGGAACTGGAATGGCCTCTTCCTCCTCTTCCTCAACATCCGGGGCGGGCTCTGGATGTAGTCGTGTACTGTGTAGGACATGGAAGGCATTGTTTGTGAGGAAGGAAGGAGGAACATCTGGAGCTACGGGATATTGCAGGTCATATTTGGTTTCGAGGGCATAAGAAATGATGTGTCCTAAGTCTAGATTTGGACGATGGCGATGACCTGGATGCCGAATGGTGGTGAGGTGCTCGAGGTACCGGATAATAAGGTCTGTGGCATTGAATTCCCTATTGGCCAGGATGTAGTAGGTGGTCAAGGACAGGAGTGGGGTGATGTGAATCCGATCCCCCGCTTTTGGAATGACGGAGGAACGAAGAACATGCTGAATAGTCCGGGCGTCCTTAAGAAGTGTGGAGCAGGCATTGTCATGATAAGGGGCATTGGTATTGTGAAGGAAATGATTGGCGACACCCCAATCATAGTCTGGGCCGGTGATAAGGGTGTGGAGTTTATCGCTAGTGACGGACAGCTGGAGAATGTTGTGAAAGTCCTGATAGGTAAGTTTGATGGGGCGCTGATTTACATAAGAACGGAGAGTGGAATAATCAGCCGAAATCCACATATTTGCAAAGAAAATACAGAGAAGTTCAGAACTAAAGGGAAATGCGAGAGTCATGATGAAGGTGAGGGAGGTGTGTGCGAAGAGGTCAAGGACAGGATAAGTGAGAGTGCGGGGATTTATGGTTTTCAATGGTGTGATCCCCACTTCACAGAATCGCTCGTAGGCAGCCTGATCGGCTGCATTGGGGAAGTGAGGATCAAACGGTCCCCGGGAGGAACAGGCACCCTTTTGATGAGACCTTTTGCCACCAGCCATTAGGAATGCAAAGTGCAAGGAAGTAGAAGGAGAGTGGAAGAAAAAAGGTGTGGAAAATCTGAAGAAAACTGCTGTTTATATAGAAAACGGTCTGATCGTCCCGTACGATCGCGACATCGTCCAGGACGATATGGTCATTTATGATGTCCCAGACGATTGGTCAAAAAGGCGGTCCGATCGTTCAGGACGATCAGATATATTCCAGGATGATTAGACACAGGCGATCATCCCGAGGAGTTAGGCTGGACGACCGTTGACGAAAAGTATCGTCCAGGACGATTAGGTGGATCGTCCGGGACGATATACAATAAATATGTTGGACGGGCCGAATTCCAATCGTCCAGCGGCTGACACGTAGATCGTCCAGGACGATGAGGTGGATCATCCAGGATGATGGACAATAATTGGTGCAATGTCAGCCGTTTGATCAGATCAGGAAGATATGGACCATATCGTCCAAGATGATGTAAGGATCGTCTAGAACGATCACCAATAATTAGGATTTTTCAGCAGCAGGAGCAATGTGGGGACGATTTTGAGTGAATCATCCAGGATGATGTTTGGATTGTCCAGGACGAAGAGGATTGTCCAGGACGATCTGTGTATCGTCCAGGACGATGTGAAGAAAACAGAAAAAAATGAAGGATGAAGATGATCGATCAGGATCCCAAAAACACAACCATGAAATCAAAATAAAACAAAAACAAATAAATCTTACAGCAAAAACACATAAAAGCAAAGTTTTTTTTTTGATCAAGCTGCTCGAGTAAATCAGAATTTTTCCTTGATTTTAGATTCAAAAACCAATAAGAGGACGATTGACAGCGCTGAAATCTAGAAAAGGTTAAAAAAATCAACTTTCATAACTCCGACCCCGGGCACCTTATCGATGCAAACCTCTTTCAAAACAAAAATCCGATTCAAAAGAAAAGACATTAGATTTAAAAAGAGATCCTTTCAAGCCTCGTTCCAGAAAAATATCTGATATAATAGTGTTACAAAGTAAAAAATTAGAAATCAGGATTTTCAAACTCAAGCTTTTGAAAATATTAAGTGGCGCACGGATTTTTCTAAGATATTTAAAAATCTGAAAGGGAGGAAAGCTTGGTTTGGGCTCATTTTGTGCCTCTTTTTTCCAATTTGGTTGGCGGTTTGCGCTCTTTTCATTTTTGATACACTTTGTGTATCCAATTTGGCAATTTCGCATCTTTTCAGTTTTGGGCTCATTTTATTCCTCTTTTTCAATTTATTTGGCGCACTACACATCTTTTGTAAGCTTCCTCCTTTTCATAATGATTAAAGAGTCTCAGCTGTGAAATTATCTTCCAGACATAGGAGATGACTCTCCATAGTAAGGAAGAATGATTCACAAAACAAAAGCCATACATCATATGATAAATACCATCACTTGGTTTAGAAAATCAAACTAATGACTCAAGACTTTAAAAAACACTCTTGATATGAGGTAGATTACTGTAGGAAGATAAAATAATCTCTATTTCAAAAACTAATATTTTAATTTTGAAGAGGATTTTTATCCAAAAGAAACTATACACATATAAAGGAGTTAGAGGAAGAGAAACAATCATCAATGTTCCTTCCCTTTAACAGATTCAGTGGAAGCAATCACTGCTTACCAGCTTCCAAAATAAAATAAGGTAAAAACTCCCAGTCAGAAATTCAGATTATCAGAAGTAGTGAGCGGTGAGCAGATTTTGAAAAGCATAAATCAATAAGTGCAAGATATGAACTAGTGAATAAAAACAGGTAGAAAATCACATCAAAGTAAATACTCAAATCAAACAAATAGTAAGGCTAAAACAGAAATCAGCAGAAGAAATAAAATCAACTGAAAGCAAATAATCAAACCAAAAACTAACTAACAGAAAACAGAATAACAATCAGAATAATCATAAATCAGCAGTCATCAGAATCAAGCATTTATATCAATCACTCCTAATCTGGTTCTCAAAATGCTGAATGAGTCAAAGGCCAGTGGTTTAGTGAATATGTCAGCCAGCTGATTTTCAGTTGCCACATGATGTAGCTCAATGTCCCCTTTTGTAACATGGTCCCGAATGAAGTGATGCCTTATATCAATGTGTTTAGTCCTAGAATGTTGGATTGGATTCTTAGAGATATAGATGGCACTAGTATTATCACACAGAATAGAAATTATGCCAACAGGTACCCCTAAATCCAAGACTTGTTGCTTCAACCAAAGAACTTGGGCCACACAACTCCCTAAGGAAATGTACTCAGCTTCAGCAGTGGAAAGTGCAACTGAGTTCTATTTTCTACTGGCCCAGGAGACTAATGACTGTCCTATGAACTGACAAGTCCTAGAAGTGCTCTATCTATCCACCCTACACCCCACAAAGTCAGAATCAGAATATCCAATGATCTCAAAAGAGGTGCTGTGCCTAGGGTACCATATTCCTAGGTTTGGGGTCCCTAAAAGATATCTAAGAATTCTCTTAACAGCAGTCAGGAGGGACTCTTTGGGATCAGCCTGAAACCTAGCACAAAGACAGACACTAAATATGATATCAGGTCGGCTAGCAGTCAGGTAAAGCAGTGATCCTATTATCCCTCTATACTTCTTCTGATCAACAGATTTTCCACTTAAATCCTTATCTAACTGAACTAAGGAGGGCATGGGAGTATTGATTGGCTTGGCTTTATCCATTTTATATTTCTTCAAAATGTCCTTAGTGTATTTTGATTGATTGAGAAAGGTTTCATCTTCCGTTTGCCTTATGCTAAACCCTAAAAAGTAGGATAATTCTACCATCATACTCATCTCAAACTCCTTACTCATTATTTTAGAAAACTTATCACATAAATATTTATCAGAAGATCCAAAAATTATATCATCAACATAGATCTGGACAATGAGTAAGTCATCTCCTAATCTTCTCAGAAAATAGGTGGTGTCTATGCTCCCCTTAACAAACTCTCTTTCTAACAGGAATGTGCTAAGCCTCTCATACCAAGCTCTGGGTGCCTGTTTCAATCCATATAAGGCCTTTTTTAATTTATAGACATGATTTGGATATTGAGAACTCTCAAAACCTGGGGGTTATTCTACAAAAATATCTTCTTTAATTATCCCATTTAAAAAGGCACTCTTGACATCCATTTGAAACAGCTTAAATCCCTTATAACAGGCAAAGGCTAGTAGCACTCTAATGACTTCCAATCTAGCTACAGGGGCAAAAGTCTCCTCAAAATCAATCCCTTCTATCTGATTATACCCCTTAGCCACTAATCTTACCTTATTTCTCACCACCACACCAGAATCATTCATCTTATTCTTAAAGACCCACTTGGTTCCCAAAATACTTTGATTTTTAGGTCTTTCTACTAACTCTCAAACATCATTCCTTACAAATTGATTCAATTCTTCCTGCATAGCTAAAATCTAAAACTCATCCGATAAGGCTTGATTGATGTTGGTGGGTTTAGTCATTGAGATAAAGGCAGAATGGTTTACTTCCTTCCTAAGTCCATGCCTAGTCCTAACACCTTCAGAAGGATCTCCTAAGATCAGTTCTTTAGATGACTCGAAGAATATCTCCAATCTCTAGGCAACGTGGTTTGAGGTTCTACCCTTTCCTCCAAATTTATATTTCCAACTCCTTGGGTAACCTCAACAATCTCTTCATCTTCTACTTCAGATCTAGACTCCTTAAGATCAGATTCATCAAACACTACATGGGTTGTTTCTTCCACCACCAAAGTCCTCCTATTGAACACCCTAAAGGATTTCCCCACACTTTAATATCCTAAGAACACTCTTTCATCAGATTTGGGGTCAGATTTTCCTAAGGGTGATTTCCCATTGTTCAGAATGAAAACCTTACAGCCAAAGATATGGAGGTGGGACAGATTTGGAGTTCTACCCTTAATGATCTCATAAGGTGTCTTGTTCAGTTTGACTCTCACATTCACCCTATTTAACACATAACAGGCAGTGTTCACCGCTTCAGCCCAAAAGTATTTTGGAAGTGAATACTCGGTAAGTATGGCTCTAGTGGCTTCCACTAAGGTCCTGTTCTTCCTTTCAGCTACCTCGTTCTGCTGAGGGGTCCTAGGAGCTAAAAAATTGTGACTAATCCCATGATCCTCACAAAAACTTCCAAATCTTTCATTTTCAAACTCCCCTCCGTGATCACTATGGATGGTAATAATCTCACATCCTAACTTCTTCTGAATCCAAGTAGAGAAAGATCTAAACTCATCAAATGACTCAGATTTATGTGACAAAAACTTAACCCAAATGAACCTCGAATAATCATTTACAATCACAAACCTATAGACTCTCCCCCCTAAGCTGGCAGTGCTAATGGGTCCAAAGAGGTTCATGTGAAGAACTTTTAAAGGTCTGGAGGTGCTAATGTCCTTAACAGTGTGAAAAGAGGACTGGACTTGCTTCCCCAACTAACAGGCATCACACAGGTGATCCTTAGTGAACTTAAGCTTAGGCATACCTCTAACTAAGTCCTTTTGGGTGACTCTCCTAAGGGTTTTCATACTGGCATGACACAATCTCCTATTCCATAACCAAGACTCATCAGCAGCAGTCTTTAAGCAAATTGAATTATCAGATTTAATGCAACTTACATCCAGCTTGTAGACGTTGTTGATCCTTTGCCCCCGCAAAACAACTTCATCATTTAAGCTTAAAATGCAGCCAGTGGGCAGGAATTTGATGCTGTATCCCTTGTCACAGAGTTGACTGATGCTCAGTAAGTTGTGTTTCAGTCCATCTACAAGAAAAATATTATCAATCATAAAATTCTTTGAATCACCAATTATACCTGAGCCTACCACCTTCCTGGTGGTGTTATCTCCAAGTGTAACCTTGCCTCCAGCTCTGGCCTCCAGCAAAATAAACTGATTTGCATCTCCAGTAATATGTCTTGAACATCCGCTGTCCAGGTACCACATGCTCTCACGAGGTCTTGTGTGAGAGCACACCTACTAAAATATCAAATGTCAGTCTTAGGAACCCAAACAGGTTTGGGTTCCTTCTTATGAAAAGAATAATGCAAAGCATGCGTGCTGTACTATGAAATAGGCAGTTTGGATTTCCACACCCACTGTGTACTACGGTGAACAGTGCACGTGTGGGAAATATGTCTTAATATGCCACATAAAAAACATCTAATACCAGGAAAAGGGTTAACTAATCTACGTGGGTGATAGTGCCTCTTCCTAGATGTATATCAAACATTCTTTGATGAACTTGCAATAGTTTTTTCAAAAGGTTGCGGTGCATAAAACTGTTCAAAAGTAGGCGGTGTTTTGTTCTTTTCAAAGGAACTAATTTTCACTTTCAAAAACTCAATATGTTTATTTAAACTTGCAATTTCAAAGGTTCTTGCACTTTCATTACTTTCTAAATCACATGCAATATCATTTACTTTCTTAAAAGTAACTTCTAATTCAACATGCGAATGTTTTTAACAAATCATGCTCAATTGTTAAATCAGAATATTTTTTGTTCAAATCATCAAATTCATCAAGTAAAGACATGTGATTGGAATCAAGTGTGAAATGATCTTCAACTACATAATCATGCACTTTTTGCAAAGTCAAATAATCTAATTTCAAACTAGCATGAGTTTTCTTAAGTTTCCTATAAGATGTATGAATTCTTTCAAAAACTTCAAATAATTGATCATAAGTAAGCTCACATACCTCTTCCTGGTCCGAATGACAAGGGTGATCATCAGCCATCAGACATAAGTTTGTTTCCTCCTCTTCACCTTCAGTCTCAGAAGAGTCGGATGTAGAGTCTGCCTAGAACGCCTTCTGAATCCGCTTCTTGTCCTTTCTGAACTTTGGTTTCTCCTCACCCTTCTCCTTACTTGGGCGAGCTTTAAGTGTGGGACAATTAGCCTTAATGAGTCCAGGCTTCCTGCATTCAAAACAAACAGATTCAGATGAACTATTAAAATTTTTACTGGACTTACCCTTGTTCCACTTCTGATAGTTCTTATGTTTCTTCCTTAGAAAGCTTTTGAATTGCCTTGTGATTAAGGCAACATCATCGCTATCAGACCCGGAAGTGCTAGCATCTGAATCTTTGGCCTTTAGTGCCACTATCTTCTCTTTCATGCATTCACCTGCATCAAGTTGCCTTTAGTTCACCCCTTGCTCGTAAGCAATGAGTGATCCAAGTAAGCTGTCAATAGAGTAAGTATTTAAATCTTTGGATTCAGTGATAGCAGTAATCTTAGCTTCATAAGAAGCAAGCAAACATCTAAGAATTTTGTTCACTCTTTCATAGTTAGTAAGTTCTCTCCCTAAAGCATGCAAAGAGGTAATAATCTGAGTGAACCTTGTGTACATTTCTGAAATAGTCTCACTAGGTTTCATGCAAAAAAGTTTATAATCATGTAACAAGATGTTTAACCTAGACTTTTTGGCTTCAGTTGTACCTTCTTATGTTATACATAATCTATCCCAGATTTCCTTTCCCGTTGTATAAGTAGAAACACGCATATAGTCTTTAGATTTTAAAGCACAAAAGAAACAGTTCAAGCATTTTGCAATTAACTCTGCTAAATCACGATCATCAAACGTCCAATCGGCAAAAGGCAATTCAGTTTTCACATTGTTAATCAATCTAAAAGGTGGTTCGTATCCGTCCTTAACTAACATCCACATGCGATAATCAATAGATTGCAGAAAAGTAGACATGCGTGTTTTCCAAAAATCAAAAGGAATATTATCAAACAACGGTGGTCTTGTAATAGAATAACCTTCAGCAGTACTACGATTGTTACAGTTAGCCATGGATCAAATTCAAAAGTTTTTAAACCTAAATTTTGAATCCTGCTCTGATACCACTTGAAAGTTCGATAGGGATGTTAAGCCCTAGTGAACTAGTCCCGAGGCTAACCAAGAGGGGGGGTGAATTGGTTATTTAAAAATTTCACGATAACAATGAAAATCTTTTCGATACTTAGCAGCGGAAACAAGTAAACAATAACGAAAAGATAAATCACAGATATTCACCCAAGCAGTTAATATCGGAAAAGTAAAGTGCAAAACTGAATCAGAAAAGCAAACCAGATTTTATAGTGGTTCGGTCAACTTGACTTACGTCCACTCCCCGGAGCCTCCCCTCTGTGTATTGCACTAAACAAAAAGTGTCTCTCCTTTTTCTCCCACAGCAAGGCGGAGAAGCCTGTACAAACACCTCCTTTTCACCACAGGGTGAGGCAGAGAACCCGACCTCCTTTTGCTTCCTTCTGAAGCAGGCAGAGAACCTTCGAACTCCTTTTGCTTCCACCTGAAGCAGGCAGAGAACACCGGATCTTCTTGCGAACGATCCTCCAACGACGAACACCGACTAGACAAAAGACGACGAGCGGAGAAGACGACTCTGATCCGTGCTTGGAGCAACCTTAGTGAATCCCTCACTAACTCCCCCTCACAAGATCTTCTCTCTGTCTCCCAACTCTCTCTCTCTCTCTCTCTCTAGGGTTTCTCAGGGAAGGAAGGTGGCAAAAGATTTTTCTTATTTTTAAGAAAAAGTTCTTTTATAGGAGGGCTTAAAATTTGCCCAACATCTCAACTGGTCGGCCAAGATCGTCCAGGATGATAGGTATATCGGCCTGTACGATCAGTTCAAATTCAGTTGTTTCAGCCTGGATGATCTGGCTCTTCTGGACGATCAGTAGAAAAAATTGATCATAACGTCTCGTACAATCCTGCGATCGTCCGGGAGGATTAGTGCAAATCGAGGAATATCATCCAGAAGACAGTTCGGCTCGTCCAGAGAAATCTGTGCTGGACGACCAAAAAATGACTTGATCGTCCAGGACGATAGGGATATCATCCTGTATGATTAGTTCAAAAAGTGCCCAAATCATCCTGAACACAGTTCGGGACGTACAACTGAAATGCACTATACGATCAGGATCGTCCGGGATGATCCTGCGACCGTCCAGGACGATATGATCGTATCAATCAAAAATAAATTACTTTCCTTAATTACCAGATTAAATTATGCATGACTATACTGAATCGTCCTGGACGATCAGACCAAATAACTAAAAATAAAAACTTACCTAACTTGATCTGGCGGCTGAGAATTTCTTATTTGGGCATATCGTCCCGTACGATCCAAAGATCGTCCAGGATGAACTGCTTAATCAGACCCTCTTAACTTAGTCACCCTAATTAGGGTTTCTGTTTTTACCCTATCGTCCAGGACGATGTGAATATCGTCTAGGATGATCTGAACAAAAACTGAACAGAAACTCTAATTCACTCAAGCTCTCCCGCTGAGTGTGTGTGTGCAAGGTTACTTAGCTAGGGGATCAGTTACATTACAATTGACTCAATAAAATGAAAAATAGTACATTGGACACACTTGGACCCGATCTTGAGTTGGCTTGATTTGCTCATGATCTTTTGTGCCTGAAATGGGTTAGCCAAGCAAAACACACTGGAAACATGTTTGTCATCATCAAAACCAGATTTGCAATAAGGTATAGGCAGTGGTTTTACCTGTTGCTCAAACTTCATAAAAATTTATATTTTTTGAAGCTAATTAATATTAGCAGTTTAAAAAACAACTGAAGTATGATCACTACCCTCCCTCCCCCCCCCCCCCCCGTTCCCCCTCCTTCCTTAGCCTATCTTTTTATACGATGCCTTAGCCCACAATTAAGATCCAGTCTAGTCTCTGATCCCGATTCCTCTCTGTCGCACCCGAATCCCTCTCACTCTCTCATTATTCTCCTGTCTCAATATTCAATGCTCAAGCCAGATCCTAACCCTCCCTCTCACTCCCTATGTTATGTGATCTCTCAATGTTTGTGCGAACACTAGGTGATCGACACGGCAGCATCGAAGAAGGCTACTTCAAGGAGTAGCAAGGCTGATCTTAACTTTCCCTTAAGTAGGATTGCTCAACTCCTCAACTTCGGCAACTATTCTAAGTGTGTAGGTACAGGTGCGCCCATTTACATTCCACCGATCAAAGCTATGCATACTTGTCAACTGGAGAATAATTGAACAACACACCCTCTTCCTCTCTACTTATTCTTCAATTGATTTGCTAGTTCTGTTGATTGTGTGTGTTTAACTTGTGGCCTAAACAACTACTTTTTGCATTTATAGCTTATTACTTATTTTTTTTATATTTAATATATTAAAGATCAAACACACATGTCTGTGATCATATTACACACAGCATCTAATGTCAGTTTTACTTATGAATTTCATGAATGAGAGGCTAATAGTAAAACTAAGGCATTGAATTTTTTTGTTTGCATGTTTTATTTTATTTTAATTTTTTTAACTTCTTCTCTTTGATTAGTTCTTGATTAGTCTTTACCGACTAAATTAGAAGAAACCAATGAAGCTTTGTTCCAATTAATGAGGTCTAGCATGTTCTGAGACCCTATTTGTTAGGGAGACCCCAAGGCACAGCTAAATTTAAATGATTGTATTAGTATTTTCTGAGGTTGTCGCTTTTCTGTGAATGTTTTTGTTGCTGCAATCATAATTTAAGTGGATGGGATTGTAGGTAGAAGTTCTTTCTTGTGTTTTGTTTAATACTACTTGATTTACTTAACAAAACATCATAAATATATATATATATATATATATATATATATATATATATATATAATTAGCACCTCTATACTAAACCCCTTGTTTAAAATATTTTTTTTTTTTGAAGAAATGCTCATGGAAATTTACTAACATAAACCTAATTACAACATAAACAATGATAGACACACTATCACATTCCTCCTGTTACGACTCGGGCTCAAGAGTTCTTGTTTTGATGATAACAAACATTATGGCTCACATCTTCTAATATTTGGAATGTATATTTATTTGTGTGTGCACTAACATTTCAGGAACAGCATGCATCAATACAAGAAAGATTCAAGACTCAAGAATGAGTAGAAAAGGCTTTATTGTATTTCTCATTAATGTACTTTTTGATTCCTTGAGTCAAGTCCTGTAATAGTATATGCTTATTTATGACCATGTGTACACATACTTAGGGGGAGTGAGATCCTGTCAAAACCAGAAGTTCAACTTTTGAACAAATCGTACTGGATGATTTCGGATCGTCCAGGACGATCTGTTCATTGAACTAATCGTCCTGGACGATCTAATATGATCTCAAAACCCTAGCCGCCATGATAATTTAGGCAAGGATTTAAGAGTAAAAATTTGTTCTAATCGTCCTGGACGATCTATATATCGTACTGGACGATTTGTGCAAAATTTGTTCTGATCGTCCTGGACTATCCCAGGATCGTACGGGACTATCAGGTCAAATTCTGCACATCGTCCTGGACGATCCTGCGATCGTCCTGGACGATTTCGGGCGGCAGAATTGAGTTTTTAGGGTTTTCTGAAGCCACCTTTTGGAGCACATCGTCCTGGACGATCCTGCGATCGTCCTGGACGATCTTTGGCGACAGAATTGAGTTTTTAGGGTTTTCTGAAGCCGTCTTTTGGAGCACATCGTCCTGGACGATCCGGCGATCGTCCTGGACGATCTTTGCCGCCAGAACTAATTTGGAAGGGTTTTTGGAGCTCTTTATTTAAGCTTTCTCAAGGCACTTGATATGTGTCTTTGGCAGCCATTGAGGCTTCGTTCTTTTGGAGAAAACTTGAAGAGAGAGCTTGAAAGGGAGGAAAGGGTGGAGTTTGAGAGGGAGAAGAGCCTGGGAAGGGGGTTTCTCGAGGGAGTGTGAGGGGGTTCACACGGTTGCTCCGGCAGGCTTGCACCTAAGTACCGTCGGATTCAAGGCTCGTCTCGAAGGAAGTTTTGGGAAGAAGAAGTGCTCTTTGGTGTCGAAGGACCCGGCTACTCCGCCGCACCGGGGAAGGTGGAAGCGATTTTGTAAGGGCTTCTCCGCCTAGCTGTGGGGGCTAAAGGAGAGACACTTGTGGTATAGTGCAATACTTGGAGGGTGCCTCCGAGGAGTGGACGTAGGTCAAGTTGGACCGAACCACTATAAATCTGGTGTGTTCTTTCTTATTATTTTCTGCACTTTATTTTATTGCGATTATCTGCTTGGGTGAAATCTGTGATTGATCTTTTTATTGTTGTTTTAATTCATTTCCGCTGCAAATTATAAAAAGATTTTTGTTTTGTTTTAAATATCCAATTCACCCCCCCTCTTGGTTAGCCTCGGGACTAGTTCACTAGGGCTTAACATCCCTTTCGAACTTTCACCTCCTTTAACAATGAAATAAAGTAAGGAGGAATCTTATTACAACTAATATCATTCCAAATGAAATTAGTGAAAAGACTATAGTTATCACAAAAATTAGCTAACTTATTACAATTACTATTAGAAAAAAGAAATAAAACTTGATTAAAACAACTTAAAAAAGTTAAATCTTCCATGGCAATGAAATCCTTGTTCGGATATGTTTTATCCAGCAAGCTTTGAATAGATTTGATAACATTATAATTATCACGTTCTATAATAATTCCGTTAGCTTCAAGCGTCCATTCTTGTACAACATTCTTCAAAGAAGTGATGGCTACATCTCCAATTGTGAAATGTCCCTGTGAAGACTGCTGAAACGAAAAGCAAATAAGAATCTTCCTTTATAATCTCTGAACACTTCACCTATACCTGATTTATTTGATCTCAACAAGGAATCATCGATATTTACTTTAATCCATTTGGGAGGAGGAGGGTGCCAAAAATAATGAGATAGTTGATAAAGCTGGTTTGCACCCTAGTTCTTCGCATACAGATTAAATGTATACGATGCCACAACAAAAGTGACTGCATCAGCCGCCACAAAAATGGAGCATCTTCCTTTCCACCATTTTTAATCTTATTCCTGCTCTTCCAAGAAAAAAATATAGTTGAATAGTATATATTCCTAATGAAAGGATTAGAAGTAGATAACTTTTCCATAATCTTATTACATTCATCAAGAGAATAGAAAACCAGAACAGCAAACCCCCATATGTTAAGAACCTAAATAATTGGAATTATCTTCATACAACTTACAGAAATGTGTTCTATATTTTCAACAGGATTACACCCTCTCGGACATACATTACAATCCAACGACCTCCTATACATCAGAATTTCATTAGAAGGAATTGCATTGTTAATTAACCTCCACTAAAATAATTCTATCCGAGGTCTCAACTTAAGTTTTTTTATCCATCTCCAATATTTATCTTCATCATATTCTTCATACTATTTTATCGAGGCTATAGCAGAAATGGATTTACCAGAATATTTATTAAACAACTCCAATTGATTATTCTATAAATCAGTCTGGATATTCACAGATTTGATAACGTCAACCATTTCTTTACCAAAGAACTTACTCAGCTTGAATTCATTCCAATTCCCATCCAAAATGAATTTGCTAAGATAAATACCTTCTTCATCCTTATTCGCAACATATGTCAACCATTTCTCAATACTTCTATCAAGCATCCATACATCTTTTAATGTATTCACAGCAGCACCCGTAGACACTCTCCATCTAAAAGTAGGAAGCAAATACTTTACCCCATTTAAAATTATCTTCCATGTTGATGAAACATTTTGTTTTATTTCAGAATTCTGTATGTCCTTTCCATATTTAGATGCCAAAGTCCTATTAAGCAGAGATTCTGGTTTAGTAATAAAATTCAAAGAAAATTTAGCCCTCAACAGACCAACTTTAATAGAAGCTGATTGCAATCCACGTCCACCCATGTTCTTTGGTTTACATAAAACCTCCCAAGAAACATAATGAAGTCCTTTTGTACCGTCTTGCTTGTGCCAAACAAAATCTCTACATATTTTATCAAAATCTTTCAAGACTGCTATAGGAACTAATGTATGAGTTGATAAAAAAACTAGGAGGGAATGAAATGCTAAGTTAACAAGAAGAAGCATTCTTGTAAGAGAAATGAATCTATTTCCCTATGCATTCAATCTAATTAAAGTTTTTTCTAATAGATTTTGAAAGTCTACAGAAACCAGCCTCCTCAAAACAATCTGAATACTAAGATAATACATTTCATTTACTTGCTTGATGCCCAAAATCCTTGAAATAACCTTCTTCTTCCTTCTTTTAACTAATTTTGCAATCATAATAGATGACTTCAAAGTATTAAGCTTTTGTCCAGTCCACTTGCAATACTTATTAAGAATGCTATGCACTTTCTTCACACTCTTATAATTAGCCTTAGAAAAAATAATGATATCATATGCATAAAGTAAATGAGATAATTTCTGAGTAGTTGGTGCCACCTTTATTCCAACATTCCTTCCACTTTGACCAAAAGCATCTGAGAACAGCCGAGAACACATAATAAAAAGATGTGGAGACTAAGGATAACTTTTTCTAAAGCTACTTATTCCCTCAAACTAATTAGAATAGTTTCCATTAACCATTATGGAAAATTTCAGATTTATCACACACTCTAGTAAAAGTTTTGAGATTTTAATTAGAAATTTGAAGTACTTTAAGACTTGCTTAAGAGTAGACCATCCTATACTAGCATAAGCCTGTTCCATGTAAATCTTAATTTCCACCAACCCTTTCTTTGATTTAGAATATCTAAATTAATTAAATACCACTTGGGCTAGAGAAATGTGATTTGATAAAGAACGACCTCTAATAAAAGCAGATTGGTCTTCTGAAATAATCTTATGTATGATAAAATTCAACTTATTCATCAACAACCTTCCCACAATCTTATAAATAGATAAACAAAGGCTTATATGACAGTAATTAGCAGGTGTTAAAGGATTATTTACCTTATGAATCAACACCACCAAAGTTTCCTTCCACTCCGAACACATTTTACCAGAAGTTAAAAAAAAAATTAATGGCCTTCCAAACATCATCTTTGATAATAAACCAATAAGCTTTAATAAAAGAGTAAGTAATCCCATCTTAGCCTAAGGATTTACTCTCCTCTAACTTCTTAACTTGTTCCAAATCTTTCATAGAGAAATTAGCTTCAAGAAACTTCTTGTCATTATCTTCAAGCACCTTCAAAGGACACGGCCAAATCTTTAAAACTCAACTTCTTTCATTCCATTTGTCTTTAAAAAACTTACAGAAAATTTATTGAATCTCATTTTGATCTCTAGCAATCAAACCATAATTGTCTTTAACTTGATTAATCAAGTTCCCATTCATTCTTGCCATTGCATACGCATGAAAGGACCTTGTATTGGAATCTCTATCTTCCATCCACTCGACTTTAGCCCTTTTCCTCCACCACGTATTCAGCCGAGCAATAGTTGTATTGAATTCACTCACTTTTAACTTCAAAATTAATAGCTTATCTTTAGATAGACCACCACCTTCAGCTTCCTCCACTTTCAACTCTTAAATCTCTTTCTTAAGATGATCCTTGAAAACCATAAAGTTTTGAAGTTTAGATTTACTCCAAAAGTATAATGCCTTCAATGTTCTTCTGAATTTCTTGTTGGGGATTTGAACAACATCTCCTTGAATATTTCTATTCTAATACTTAAAAGCAATAGCTGAAGAAGCCGGATAGGAAGCCCAAACATCCTCAAATATTAGATTCATGTTTCATCAAAAACCAGAAGTAAATAACTTAAGCAATATCAGATAGTGATCAGAAGCTACTCTAGTAAGATGCCTGACAGCTGCAAACTGAATAGCATCAAGTGCAGCATAATTCAATAAGCAGCAGTCTATCCTCTCCTAAATACGAGCACTGCCACACTTATTATTACACCAAGTGTACTTGGGATCAATCAAACCAACCTCATGATAATCATAAACAACTATAGGAATATCTCTTATTAAGTATTTTTCCAGACAATCCCACAAGCTCTACCTTTTGTAGATGTCACTGCTACCATAAACCATAGCAACCATCCACACGCCTTTGTTATTGATATTAAACTCCCCTATAACTATTTGAGAAGAAGCTTCCATGACTTAGAAAGAAATAATGTCCATTCTCCAGAAGACCATAATACCTCCAGAAAAACCATTCGCAGGAAAAAGAAAAAAGTCCCAATTATCACCAATAAATCTATTGAATTGCAATCTTTTATAGAAGAAATTTTTGTTTCCACAAGACCAACAAAAAATGTATCAAATTCTCTAACAAACTCCTTGAGATACCAAAAGGCTTAAATTTGCCTAGCCCTCTTACAGTTCCAAAAGGCTATGGAAGACATTAAGAATTCACAGTGGGATTTCTCGCACTATCGTCTTTATTCAATATCTCATTTTTCTTGTTACGAGTACGGATATTTACTTTGCCAAGTGATCTAATCTCCTTTTGAAGCTTAAATTTCACCATCCCAAACTTTTTACCATCCAACCCTTCAACCGTTTCAAACTTTCTTTCCCCTTCCTCCACAATCTCTCCATCCTCTTTTCCATTCAAACTAGCATCAGCTATACTATAATTCTCTTCATCACCACTTGAATTCAAGATATTGAACTTATTGCTATCAGTTGGAATTACATGCACAAAGGAATTTGAATTCTTACTAATATCTGTAAAAGTTGAAGTCTCCTCTGATTGCTTACCAAACTCTAAACTTTCCTACACTGGAATGATAGGAGCAATATTTTCTTTAGTAATGCCTTCATCATGTTTCATACCAGCATCTCCCACATCTGAAAGGATCGAATGAAGATCCTTCACAGGCACAACCACTAAAGTTTTGAGAATTTTTTTCTAACTTACTACAAGGAACAATGTCATTATCTTTGAATAATTTATTTCTCCTTCCATAATTGACATGGATCCAAGGACCATAAGAAGAATTGTTATCTGGCTTCATCTGATCACCTGAAACATTCTTCATCTCCAATTGCTCCAACTTCTTAGATTTTGACTGAACTTTATCAACTGAGATATCCTTCATATTGCAATCTCTACTCACATGGCCAATTTTTCCACATTTAAAATAGAATGTAGAAATTTTTTCATACTCCACCTTTTAAAAGAATCGGCCAGTCATCCCTTCAACCCACACGCCCAATGGAAGTTCGTCCTCCAAAAAAACTCGATACTCTTGCATACTCTCTTCTACCCCATTGAAACATATTTCCATCAATCATTATCTTAATTCAAACTTTAGAAGCAATCCTGATCACATTAATCTCATCCCAACATTGCAATGGTAGATGAGGCATTCTAATCCATATAGGAGAGACAAACCTTTTAATGATGTAGGGGAGAACTTAGGAGACCATTTATCAATACCAATAATGTGGCCAATAACATACCAAGGTCCTCCTATTAATACAGCTTCCATGGCTTCAAAAGACTGGAAAGCACACAAAACCCATCCCATGTAAAGAATCGTATGGTGAAATTGTCAAAATTGAGACCATTGTCTATGTAATTTAGTAGAAATAATATGAACAGGAATATTCTTTCCAAACACCTTAACTACAAGTGATTTTGGTAGCTTGTTCATATTTGCAGCTTCATTAGGTTCATGTAATTTAACCGCAGCTCCATCCTCTGTTAGAAAAGATATAAGGAATTTGAGGTTAGTTATTTTATAAGGAATAATCACACACATGACTCAGTAATGCTTGTTGCCATATTTTTCTCACACTTTTTAATAGTTTAATTTCTAGATATTGTAATTTATCTATTATGATCTGTTTACCAATGACAATTTATCTGCAGAGTGGATGTGTTGTGAAACCAATACCTTGTTTGCAGGAGAACCTACTTGGAAAAGTAGCACTAATGTGACATCAATAGATATTTCTAAGGTTTTAATATTATATGCGACTAAAACATTCTTTTTCTTCTTCTTCATGTTTTAAGTTTTTTTTTTATTATTCAATTGGTCTTGCATGAAAGTTCAAATGAGGTTGTTAAACCACATTGAACTGCCCAAGGCACACCAAGAGAGGGTTGAATTTGTGTTTTAAAAATTTTTCTTTTTCAAAAACTTTTAACAAAATACATAAGCGGAAGCAAGCAACAAAAAACCAAATAAAATTTAACATTGATTTTATAGAAAAAATGAATAGAAAATTTTTTGTTCTTTTTTATATTTAGATTTTTTTTTTTTGCTCACAAAAATCAATCCAAAGAAATCACAATACCTTCAACCTAGATTTCTAAGATTATAATATGCAAGAAATTAAAAATATAAAAAATGTTCTAAATAAAAAAGGAATGATTACACCTGAAATTTTATGGTGGTTCGATCAAACATTGAATGACGACCACTCGTCGGAGTCCTCCTCTTCAGGCATTACACTAATCCTTTAGTGACTCTCCTTTAGCTCAAATAGCAAGGTAGATAAGCCCTTATAAATCACTTCCACCCTTCCATAGTACGGTGGAGAAGCTAAAATCCTTTTCACCCACCCAGTGAGGCTGAGAATTGAGTCCCTTTCACACTCTTGGTGAGGCAGAGAAGTTTGAATCCCTTTCACTAACCTAATGTGGCAGACTAGCCAGATCCTTTGATTCCATGAGCCTTTTCCCATAGTTTCCCTTAAGTAAAATAATGAAAGGAAGAATGAGATTGTTCACAGAGAAATTATGTGTAGAACCCCTCTCATAAACTCCCTTGATCTCACAAGGCTCTTCTCTCTCAAAACCACACCTCTCTCCCCCCTCAAGACCATTGCCCCCTATTCAACCCTAACTTTCAGAGAAGCTCTCATGGAAATTTTGAGAAAAAGAGTCTCTAACATGAAATAAGAGATGCTTAAATACAAGGTTCCAAAAAATCCTAATTTTTTAACTAAGCTAACTCTGTTCATATAGTACGATCTGCAAATCTTATATTGCAATTAGTTTAAAAATTCCTGTCTAGTATGTACGATGAACGAACCCTAGTGCAATCAGTTTAAGATTCTTAAACTGATCGTATAATACAAATCATTGATTGTACAATATGATTAGTAAATTTACTTAAGTTCGTCTAGGACGATCTCTGAGAAGATCAAAAATTATCTCTATCGATCATCCAACATAGTTCATATCATACTGTACAAATAATTCAATTAAATCAAGCTTCGTTGACAATGATCCATGGGACTGTAAAAAATCATCTTTGCCAATCGTGTAGTACAATTAAGATTGTACTTTACGATCTGATTCATTAATTAAATATTTATTTGATTGACTAATCATATAGATTAATTTAGACATGATTTCAAATATCCTAAACTTCTTCTTCTTTTTTTTTCAAATATCCTAAAGTTCAAACCTATTTGTATAGTATAATTAGGTCAAAAGTAAAAATTCATAATATTTGCTTAAATCTGACTGACGGCTGGGGGCTCGGATGTAAATTGATTGTTCTGTACAAATAATTCGTATAGTACAATTAGTTTAACAATTTTAATCTCTCAAATACCCATTTTTAACTATTTTTTGATGAATTAACCATACAGTACGATGGAGATCATACAATATAATCTTCAGAAAGTATGAACTTTTAACTTTAACTGCCCCGTGTGCGTGTGCATGGTTGCCAAGCTAGCATACACCATTTACAAAACTTTTGACTCAAGAAAGATAAAAACAAATAAGCAAAAATATAGACACTTGCAAACATCAAACCTAGTCTACCCATTCTTGAGTCTTAATCCATTGTTGATACAGGCTGTACAATGTACCTGAAATGTAAGTGTGCACAAAATAAATATGCAATAATAATACTAGGAAAATAAAAGTAAAATTAAATAATAATTGTATCATCGAAACTACAATCCTCACCTAGCTGCTAATGGGGAAATGTGCTTTTCTTTTCTTATGTTTCAAGAAACTTTTGGACAAGGAAGTGACTGTTGAGATGAAGAATGGTCTTTGCAACAAGAATTTTTCTAGATTCTGTGGATAAAAAATACATGAACATGAAGTACGCGAATATGAGTGGTGCATTAAGAAAATGTCAACACTGTAGTCCGTTAGGAGCAGTTCCATAAGAGAATCTGTTTAGTTAATGCATAGGTATGTACAGTGTATCCATGTGTGATGATTGTACTATATATTTCGTAAAATTAGTCTTATGATTAGTAAAATGAAATTTAACTTTGTAAAACTATTATAGCAACTATATTTTTTCTTAATTCTCCTACTACTATAATAGTAAAAAACTTATTGGCTGAAACCTAATTTTTGGGAATTTGATTGTTTTTGTACTTTTAACACAAAATTTAATTTTTTAACATTATATATTTTTCTCTTTGCTAGCTTTTAGCGGCGGTTTTAACGGCTACTAAAACATTTCTATAGAAACACTCATGAAACCACTATAAAAGCCTTCTAGCGAACGCAAATACAACGGATTTTCAAGGTTTCTTAAACCATTATAAAGAATTTAGTAGGTGTTTTAACTGCTGCTGTAGGTCAGAAAAATGTTCTGAAAACCTGATTTATTAGTAGTAAATTGATGATATGAGAAGAGAGTTACTTTTTGTTCCCATGTTCTGGTGACCTTAGGCGAAAGATGATATTTATATACCTGAACAAAAAAATATAGCGCTACAATTTTCTATCTTACTACGTTAGTGAAGAAATAAAAGAACCCGCTAAAAAAAAAGAGCAGACGGCCATGAGATAAAGGGCATTCTGAAGTATGCTAAAAAATCTGGCAATGAGTTAATCATCAAATTATATAAACGATGAAAAAAATAATATATATCATTTAGGACCTATTTGAGATAATTTTTTATTAATTTATTTTTCAGAACACAATCATAATTTTTTTTCTATGACTTTCTTGCTGTTTTTTAAAAAATTCTGTTCTAGAGAGTTATATTTTTCAGTAGCTTTTCAAAAAAATTATTTTTCTTAAAACAATTTTATAACTACATTTACAAAAGTTTATAGTTTGAAAAGGTCAGAGCTGTTAAAAAATCTAAAATGGAAGTTATTAAATGGGCATAACTTCTTGCTTCTTATTTAATAAAGAGTTTTTCTTTCGGAATTACATATTATATAGTTAAGGTTTATATGGTGGAGCTATTCAAGACAATGGCCTAATGACCAATCAGTTAAAATTTAGCACAGAATTGTAAAAAGTTTCTTAGCAAATGACCATCGGACTTCTCATAAATTAACAGAACGTTGCATCAGTTGCCGGCCGGCCGCCTCTCACCGTAATATGAAACAAAACAAACTTTGTAAAGTTTGTCACACTTTTTTATATTTTTGTAAATTAGAAAGAGAGCCATACGAAGATGTAGTTTTTAGAATTTCACCTTCAAGGATTAGTCTAATTTGACGTAAACGCCTTTAGTAGCAGCTAAAATTATAGGGTAAACTAATTACAAGTAGGCGAATTTGGTATTAATTAAATCCGTCCACATTGTCTTAATAGAAAACATATCTATTATAAGAAAAAACTGACATATGAAATTTATAATACAAATTTTAGGGTATCCAAATTGTTAATTGGTCAAGTTAAGGTCCAACCAAAAATTAATTCGATTTGAACTTAATCGACTCGTAGTCAATCTATTTAATAAATTGGTCAAAAATGCGGACCGGAACATAACCTGCTGGCAAATCGGATGACTTAGACTTGGCCCATTAACCGATTTTGATTTGTTAACTATAAAATTTATAATAATTGATTAAAAGTAAGAAGAACATACAAAGAAATAGCATAAATGAAGGGAAAAGAAATAATGAAATGGGTGACTATATAGTTCATGGGTGAATCCTATCAGCTAAATTAATGAGTTGGTATTTTGAACACAAATCTAACCTATTTATTAAATGGGTCAACCCAAATTTACATTTTTTGGGTTGGGTGCATATCTAATTGTCTAGTTGGGATGTTTATTGACACCCATATAAAAATCGCTAAAAAATGTAAAGTTGTCAAAAAGGATTACGAAAATCAAGTTCTAATTGCCTATAACAAGGGCAATTAGAAAAGTATATTCAATTACACCTCAATTTACTCATTTAAATTGAATTAGATGACCGATAGTTTTCAATTATACCATTATAATAAATAATGAAAATCCTTATTCATAATGAGATACTCATAAAACGTACTTTTTTTTATAATATTCATGAAAGGTTTTTTTATCATTGTTTCAAGATGAATTTGGTGGATGGCCCAATAAGGATCAAGTACAAGCATACATCAGCTTCTCATCTTTTGATATTTCTTGCAGTGTTACTTCAGATTGGTTTAGAAAGAGGAGTAGAGCCAATCAAAAGGATTGCATGTAGAACTTTTGTTACCTTAACTGAACAGATGCCTCTTCTTGTTATTATTATTTGTCAATTGTGCATTTAACAATAGAGCGGCAGACCTTGGGTGACATAGAAACTACCAAATGACAGTATTGATCCCGAAAGAATACTGGAGAAAATAGGGTAGTGAGGTTTACCTTGTTGAGAATCTCCTTGCCATCCTCAGAGGAGAGAACGTCTATAAAAACAATGAGAAAAGAGATGGGCGTCGTCGATGACATCTAGTGGCCCTACTCTTGATCTTTTGAAACGACGGTGACAACGAGATTCCCCTTGCAGGGCACCTTGCAGGGCAAGGCAGTTGGCTGGGATTTACAATAAATTCTACAAGTTTGCCAACAAATTTTTGTCAGGTGAAGGGAAAAATATTAATCACTATAAATGCCTAAAATTAGCAGCAATTTTTAAGCTATCCGTAAGCAGCGCCACATTTTTGCATTGTAAATATTGATGTCTTGTGCATCTACAAGGGAAGTTCGAAGCATTATTGTGGACGTTTCATTATTTTTAAAATCTAGTTTAAATTTTTTTTATTTTTCGCTTATATTAATTTGCTACTAATGTTTTTTTTTAAATTAGGCAGAAATGACAAGTGATAATCTATTAAGGTGGCCAAAAAGGGAACCTCTAAAGTAAGGTCCAGGATGGGAAAAGTAGCAGAGCATCTGAATCCTCATTTACTCAAGTAGATGCCGATTCACAATAGGGAAATGAGTTTAGTGGCATCCATCAGCCTCCGATACAATCATTTAATGAGTCTGCTAAAATATGCCTCTCAGTGAGATTTTGAGATATGTATGGCTTATAGTCTTATTGATTCCTTTTACCTGTACTGCTTAAATATGCGTCACACTGAAGACTAAAAATTTATTGACAAATGAGAGGTGTTCATGATTCTTATGAGTCATAAACCTCCTGAAGAATGTGATTCCACAACTTTGGAATCAATATTTTCCTCATAGTACTCTATGTCATGGCTGAAGTCAAAGATTTGCTCAATTTGCAAAGTTCGTGGAGAAAGTCCCGTTAGAGAGAGAAAGTCCCCTCTTTTCAAATATTCCATTTCTTGGATTTTTTTTCCGCCTTCGTCGGCGCTCTTTAGGCGATGGCGGTGGACAGCCGCCGGCCATCAGCAGCTCCACCTGCTGCTGAACGTCAACCTGGTGGATTAAGTGGACGAGTTAGAGAAGATGGGCATCGTTGCCGGGTGAGTCTGGGGCTAGATGCAAATGAAGCGTGTATGAGGATGACTGCTTGCCCTTTGGTTATCAAGGAGGTTAGTGATTCTCATATGAAGAAGATTGATTTTGTGGAAGGAAAGGGTAAAGGTATTTTGACTACGTCTGCATGTATTACACCTCGGCATTTAAAGTCTAGTGTTGAATTCCCTCTGAGATCTAACGATTGCGAAGCTTCTTCATCTGACATGAAAATTTATGTTAGCAAATTCGGATATTCAAATGCAATCCCTGGCCTTTATCCCTGGCCAAAGGCCAGGGATAAATGTGAATTTCTTGAATAAGGATAACAAGGATTTTCATGAACCTGACGTGAAGCGACCTGCTTGCGATAACATAGACTCGCCTGCTAAGGTAAATTTGTTTGATTGTTTTGTGTCGAATGCTGGTAACATTTTGGATAGTGGGATTCATAATGTTAATCTCAATCCACCAATCGTCTCGGAGATTGATTGTTGTGATCTTCCTGTGAACGATTTTGTCGGTGGTCCTAAAGGAAATTTCTTGAATGCTTGGAAGAAGACTCAGCACATTAAGTTAAATTATAATGTGAATTCTACCCTGATGATTGAGGATGGAGTAGCAGTTGTAATGAATTTTGATTTTGAGAATGCCAATTCCCAGGTTTTGAAAAATTCACTTGTGATTAAAGTTCTTGGTGATAATATCCCTTTTCCAATTTGTAGTATGGAGCTACAGAGGCAATGGACTAAGTATGGTAATTTCCACTTAACAACACTTGGTTTGAATTGGATCCGTTGTTCATTTAAGAATCCTGAAGCATTGGAAGAAGTCTTAAGTGGTGGCCCTTGGTTTATTGGAGGCCACATTTATTGGCATGGACAAATGGTCCCTTCGTTCTGCCCTGAATCACTTAAAGGCCTCACAGCACCGATATGGATTCGTATGCCTTGCCTACCGCTGCATTGTTGGGATGAACAGAATTTTGAGAATTGCATCTATGATTGGAGTGCCTTTGTATCTTGATGGAAATTCATTTAAATGGGGTAAGAGAGAGTATGCCCGAGTATGTGTTCGAATTGAATTAGACAAAAAATTGCCAAAAGGTGTATGGATTAAAGGAATGCATGGTAGATCTTTTCAAAAAGTTGAGTATGAAATGATTTCATCTCTTTGTTATCATTGTGGTAAAATTGGCCATTTGAAGAATATGTGTCCTACCAACAATAGTCTGCCTATAAAGATAATTAATGTGGTGCCTTCTGAAAGAAGAGTTGGAGAGATCCATGAGAAAGGAAACTTATTTGAGCATGATGAATACGGTCCCTGGAAGCATGTTAAGTTCAGAAAAAATAAATTTAAAAATTTTAAGAAGGTTGAAGGTTCTTTGCTTCGTCTGAATAAGAATTCTGGTAATCAAGTTAAGGATTCGGTTGTTTATAAGTAATCCAGCATTGAAGATGGAGAAATTATTGAAATTTTATATTAGGAAAAAAATGCTGAAGGTCATATTCCAAGTACAAGTCCTATTGTTGATCAAAACTTGAGGAGCTCAAAAGGTTTGATGCAAACTTCCAATTATTTTGACGTTTGTTTGAAAAAAAAACTAAGCATTTTTGAAGAGGAGAATCAAGATCCAGGATTGGATGAAGTTGTTGAAGCTGAATACATTCATAAGATGGTGAAAGGCAGTATCCTTTCTTCTACTAGTATAGTAAATAAAGGAGAATGTGTTTCACCGGGAGATTCTACCAAACATGATACAGTACAAACAGGAGATGGAGTTTCTAGTGGTGCTGTTGGTGCGATCTCAACTTCAAGAAAATTAAAACTTGCCAAAGAAGTGAAGTCTTTTGGTCCTGTTGAGGTTGCTTGCAAGAATAGAAGAGGTGAATTAAGGGTAGAAAGAGAGGCAGGGACTCTTCCCCTCCAGGTAATTAATGTCTTCCTTTATTTTTTGGAATTGTAGGGGGCCAAGAAGAAGGAGGCCTCCCTTTATCTTAGAGAGATATTGAAGGATTATGGAGGTTTTTTTGTTGGTCTTACCGAGACTAATCTATCTAATATTGATAGGGTTGATGGCAATAAGGCTATTGGAAGTGAGTGGGATTTCTTTCACCATCCTGCATAAGGTCCCTCTTGTGGAATCTCGCTTTAGTGGGATAGGAATAAGGTGTCTTTTGAGGTTGTAGATCATTCTTCTCAAGTTGTCATTGGAGTTCTTGAAGCTCCGTTGACTGGTTCTTGGAATGTGGCTAGTGTGTATGCTAACAAGGACTTTCGTGTGAGGAGAAGTTTATGGGACAAGCTTAAGAGGTTTGTTGTGGGAAATAAACCTTCAGTGGTTGGTGGAGACTTCAATTGTATATTGTCCAAAGATGATAAGAAAGGAGGAAAGAGGTTTCTTTTTTCCAAAGGGCCTCAGGAGATGAAGTTGTTTATGACTAACAATGATTTTCATGATGTAGGTACTATCGGACCTAGATACACTTGGTGCAATAACAAAGAAGGTGCTCTAAGAATTCGGGAAAGACTAGATAGGTGCTTGCTGAATGCGGTAGCTCTACAAAAGGTTCCTTTGGCATGTGTTAGACATTTAGCAAGGGTGGCATCTGATCATAGTCCAATTGCTTTCAAGGTGTTGGAGGCTCAGCACAACTCTAGATTTATCAGATTTGAGGAGACTTGGAAGTCTTATTCGGCGGCCTAGAGCATTGTTTAAAACTCTTGGAGAAAATCTGATCATGGTAATAAAATGGATGTCTTGCAGAGGAAACTAAGAAGATCATTGAGAGCCTTATTCTTCTAGAGCTAGAACAAATGTAAGAGTTTGAATCTATTGAAAGAAGACTTAAAGAAAGAGATATTGGATCTACAGTTGGAAGAAGCTTCAGAAGGTGGCTTGACGGTGGAAAGGCTTAACCTACTTAGAATTAAAGTGCACGATATTAATGTAACTTTAGGAAAATTATCAACTTGGTGGAACCAAAGAGCTATGGTGAGATGGCATGAAGAAGGTGATGTTAATCCAAATTTCTTTCACAAGTTTGCTTCAGCTAAAAGGAATGGGAACCTTATAAGACAAATTAGGGATGAAGGTAATGTCTTTGTGGACAATTTTGAGCAGATTTTATCTATCTTTCAGAAATTCTTTGTCAATAAATGGAGATCTAGATCTAGCATCCTGACGGGTTGGCCAGATTTTCCGGAGAACCAGAAGCTTAATTCCATGGATGTAGAGTTTCTAAGTGGAGATTTCACTTAGGAAGAATTAAAAATTGCAGTTTTTTAGCAAGGTAGAAATAAATCTCCTAGGTTTGATGGGATCACACCTTCATTTTTTCAATTCTTTTGGAACATTGTGAGACAATCAACTTGGAAAGCTGTTGACAATTTCTTTAAAACTGGTTCCATGAAGGATGAATGGAAAGATACTTTGCTCGTGTTAATCCCAAACGTGAAAAATCCTATGGTGCCATCAAATTTCAGAGTTATTAGCCTATGTCAAAACACTTATAAGTTGGCCGCAACTATGTTGGTTAATAGACTTAAAGTTTGTATCTCCAAGATCATTACAGACGAGCAAGTTGCTTTTATCCCGGGTAGATCAATGTCTGAACATTGTTTACTTGCGCATGAGATCTTCAACAAATTTAGGATCTCAAAGGATAGGAAGGGGCTGATGGCTATGAAATTAGACATGGAGCAAGCTTTCGATAGCATGGGTTGGCCAACCTTGTATCAAGTGCTAAAAGTTTTTGGATTTCCTTTGTCTTTTAGTAAGCTTATCATGGTATGCGTCATCAATGTTAGATTTTCTTTCATTTTAAATGGAAGACTTTTTAATCGGATTAAAGCTGAGTGTGGATTTCACCAAGGGTGTCTGTTATCACCTTACTTAATCATTATGTAATCCCAGCTTTTATCACATGCAATTAATCAAAGAGGGCTGCAATTGGGAGTTCAGCTTTCACCCAAAGCTTAGAAAATTATACACCTATTGTATGCGGATGATGTGTTAGTTTTTCCTGAGCTTATACAAGATCAGCTCAAGTGGTGAAAGGCCATTGTGGCGGATTTCTGTATGTGGACAGGGCAGAGAGTTAATGACTCCAAATCTCTAATTTTATTTGGCAAAGCTGTGAAGCAACCAATGAAGAATCAAATAAGGAAGAAGTTTGTTTTTAAGGTGGTTAAGGAGCTACTTTATTTGGGTGTTAAAGTAGCTTTAAGAAGATTTAGAAGACATGATTTTTAATGTATGATTGACCACATATTGGAAAGACTTAATGCTTGGGGTAGTAAGCATTTATCTATGGCTGGTAAGATCACCCTTGTTAAATCCTCCCTTTTATCACTTCCAAGCTTCTTATCAACTCATTCTTTGGTTCCAATGAAAGTCTTATATCAAGTTGATCAATTCTGTAAAGAGTTTATTTAACACAAAGGCCTTGGTAGAAAGGGTTTGCATTATGTTGCATGGGATGTCTTATGCAAATCGAAAGCAGATGGTGGTTTGGGATTGCATTCTGTTATGCATCGTGTGGAACCTCTTAGATCAAGGTTAGCATGGAGATGTATCAAATATCCAGGGAATTTATTGCATAAGAATATTATTACTAAATATGGTGATAATATCTTGAGCAGAGAAAGGAAAATTGGAGCTTCTATGGCATGGCAGATTTTGTTAGAAGGTGGGAAGTCACTTAAACCAATTGTTACATGGAGAGTGGTTGATGGGAGGAAAATTCATGTTATGAAGGATATTTGGCTTTTAGATAGGTGCTTCAACACTTGGCCTACTCTAGCTGATTGTGTGGGGCTGGAGAATATAAAGCTGAGTCATTTCATTATGCCAAACTGCAATTGGAATGTGGAGTTGCTACAGCAGCTTTTCAGTGAAGATCTTATTCTGCTGATTTTGTAGGTCCCTCTTGGTCACGAGTCTGAGATGGATTATTTGGAAACTACGTATCGCTATAATGGGAGATCAATCACTGCTTTGGCTTATGAGGAATCGATGAAGAGGTGGTCTAAGGAGGAAGACTATGAGTTTGCAAGATTGTTAAGAAGTCTAAACCTTAACCCAAGAGTGGAGCTTTTTTGGAGGAGAATGAGTAAGTTTTCCATTCCAACATATGAGTTTCTTAAGTATAGAAGGCTAGGTCTTAATGACTTTTGTCCAAGAGGGTGTCAAGAAGTAGAAAGCTATGCTCATATTGTGGTTCATTGCAAATTCATGAAGGAGATCATTCTCAGGTTGAGAGAATGGGGATTCTACATTCCCATTTTTCATTCATTGGAAAATTGTTTGGAAGAGCTTAGAAGACATTCGTTTCATTTTCCTAACATGGTGAAAATCTACTTCACAACAGTTTTTCTTTCTTGGAAAAATAGAAATGATCTGGTGCATAGGAAGACTGCTCCCTCTAGTTCAATGGTGGCAGCAAATGTTCTGTTTTTGGCTAAACTGAAATTGTATCCAAATCTTGATAGCTGGGGTGTTAATCTCCTAAGGGAGTTTACTAAAGTTTGGCACCCTCCACCGCTAGGTTGAAACAAAATCAATGTGGATGCTTCATTATTGGAATCTAATCAAGCTGGGATTGGAGGTGTGTTTAGGGATCATAAAGGGAGGTTGTTGTTGGTGTTTGGGAAAAAGAAACTTCATTGGGATTGTCACAACTTGACTTGGAGGCTGTTTTGACTATAAAGGATTTCATAAAACCTTGGATGATGGATAGTAAAGGAGTTATTATTGAAGGAGACAACAAAAATATTATCAATTTTATATAAGATTCTTTGAAGAAGTTGAACTGGCATTTCAACAACAAGAGTACTAAGGGTTTTTTATTTCTAAATGATTTCAATAATGTCTTTTTTAATCATGTCCATAGAGAATGTAATAAGGTAGCTGATGTTTGTGGTACTTTGGCTTTACAAGATAGTTTTTGTTTTGATAGTTTTTCCTTTGCCAATATTCCTTGTAATTTGTCTAGTTTGTTAAAGAAGGAATGTGAGGCTTTTATTTCCTTGTAAATAGTTTCTTTCTTGAATGCAATTTGTAATTTCTCAAAAAAAAAAAAGAAGAGAAGGCAAACATTATATTCTAAGATATTAGAATTTTAGCAATAATATCCGATGGAGTTTCTAACACATGAACTCTCAAATACGGTAAGTAAAATATTAAGTTAATATTCATTTTTTGAATTGGTTGATGATCATAACATTAATAATTTATAATTATTTTGTCATTTGGAAGAGGCAATAATCATTCATCTTATGGTTGAGGTTGACAAACAAATAGATGGAAAGGGATAGATAGAATATAAAATAGGGAGAGTGCGAGAGTATGAAGTTATTTTAAAAAAAACACTTTATCCTTGTAATTTATTTATTTTGAATAGAATGCAACTTGCATTAAATTTAAAAAAAAAACACCATGATACAAACTATTACAACCTATCGCATTCCTCCTTTAACAAAGAAACAAATGGAGGAATATTATTATCACTAAAAACATCCCAAATAAAATCATAAGAAACAGCTAAGTTAGGACAATAATCAGCTAACTTATTACCACTACGACTAGTAAATTGAAATAACACATTATTTAACTCTTTAAAGAATAACAAATCCTCCACCTCACGACACCCATCCTAATATCTGATTTGCCATAAGATTCTTGATGATACTTGATAATATTCCAATTATCACCTTCAATAATTATGCCTTCCGCCTCATGCATCCAACTCTGCATAACTTTCTTCAAAGATATAAATGCCATTAATTTCAACTGTGCAATATCCCAATTGACACAACCAAAACAAAAATCCAACAAGAATCTCTCTTTATTATCTCTAACCACTCCACCAACACCTACTTTATTGGATCTCCACAACGAAGCATCAATATTAATCTTAATCCACTCAGGAGGAGGAGGGTTCCGAGACGTGGAAAGCAGCCTAGAAAGATGATTAACTCCCTAGTTTTTCGAGATAATATAATTGTGATGAGCAGTAGCCACCAAATTAATGACTTTTGAAGCAATAAAAGCAGCACTATCTTCCACACCTCCATGCTTCAGTTTATTTCTATTGTTCCACGAAAAGAATAACAATGTACAATACAACTTAGTTATGAATGGATTAGTAACGGCTAACCTCTCCAAATACCTAATGCAATCCTGAAAAGAACAAAAAATTGGAACATTGAATCCCTAAGACATCAGAAAATTTATAACTTCAATTAGTTTAGGACAACCGATAGCTATATGATCAGAATCTTCAATGGCATTGCAACCTCTCGAACATAAATTATTATTCAGCAATCTTCTATGCATTAGATAATCAGTCCTAGGAAAAGCATTGTTGAGTAGCCGCCATGTAAAAAGCTCTACCCGAGGAGTAAGCTTAAGCTTCCTAGCCCAGGACTAGCAATTCACATTTATGTCAACATCAAATAGATTCTCTGAAATCAGTGCAGATATTGTCTTCCCAGTAATTTTGAATTTTACCTCCATTTGATCCATAAACAAATCTAGAAAGATTTGAATTTGAATGATAATTTCCATAAGGTTTTCTCCAAAAAACTGCTTCACCCAGTCTTTGTTCCAGGATCCATGAAAAGAAAAACTGTGCAATATCCCGGTTGGCTGGGATTTAAAATAAATGAGTCAAGTGTAACATTATCATCTTCCAATTCCTCAATGAAAGTAGGCCACTTATGATACTTTTATTAAGAATCTACACATCCTTAAGGACATTAATAGATGAACCTGGTGAAACTTGCCATCTCATAATGTTGTTGAGAGAACTCCATCCATCTAGAATAATTCTCCAGGAAACAGAGCTGCTCCTCTTCACCTCATAATTCTACTAATTAGCTCCATACTTTGCCAACAAATTCCTATTAAGAAGACTATCCAGTCTATTCATAAGATTCAAAACAAACTTTTCCCTTAAAGGACCCAACTTTGACACATTCGAATAAAGCCCACGTCCTCCCAACTCCTTCGATCTGCATAAGACATCCCAAGCCCCAAAATGAAGACCATGGCTACCGTCGTGTTTGTCCCATATATAATTTATGCAAATTTTATCAAACTTCTTCAAAATACTCAAAGGGATCAATGAATGAGTTAAAAGAAATAACGGAAGAGTAAGAAAGACAAATTTAACCCGGATCATTCTAGCTACAAGAGAAATAATCCTATTGCCCCAAGCATTTAGTCTCTTTAAAGATTTATCCATCAAGTGTTGAAAATCTGATTTCATCAACCTCCTTACAGCTATTTTAACACCCAAGTAATCCATCTCTTCCAACAATTTAAAACCCAACAATTTGGAAATCTGTCTACCTCTCCTATTTTTGATATATTTACCAAACAATATAGAAGATTTATGTAAATTTATTTTTTGACCCGACCAGTTGTAGTAGTCCAGAAGAATCTTTTTCATCTTCTTGATATTACTAATCTTGGCGTCCAAGAACAGCAAAATATCATCTACATATAATAAGTGAGAAATCTTCTGTGCTTTTGTAGATATTTTAATCCCAAGAGTCGTGCCTTTATGAATAAAAGCATTTGAAAGGAGTTGAGAACACATAATGAATAACAAGGGAGAAAGAAGACATCCTTGTCGAAACCCACTCCTTCCCTCAATCCACATAGAGTTACATCCATTGATCATAATCGAAAACCTTGGCTCAACCACACATTCCATCACCAAGCTAGCGAATTTGATCGAAAAACCAAAGTAATTCAACACCTGTCTTAGTGTAGCCCAGCACAAACTATCATATGCTTGCTCCATGTCAATCTTGATAGCCAAAAGACCCTTTTTAGATTTAGAAAACCTGATTTTGTTAAACACTTCTTGAGCTAAGAGAATGTGATCAAAGATTGATCTCCCTCTGACAAATGACACCAGCTCTTCAAAAATAATTTTAGGAACCACCCACAAAAGTCTATTCAACAGAACTTTAACCACAATCTTGTAAATAGACTTGCAAAGATTAATAGGATGATAGCTAGAAGGAAACAAAGGATCCTAGTCTTTTTGAATCAGCACAATAAGATTCTCCTTCCATTCATGGCAAAGTTTACCAGAAGAAAAGAATTGATTCACTGCCATGCAAACATCATCTCCAATTATGCGATAATAGGCTTTAATAAAGGAATATGTAATCCCATCACAAATTGGAGACTTATTCCCACTCAAGTTTCTAATAACCTCCATAATCAGCTTCCATCTTTCTTCTGTCAACATCATCTAATACCTTCTAAGGAACCGTCCACTTCTTCAGACAACACTCCCTATCACTCCCCTTGTCCTGAAAATAATTGACAAACACACTCTCAATTTCATCATAATCTTTAATCGTAAAGCCAATTACATATTTGATTTGATCAATCCAATTTTCATGTATTATTGCATTAGCAGAAGCATGAAAAAACTTGGAATTGGAATCCCCTTATTCTATCCATTTAATTTTTGCCCTTTGCCTCCACTAAGTATTCAGCCGAGCTAGATACACATTCAACTCACCAACTTTAGTTCTCAAAAGCCACATTTTTCCTTCACTTAACCAAACGACATTAACCTCCTCCAATTGAAGTTGAAATACCTCCTCCTTAAGATTCATTTTTAAAGACAAAAATTTCTTAAGTTTAGCTTTACTCTAGAAGAAAAGAACCTTTAGAGCTCTTCTGCATTTTTTGTTAAGAAATTGCATCCCATCTCCTTCAGAAGATATATTCCAAGCTTTAGAAGAAATGATAGAAGAGGCATGATAAGACGCCCAAACAACTTCAAACTTATGAAACCCTCTCTTCTTAGTAATGGAGTTGAAGATCTTTAACACAATAGGACAATGATTTGAAGCCACTCTAGCAATGTGTCTCACCACAGCCACATGGATTTTTTGTAAAGCAATGGAGTTTAACAAGCACGTATCCAACCTCTCCAAAATCCTACCACCTCCACTTTTATTATTGCACCAAGTGAAACTAGGTCCCACAAAACCCACTTCATGATAGTCATTGCTATTCCTAAAACACATCATCTCCTAAGTCCTTGAGAAAATATAAACCTCTTTCCCCCTCTCTTATCTTCTTGAGATAAAATATATTTAAAGTCCCCCTATCACCGATGGGACCTCCCTATGAGAAAAATATTGAAGACAATCCCACAAACTCCTCCTCTTATTAACATCCTTGCTACCATATACTGTAGAAACCATCCACTTTCCCTTATTAAATACATTGAGATCACAAATTACACATTGGGCAGAAGACTCTAACACCGAAAAGGAAGCCAAATCTGATCTCAAAATGATCATAATTCCTACTGACAAGCCATCTGAAGGAACCAGGAAGTAGTTCCACTCTAACCCTATCATTTTATTGAACACCACTCTATCAATGACAGAAACTTTCGTCTCCATAACACCCACAAAAAATATATCAAATTTATTTATAGATTCTTTTAAGTAAAGTGAGGCTTTTCTCTTCTTATCACCTCTACAATTACAAAAAGTAATGGAACTCATTAATCAACCAAGGGGGATAAGGCCCACAATTCCCTTTTTTAACACCTTCAGAATTCCTGATATGAGGAAGTATCTTAACCGGCCCCAGAGACTTAAACTACTTTGCAAGCTTAAATTTTGCCACCTCCAAACTCCCACCAGGCTCCTTCCCAATATTAGCATTCTCACCATTTACATTACTACGCACATCTTTAACTCCCACACTCAAAATAGAATTCACATTTCCCAAAGACACATCACCTTTTATACCATCCACTGAGATGCTTCTTGAATTTTTTTCACACTCAAAAACTTCATCATAATTGTTGTTTAATGCTCCAAATCTATTCACAGCCATAGGAACATCATAAGAAATAGTAATAGAATTCATACCCTATTCTGGTTCTTAAACAGCAAGTCCCAACTCTTCTTCTATCAGCTCCTTTCGCTCCTTAATCAGACCACATACAACAACATCATCTCTAACACCATCCTCCAAAATAATTTTGCCCTATTCAGCAATCACATTATCCTCCTTATTTCTCTCCAACACCAAATTAGTAGAGATTACAATGTCATCAGTTTCAGTGCAGACATCATTCCTTGGCTCCACAATAGCTGAACTAATAGGATATTTCTTCCTATACATCATCTGATCGGGCTTCAAATTTGATATAGGTGGCCAGACCTTTTACCTCTTTTATAATTTACATGCACCCATGGTCCATACGTGGAATCCTTATAAACTTCAGCTTGATAACCAACCGCAGAGTTCACATGGCTCAGTATTGTTACACAATTCACAGGTTCCTTAATATCAGGCATTCTATTGCGACCATCACTCCTAACATGCCCAATCCTTTCACATTCAAAGAAGAAAGTGGAAATTTTCTCATACTCAATCTTTTGAAAAAACCTTCCCGACATACACTCCACTCAAAATCCAAAGGGAAGTTATTGATCCAACTTCACACGAACACAAGCTCTAGAAAATTCTATTCTACCCCATTGAAACATATTACCATCTAACATTAAAGGTTTCTGCACCATAGAAGCAATTCTCACCACATTGACCTCATCCTAGCATTGTAAAGGCAATTGAAACATTCTAATCCATATAGGAGAAGTAAAACCCTTTAGAGATAATGGGGAAAAGTTTAAGGACCAAATATCCATTCCAATAATATGGCCATTTACATACCATGGGCCTCCCATAAGCACTGACTCCACAGCTTCTGATGATTTGAATGAACACAAGAACCATCCAATCCCTACTGTAGTAAAATGAAACTGACGAAATTATGCCCATTGACGCCTTAATTCGCATGCAACAATATGAGAAGGGATTTCTTTACCAAAACCTTAGCTACCAAAGTAAATTGTATTTGGTTAGTTAGATATGGAGATTTCAGTAGGAGCATGCAACTTCACTACTACTCCATCATCTGTAAAAAATGACAGTTCCTCTTTAAAATTAATCTTTATATATGGTTTCCTGGACCATAGATTCACTCCACCTTGTTTAGCATCCTCAATCACAAGTGATTCATTCAGGATCTTTATCAAAGCCGAATTCTCCCTCGCATCATCCTAAATCACCTCTACACCAACAGGAACATTCTCAGCATTCGCAATAACCAAACCTCTATTGACTTCAACATTTGAAATGTCCTCGGGGATAGCGTTGAAATTTCAAAATCTTTTCAAAATAATCTTCATACAAGACGAAGAAACATTGAGATCATTGGACTTCATAGATGATTTAGCCAAAAATTTGGACCACCGTGGCATTTTAACTTCAGATTCTTGAGCTATGCTTTTACCTTTACCATCCACATGAGCAATTTTCTTGATAGCCTCTGCATCATTCTCTTTAATCACCAAAGGGGATTCCCTTGGCAATCTAATCGATATGTCTCCATTAAAAAGACATCCTCCCAAAATTAGGCTTGTTAAGACTCCATTTACTTTGAATAAGTAAACCTCCCTTTGGGTGAACCACCAATAATTCACCCACCGATGGCCCGCAGCCATCTGACGCCATCCCTAAAAGACCACAGGAAAAGCAGAAACCAAATCGAGGAAATTTGAAAATGGGGACTTTCTCTCTACAAACTTTATCATTGTAACTAAACACTTCATTTTTGTAATGATTTATATGCTTTTAGTTGATATTATTTTAGCAATCCATTATGCATACGCATAATTGATTGAATTATATCTAGCTATTATAGTATAGCTTTTTTTTATTGATTATTCTTCAAACGTTCGTATATATTTCTCGTGAATTATATCTATTTATCATTATATAGATTTTATTTTATATTGATTATTATTAAAATATTCTTATATTATTCTTTCCAAATTTGTTGTTTATAAATGATTTTAATTCATGTACATATATAGTCATAATTAAGAGAACTGTAATTTCTGAACTTTTTTTTTTGAAACATTAAATTTATTTCATCCCAAAAAAGGATACATAGTCCTTAATGTTGCAAATATAGACACAAGTCTTGTGATTTTGATGACAACAAATACTATTGAATTTTTCATTATGCTATTTAAATCTATTGCGTATCTATTTTGCCCTGCTTACCAACATTTTAGGATCCCAGCTCACTTGCAACTTCAATCAGCTCAAGACTGGGTAGACTAGGAATAAGATCTATATTTTTTAGTCTTTTTGTACTTTTTACCTTTCTTGAGTCAAATCTGTATCGTGGTGGATCCTAAAGCTAAGTCACGTTGCACACACACACTCAAGGGAGTGAGTTGGTGAGTTAGAATTTTTTTATTTTTTGAACTAATTGTAAAATATGGTTTATATCGTAGTAGATGATCTTTTTTCTTTTGGAAAACCCACAGAGGGGCCTACATGTTAATTAAAATAAAATATAAGGTCTTTAAAGGAGAGCTCGAGCTCACTACTGCTTGAAAGAGCTACAAAACAAGTCAAAATAAAAACTATGAGCTCAAGAACCCTACTAAGTACAAGTGCACTGAAACTTAGGTACATTCTAGGGTGCCAAAAGACCAACACCCAAAAAAGAAGGAAGATTAATTGATTTCCTTTAAGCTTCATCTTCCTGCAAAAAGTATTAAGAACCACAAAAATAGCACAAACTTGATTCTGCAAAACCAAGTGATAAATAAGAAACAAAAAGCACAGACAAGAAATGATATTATAAATTAAAGTCATATCATTGATAAAACTAAAATTATAATAGTCTATTAAGTAGCTGGACAGGCAAAAGTATAACATGTAATGAAGAATGCAATCTTAACATAAGCAGTAGGATAATTCCAAGTAATAAGAACATAATAGTTGTAGAAATGAACAAGCTCATAACAAAGTAGCAGGAAAATAGAGATATGAATCCAATCCAAATAGGCATCCCAATAGTTAAACAAATAAACACATAAACTTAAAGCAAAAGATTCAAGGGACTTCGAATTTATATGTCTAACCATGACTTGAAGCAACCATATATAGTTGATACCAATCAGTTGGGCCATAAAAGTAGAAAAACTCATAAATCCAATAACACCCCTCACATCCAGGCAACCCATTACAACCAGAATACCCAAAACAGCCAAAATAGAAGCAAACCAAATCCAACTGAACAACCTATTGAAATCAACCTAGACAGCACTATGAAGCTTCTTTAAAGAAGAAAACAAATTCAAGAGACCAAAAATATGATTAGTATCAGAAGTGACATCATGAAGAGTACCCAAATATAGAGAAATCGAACCAACTAACTAGTAACCAATAGGTAATAATAGCCTCCAAGTAAACACCATAAAACATCCAGAAAAGGCAAGACACAAAAATTACCATAGCTTGAAATGAGACCCAATCGCAGAAAGCATGGAACTCAGTAAAGGAAAATTGTGCAAACACAAGTGATAGGATCCTTCTATAGAAACTAAAGCAGTCACCACTAAAACCTCAACCAAAACCCAGAATAACACACACCCTAAACCACAACTAAAATTATCTAAACGATCAAATAAGTGATCAGTGACTGCCAAACTTGAGGAAATAGTCGATATACCAATAAGAAACCTGCACAGGAGTTCAATAATAGAATAGATCAAGAAATAAAAAAGAACCAAAAATCATGATGGATCCCTAAGCAAAAAAACATGCCCATGTGTGTAGTATCAGATAAGTCATGATGGCCAATATTCACCTGCTACTGAAAATCCAATCCAATACCCACCCAGAACAAGATGCGAACACTTAAAATAAGTACAGTTCCAATTACTCAACCACAATAGCACCAAAAGCCTGTGGACAACCAGCCCAAAAAGGACCAACATACCACAAAAAAATAGAGAAACACCAAAAATAGATTATAGCACATCTGAAAGGAAGGACTCAATGCATCACCACAACCCGTATTCCCATTTCAAATAAGAGTAGGAAGAGATGAGCAACAAAGATGAATAAGGACACAATCTAGACAATGCACAATCATAGCCAGAAGGGAACCCAAGCAACATAAGCACCAAACCAAAACTAGAAAGACCAATCTAAAATGAGTAAGCAAAAGCAGAGTTCCACCAAAACCAGAAATTGGAACAAAAACCTTAGCTAGATCGAACACAAGGCAAACCAGAGCAGTCCAATCTCACTAACCCCTTCAAGTTATTAGGTAAGGAGGTACTAACGTATTCAAAAAATTCACTTAAATTGCAACCAATTTTAGCAAGATAATCATTAGCCATATTTCCTTCCAGTTAAACATGAGTAATAGAGAAAGAAATAAGAGAAAGCCATTTCTTGATGTCTCTAATCAAATAAAAGAATGATGGATTGGACAACACAATACCATTAATATAATGAATAAGCAGTTTAGCATCAACTTCAACCCAAACTTGAGTGATACCTAAAGAGATACATAAATGTAACCCATATTACAGTGCTTGAATCTCAGCCATAATCGCAGTGTTGGAAGAACTAGGACCCACAAAAGCAATGATAACATGGCCATTAGAGTCCCTAATTAGACTACCACAACCAGCCTTAGAGTTATTTAGAGAACCATCAGTGTTGAGTTTAAACCACCCAACCAAAGGTTTAAGCCATCTCACAATTCTATGGGTAGTGACAATGGAATCTAAATGAGTAGAAACACCAAACTCAACAGCAGTATGGTAATAACCTTTGAATGCATTGATTTGAATCAAATTGGCTAAAGAAAGTTGCAAAATTTTATCTTTGATTTTACCAATAATACTTATAGCATTCATACAGATATCTTCATGCTTAGCTTCATTTCTAGTCCTCCAAAGAAACCAACAAATATGAACAGACACAATGTTATGAATATGACCTTTAGAAGGTGCAGGCCAAGCTTGTAAGATGTTAGTAATGGAGCTATAATTATTACAAAATTGAGCATTAAAAATGTTACCAAAATATAACAAAGCTTTCATAGCTATATCACCATTAGAAAAAAACATGATTAAGGTTTCAATGTGACAACAACACTGACATTTGGAAACAATATAAAAACCTATTTTCAAAAAATTATAGTCCACAGGCAAATAATTATGCAAAATCCTCCAAACTAAAATAGAGTAAGAAGACGGGATAGCATGATCCCAAATAGCCGAGTCAAGTAAAGACTTAGGTAAGGGTTTCCTAATTGAGTTCCAAACTTATTTCAAATAAAACTTACCATCATTGGCATTAGTAAACATCATGGAATCATCTTTATTCAGTTGAAGAGGAATCTTAAGGATGAGACTAAGAGTAAAGTGCGGGACATAATTCCAAAGTAAATCAACATCCCCTGCACCATCATGAATAAAATAATTAACTTTGCAAGCAGAGGTAGAATGAGTATTCAATAAACTATCAATAGAAAAAAATTATCCAACCACTTATCTTGCCAAAAAATGATATTCCCCATCTCCATGCCCCATTGAATAAATTATTCTGCCTCCCACTTAATGGAACAAAGTCTTCTCCAATTAAAGGAATCACCCTGTTTAAAGTGACAGATGAGAGGGTGACAACCAGCATAATATTTATTAGTCATGAATTTAGCCCATAAACTTTTCTTAGGTCTAAAGGAAAACCAGAGTTTATAGGAAAAATGGAAAGCCATGTCATCCATAGTTTTAAAATCAAGATTCCCTTCCTCAACAACACCAGAGGAATTAGCCCAAGAAGCCCAGATGATAGAAAATTTGTTATCCTTAGCACCCCAAAAAAATTTATTAAAAAGCCTTTCCATTCTACTACAAACATTCACCATAGGACATAAGGTGTGAAAAAGGTAAATGGGAATAGAACAAAGCCCATGTTTGATTAAAAACAACCTACCAACAAAAGAAAGAAAATTAAAAGCCCAACTAGTAAGTTTATTATGAATAGCTTTGAAAATGTCACCAAATAAGTGTGATCTCTTCTTACCTCTAAAAAGGGGAGTACCTAAATACTTCAGAGATAAAATCTTATGAGAAAAGCCAAACTTGTCAAGAATTGCATTAATTCTTTGATTAGAGATAGATTTTGAAGTAATGAAGTAACTCTTGTTAGGATTAAATGCAAGACCACTAGCTCTTTGAAATTGCTCAAGAAATTTAAAAAGAATATAATGCATTTTAATAGAGCCATTAGTGAAAATACTGAAATCATCAGCAATGCTCGAGTAATAGAGAAACCACCAAGAGTTATAAACTATAAATTAGGATGATTTAAAATAAGATTGTTAAGGCCTCTAGAAAGAAATTCAACAGCTATAATAAACAGAGCATGGGATAAAGGATCCCCTTGTCTAAGCCCTGAGATGATTTGAAATAACCATGACACTTACCATTGATCACAATAGAAAATAAACAATTTTCAATGTTGTTTTTAAAAAGATTAATAAAAATCATATTAAATCAAAAAAGTTTTAACATCACATAAAGGAACTCCCAATTTAAATTATCATAAGCTTTAGAGATATCAATCTTAAAAATAATATTCCCACCAAAAATTTTAGCTTCCAAGTCAAGCAATAACTCTTGGGCCAATAAAACATTATCAAAAATAGACCAACCTTTAACAAAACTACTTTATTCCAAGGAAATAATTTTAGGTATTGAAATAGTAATTCTTCCCATAAGTAATATAGCGATAAGCTTATTAAAAAAAGAACACAATTTAATAGGGCGAAAGTCATTCTAGAAATTAATAGCATCTGTCTTTGGGATTAAAGTAATAGAGGTAGAAGTAAAAAACTTGCTGTAGGGATTTCCCAAGAAAAAATCCTTAACAACATTTATGAGTTCATCCTTAATGATGGACCAACATTTCTAAAAAAACTTAGTAGTAAACCCATTAGAGCCGGTAAGAGAATCAACATTCATACCTTTAAGAGTTAAACATATTTCATTCTCAGTCAGCATCATTGTCAAAAACCTATTGTCCTCCTCAGTAATAAGAGAAGGAATAAAAGAACAATCAATATTTAAATCTAGAGAGAAATTAATGCTGTCGTAATTTTGTGAATATGACTAGCAACTTTCTTGTAGTTAGCAATATTATGAAAATATTTAGTGTTTTCGTCTCCCTCAATTAGAAATTTAGAAGAAGCCTTTTGTCTCCAAAAAACCTCTTATTTTTCTTGAAGTTTAAACAAAGTGGCTTTAGCTTCATTAAGCAAAACATGATTCTCAGAAAAGGGTTTATTTATGTAGTTGATGTCAGCACTATTAACGAAATCCTTAGTATGAGAAATATTAGCAAACATATTCTTAAAAACACATTTATTCCACCAATTTAATTTTTGTTTAAGCCTTTTGAGCTTGAACCAGAATCTTGTCATGCCCCCAACATTATCAGAAGGGAATAAAGGAGTATGCCAAAAATGCTATTGACGATATTAAAAAATGAATCATCTAAAATCCACATGTTTTGAAATCTAAATGGTGTAGGAGCATTTCTACTTTGTTGAAAAATATTTTCATTGAAATCTTCCATAGCCTGAAATCTTCCAATGATCAGATAAAGTTCTACTTAAATGATAAATGTGAGTCATTGGAAAATATGAAATACAAAAATTATTTAATAAAATGCGATCTAATCTTTACCACATAGTAGCTTTATTCCAAGTAAAAGCATTTCCAAAAAAACCAATGTTATGAAGATTGCAATTGTTAATCATTTCATTTCATTGAAATCTTCCATAGCCTGAAAATTCAGAGGCTTCCCCCCAATACTTTCAGCAGCATTAGTAATAATATTAAAATCACCACTAATCATCCAAGGAGTAGAAGTAATCATTGAAAAATCACAAAGCTGATTTCATAAAGTTTTCCTTTCATATCTTGAACAAGATTCATACACAAAAGAAGCATAGGAAGAAAATTGATAAACATTAATATTAGAATGAACAATTTGAGGAGAGTCATCAATAATGTTTAAACAAACCAAAACTCCAAAATCCAAATATTATTGGAAAAATTATCGAAGGCCGAATGAAAATAAAATTTGCTATGCACGTGATCTAGCTTCGAAGAAGAAAGTAAAGGTTCAATTAAGAGAAGAAAATAATTATTATGCATCCTACAATTATTTTTAACTCTGTCCCTAGACAAGGAATCCCCCACCCCCTAATATTCCAAATGAGAGAATTAACCATTGTATGATGAGGTAAAATTTGAGGCTCTAGTGAATCTTGAGATGCTATCAACCATGTTCTTGTTATGCTTATTTTTCTTTTTGGAGGCTTTTACCTGGGTTTCCTCATTACTCTCTACTTTCCCTTTCAGATTAGGAGTTGATAAAGTACCAATATTTAAACCTTCTTGTGTAGCCTTAAGAGATTAAGAGTTTTGATCAAGGATTTCTCCCTCCTCAATGATGTCACCCTCCATGTCAACTTGAGCACTTATATTTTTTGTTCCCCCATCATTGATATGATTCACAACACATTGAACCTTAGGAAAATTAGCAATGGTTTCATCCACAATAACCTTATCCTTATCTAAAACTCCATTTGTATGATTTTCTTGAGAAGTATTTGAATCATCATCAATAATTGTTCCAATCTTTATATGCTTAACCAAATAATTCACTATAGCCCTCCCAAATGAATCTTGTGTATCAATAAGAAACTCCGATGGATTATTGTCGTTAGAAATATGTGCTAATTCCCTAGTGGCTTTATTAGTAGGGTCAGAATCTATGTCATTCTCAATATCATGATGAATAGTTTCATCTCCATTCTGCGAAAAAAATATTATGACCATCTGCCACCTTTTATTCCTCACTATTGGTTCCCCCCAAATTATTGGAACCTTTATTAGATTTTTTTAAGTTGCGGATGTACCACAAAATAATCAATAAGAGAATGCCCATGGACACTACAGTGGTTACAAAAATTTGGAACATTTTCAAAATTAACTTTTTGTAAGTAACTAGCTTTTTCAGAACCAAGACAAATTTCCTTTGGATGTTTCTTAGTAATGTCCATTTCTATAAGAATCCTAGCTATAAAAGGTCTAGAATGAGATGTTGTAGCTTGATCTGATTGAAGTGGCCTACCAAATATAGAACCCAAAGCATATAAAACATGATAATTAAAAAAATAAAGCCGAAGGTTAGGAAATGAAATCCATATAGGAACTACAGGGTTTTCATCTTGAATGTCAAAATACGGTGTCCACTTAGGCAATCTCATTTGGGAATTATTTATATAATAGGATCGTCTAGCAAGTACCCTACTATAATCCAGAGCATTGGATAACTGCATCGAAACATGTCTTGCATCAAGATAACTTATAGAATAAACACCAGACAAATTTAACATTTTTGAAAAAACACGAATGACATCAAGGTTATGTCTATGGACTGAGAACTTCCCTACAATTGTAAATTGATAAGGATTAGCCAGTTTATAATTATCCTCATTGGTCATCAAAATAGTAGGCAAACTTTTTACCAAAGATGTTGTGAAAGAGAAGGTAGGTTCATTGGACGATGAACCAGCAACAAGAACACCACGAAAAGACTGTGATTTAGTGGTAGTTTCACTTCCTCCATTACTGAAAAAGCCACTCTTAGTAGAGAATAACCCTAATGGAGGAGCACCCCATAGATTAGGAGATGAAGACGACATACCAACCTCCATAAGAAAAATGAAAATGACCTAAGGCCGAGAGGCCTCAAGAAAAGAAATTACGGAAAACAAAATCACAACACTAAATAAAGAATAAAAAAAACCACGTGAAGCTATAATAGAAACCATGAGGTCAACAGTGGAAGCTGGTGTTCGATATTTTTTTTTTTATGTGATTTCATAAAAGGTGATCAGTTAATTAGAAAACCCAAATTAGGGCACCTTTATTAATCAAAATTGATTAAACTAATCATACTGTATGATTCTTATCATGCAAGATGATAAGTTATAATCATTAAAAAATGCCTATCAAAATTTATGTATTATTTTAAAATTCAAACTTTATTCTAATCATACCGTATAATATTCATTGTACTGTATGATATATGACAATCATTCCAAATTTATCCTATGATTAGGACTTTACTTATGGTTAAATTATTCAATCAGATCATATAGGATGATTAGAGACGATCATACTTATTGACCTCATTTCTTAATGAGGTCACTAGGAATTTTCCCAGACTGCAGATCAATCCTGATCCTAGATCAATGCTAACCCCAAATCATTCCTGACTCCAAATTAGTCTATCCTCCAGAAGAATCCAGACCCTAGATTTAGACCCTAGGATTCTTCCATACCAATCCATACCTTAGGATCTATCTAGACCTTAGGATCCTTCTAGACTCCAGACCCTAGGACCTTCCCAGACCTTTGGATTGTTTTAGACTCCAGACCCTATGATCTTCTTAGGTCCTAGGGTCCCTCCAAATTCCTTACCCTATGATCTATTTAGGTCTTAAGATTCTTCTTGACCCTAGATCAATCCACACCCTAGGATCTATCTAGACCTTAGATTAATCCATACCCTAGGACCTACCCAGACCCTATATAAATCTAGACCCAAGAACTAACTAGACCCTAGGATTAATCCAAATATAGGATTAATCTTGATCATAAATTGATCTAGGTTTCAAACAAATTCAAACTTTAAACCTATCTAGACCATAAATCCACCCAAATCTTAATAACATCTTAAACCTTAATCTAGTCTCTAATCTAGCTTCAACCCTATCCAATCACTTATGATCATCTAAATGATCATAACTAATTTGGATAATTCAAATTCAAGCATTTAAACTACAAATTCAGATCAAATCTTGAAATCTAGACCAAAATCTGAGGTTCAAAGGCCTTATCCTGAAAGCCTTTTTCAGTGATTTTCCAAACACTTCAAACCCTAGTAGAATGACCTCTGATTTAGAGTATATCAATTACATATTGATTGGACATGTCTCTAGAAGTAACCCTCCAAATTTGAGCCTATTATGAGATCCCTAGTCCTAGAAATTGAGTCTATTTTCAAAGGTTGTCAAACCTTCAAATTTTTACGGCTTGTGATACTGGACCTGTCACCTTGTGGATTTTGACCTTGGAGCTTTCTCTAAAGCCTCTGACAACATATAGACCCTTAATTCTAATCTGTTATGTAATAATCTATATTTTGGTGCACTCACTTTGACCCCTAGTTAACTAGGGGTCAAAATGACCAAAATGCACCATAGGGGGTTAAATAGTCATTTCAACCCAAATGACTTTCTCAACCCCTAAAACTAGCTCCATTCAACTAAAATCACTAAATAAAACTTGTTAGACCCAATCCTAAACCCTTGGTCACCCTGGTTGACCAAGTCAACCCAGGTTCATAAAGTTAGGCCCTTAAGGGTCCAAATAGTCAATTTGGTTGTAATGATCACCATCGACCTTGGGACCTTTATCAACAGACTCAAGACATCAAACCAATCTTGTTGAGCCCAAACCTAGCCCCTGGGTCAACTTGGCTAACCAAGATAACCTAGGTTAACCTAATGGCCCTTTAAGGGCATAAATGGTCAATTTAACCATTTGGGCTGCTCCAAATGTCAAATCAAACCCACTGAGCCTTTACCATGGTCATGGGTCAACCTGGCTGACCAAGTCTACCTAGGTTGACCCAATAGCCCATTTAAGGGGTTAAATGGGTTTTTCCAACCAATTTAACTATTTCAAATCATTCAAGCTCCTAAACCCACTTTAATTTATACTTCCTCCCAACAAATCCAAGAAGCTAGCATTGATAATTTGTTGCCACCCTAGTAGTTATCTTGACTGTTTGATTGGTCAAACAGTCAAACTAAGCTCCTAAATGGGTCAAATTTTTGTCAAAACCCCATTTAAACGTAACCCACTCTAATCCAAACCATCCCAATAGCTCTAATAGAGTCTATGAACCTTTCTGGAGCTCCCCCTAGCTATTAGATCCAGATCCAATGGATTCAATCACTACACATGTCCATGTGGGGACCAAATGGGCTTTTCATATAGGATGTACCATTGTCCTTGATTCCTTTGGCTCTTATCCACTCCTTGGACACTTCGTGGCCCTCTAAGAGTCCACCCAATCAATCCTAACCATCCCTTTGGCCTAGAGAAGGCTGAATAGGGTAAAACTCCCAAAAATGAATGGATTTTTTACCTAGCCTTCTCTCACTTCACCCCACCTCTCAAGTCTATAACTCAGTTCATTTAAGCTTTCTAGACTCCTCTCAACACCTCCCAAGTCAAATCCAAATGTTTAAAACTACCAGTGATAAGATTCTGGCCACCATCTTCTCATGCATCATCCAAGGTGAAAAGAAAGCATTAGGGTGCATTTTGAACTGTGATTTCTTCAGCAAATAGAAGCTTGGATAGACTATAAGTTCAGAGCAATCAAGATCTCCTAAATCCAACATTTTGATTAGGTAAAATCGTCAACCCTAGCTAAAACACTTAACACAAAATAGCTTTCTACTAAGCGATTTTCAATTTGTCAAATGTACTCCCCAAAGTTTCTATTTGTTATAACTATCCATGTTTAAAATTTGAAGTGATTTGGTTAACCAAATTGGGAGAACGAGCTGAAAAACCTCGATATGGTTTGATTTACGTAACCGTTCCATTACGTAAGATCCGAACCATCAATCTTATGATCAACAATTCGGATCTAGCCATTTCGTGATTCTATTCATCTACATTGCCTACCACCTTCGCCATTTTGGATCAACGAACCAGACGCTATCGCGTGTGCCACTCGCCGCTAGTGGGGATAAAAAAATTAAAAATTAGTTTTTTCATGAAATTTAAACCTAATTTTCCCCAAAAATTCATTAATTTAATTTTAAATCCAAAAAATTATTTTTTTATATCAAAATTTTTAGAAAATATATTACTTTAATTCAAAACTAATATTAATCTAAAATGTTAAAAATATTTTAATTTATTTTAAATATCAAATTTTAAATATTTTAAATTAATATTTAACTAAAAATGATTAAAATATTTAATAAAATTTGAAATTTTATCTTAAAATATTTTTTAAATTTTTAGATAAATATTTTAGGTATTTTTATATTAAAATAAAATTTAATTTAAAATTTTTTATTTAATTTGCTTAAATAACATCAACATATTAATATCTAATTAATATTTAATTAATACTTAAATAAAATTTAAAATCAAATATTTTTAAGATATTATTTAATCTTAAATTATTTCAAATTTAAAAAACTTATCAAAAAATTTTAATATTATATTAGTATTATTTTGAAATTATTTTAAATATTAATTATTTTAAGTATTTTAAATGTATTAAACATAAAAAATTTTAAATATTTTTAATAAAATTCAAATTAAATCAACAATTTTAATTAATACTTTGATATCAAATTTTTCAAAATTTAAAACATTTTAACTTAAAATTAAAATTAATTAAATATTATAAAATTTAATTAATATTAACATTTATTTTAAATAATCTTTAAAATTTAAAGAAAATTATTTTAAATAATTTTAGAATTTTAGAAAACTTTTAAGATCTAATTTAATATAATTTAAAAATTATTTTAGGTATTAATTTTTTTTAAATTATTTTAAATTCACTTAATTTACTTAAAACTTCAAAAAAATTCAAAAGAAATTTGATTTAAATCAAAAAATTCATAAAATATTTCAAAATTTTTAGAATTAGAATTTTAAATACTTTAATTTTAGATTAATTTCAAAATTATAAACTGAATTTTTTTAACTGATTCTAATGATTTGATTATTTTAATTTTTAATTAATATAAAATTTATTATTATATTAAATATTTCAAAGTGAAAAATTTTATTTGCAAATTATTTTAAATAATCAAAGGATCTCTCAAGTATTTTGAAACTATTTTAATGATATTTTAAATCTTTAATTTCAAGGCTTCTATATATATATATATTTTTAAAATTTATATTCTAAATTTATATATATGTTAAATCTTTGAATGTTCAAAGATCGTATGGAATTTTAAATATAGTTGAGCTTATGTGAATAGAAATCTTGGGGAAGGATTAGTAAATAGTTGTGTTCCAACTATTGACTAATTAAGCTATCATCTAGGTTAAATATCTTCAATCTTTGCTTGTCTAGGATACACATACTGGCACATAGTTTAGGCTCTCCTAGATTTAGGAATTGATTGTGTTTGTGTTAATCTACATGTGTATGTTACCAAGGGTTAGTGGAACATTTAGTTAATTTAATTAATTAGAAATAATTAAAATTCTAAAAAATTTCCAAACACCTAGGAACCTCTCCTTAGGACATTACAGACCTTTAGAGGTGATTTCAATTAGTTTGGGGTTCATTTGGAACAAAATCATTAAAACCCCTCTAATTAAATAATTTAAATAATTCTAATAAATACTTAAACTTTGAAAAATTATAACTAATTCCAGAAAATTTCAAATTGAGCAAACAAAAAGGCATTCAACTCCATTAAAAAAATATTTTATAAAAATATCAAACCACCAGAAATAATTGAAAATCAAAAAGTCAACAATCCAGTCAACCTTGAGTAAATATTTAAGTCAAAACTTTGAAAATTTATAACTAAATGTATAAAAATCCAAATCCAGCAAACTTAATATCTAAGTACTCATCTTAAGATCTAATATTTAAGAAAAAATATCAACTTTTTGGAATTCAACTTTAATCAAAAAGTCAAGTTTTGACCCATTTAATTAGTATATTTAAATAATTCAAGTAATTCATGAAAACTCAATAATTGATTAAAAAATCTAAAAAACCTTAATCGAACTTTAAAAACCAGCAACCAATTACTATTAATTAAAATTCATCAACTTTCAACTTTAATCAATTTAATTCACTTAATTATACCGGTTGTCATTAGATAACCCGGGCCTATGAGGCTATTAGCTTAGCCCTAGGGACGGTGAAATAAACTTCATAGCCCTGATGAGCAACAAAGGTTGTAACCATTTAACATTCAAAAAGTACACTTAAAAATTAATTTCAAATCATTAATATTTAAACTTTAATTAAAATTTACCTTAAGCCTTTCAACCTAGCAGAACCTCAAACAACTTTAATTAAGTGCCCTACATAGGACATGTTTATACCATATAGCCTGCCTCACATACTTTAGATGATTTGTTAGGATAACCAACTTTAGTCTTAGGCTAGGCCGATGTTCACTTTTTTGCTGTGTGCTAGGTTTTTTGTGATTTTTACTACATGCTGGTTGCTAGTTTAGATTGATTGATTAATTATTTAATTTCTATGCAATCTATGAATTGATGTATTGGATGTTAATTTTATCCTCAGATAGGGATGATTTAAATGCTAACACAATCTTATGCAGGTGGCCATGCTTATACATGGTATAAAAATTAAAGGTGGCAAAATTATAATATTAAATTGCTACAGGTGCTACTGCTACGCTATGTCTCCCTTTAAAATAAAAAGTGCATGGCCAAGTATGGATGTGATTTGATTATTTAAATTTTTAATTAATATTAAAAACTTAGGATGTCAATTTAAATCTAAATTGCTTAGGATAACCATGCAGATTGTTCGAGTCTTGATTTTCTATTTCAATTTTCAAATATAATTCAATATATTTGAGTCAAGAGTTTTAAATATTTAAAGTACTTTGAGATGGGATGTTTAAGCATCCAATTTGGAATCCAAAGAGGAAGGGACATCCCTTAAGGGAGAGTTTCTATCCATTTGGAGATCCAAATTAGAATGATTGTAAAATATTCAAAGGGAAAAGGTAACACCCTTTTCAAGGGGGAGTTTCTTCTCATTTGGATATCCGGACCTGACGATCTAAGGAGCCTTTAGAAGGATGAAGAAGTGAAGAACGAGAAGACTAATTCTAAAAGTTACTTGTGTCTTAGGAGTAGAATCTGGGTTGTTGTTAGTGATACACGACCACTTTAAATTTCCTACAGACCCTGGGTTGTACTATTAAGTGGCACTTGTCACATGGACATTTAATTTGAATATTTAATTTAATTGATTTATTTAATTATTTATGCAATAGAACTACCTACTTTTCTAGTCTTTTTACTTGTATACCGTATTTGTTTTAGCTTGAAACCCGATCAGAGGCTCGTGAGGGTGCGCTTAAAAATATTGTTTTACTCAAAATTTGAATTTAAAATCTTTAAGCTCACACAAAAATTCTAACATTTTAAGAAGTAAGCCCGGGATCGCCATGAGTCTCTCATGTATTCATATTAAATCTTCTCTACCTTATTAGGTACCTCCCCACCTATGGGTTCTGGCAGGCCACTTGACCTATTAAGGTGTAGTCCCGTCAAAGGAATATTGTGCAATCTCTAGGATAAAATTTATTTTCTAAGCCTAATTTTAAAACTTCTTTATATATGATTTAAAGCACTTATCGAGTAAACTAGCATGCATTGTGTTAAATATAAATTAAAATGGTGTCTAAATCTTTAATTGCATTTTATTTTAAGTTTCATGTTACCTAACAAAAGTCAAGGGGCCAATTAGGATCTGCTCTAGATGTTAGCCCCAATTCCTTAAACTTAACTTAATTAAATAACCCTACCACTCTTATATAAGACACCATATTCATGGTTTTAAAGTGATTAAGGGGTTAGCTGGCTCCCCAATCCAGGTTGGGGCAAGTCTAGATCCTACATTACATTAGCTAGGTTTGGGTTATTGGTTTTTACTACTTAATTTAGACTTAGGTTCTGAGGTAGGCTCAGGCTATAAGACCTCAACCTTTGAGAATTGAATCCCATCTTTCTAATAAAATTGATAATTCAAACTAAAACTTCTTTTAATTCAAATTCAAGCCTAGTACTTAGGTTAGGCTGGCGTACTTCTGAAATATTTTAAAATGCCAAAGCACCACCTACCTTTCTTCCTTTAATGTCCAAAAATATGTGTTCCACTTTGATCCAATCTTGATTGAAAATTCCAATCCTTGCTTCCTTTGACATCAAGCCTTGAAATCTTAAATAAAATTTTTATCGTTATTTTAATCAAGAGTATTCATAGAAAATTCTGATTTCCTATGTTGTAGATAAATAAGAGGGCTTGCACTCGTAGGAGATTTAGAAACCTAGATAAATTTTTTTCAAAATTAATCTTTTCAAACTATAATTTTTCAATCTACAACTTTTTAATCTATCGTTATTTTAGATATTCAATTCTCCCAAAGAAAAGTAACCTTTTCAAACTATACTTTTTCTATCAAACAGTACTGCATAACCCCATTCCTGCATTATATGATAACTAAATGCCGTCCATTATACTGAACGATTAGCTATGTATTTATACTAATCGTACTGGATGAGGTTCTCAGTTATACTAGATGATCAACGTAAACCCTTAAACTGATCGTATAGTGGGTTACAGTTCATACTGTCTGAAAGTGAACTAATCATACAGTACGATCTTGGATCATACTAGATGATCAGAGATGCCAAATTGAAATTTAAGGTTTTTTTAGGCTCTCTATTTAAACTCTCATATTGTTTTATTTATAAGACTTTTGGCTGAGTGTATTTAGAGGGCATAGAGAGCAGGTTAAGGAGTGCTCTGGGAGAGAAGAGAGGGAGAGTTGCTTGTGAGGGAGAGTTATAAGGGATTTAAAAGGTTACTCTAAGCAAAGTTCTTCCTTGTCTTCTTCAAGCTTCTACCTTGATCCCTTTAGTGGCTATGGGGAGACATTCTATAGTACTAGGTCTCGGTTCACTGTCATCTCCAGGAGGGAGAAAAAAGATTGTAGGTTCTTTGCTTTTACCAAGAGAGTGAAAAAAAGATTCTAGGTTCTCTACCTTCACCAGAGGGTGAATAAGGATTCTAGGTTCTCTGCCTTCACCAGGAAGGTCAAAAAGGATTCCAGGTTCTCTGCCTTTATCGAGTTGGTAAAAAAGATTTTATAAGGGCTTCTCCACCTTTTTGTGGGGGAAAAAGGAGAGACATTACTTTTATTGAAATAGCTAAAAAGGAGGTTTCTAGGGAGTGGATGTAGGTTAGGTTGGACCGAACCACTATAAATTTTTGTGTGTTTAATTCTTATTATTATGCACTTTTATTTTTCAGTGATTTACTATATAGTTGACAAACTCTAATTTTTTGTTATTAGGAAATTAATCTACTTCCTCATTAGGGGATTAAGGAGATTATTTTTAGATATTAAAAAGGCTATAAAAAGATTTTCTTTTTGTTTAAAATTTTTTAAAATAATTAATTCACCCCCCCCCCCCCCCCCCCTTGGTTAGCCTCAAGCTGGTTTTTTGAGGTTTAACAACCTTCACAAACTTTCACTTAAATGGATCAAAAACTCACTAAATGCTCAAAGAGTTACATTAAAAATGAAATAAAATCTATTAAGTTAATTTTCACAAACTATGTGCAAGAAATAAAATAAAAGGCAAGAAAGAAGCCTCAACCCTAAAACTCCACTAGAAGCAGCCAAAATCCATATTGAAGACAAACAAAAATATATACAAGAACAAAGAAGATGGATTAGCACATACCTAATAAGGATGATGCAAGATAACATAGCTGGATCATAATAGAGGAGTACAATATGGGAAATAGGGATCTACAGAAATAAAAGACATCCAAAAGTAGCAACCCATACACCAGACAACTACTGAATCAAGATCACCCAAACAACACCAGGAAAAGCTGTAAAATAGAAATTTCCCCCTAAAAAATAGATAGCCCAACCATAACACCTAGAGAAAGAGATTAGAGCAACAACTACTCCCCTAATTAAGCAAGGATGAAATGAGAGCAACACATGTAAATATAAAATATAAATAAGGTGAAGTAAGGGAATATAGGATATAGATATAAAGATAGGTATAGAGCTAGGAGAAAATTAGGAAAAAGACCACATATAATGCCTTGCTTGATAAAAATGCAAAGAGCAAACTCAAGTATTCCACAAAAGCTAAAAGAGGTTTTTGGACAAGCTTAACAAAACAACGAACACAATAAAACCAAAAGCAACCATAAGTATTGACTATAAAAAGCAGATGATGATTAACTATAAACCATGTATACTAAAAGAGGATAACAAAATAGCTAAACTTACCTGGGACTAGCTAGGCTAAGCAAAAAATAATAAGCTACAGGGAAGCTGACACAAGAGAAAAGCATTAGGAGACTAATATCAAACATATCATGAACGCTAGTTTCATCAAAGAAAAAATCTAATAAAATAATCCAATATATATATGACCTAATAGATGATAAACAAGGGATAAAATAAAGCCAGATTGGCTAACAAAAAATTGGAAGAAATCATAAATTGATTAAAGAAACACTGTAAAATAAAAAATAAGCCTGGAGAATGAAATCATCTAGAAATCAAAGAAAAACTAAATTAACTAGAAGCATGGTAGGCATCTTTTGCTTCTTACACCTCTCGTACCATCTGAGATAAAAAAGGAAGGGTTGATACGATCAATCTGAGTCATATTCCTATGCTATCAATAAGAAGGAGCCATTTCCTTGCTAGGCTAAGCTAAAAAAAGAGAAAGAGAATAGATTATGAAAAGTTTGCGCACCTTGCTCCCGAGCGAGGAATGGGATTTTTTTAGATAGCTATAAGATCTAAACTCAGCTTGATCCTCTCCGAAGGGAGTACTTCAAATACAGAATATATAATCAGTTGAAAACACTACTTGATGAGTAACAAAGAAAGTGGAAGCTACCTTTTAACAAATGGTATACCCATAACATCAAAATTGATTTTACCTTTCAAAATTTTAGTAGAGTTGTTCATATTGAATAAAATTGATCTAGTAATCCCAGATTCATTCATTGCCAACCAATTAACACAAGCTTTACCTTAATTTAAAATATGAGTAATTCTATATCAAAATCTATGGAGCAGATCCAAAGTTTTAATAAATAGGTAAAAAATGCTATCATTATGATATCTTTTACATTAACTAAAGAGAATAGTTCTTTTGAATCTATTTCAATCTAAATATTTAGCATGTTGTTATAAAAATAAAGCATCAAACCATTCTCTAATTCTGACCATACCCTAGTGACCAATGGGCCATTCAAAAAGATGTGTCTAAGATTTTCATTATAATAGCAACATTGATAATAAGAAGCCAAACAAAAAATCTTTTTTCTTTTACCCTACTATCAACAAGAATAAAACCTTCCAAAATTCTTCAAGTTAAAATAGAAAAGTTAAAAGGAATAGAGGAATTCTAAATTTTATGAAATTTAGAGTTATAATCTCTATTGGATCTAAAATAGTTCCAAAGTTTATTTAAGCTAAAATCATCACCTTCAAAAAATTTAAAAATAATTTGATCATTACAATTATTATTAATAGGAATATCGCAAATGATAACCACAATACTTTTAGGAACAAACCCAAGGAGAAGATTAATACACCATTTACTATCCTTGAAGTACCAAGACACTCACAATGAGATGGTATAATGAGTGCTAAAGTGAGAGTCATAATACCCGATAGTAGACTAAACATCATGTAAAAAATGAGATGAGCCTTTACAAATACCCCACTGAATGACTGATTCACTAGGCCATTTTATATTACATAACCTTCTCCAACAAAGAGATTACCCTTGCTTGCAAAATAAATGGTAGGATGCTTATGTTACGACTCAGGCTTACAAGTTTCTGTTTTGATGATAACAAAAATTATGGCTCACATCTTCTAATATTTGGAATGTATATTTATTTGTGTGTGTACTAATATTTCAGGAACAGCATGCATCAATACAAGAAAGATTCAAGACTCAAGAATGAGTAGAATAGGCTTTATTGTATTTCTCATTGATGTACTTTTTAATTCCTTGAGTCAAGTCCTGTAATGGTATATGTTTATTTATGACCATGTGTACACATACTTAGGGGGAGTGAGATCCTGTCAAAACCAGAAGTTCAACTTTTGAACAAATCGCACTAGACGATTTCTGATCGTCCAGGACGATCTGTTCATTGAACTAATCGTCCTGGATGATCCAATATGATCTCAAAACCCTAGCCGCCACAACAATTTAGGCAAGGATTTAAGAGTCAAAATTTATTCTAATCGTCCTGGACGATCTATATATCGTACTAGACGATTTGTGCAAAATTTGTTCTGATCGTCCTGGACTATCCCAGGATCGTACGGGACTATCAGGTCAAATTCTACACATCATCCTGGACGATCTTGCGATCGTCCTGGACTATTTTTGGCGGCAGAATTGAGTTTTTAGGGTTTTCTGAAGCCGCCTTTTGGAGCACATCGTCCTGGACGATCCGGCGATCGTCCTGGACGATCTTTGCCGCCAGAACAAATTTGGAAGGGTTTTTGGAGCTCTTTATTTAAGCTTTCTCAAGTCACTTGATAGGTGTCTTTGGCAGCCATTGAGGCTTCAATCTTTTGGAGAAAACTTGAAGAGAGAGCTTGAAAGGGAGAGAGGAAAGGGTGGAGTTTGAGAGGGAGAAGACCCTGGGAAGGGGGTTTCTCGAGGAAGTGTGAGGGGGTTCACACGGTTGCTCCGACAGGCTTGCACCTAAGTACCGTCGGATTCAAGGCTTGTCTCGAAGGAAGTTTTGGGAAGAAGAAGTGCTCTTTGGTGTCAAAGGACCCGGCTACTCCGCCGCACCGGGGAAGGTGGAAGCGATTTTGTAAGGGCTTCTCCGCCTAGCTGTGGGGGCTGAAGGAGAGACACTTTTGGTTTAGTGTAATACTTGGAGGGTGCCTCCGAGGAGTGGACGTAGGTCAGGTTGGACCGAACCACTATAAATCCGGTGTGTTCTTTCTTATTATTTTTCCGCACTTTATTTTGTTGCGATTATCTGCTTAGGTGATATCTGTGATTGATCTTTCTATCGTTGTTTTAATTCGTTTACGCTGCACGTTATAAAAAGATTTTTGTTTTGTTTTAAATATCCAATTCACCCCCCCTCTTGGTTAGCCTCGGGACTAGTTCACTAGGGCTTAACATCCCTTTCGAACTTTCAAGTGGTATCAGAGCGGGATTCAAAATTTAAGTTTAAAAACTTTTGAATTCGATCCATGGCTAATTTTTGTAATCATAATATTGCGGAAGGATATTCAATCACCCGGCCACCTTTATTTGAAAATATTACTTTTGATTTTTGGAAAATCCGTATGTCTACTTTCATGAAATCTATTGATTATCGCATGTGGCATATGATTCAAATTGGTTATTCTGCACCGTCACGTATTGTAAATGAAATTAAAATTGATATTCCCTTTTCTGAATGGAGTAGAACAGATCAGATCAATGCTCAATTAAATGCTAAATGTTTAAATTGTTTTTTCTGTGCTTTAAATTCTGATGATTGTATGTTAATATCTGCATGCACTTCTGACAAAGAAATCTGGGATAAATTATGCACTAGATATGAAGGTACTTATGAAATCAAGCAATCTAGGCTAAATATGTTAATGCATGATTATGAACTTTTTAGCATGAAACCTTATGAAATGATCTTGGACATGTTTACTAGGTTTTCTCAAATTGTAACATCATTATATGCTTTAGGAAAAGAACTTTCAAATTTTGAAAAGGTTAATAAAATCCTACGTTCTCTACTTGCTAAATTTGATGCCAAAGTCATTGCAATTTCTAAATCAAAAAATTTGAATGAATATTCTATTGATAATTTGATTGGCTCACTCATTGCCTACGAGCAAGGTTTGGGTCAAAAGCTTTTGGATGCAGATAAAAATATAGTGCTGAAAACTGAAGACATTAAAAAAAATAACTCAGAAAGTGATGAAAGTGAAGAGTTAGCATTTGCAACAAACAAATTGAAAAATCTACTAAGGCACAAACATCAACATCAAAAGTGGAATAAAGGTAAAAATGGTATGAATGTAAAGTTTTTTTTTTATGTTATTTGTTTTGGATGTAGGAAGCCTGGACATATGAAAAATCAGTGCCCGAACTTAAGAACCCTTCCTGAAAAGGAAAAGGGTAAAGCTAAGCAAATTATAATAAGGGATGATAATGCAAAACGAAAAATGTCCTGGGTAGATCTAGCTTCTGAATCATCTGATCAGGAGCAAGCTGATGTAAATTAATGTTCTTTTTGTGTGTCTATGTTTTTTGTTTTATTTTTCTGTTACTATTGTTTATTCATTATGTTTTCTGTATTTTTGTGTTTTTGTTTTTCCTTTTAAAATTTTTAATGTTTTTTATTGTTCCTCTGATCAAGCACACACATAAGACCTCTTATTTTAAATCATTTTTTTAAGATCTTATTTTCTAAAAATGGAAAATTTACCACCTGTATTTTCTAAATACTTTGTTAGTTGTGGTTGATTTCTCTAAAATCAAGTAAAGGAAGAAAACTCATGATTTTGTCTCTCTATCTCATTTCTTTGAATAAGGCTATCTTATTTTTGAGTCAAAATCTATTTCAGATTATAAATTGGTTTTTGAAATTAAAACTTTTTTCATCTCCCAACATTTTGTCTATCTTATAGGAATCTTTTGCAAATTATTGAACCAACTTCAAGGTTATCTTATTCAGGTTGTTCATCTTTATCATAAGAATAAGGTTTGCTGATTTTAAAGATTTAGAAAGGAGGCAATCAAAAGATGCGCAGTGCGCCAAACAAATTAAAACGAGGCACAAAATGAGCCCAAAACTGAAAAGATGTGAAATTGCCAAATTGAATACACAAAGTGTATCAAAAATTAAAAGATGCGCAAAGCGCCAAACAAATTGAAAAAGAGGCACAAAATTAGCCCATAAAAGCTGCTTCCATTCTTGTAAATCTCTAAAGTTTAGAAAACTCTTATGACTTTTTGATAGATTCGTTACTTGAGTTTGAAAATGAAGATGTTTTGATTCATTACTTTGCATCAATCTTCTATTTAATGTATTTCATGAAAGGAGTTTTGAAAGATTTTTGTTTCCTTATCTAATTTGTTCCTTGATTTAGAAATTGGCTTAAAAAGTTTTTTCACCTTTAAAAAAAAAAAAAAAAAACCTGAGTTTGGATTTACATTTTCTGATTCTCTAACCTTTCTGGGTTCAAAGAAGTCAATTCATGTCTTACTAAGTTTTGGAGAACCTTAAGAGGTGACTTTTCAAATTTTTGCTCCTCCTCGTTTTGATAATGTCAAAGGGGGAGAACATACTGTTGTATTTATGATGTTTTTTACGTACTGTTATATTTGTGATATTTATTTTTGTATTATTTATTTTACATCATATTGTTGTTGTAGTTATTTTAAAAATTAAAAAAAAGAAGAAAGTATTTCTCCCTGTTTTTAAAAGACTTTTTCTTAGTGAGGGGGAGATTAGGAGAAAATATCTTTTTTACAAATTCAACCAGTAATGTTTGCCATCATCAAAAAGGGGGAGATTGTTACGACTCAGGCTCACAAGTTTCTGTTTTGATGATAACAAATATTATGGCTCACATGTTCTAATATTTGGAATTTATATTTATTTGTGTGTGTACTAACATTTCAGGAACAGCATGCATCAATACAAGAAAGATTCAAGACTCAAGAATGAGTAGAATAGGCTTTATTGTATTTCTCATTGATGTACTTTTTAATTCCTTGAGTCAAGTCCTGTAATGGTATATGTTTATTTATGACCATGTGTACACATACTTAGGGGGAGTGAGATCCTGTCAAAACCAGAAGTTCAACTTTTGAACAAATCTTACTCGATGATTTCTGATCGTCCAGGACGATCTGTTCATTGAACTAATCGTCCTGGACGATCCTATATGATCTCAAAACCCTAGCCGCCACGACAAGTTAGGCAAGGATTTAAGAGTCAAAATTTGTTCTAATCGTCCTGGACGATCTATATATCGTACTGGACGATATGTGCAAAATTTGTTTTGATCGTCCTGGACTATCCCAGGATCGTACGGGACTATCAGGTCAAATTCTGCACATCGTCCTGGACGATTTCTGGCTGTAAAATTGAGTTTTTAGGGTTTTCTGAAGCCGCCTTTTGGAGCACATCGTCCTGGACGATCCGGCGATCGTCCAGGATGATCTTTGCCGCCAGAACTAATTTGGAAGGATTTTTAGAGCTCTTTATTTAAGCTTTCTCAAGGCACTTGATAGGAGTCTTTGGCAGCCATTGAGGCTTCGTTCTTTTGGAGAAAACTTGAAGAGAGTGCTTGAAAGGGAGAGAGGAAAGGGTGGAGTTTGAGAGGGAGAAGAGCCTGGGAAGGGGGTTTCTCGAGAAAGTGTGAGGGGGTTCACACGGTTGCTCCGACAGGCTTGCACCTAAGTACCGTCGGATTCAAGGCTTATCTCGAAGGAAGTTTTGGGAAAAAGAAGTGCTCTTTGGTGTCAAAGGACCCGGCTACTCCGCCGCACCGGGGAAGGTGGAAGTGATTTTGTAAGGGCTTCTCCGCCTTGCTGTGGGGACTGAAGGAGAGACACTTTTGGTTTGGTGCAATACTTGGAGGGTGCCTCTGAGGAGTGGACGTAGGTCAGGTTGGACCGAACCACTATAAATCCGGTATGTTCTTTCTTATTATTTTTCCGCACTTTATTTTGTTGCGATTATCTGCTTGGGTGATATCTGTGATTGATCTTTTTATCGTTGCTTTAATTCATTTATGCTGCACGTTATATAAAGATTTTTGTTTTGTTTTAAATATCCAATTCACCCCCCCTCTTGGTTAGCCTTGGGACTAGTTCACTAGGGCTTAACATGCCTTTCGAACTTTCAGCTTATTCTTATAATATTTCTGATTCATATAATTAGACCAAAGTGAATCATTGTTGCATAATTTCCATGATAATTTGTAAGAAAAATCTTTCACTAAGTCAAAAATAGATTTATAACCCAACACCTTTTAGAAGAAAACCAGTAAAAGCTTTCTAGTTTAATCAATGAATCTTTTTAGAATTCAAAGAGGAGCCCTGAAAGAATTTATTAATAAGTTTGTCCAATATAGCACAAACATCAAGAGTAGGGCTTATAGTTTGAAGAAGATAAATGGGCATACAACCCAAAACACTCTAAATCTGCAATAGCCTAGCCCCCATAGAAAGCAATTTAAATTTTGAGGAAGTTAACCTTTTTCTTAATAGAATAAAACATTTAATCAAATACAAATGATGTTTTATAACCTTTATGTAATGGAGTACCAAGGTAATAGATAAGGAGAACATGCATTTGGAAATCAATAATAAATTTAATATTGTTACAATGCATAGATGACAAACCTTTACCCCTAATAAATGTGCTTTTGCTATTATTAAATTTGCGGGCACTTTCATTTTTGAAGGAAGTGAGAAACTTCTTGATTCTCTTTACACATTAAATAGACCCATTACAAAGATTGATTATATCATCAGCAAAATAAAGATGAGATAAATATATGTTGTCAAAATTTTAATAAGCTAAATGTTTTATATCTAGAGAAATACTTGGTAAAACCAATAGATAAGTAATCAGTGGCTATATATAACAAGCGAGAGATAATAGATCCCCTTGTCAAACACCCTGAGCACCTATGAAAAAACCATTAACTTTATCATTAATAATTATAGAGAACCAACTATTTTTAATAATACTTTTAAAAAGATTAATGCAATTAACATCAAAATAAAAAAGATGAAGAATATTTAACCTGAATGACCAATTAATGTTGTCATATGCTTTAGAAATATAAAGCTTAAAGATTCAATTATGCCGATGAAGCTTTTCCTTAATTTCATCAATCATTCCATGAGCAAGTAGTATATTGTCAGAAATGCTTCTTCCTTTCTCAAAATCCATTTGATTCAAAGAAATAATCCTAAGAAGAATAAGTGCCAATCTTGTAATAATAATTTTAGTAATTAATTTATTGAAAGTGGTGCACAGACTAATATGTCTGAAGTCATTCCATGTTTGAGGATTGCCATTTTTATGTTCCAACGAAAGTGATTGGTGACACTCTAGTTAAAGTCAGGGTTAAAGGACAAAAGATGGAGGTTATCGCTAGTAATGGACAATTCGAGAATATCATGAAAGTCCTGGGTGGTGATGAACATAGGAGTGGAGAGTGAAGTAAAAGGAATCGATGTGAAGATTCACAAAGAAAACACAAAGAAGCTCAGTACTAAATGAAAATGCAAGAGTCAGAATAAAAGTGAGGGAGGTGTGAGCGAAAAGATCCAGTACCAGATATGTGAGAATGTGTGGATTGCCAATTTTGGATTGAGTGATCCCCACTTCAAGATAGCACTGGAAGGTAGCCTAATCGGCTGCATTAGAAAGTGGGGATCGACACTCCCCCGGGAGGAACTAACACCATATTGTCTAGATTGTTTGCCACTAGCCATGCGAAGAAGAGGGAGTACAAATAGAAAGTAGGTGTGGTGGAAAAATGGTAGAAACTAGCTGTTTAAAAAAAAGTCCATATCATCCAAGATGATTGCAGGATCGTTGAGGATGATCAGAGAAATAAGTGCGTTCAGGATGATTCGTCTAAAAGGTGGTCTGATCGCCCAAGACAATCAGATATCATCCAGGATACTTAGACATAGGCGATCATCCTGAGGAATCAGGTTGGATGACCATTGACAAAAAGTATCATCCAGGATGATATGTAATAAATGAATCGGACGAGCTGAATTTGAATCGTCCCACTGCTGCCACATGGATCATCCAAGATGATGAGGTGTATCATCCAAGCCAATAACCAATAATTAGTTCAGATCAACCATTGGATTAAGATGGGGATAATTTGATCAGATTGTCTAGGATGATGTGAGGATCATCTAGGATGATGTGTAGAAAAAGTGAAAAGTTAAAGGATGGAGAAGAATGATTAGGGAACCCCAAAAAATAATAAAGTCATAATTAAAGCAATGAAAAAAATAAATAAACACTAGGAAACAATAATAATAATCAAAAAATATTTTTTTTAATCAATCCAGGCCAGTAAAGTAGAATTTTTCCTTAATTTTTAATTGGAAAGCCAAAACGAAGAAAATCGACAACACTAAAATCCAGAAAAGTTAGAAAATAAATTTTCATAACTCCTACCTCGGACACCTTACAGGTTCAAATTCCTTTCAAATAAAAGTTCAATTCAGATGAAAAGTAATTAGATTTGAAAAGGGATCCTTTCAAGTCTTGTTCTAGAAAAATATCTGATAAAATAGTATTACAAAGTAAGAAATCATGATTTTCAATCTCAAGCTTTTGAAAGTATTAAGTGGCGCATGAATTTTTCTATGATATTTAAAGATCTGAAAGGGGAGAAAGCTTATTACTTGTGAAAGTTCGAAAGGGATGTTAAGCCCTAATGAACTAGTCCCGAGGCTAACCAAGAGGGGGGGGGGGTGAATTGGTTATTTAAAAATTTTACGATAACAATGAAAATCTTTTCGATACGTAGCAGCGGAAACACATAAACAAGAACGAAAAGATCAACCACAGGTATTCACCCAAGCAGTTAATATCAGAAAAATAAAGTGCAGAACTGAATCAGAAAAGCAAACCAGATTTTATAGTGGTTCGGTCAACTTGACCTACGTCCACTCCCCGGAGCCTCCCCTCCGGGTATTGCACTAAACAAAAAGTGTCTCTCCTTTTGCTCCCACAGCAAGGTGGAGAAGCCTGTACAAACACCTCCTTTTCACCACACGGTGAGGCAGAGAACCCGACCTCCTTTCGCTTCCTCCTGAAGCAGGCAGAGAACCTTCGAACTCCTTTTGCTTCCACCTGAAGCGGGCAGAGAACCCCAGATCTTCTTGCGAACGATCCTCCCACGACGAACACCGACTAGACGAAAGACAACGAGCGGAGAAGACGACTATGATCCGTGCTGGGAGCAACCTTAGTGAATCCCTCACTAACTCCCCCTCACAAGATCTTCTCTCTCTCTCCCAACTCTCTCTCTCTCTCTCTAGGGTTTTTCAGGGAAGGAAGGCAGCAAAAGATCTTTCTAGTTTTTAGAAAAACTTCTTTTATAGGAGGGCTTAAAATTTGCCCTAAATCTCAACTGGTCGGCAAAGATCGTCCAGGACGATCGGTAGATCGTCCAGGACGATCGGTAGATCGTCCTGTACGATCAGTTCAAATTCAGCTTTTTTAGCCTGGACGATCTGGCTCTTCTGGACGATCAGTAGAAAAAATTGTTCATATCGTCCCGTACGATCCTGCGATCGTCCGGGACGATTAGTGCAAATCGAGGAAAATCATCCAGAAGACAGTTCGGGTCGTCTAGAGAAATCTGTGCTCGACGACCAAAAAATGACTTGATCGTCCAGGATGATGGGGACATCGTCCTGGACGATTAGTTCTAAAAGGCCCCAAATCATCCTGTACATAGTTCTGGACGTACAGCTTAAATACACTAAACGATCAAGATCGTCCGGGACGATCCTACGATCGTCCACGACGATATGATCGTATCAACCAAAAATAAATTGCTTTCCTTAATTACCAGATTAAATTAGGCATGATTGTACTGAATCGTCCGGGACGATCAGACCAAGTATCTAAAAATAAGAACTTGCCTAACTTGATCTGGCGGCTGAGAATTTCTGATTTGGGCATATCGTCCCATACGATAAGGAGATCGTCCAGGACGATCTGCTTAACCAGACCCTCTTAACTTAGTCGCCCTAATTAGGGTTTCTGTTTTGGCTAGATTGTCCAGGATGATCTGAATAAAAAATGAATAGAAACTCTAATTCACTCAAGCTCTCCCCCTGAGTGTGTGTGTGCAAGGTTACTTAGCTAGGGAATCAGTTACATTACAATTGACTGAATAAAAGGAAAAATCATGCATTTGACACACTTGGACCCGATCTTGAGTTGGCTTGAGTGGCTCGTGGTCTTTTGTGCCTGAAACAGATTATCCAAACAAAACACACTGGAAATATATTTGTCATCATCAAAACCAGATTTGCAACAATCTCCCCCTTTTTGATGATGGCAAACATTTGTAAAGTAGTTTGAAAATAAAAGTAAACTAGGAGATCAAAACATAAACATTTTTTCAAATTTTCATTTAACAACTAAAACAATACAGGAAACATGACTCATAAAACAGAAACAGACATGACTACAACTGACTCCCCCTTTTGACATCACAAAAAGGAGGAGGAAAAACATAACACAAAAATAAAACATAAATAGAACAACTACACAACAGAGAACTAAAATTGTGGCGGATCTTGATCAGAAGGAGGAGGTGGCGGTGGAGGGTTGAATTAATGGTGAAAGGCCTGAAAGTGGGCTCCAATCCAGGCGATGTCCTGGTCATGCTGCTGTTGCTGCTCCGCAACATAGTCAGTGAAGCGCTGGATGTCCTCGGCGTGCCGCTGCTCCTGGGCAACCACGTAGGAGTCAAATCTGGCCTCCCACTGATCGAAGCACTACACCAGGTGGTCAAAGGGAGAGGCAATGCGAAGGGGTGTAGGTGCCTCTGGTGCAGCAGGAACTGGAACAGCCTCTTCCTATTCTTCCTCAACATCCGAGGTGGGCTCCAGATATAGTCGGGTGCTGTGTAGGACGTGGAATGAGTTGTTTGTGAAGAAGGAAGGAGGGACATCAGGAGGGACAGGATACTGAAGTCATATTTTGTCTCTAAGGCATAGTGAATAAGATGACCTAAAGCTAGATTTGGGCGACGCCTGTGGCCCGAATCTCTAATGGTGGTGAGGTGTTCTATGTATCGGATGATCAGATCAGAGGCATTAAATTCTCAACGGGCCATGATGTAGTAGGTGGTCAAGGACAGGAGCGGGGTAATGTAAATTCGATCCCCCGCCTTTGGAATGATGGAGGAACGAAGGACGTGCTGAATGGTCCGGGCATCCTTGAGAAGGGAAGTGCAAGCATTGTCGTGATAGGGTGCATTGGTATTGCGAAGGAAGTGATTGGCGACACTCTAATCATAGTCAGGATCGGTGATAAGCGTGTGAATTTTGTCGCCAGTGACAGACAAGTTAAGAATATTGTGAAAATCGTGGGTTGTGAATTCCACGGGGCGTTGATTTACGAAGGATCGAAGAGTGGAATAGTCCGCGAAAATGTGTAAGTTGGCAAAGAAGATTTGAAGGAGTTCCAGATTAAAGGGAAAGGCTAAGGTCAGAATGAAGGTGAGGGAGGTTTATGCGAACAAATCTAAAATGGGATAAGTGAGAGTGCGGGGATTGACAATCTTAGAGTGCGTGATCCCCACATTACGATAGCATTCGAAAGCCGCCTGATCGGCGGCATTCGGGAAGCGAGGATCGACATGTCCCCGGGATGAACTGGCCCCCTTTTGACGAGACCTTTTGCCACCAGCCATTAGGAACCCAAAGAGGAAGAAAGTAGAAGGAAAGTGGAGGAAAAATGGTGTGAAACATATGAAGAAAACTACTGTTTAAATAGAAAACGGACTGATCGTCCCGTACGATCGCGGGATCGTCCGGGACGATTTGGTCATTTATGACGTCCTGGACGATTGGTCAAAAAGGCGGTCCGATCGTCTAGGACGATCAGAGATCGTCCAGGATGATTAGACACAGGTGATCGTCCCGAGGAGGCAGGCTGGACGACCGTTGACGAAAAGTATCATCCAGGACGATTAGGTGGATCGTCCGGGACGATATGCAATAAATATGTCGGACGGGCCGAATTCCAATCGTCTAGCGGCAGACACGTGGATCATCCAGGACGATGAGGTGGATCGTCCAGGACGATGGGCAATAATTGGTGCAATGTCAGCCATTTGATCAGATCCGGAAGATATGGATCATATCGTCCAGGATGATGTAAGGATCGTCCAGGACGATCACCAATAATTGGAATTTTTCAGCAGCAGGAGCAGTGTGGGGACGATTTTGAACGAATCGTCCCGGATGATGTTTGGATCGTCCAGGACGAAGGGGATCATCCAGGACGATAGTGGTATCGTCCAGGACGATGTGAAGAAAACAGAAAAAGATGAAGGATGAAGATGATCGACCAGGACCCCAAAAACACAATCATGAAATCAAAATAACACAAAAAAAATGAATAAAACTTACCGCAAAAACACATAAAGACATTTTTTTTTGATCAAGCTGCTCGAGAAACTCAGAATTTTTTCGTTGATTTTAGATTCAAAAACCAATGACAGGACGATTGATAGCGCTGAAATCCAGAAAAGGTTGGAAATAATCAACTTTCGTAACTCTGACCTCGGGCACCTTATCGATGCAAACCTCTTTCAAAACAAAAATCTGATTCAGAAGAAAAGACATTAGATTTGAAAAGAGATCCTTTCAAGCCTCGTTTCAGAAAAATATCTGATATAATAGTGTTACAAAGTAAAAAATCAAAAATCGGGATTTTCAAAACACAAGCTTTTGAAAATATTAAGTGGCGCACAGATTTCCCTAAGACATTTAACAATCTGAAAGGGAAGAAAGCTTGGTTTGGGCTCATTTTGTGCCGCTTTTTCAAATTGGTTGGCGCTTTGCGCATCTTTTGATTTTTGATACACTTTGTGTATCCAATTTGACAATTTCGCATCTTTTCAGTTTTGGGCTCATTTTATGCCTCTTTTTCAAATTATCTGGCGCACTGCACATCTTTTATAAGCTTTCTCCTTTTCATAATCATTAAAGAGTCTCAGCTGTGAGATTATCTTCCAGACATAGGAGATGACTCTCCACAGTAAGGAAGAACGAATCACAAAATAAAAGCCATACAACATATGATAAATGCAATCACTTGGTTTAGAAAATTAAACTAATGACTCAAGACTTTGAAAAACACTATTGATATGAGGCAGATCACTGTAGGAAGATAAAATAATCTCTCTTTCAAAAACTAACATTTTAATTTTGAAGAAGATTTTTATTCAAAAGAAACTATACACCAGTAAAGGAGTTAGAGGAAGAGAAATAATTATCAATGTTTCTTCCCTTTAATAGATTCAGCGAAGTCAATCACTGCTTACCAGCTTCTAAACCAAAATAAGGTAAAAACTCCTAGTCAAAAATTCAGATCATCAGAAGTAGTGAGCGGTGATCAGATCTTGAAAAGCATAAAACAATAAGTACAAGATATGAACCAGTAAATAAATAAAAATAGGTAGAAAATCACAGCAAAGTAAATACTCAAATCAAACTAATAGTAAGGCTAACACAGAAATCAGCAGAAGAAATAAAATCAACTAAAAGCAAATAATCAAACCAAAACAAACTAACAGAAATCAGAAATCAGAATACCAAAACTAACTAACAGAAATCAGAAATCATAATACCAAAACTAACTAACAGAAATCAGAAATTATAATACCAAAACTAACTAACAGAAATCAGAAATCATAATACCAAAACTAACTAACAGAAATCAGAATACCAATCAGAACAATCATAAATCAGCAGTCATCAGAATCAAGCATTTGTATCAATCACTCCTAATCTGGTTCTCAAAATACTGAATGAGTCAAAGGCCAGTGGTTTAGTGAATATGTCAGCCAGCTGATTTTCAGTTGCTACGTGATGTAGCTCAATGTTCCCTTTTGTAATATGGTCCCTAATGAAGTGATGCATAATATCAATGTGTTTGGTCCTAGAATGTTGGATTGATTCTTAGAGATACAGATGGCACTAGTATTATCACACATAATAGAAATTATGCCAACAGGTACTCCTAAATCCAAGACTTGTTGCTTCAACCAAAGAACTTGGGCCACACAACTCCCTAAGGCAATGTACTCAGCTTCAGCAGTGGAAAGTGCAACTGAGTTCTATTTTCTACTGGACCAGGAGACAAACGACTGTCCTATGAATTGACAAGTCCCAGAAGTACTCTTCCTATCCACCCTACACCTCGCAAAATCAGAATCAGAATATCCAATGATCTCAAAAGAGGGGCTGTGCCTAGGGTACCAAATTCCTAGGTTTGGGGTTCCTAAAAGATATCTAAGAATTCTCTTAACAACAGTCAGGTGGGACTCTTTAGGATCAGCCTGAAACCTAGCACACAGACAAACACTAAACATGATATCAGGTCGGCTAGCAGTCAGGTAAAGCAGTGAGCCTATCATCCCTCTATACTTCTTCTGATCAGCAGATTTTACATTTGAATTCTTATCCAACTGAACTGAGGAGGGCATGGGAGTATTGATTGGCTTGGCTTTGTCCATTTCATATTTCTTTAAAATGTCCTTAGTGTATTTTGATTGATTGAGAAAGGTTCCATCATCCGTTTGCCTTATGCTAAACCCTAAAAAGTAGGACAATCTCCCATCATACTCATCTCAAACTCCTTACACATTGTTTTAGAAAACTCTTCACATAAATATTTATCAGAAGACCCAAAAATTATATTATCAATATAGATCTGGACAATGAGTAAGTCATCTCCTAATCTCCTCAGAAAAAGGGTGGTGTCTACGCTCCCCTTAACAAACTCTCTTTCTAACAGGAATGTGCTAAGCCTCTCATACCAAGCTCTGGGTGCCTGTTTTAATCCATATAAGGCCTTTTTTAATTTATAGACATGACTTGGATATTGGGAACTCTCAAAACCTGGGGGTTGTTCTACCAAAATATCTTCTTTAATTACCCCATTTAAAAAGGTACTCTTGACATCCATTTGAAACAGCTTAAATCCCTTATAACAGGCAAAGGCTAGTAGCACTCTAATGGCTTCCAATCTAGCTACAGGGGCAAAAGTCTCCACAAAATTAATCCCTTCTATCTGATTATACCCCTTAGCCACCAATCTTGCCTTATTTCTCACCACCACACCAGAATCATTCATCTTATTCTTAAAGACCCACTTGGTTCCCACAATAATTTGATTTTTAGGTCTTTCTACTAACTCCCAAACATCATTCCTTACAAATTGATTCAATTCTTCTTACATAGCTAAAATCCAAAATTCATCCGACAAGGCTTGATTGATGTTGGTGGGTTCAATCATTGAGATAAAGGCAGAATGGTTTACTTCCTTCCTAAGTCCATGCCTAGTCCTAACACCTTCAGAAGGGTTTCCTAAGATCAATTCTTTAGGATGACTCGAAGAATATCTCCAATCTCTAGGCAACTCGGTTTGAGGTTCTACCCTTTCCTCCAAATTTGTAATTCCAACTCCTTGGGTAACCTCAACAATCTCTTCATCTTCTACTTCAGATCTAGACTCCTTAGGATCAGATTCATCAAACACTACCTGGGTTGTTTCTTCCACCACCAAAGTCCTCCTATTGAACACCCTAAAGGATTTCCCACACTTGAATATCCTAAGACCACTCCATCAGATTTGGGGTCAAATTTTCCTAAGGGTGACTTTCCATTGTTCAGAATGAAAACCTTACAGCCAAAGACATGGAGGTGGGACATATGTCCTAACATGGCACATGAAAAACATCTAACACCAGGAAAAGGGTTAACTAATCTACGTGGATGATAATGCCTCTTCCTAGATGTATATGAAACATGCTTTGAAGAACTTGCAACAGATTTTTCAAAAGGTGGTGGTGCATAAAACTGTTCAAAAGTAGGCGGTGTTTTGTTCTTTTCAAAAGCACTGATTTTCACTTTCAAAAACTCATTTTCTTTCTTTAAACTTGCAATTTCAAATTTTAAGGTTCCATTGCTACTTTCTACTTCACATGTCATTGTATCTAACTCTTTAAAAGCTCTTTCTAAGTCCACATGTGTAGTTTTCAATGAATCATTCTCAGAAACTACATCAGAATATTTTTTATTCAACTCATCGAATTCATCAAGCAAAGACATGTGATTGGAATCAAGTGTGGAATGGTCTTTAACTACAGAATCATGCTCTTTTTGCAAAGTTAAGTAATCTAATTTCAAACTAGCATGAGTTTTCTTAAGCTTCCTATACGGTGTATGAATTCTTTCAGAAACTTCAAATAATTGATCGTAGGTAAGCTCACATACCTCTTCCTGGTCCGACTGACCAGGCTGATCATCAGCCATCAGACATAAGTTTGTTTCCTCCTCTTCAGCTTTAGTCTCCGAAGAGTCGGATGCAGAGTCTTCCCAGAATGCCTTCTGAATCCGCTTCTTGTCCTTTCTGAACTTTGGTTTCTCCTCACCCTTCTCCTTGCTTGGGTGAGCTTTAAGTGTTGGACAATCAGTCTTAATGTGTCCAGGCTTCCTGCATTAAAAACAAACAGATTCAGATGAACCCTTAAAATTTTTATTGGACTTACCCTTGTTCCACTTCTGATAGTTCTTATGTTTCTTCCTTAGAAAGCTTTTGAATTGCCTTGTGATTATGACAACATCATCGCTATCAGACCCGGAAGTGCTAGCATCTGAATCTTTGGCCTTTAGTGCCACTGTCTTCTCTTTCTTGCGTTCACCTGCATCAAGTTGCCTTTGGTTCACCCCTTGCTCGTAAGCAATGAGTGATCCAAGTAAGCTGTCAATAGAGTAAGTATTTTAATCTTTAGATTCAGTAATAGCAGTAATCTTAGCATCATAAGAAGCAGGCAAACATCTAAGAATTTTGTTCACTCTTTCGTAGTTATTAAGTTCTCTACCTAGAGCATGCAAAGAGGTAACAATCTGAGTGAACCTTGTGTACATTTATGAAATAGTCTCACTAGATTTCATGCGAAAAAGTTCATAATCATGTAACAAGATGTTTAACCTAGACTGTTTGACTTTAATTGTACCTTCGTATGTTATACATAATCTATACCAGATTTCCTTTCCCGTTGTACAAGTAGAAACACGCATATAGTCTTCAGATTTTAAAGCACAAAAGAAATAGTTCAAGCATTTTGCATTTAACTGTGCTAAATCACGATCATCAAACATCCAATCAGCAAAAGGCAATTCAGTTTTCACATTGTTAATCAGTCTAAAAGGTGGTTCGTATTCGTCCTTAACTAACATCCACATGCGATAATCAATAGATTACAGAAAAGTAGACATGCGTGTTTTCCAAAAATCAAACGGAATATTATCAAACAACGATGGTCTTGTAATAGAATATCCTTCAGTAGTATTACGATTTTTACAGTTAGCCATGGATCAAATTCAAAAGTTTTTAAACCTAAATTTTGAATCCCGCTTTGATACCACTTGAAAGTTTGAAAGAGATGTTAAGCCCTAGTGAACTAGTCCCGAGGCTAACCAAGAGGAGGGGTGAATTGGTTATTTAAAAATTTCACGATAACAATGAAAATCTTTTCGATATGTAGCAGCGGAAACACATAAATAAGAATGAAAAGATCAACCACAGATATTCACCCAAGCAATTAATATCAGAAAAATAAAGTGCAGAACTAAATCAGAAAAGTAAATCAAATTTTATAGTGGTTCGGTCATCTTGACCTACGTCCACTCCCCGGAGCCTCCCCTCCGGGTATTGCTCTAAACAAAAAGTGTCTCTCCTTTTGCTCCCATAGCAAGGCGGAGAAGCCTGTACGAATACCTCCTTTTCACCACACGGTGAGGCAGAGAACCCGACCTCCTTTCACTTCCTCCTGAAGTAGGCAGAGAACCTTCAAACTCCTTTTGCTTCCACCTAAAACGGGCAGAGAACCCCAGATCTTCTTGCGAACGATCCTCCCACGACGAACACCGACTAGACGAAAGACGACGAGCGGAAAAGACGACTCTGATCCATGCTTGGAGCAACCTTAGTGAATCCCTCACTAACTCCCCCTCACAAGATCTTCTCTCTCTCTCCCAACTCTCTCTCTCTCTCCCAACTCTCTCTCTCTCTAGGGTTTTTCAGGGAAGGAAGGCAGCAAAAGATCTTTCTAGTTTTTAGAAAAACTTCTTTTATAGGAGGGCTTAAAATTTGCCCTAAATCTCAACTGGTCGGCTAAGATTGTCCAGGACGATCGGTAGATCGTCCTGTACGATCAGTTCAAATTCAGCTTTTTTAGCCTGGATGATCTGGCTCTTCTGGACGATCAGTAGAAAATATTGTTCATATCGTCCCGTACGATCCTGCGATCGTCCGGGACGATTTGTGCAAATCGAGGAAAATTGTCGAGAAGACAGTTCGGGTCGTCCAGAGAAATCTGTGCTGGATGACCAAAAAATGACTTGATCGTCCAGGACGATTGGTACATCGTCCTGTACGATTAGTTTAAAAAGGCCCAAAATCGTCCTGTACACAGTTCGGGTCGTACAGCTGAAATGCACAAGACGATCACGATCGTCCGGGACGATCCTGCGATCGTCCAGGACGATATGATCGTATCAACCAAAAATAAATTGCTTTCCTTAATTACCAGATTAAATTAGGCATGATTGTACTGAATCGTCCGGGACGATACACGTATCGTCCGGGATGATACACGTATCGTCCGGGACGATCAGACCAAGTATCTAAAAATAAGAACTTGCCTAACTTGATCTGGCGGCTAAGAATTTCTGATTTGGGCATATCATCCCGTACGATAAGGAGATCGTCTAGGACGATCTGCTTAACCAGACCCTCTTAACTTAGTCGCCCTAATTAGGGTTTCTATTTTGGCTGGATCATCCAGGACGATGTGAAAATCGTCCAAGATGATCTGAACAAAAAATGAACAGAAACTCTAATTCACTCAAGCTCTCCCCCTGAGTGTGTGTGTGCAAGGTTACTTAGCTAGGGAATCAGTTACATTACAATTGACTCAATAAAAGGAAAAATCATACATTTGACACAGTTGGACCCGATCTTGAGTTGGCTTGAGTGGCTCGTGGTCTTTTGTGCCTGAAACAGATTAGCCAAACAAAACACACTGGAAACATGTTTGTCATCATCAAAACTAGATTTGCAACAACTTGATGGGCTCATTCTGTGCCTCTTTTTTAATTTATTTGGCATACTTTAGGCATCTTTTGATTTTTAATACACTTTGTATATCTTTGAATTTTTTGGCGTCTTTACGCATCTTTCTATTTTTGGGCCCTTTTGTGCCGCTTTTTATTTGTTTTGCAAGCTTGCTTCCTTTCATAATCTCTAAATAATCTCAGTTATAAAATTACCTTCCAGACATAAGAGAAGAAAAAGCTTACTCTCTACAGTATGGAGGAGTAATTCACGGAACAAAATCATACTCCACCTGATTAAGAAAAACATCACAATGATTTAATGCTTTGAAAACATTATTTAAATGAGATAGATTATTGTAGGAAGATAAAATAGATCTCTATTTCAAAAAACTAATTTTTTTAATTTTGAAAATAATTTTTAGCCAAAAGGAATAATACACCATTAAAGGAGTTAGAGGAAGAGAAACAATCATCAATATTTCTTCCCTTTAACTATTTCAGAGGAGTCAATCACTACTTAGAAGCTTTCAAACAAAAATAAGGCAAAAACTCTCAGTAAGAAATCTAGTTTATCAGCAGTAGTGAGTAGTGATTTAATTCTGAAGAAAAGAAATAGTAAATCAATAAAGGAAGAAAGAAAATGCATAAAGAGAAATAATCAAATCAGGAAAACAACAATGACAAAAGGAGAATCTGCAGAGAATAAAACCCAGAAAGAAAATAGAATAATCAAATCAAATAGAAATAATGGAAAACTAAAAAATAAAAAGTTTAGAAATCAGTTATCATCGAATTTCTGCATCTAAGTCAGTCACACCCAATCTGGACCTTAAAATGCTGAATGAGTTAAAGGCCAATGGTTTAGTAAAGATGTCAGCTAGTTGGTTTCAAGTTGCTACACGGTGTAGCTCAATGTCCCCTTTGGTAACATGGTCCCTAATGAAGTGATACCTTATGTCAATGTGTTTGGTTCTTGAATGTTGGATAGGATTCTTAGAGATGCAGATGGCACTAGTGTTATCACATAGAACTAAAATTATGCCAACAGGTGATCCTATAACCAAGATTTATTGCTTCAACCAAAGAACTTGGGACACACAACTTACTAAGACAATGTACTCAGCTTCAGCAGTGGAAAGTGCAAAAGAGTTTAATTTTCTACTGGACCAGGAGACCAAGGACTGTCCTATGAATTGGCAAGTTTTAGAAGTAGTCTTTCTATCCACCCTACACCCTACAAAATTAGAATCAGAATATCTAATAATCTCAAAAGAAGTGCTGTGTCTCAGATACCAGATTCCTAAGTTTGGGATCACTAAGAGATATCTAAGAATTCTCCTAACTGCAGTCACGTGGGATTCTTTTGATCCGCTGAAATCTAGGACAAAGATAAACACTAAACAATATATCAGGTCGGCTAGTAGTCAAGTAAAGTAGTGATCCTATTATACTTCTATACTTGTTTTGATCAATAGATTTTCTATTTGAATCCTTATCTAACTGGACAGTGGAGCTCATTAGAGTGTTTATTGGCTTGGCTTTATCCATTTCATATTTCTTCAAGATGTTCTTAATGTACTTTGATTGATTTAGTAAGGTTCCATCATCCATTTGCCTTGTGCTAAACCCCAAAAAGTAGGATAATTCTCCCATCACACTCATCTCAAACTCCTTATTATTTTAGAAAAATCATCACATAACTATTGATCAGAAGATCCAAATAGTATATCATCAACATAGATCTGGATAATGAGTAAATCCTCTTCTACTTTCCTCAGAAAAAGGGTCGTGTCTACGCTCCCCTTAACAAACTCTCTTTCTAGTAGGAATGTGCTTAGCCTCTGATACCAAGCTCTAGGTGCCTGTTTTAATCCATATATGGCCTTTATTAATTTGTAAACGTTATTTGGATATTGGGAACTCTCAAAACCTGGGGGTTTCTCTACAAAGACATCTTCCTTTATTACCTCATTTAAAAAGGCACTCTTCACATCCATTTAAAAAAGCTTAAATCCCTTATAAGAGGAAAGGCTAGTAGCACTCTAATGGCTTCCAATCTTGCTACAAGGGCTAAGGTCTACTCAAAATCAATCCCATCTATTTGGTTGTACCTCATAGCCACCAATCTTTTGTTATTCCTAACCACCACACCAGAATCAGTCATTTTATTCTTAAAGACCCATTTGGTTCCCACTACACTTTGATTCTTAGGTCTTTCTATAAACTCCCAAACACCATTTCTCATAAATTGGTTAAGTTCTTCTTGCATAGCTAAGATACAAAATTCATTAAAAATGGCTTGATTGATGTTGGTGGGTTTAGTCATTGATATAAATACAGAATGGTTTACTTCCTTCATAAGTCAATGCCTAGATCTAACACCGTCAGAAGGGTCTCCTAAGATCAGTTCTCCAATCTCGAAGAATATCTCCAATCTCTAGGTAAAGTGTTTTGAGGTTCTACCCTTTCCTCCAGATTTACATTTTCTACTCCTTGGGTAATCTCTCCTACTTCCTCTTCTTCCTCAGCTCTAACCTCCTTAGGATTAGATTCATCAAACACTATATGAGTAGTCTCCTCCAGTACCAATGTCCTCTTGTTAAACACCTTAAAGAATTTCCCCTCACTTGAATATCCTAAGAACACTCCTTTATCAGATTATGGGTCAAACATTCCTAAGTATGATTTCCCATTGTTAAGAATGAATACCTTACAGCCAAACACATGGAGGTGGGATAGGTTTAGAGTTCTACCCTTAATAATCTCATAGGGTGTCTTCTGATTCGATCTAACATTCACCCTATTCAACACATAACAGGTTGTTTTCACCTCTTCTACCCAAAAGTATTTTGGAAGTGAATACTCAGCAAGCATGGCTCTAGTGGCTTCCACTAAGATCCTGTTCTTCCATTCAGCTACCCCATTCTGCTTAGGGGTCCTAGGAGCTAAAAAGTAATGGATAATCCCTTGCTCCTCACAGAAGATTCCAAATCTCACATTTTGGAACTCCTCACCATGATCACTATGGATGGTCAAGATCTCACAACCTAACTTCTTCTGAATCCAAGTGGAGAAAGATTTAAATTCATCAAATTACTTAGATTTATGTGACAAGAATCTAATTCAACTGAACCTCAAGTAATCATCAACAATCACAAATCCATGGACTTTTCCCCCTAAGCTGGCAGTGCTAATGGGTCCAAAGAGATCCATGTGAAGGACTTCTAAAGGTCTAGAGGTGCTGATGTCCTTAATAGAGTGGAAAGAGGATTGTACTTGCTTCCCTAGTTAATAGGCATCACACAGGTGATCCTTAGTGAACTTAAGGTTGGAGACTCCTCTAACTAAATCCTTTTGGGTGACTCTTCTAAGGGTTTTCATGCTAGCATGACATAATCTCCTGTTCCACAACCAAGACTCATCAACAACAGTTTTTAAGCAAAGTAATATAGCACATTCAATATTATTTAAATTAAGCATGTAGACATTGTTGATCCTCTTGCCCTACAAAATAGTGTAATAATTTAAGCTTATAATGCAAGTGTTTTCCAGGAATTTGATGTTGAATCCTTTGTCGCAGAGTTGAATAATGCTAAGTAGGTTGTGTTTCAGCCCATATGTAAGTGAAACATTTTCAATTAAAAGGTTCTTGGAGTTTTTGATTATACCTGTGCCCACCACTTTCCTGGTGGTATTGTCTGCAAGAGTGACCTTGCCTCTAGCCCTAGCCTATAGCAAAATGGTATGATTTGCTTCTCCAGTCATATATCTTAAGCATTCGCAATCTAGGTACCACATGCTCTCATGAGGGCTTGTGTGAGAGCACCCCTAAAAAATCATCAAACATTAGATTTAGGAACCCAATATGTACTACGGTGGAGAATGCAATGCATGTGTGTTATTCTGTTAATCATATAATTTGGGCCTCCACACCAAATATGTACTACAGTGAATAGTGTTGGTGTGAGAGATATGTCCTAACATGCCACATGAGAAATATCTAACGTTAAGAAAAGGATTAACTAATCTATGGGGGTGTTAGTGCCTCTTCCTAGGTTTGAATGATGCATGTTTTGATATTTTGAATGAGATTCTTTAAGTGATGGAAGTTTATAAAATTATGAAAATGTAGGAGGTGTTTCGTTATTCTTAAATGCAATAATTTTTACATGTAGAATTTTTTTTTTTTAAGATTTGCAATTTCAAATTTCAATGCATGCTCACTATTATCTAAATCCAATGCCATGTTGTCTAGTTCTTTAAATGCTTTTTCTAAATTAGCATGCGATGTTTTCAAACATGATGCTCAACAAGAAAGTTAGAATGCTTTTTGTTTAATTCATTAAATTCATCAAGTAATGATATGTGATTACTATCAAGTGTGGAATGATCTTTAAGTAAAACTTCATGCTCTTTTTATAGGTTTAGGAGTTCTAATTTCGGGCTAGCATATATTTTCTTAGGTTTCCTATATGATGAGTGGATTTTCTTAGAAACATCTAGCAATTGATCATAGGTCAATTCATATACCTCTTCTTGATTAGACTAACCATGATGTTCATCCACCATCAAACACAGGTTTGTAGTCTCCTCTTTAGCTTCAGTCTTAGAGGAGTTGGATATAGAATCTCCCTAGAAAGCCTTTTGAATCCACTTCTTATCCTTCCTTAACTTTGGTTTCTCCTCACCCTTCTCCTTGATTGGGTGAACCTTAAATGTAAGATAATCAGCTTTTATATGTGCTGGCTTCCTGCATTCAAAACAAACCACATCAAAAGAACCTTTAGAATTTTTTCCACTCTTACCTTTGTTCCACTTCGGAAGTTTCTTGTGTTTCTTCCTTAGAAAGGTTTTGAATTACCTAGTGATTAAGGAAACATCATCACTTTCAGACCCAAAACTATCAATATCTATATCATTTGCTTTTAGAGCCACGATCTTCTCTTTCTTCTTCTCACCCGCATCAAGCTGTCTTTGGTTCACTCCTTGCTCGTAAGCAATGAGTGATCCGAGCAAGTTTTCAATAGAATAAGTATTCAAATCCTTGGATTCAGTAATTACATTTATCTTCACATCATAGGAAGAATGCAAACATCTCAAGATTTTGTTAACTTTTTTATAGTTGGTGAGTTCTCTTCCTAAGGCATGCCGGGAGGTGATGATTTAAGTGAACCTAGTGTACATTTTAGATGTTGACTCACTAGGTTTTAAGCGAAAGAGTTTGTAGTCATGAAGCAGGATGTTCAACCCAGACTGTTTAACTTTAGTCGTGCCCTCATAAGTGATACACAATTTATCCTAGGTTTTTTAGCTAGTTGTACAGGTTCACACACGCATGTAATCCTCCGATTTCAGTGCACAAAAAAATAGTCCAAGCATTTTGCATTCAGTTGTGCTAAATCTTAGTCATCAAAAAACCATTCGATAAAAGAAAGTTTAGTTTTAATACCATTAACAAGTCTAAAAGGTGCTTCATAACCATCTTTAACAAGCATCCACATGAGATAATTAATTGATTGTAAAAAGGTGGACATATGAGTTTTCTAGAAATCAAACTGTATGTTATCAAACAAGGGTGGATGAGTAAAGGAGTAACCTTCAGTGGTGTTTCTATTACCAAAGTTAGCCTTGGAGCAAATTCAAAGGTTTTTTAAAACTTGATTTTAGGAATCTTGCTTTGATACCACTTCAAATTCGTTAGGGATGCTAAGCCCTTATGAATTAGCCCAAGGCTAACCACGAGGCGGGGGGGGGGGGGGGGTAATTGGTAGTTTTAAAAATTCATGAGCAAAAACAAATTTGAAGATCTTTTTGATTATTTTAAAATAATTACAATTTCATGATGATGTGCAGATATTTAATAGAACATAACCAATAACTATAATCACACGATCATCAACATAGAAAAAAGTACAGAAAATAATCAGAAAGAACACACCAGATTTTATAGTAGTTCAGCCAACTTGACCTACGTCCACTCCCTAGAGCCTTCCCTCCAGGTATTGCACTAAAACAAAGTGACTCTCCTACTGCTCCCACAGGAAGGCGGAGAAGCCTTTACACAACTCATTTTCACCAACCAGGTGAGGCAGAGAACCCAGTCTCCTTTTGCTTCCTCCTGAACTAAACAGAGAACCTTACCTCATTTTGCTTCCACCTGAAGTAGGTAGAGAACCATGATCTTCTTTCAAATAATCCTTCCATAGAGACACCAAATGACAAGAGATGATGACTAGAGAACACGACTTAGATCCTTACGTGGGACAACCTTTGTGAACACCTCACAAATTCCCCCTCACAAGATCCTCTCTCTCTCTCTCTCTCTCTCCCAAGCTCTCTCTCTCTCTCTTTCTCAAGACTGTCACAAGAAAGAACTTTGGCAAAAGATTTTAATAGTAGAAGAAACAAAACCTTAAATAGTAGGGCTCCAAAATTACCCAAAATTTTAATTTGCCGTCAAAGATTATCCAGGACGATCCTCCGATTGTTCTGTATGATCAGTGTAAATCAGACCCTTTTGACCTGGATGATCTGGTTCTTCTAGATGATTAGAAGACATGATTTGTTTAGATTATCTAGGATGATTTTGTGATCATCCTCGACAATTAGTTGAGAATGGAAATATCATCCAGAAGATTATTTGGGTCATATAGGAAAACCATACTGGATGATTTTAAAATGACTTGATCATCTCGGATGATACAGATATCATCCCGGACGATTAGTTCAAAATTGGGAATATCATCCAGAGGATTGTTCGGGTCATCCATGTGAAATACACTGAACGATTTTAAAATGACTTGATCATCCCGAATGATATAGATATCATCCTGTATGATTAGTTTAAAATTAGGAATATCATCAAGAGAATTGTTTGGGTCGTCCAAGTGAAATACATTGGACGGTCAGGATTTCTAATTGATCGTCCAGGATGATATTGCAATTGTCCAGGATGATATGATCAAATCAATCAAATCTTGATTTCTTTCCTTAATTACTTGACTAATTTAGGCATGATTGTAATGAATCATCTAGGATTATACACGTATCATCCTGGATAATCGATCAAAAAGCTAAAAATAAAAATTTTCCTAACTTAGTCTAGTAGCAGAGAATTTTTGATTTAAGCATTTCATCATGTATGATGGGTGTATCATCCAAGTTGATCTGCTTAATTAGACTGACTTAACATGGTCGCCCTAATTAGAGTTCTGGTTTTAATGGATCATCCAGGATGATTTGAACAAAATATGAATAGAAACTCTAACTCACTAAAACTCTCCCCCTGAGTGTGTGTGTGTGTGTGCAAGGTTACTTAGCTTGGGGATCCATTACATTACACTTGACTCAAGAAAGATGAAAAAATACATTGAACCTAAAACACAAACAGACTGACTCGATCTTGATCTGGCATGAATTACAATTGATCTTGTGAACCTGAAAGGTTAGGCACTCAAATAGAAACAAAAAAATTTTCTATCATCAAAATCATAATCCTTGAATCCAGATTCACAATAGTATTAAATGGTGGATCATGGTATATGGGAGGATTTATTATTCAGATTGATAAGTGGACACCATCATTTTCACCCCAATCCATGTAGGGTTTATTTTCTTAGATATGGATTCGATTTCCTCATCTTCCATTACAATGTTTGGATGAAATGAATATAACAAACATTGCATCAAAAGTGGGTACTCCTTTTGCTAGATAGGAACATGTTTAAGTGGGGGAGAAGGAAATTTGCTTGAGCTTGTGTTCAAATAAACCTGGATTCTAAATTGCTAGCTGGAATGTGGGTGGAAGGGATAAATGGCACATTTTTTTCTAAAGTTGAATATGAGAAGATTTCATCTTTCTATTACCAATATGGGAGGATTGGCCATAAAAAGGAAGTATGTCCTGAATCTTATAACAATGGTGGGAATGCTTGTCCAAAAGAGGTTGTTAAAAAAATTGTAGTTGATGGTTATACTAGAAGGATGGAAGAGAAGAGCTTTAAAGAAGGGAATTCGCAGTGGAATTTGGGCCTTGGATCCATGTTAAGTTTCCAAAAAATAGAAGGAAACTAATAAGATTTGAAGTGAATGGAAAGGATACGAGGAGCAATTCTTTAACTAATCCATATTCAGTCATGTTGAAGGGAAATTCTGATAATATTGCTGTGACAAAATTGACAAATGTTGATGACAAGTTGGGAGAGCAGGCTCAATTTGTTCTTATGGAAGATCCAAGTAACAATGACGGAATGGTTGAGAACTAGAGTATGAAAGGCTTTACAACATCAGGTTCCTTGGTACATAACAACAAATTGAATATTTTAGTTGATTATACTGAAGGTCATGGCATTTTTGAAAATTTTATTTCTATTCCTGCATGTGAATCCACTGATACTATTAATTCTTTTCATGAAGATGATACTGATCAAGTAATTCAGGGCGATGGTGCTGTCCCTGAAGGTGAGATCAAAGAAGCTACTCCTGGTATGCATTTTGGAGTTAATGTTGAGCAAATAAGGGATGCTAATCAAAGAAGCTACTCCAGGCATGCATTTTGTTGTAGAGCATAATGCTGTTGCTATTAGGAATATGGCAGGAAGTGTGTCATCCGAAGATGTTGAGAATAAAAGTTCTAATGATAAGAGATGTCATAATTTTGTTAATTCATGGAATGATAAAATTGGTTCTTTGTGTGTAAAACAAAAGCCAAATAAAGAACTAAAATCTTTAGGCCCCATTTCAGAGATTCTGAGAAAGGAAAGGTGAGGTGATGGTGTGTTTTGGGAATGGGCCCCGTTCTCCTTTGATTTCTTAAATATCATCATTCATTTTTTGGAATTGTAGAGGAGCTAAGAAGAAGGCAGCTTCTCTGTATCTTAAAGAAATTATTCATGACAATAATGTTTTTTTTTTGTTGGGTTAACAGAAACTAAGTTATCTAGTATTAATAGGAGGGAGGTCAATAGGATCATTGGGGAGGATTGGGAATTTTTTCATCTTCCGGCTAGAGGTATGTTGGGAGGTATCCATATCTTATGGACGAGAGAAGAAGTGTAGTTCACTATTATGGAAGAGTTGCCTCAATTTATTTTAGGTGTCATCCAAATTCCTAACTTGGGCAATTGGAATGTGACAATGGTTTATGGTAATAAGGATTTACATGTTAGGAGGGCTTTATGGGATAGTCATGAGAGGCTTACGTCTAGTGACATTCCTTCCATTGTGGGTGGGTATTTTAATTGTATCCTATCTAAAGAAAGTAAGAGAGGAGGGAAAAGATTTATTTTTTCCCAATGCCCACAAGAAATGAGATATTTTATGGCTAACAATGATTTTCATGATGTAGGTGTGATTGGACCTAACTTTACATGGTGCACTAATAAGGAGGGACCATCAAGAATCTTTGAAAGGCTTAATATATGTTTGTTGAATTCAACTACATTACAAAAGGTGTCTTTGGATACGATCAGACATCTTGCAATAGTTGCATCTGACAAAAGTCTTAATATGTTCAAGATTAATGAAAGTAATCGGTCATAGCATAACATGATCATATTTGAAGATATATGGAAATCTTATCCAGCTACTTGTGACATTATGAGGAAAGAATGGAGGAAGTTAGATTTTAGCAATGAAGCAGAAATATTACAAAGGAAGATGAAAAGACTTTTAAAAGCTCTCTACTATTGGAACAAGAACAAGTTGAAGGACTTTACCTCTCTCAAGGAGGAGCTTAAAGTTAAAATTATGGAGCAACAAATGAAATAAAGCTTTAATGGTGGTCTAGAACTAGAAGATCTATTGCTGCTCAGAAGTTATGTTAAAGAATTAAATAGTACAATGGCTCAGTTGTCAACTTGCTTGAGTCAAAGAGCAAAGGCAAGGTGGATGAAGGAGGGAGATACTAATTCCAAGTTCTTTCATGATTATGCTTCAACAAAAAGGAATGGGAATTAGATAAAGCAAGTGAAAAATGATTGTGATGTGCTCATGGAAGTGCAATATCTCCTAGGTTAGATGCTGTTATAGCTTCTTTCCTTAAATTCTTTTGGGTTATTGTTAAAGAAGAAACATGCAAAGTCAAAGAATGTTTTCTTAAAATAGGTGTGATGCGTGATGAGTGGAAATATATATTAGTTATATTAATTCCAACATGTAAAAATTTTGTTTATCCTTCAAACTTAGACCTATAAGTCTTTGTCAAACTATTTATAAAGTGGCAGCTAGAATGATTCTAAATAGTTGAGGTGGTGTCTTCCTATGATTGTTATTGAAGAATTAGTTGCATTTGTTCTAGGAAGATCAATGTCTGATCACTACCTTCTGGTTCAAGAGATTTTTCATAAATTCAGATTTTCAAGAGCAAAGAAAGGACTTATGGTGGTCAAGTTGGATATAGAATAGGCTTATGACAGTATGTGTTAGCCAACCCTAGATAAAGCTCTTAACTGGTATGGCTTTCCTTCCAAATTCTCAAAACTGATTAGGGCATGTGTGCAAGAGGTCTAGTTTTTTATTCTTATTAATGGAAGGAATTCTAGTTGGATTAGTGCTAAAAGTTGATTCAGGCGAGGATGTCCCTTATCTCCGTATCTCTTCATTATGTGCTTCCAATTATTGTCAAATGTAATTCGATAGAGAGGTGTAGACTTTGGTATATATTTTTATCCTCATGCTGATAAGATATCTCATATGTTATAAGATGATGATGTTCTTAGGTTTTTATGTGCATCTCTTAAATTTTCTATAGTTATTAAACAAATTATTAAGGTGTTTTGTGGATGGATGGGCAAGAAGGTGACTAAAATCAAATCTCAGGTTTTTCTCGAAATCAGTTCATATAAGTAGGAAGAAAAAGATTTCCAAAACTCTAGGGTCTAAAATTGTGAAAGAAATGAAATTATTTTGGTAGAAAGATGGTATTGAGGAGGTTAGTGGTATCAGATTTTCAAATCCATATGGACCATGTGTTGGAAAGGTTAAATGCTTGGGGCAATAGATGCTTCATTGGCTGGAAGGATATTGCTTATAAAATCTTCTTTTTTATCACTTACTATATTTTTAACAACCCATTCATTAGTACTTAGGGGTTTGTTAAAGGATTTTGATAAGCGATGCAGGAGTTTTATTTGGCATAAAGATAAAGGAAGACAAGGGCTACATTACGTGTCTTGGGAGGAGCTTTGTAAACCCAAGTGTCTTAGAGGATTGGGCTTCATTCAGCTGTGAATAAGATTGGTACATTATGGGCTAGACTGACATGGAGATTTATTCAAAATCCATTTTCATTATTGAATCAAAATATTATTTCTAAATATGGAAGGGATGTTTGGAATGCAGAAATTAAAGTCTTCTACATCATGGAATATTCTTTTGGATGGTGTCGAGTATCTTATGCCAAGTATAAGATGGAGATTAGCCAACGGCAACAAAGTGAACAATCTGAGGCACATTTGGATCTTGGACAGAGCAATGAGCAAATGGCCAACCATTGTTGATTTTGATAACCTACAAGATAAAAATGTTCAGTATTTTTTTGCTTGAGATTGAACCTGGAAGCAGCCACGACTCCAAAATTTTTTTTATATTAATATGAATTCTTTGATAATGCATATTCCAATATATCATAACTTGGAGGAAGATCAAGCAGAATTGATATGTCAACATTCCAGAAGATCCTTTACAGCCTTATCATATGAAGCATCAATGAAGTTTCAGATGGTAAAAGTAGGGGCGGATGAGTGGATCAAGATAGCTAAGCTCATACCAAAGTTATGATGCAATGGTGGAGAATAAGTAAGAATGCAATTCCTACTAATGAGTATCTTAAGTATAGAAAGCTTTTACAAGTAGATACATGTACTAGAGGTTGCCGTGAAGTGGAGAACTTAGAGTATATTGCCATTATATGTAAATACTTAGTACATATTCTTGTCAAGCTTAGAGAATTGGGGTGCAAACTTCCTATTTTTCATTCTTTTAATGATTGCATGATGGAGTTGAAAAGAATATCATCGTTCAATTAGAATATAGTCAGATTATACTGTACATCCATTTTCTTCTCTTCGAAATTATGAAATAATGTGAAGTATCGAGTTCCAATGCCTTCAATTACATTTTCAGCTGCCAAATATTATTTCAACATCTTTACACTCAATTCATGATCTAATTCTAGTTGACTAGGATACTAATATCTGGTTGGAGTTTGGGAAAGTTTGGCATCCCCAACCACTAGATTGGATCAAAATTAATATTGATGCATCTATTATGGAATCAAATAATGCAAGAGTCAGAAGAGTTTCCAGAGATCATAAAAATAATTTGATCATTACAATTATTATTAATAGGAATATCGCAAATGACAACCACAATACTTTCAGGAACAAACCCAAGGATAAGATTAATACACCATTTACTATCCTTGAAGTACCAAGACCCTCACAATGACATGGTATAATGAGTGCTAAAGTGAGAGTCATAATACCCGATAGTAGACTAAACATCATGTAAAAAATGAGATGAGCCATTACAAATACCCCACTGAATGACTGATTCACTAGGCCATTTTATATTACATAACCTTCTCCAACAAAGAGATTACCATTGCTTGCAAAATAAATGGTAGGATGCTTATTCTTACAATATTTCTGATTCATATAATTAGACCAAAGTGAATCATTGTTGCATAATTTCCATGATAATTTGTAAGAAAAATCTTTCACTAAGTCAAAAATAGATTTATAACCCAACACTTTTTAGAAGAGAACCAGTATAACCTTTCTAGTTTAACCAATGAATCTTTTTAGAATTCAAAGAGGAGCACTGAAAGAATTTGTTAATAAGTTTGTCCAATATAGCACAAACATCAAGAGTAGGGTTTATAGTTTGAAGGAGATAAATGGGTATACAACTCAAAACACTCTAAATCAGCAATAGCCTAGCCCCCATAGAAAGCAATTTAAATTTTGAGGAAGTTAACCTTTTTCTTAATAGAATAAAACATTTAATCAAATACAAATGATGTTTATAACCTTTATGTAATGGCGTACCAAGGTAATAGATAAGGAGAACATGCATTTGGAAATCAATAATAAATTTAATATTGTTACAATGCATAGATGACAAACCTTTACCCCCAATAAATGTGCTTTTGCTATTGTTAAATTTGCGGGCACTTTCATTTTTGAAGGTAGTGAGAAACTTCTTGATTCTCTTTACACATTTAATAGACCCATTACAAAGATTGATTATATCATCAGCAAAATAAAGATGAGATAAATATATGTTGTCAAAATTTTAATAAGCTAAATTTTTAAATCTAGAGAAATACTTGGTAAAACCAATAGATAAGTAATCAGGGGCTATATATAACAAGCGAGAGATAATAGTTCCCCTTGTCAAACACCCTGAGCACCTATGAAAAAACCATTAACTTTGTCATTAATAATGATAGAGAACCAACTATTTTTAATAATACTTTTAAAAAGATTAATGCAATTAACATCAAAATAAAAAAGATGAAGAATATTTAACCTGAATGACCAATTAATGTTGTCATATGCTTTAGAAATATAAAGCTTAAAGATTCAATTATGCCCATGAAGCTTTTCCTTAATTTCATCAATCATTCCATGAGCAAGTAGTATATTGTCAGAAATGCTTCTTCCTTTCTCAAAATCCATTTGATTCAAAGAAATAATCCTAAGAAGAATAAGTGCCAATCTTGTAATAATAATTTTAGTAATTAATTTATTGAAAGTGGTGCACAGACTAATATGTCTGAAGTCATTCCATGTTTGAGGATTGCCATTTTTATGTTCCAAAGAAAGTGATTGGTGACACTCTAGTTAAAGTCAGGGTCAAAGGACAAAAGTTGGCATTTATCGCTAGTAATGGACAATTGGAGAATATCATGAAAGTCCTGGGTGGTTAATTTTATTGGGTGGTGATTAACATAAGAGTGGAGAGTGAAGTAAAAGGAATCGATGTGAAGATTCACAAAGAAAAAGCTCAGTACTAAATGAAAATGCATGAGTCAGAATAAAAGTGAGGGAGGTGTGAGCGAAAAGATCCAGTACCAGATATGTGAGAATGTGTGGATTGCCAATTTTGGATTGAGTGATCCCCACTTCAAGATAGCACAGGAAGGTAGCCTGATCGGCTGTATTAGGAAAGTGGGGATCGACACTCCCCCGGGAGGAACTAACACCATGTTGTCTAGATCGTTTGCCACCAGCCACGAGAAGAAGAGGGAGTACAAATAGAAAGTAGGTGTGGTGGGAAAATGGTAGAAACTAGCTGTTTTAAAAAAAGGCTATATCATCTAAGATGATCGCAGGATCGTTGAGGATGATCGGAGAAATAAGTTCGTTCAGGATGATTGGTATAAAAGGTTGTCTGATCACCCAAGACGATCAGATATCATCCAGGATACTTAGACACAGGCGATCATACTGAGGAGTCAGGGTTGGATGACCATTGATGAAAAGTATCATCCAGGATGATATGTAATAAATGAATCAGACGGGCTAAATTTGAATCATCCCACTGCTGCCACATGGATCGTCCAAGATGATGAGGTGTATCATCTAAGCCGATAACCAATAAATAGTTCAGATCAACCATTTGATAAAGATGGGGATAATTTGATCAGATTGTCTAGGATGATGTGAGGATCATCTAGGATGATGTGAAGAAAAAGTGAAAAGTTAAAGGATGGAGAAGAATGATCAGGGAACCCCAAAAAATAATAAAGTCATAATTAAAGCAAAGAAAAAAATAAATAAACACTAGGAAATAATAATAATAATCAAAAAAGATTTTTTTTAATCAATCCACGCCAGTAAATTAGAATTTTTCCTTAATTTTTAATTTGAAAGCCAATACGAAAAAAATCCACAACACTAAAATCCAGAAAATTTAGAAAATAAATTTTCATAACTCCTACCTCGAACACCTTACGGGTTCAAATTCCTTTCAAATAAAAGTCCAATTCAGAAGAAAAGAAATTAGATTTGAAAAGGGATCCTTTCAAGTCTCGTTCTAGAAAAATATCTGATAAAATAGTATTACAAAGTAAGAAATCATGATTTTCAATCTCAAGCTTTTGAAAGTATTAAGTGGCGCATGAATTTTTCTATGATATTTAAAGATCTGAAAAGGGAGAAAGCTTATTACTTGATTGGCTCATTTTGTGCCTCTTTTTTAATTTATTTGGCATACTTTAGGCATCTTTTGATTTTTAATACACTTTGTATATCTTTGAATTTTTTTGCGTCATTACGCATCTTTCTATTTTTGCGCCCCTTTGTGCCTCTTTTTATTTGTTTTGCAAGCTTGCTTCCTTTCATAATCTCTAAAAAATCTCAGTTATAAAATTACCTTCCAGACATAAGAGAAGAAAAAGCTTACTCTCTACAGTATGGAGGAGTAATTCACAGAACAAAATCATACTCCACCTTATTAAGAAAAACATAACAATGATTTAATGCTTTGAAAACACTATTCAAATGAGATAGATTACTGTAGGAAGATAAAATAGATCTCTATTTCAAAAAACTAATTTTTTAATTTTGAAAATAATTTTTATCCAAAAGGAATAATACACCATTAAAGGAGTTAGAGGAAGAGAAACAATCATCAATATTTATTCCCTTTAACTATTTCAGAGGAGTCAATCACTACTTAGAAGCTTTCAAACAAAAATGAGGCAAAAACTCTCAGTAAGAAATCTAGTTTATCAGCAGTAGTGAGTAGTGATTTAATTCTGAAGAAAAGAAATAGTAAATCAATAAAGGAAGAAAGAAAATGCATAAAGAGAAATAATCAAATCAGGAAAACAACAATGACAAAAGGAGAATCTGCAGAGAATAAAATGCAGAAAGAAAATTGAATAATCAAATCAAATAGAAATAATAGAAAACTAAAAAATAAAAACTTTAGAAATCAGTTATCATCGAATTTATGCATCTATGTCAGTCACACCCAATCTAGACCTTAAAATGCTAAATGAGTCAAAGGCCAATGGTTTAGTAAAGATATCAGCTAGTTGGTTTCAAGGTTGCTACATGGTGTAGCTCAATATCCCCTTTGGTAACATGGTCCCTAATGAAGTGATACCTTATGTCAATGTGTTTGGTTCTTGAATGTTGGATAGGATTCTTAGAGATGCAGATGGCACTAGTGTTATCACATAGAACTAAAATTATGCCAACAGGTGATCCTAAAACCAAGATTTGTTGCTTCAACAAAAGAACTTGGGACACACAACTTACTAAGACAATGTACTCAGCTTCAGCAGCGGAAAGTGCAAAAGAGTTTAATTTTCTACTGGACCAGGAGACCAAGGACTGTCCTATGAATTGGCAAGTTTTAGAAGTACTCTTTCTATCCACCCTACATCCTATAAAATTAGAATCAGAATATCTAATAATCTTAAAAGAAGTGCTGTGTCTAGGATACCAGATTCCTAATTTTGGAATCTAAGAGATATCTAAGAATTCTCTTGACTGTAGTCAGCTGGGATTCTTTTGGATCCGCTTCAAATCTAGCACAAAGATAAACACTAAACAATATATCAGGTCGGTTAGTAGTCAAGTAAAGTAATGATCCTATCATACCTCTATACTTCTTTTGATCAATTGATTTTCCATTTGAATCCTTATCTAACTGGACAGTGGAGCTCATTGGAGTGTTTATTGGCTTGGCTTTATCCATTTCATATTTCTTCAAGATGTTCTTAATGTACTTTGATTGATTTAGTAAGGTTCCATCATCCATTTGCCTTGTGCTAAACCCCAAAAAGTAGGACAATTCTCCCATCACACTCATCTCAAACTCCTTATTATTTTAGAAAAATCATCACATAACTATTGATCAGAAGATCCAAATAGTATATCATCAGCATAGATCTGGATAATGAGTAAATCCTCGTCTACTTTCCTCAGAAAAAGGGTCGTGTCTACACTCCCCTTAACAAACTCTCTTTCTAGTAGGAATGTGCTTAGCCTCTCATACCAAGCTCTAGGTGCCTGTTTTAATCCATATAAGGCATTTATTAGTTTGTAAACGTTATTTGGATATTGGGAACTCACAAAACCTGGGGGTTTCTAAACAAAGACATCTTCCTTTATTACCTCATTTAAAAAGGCACTCTTCACATCCATTTAAAAAAGCTTAAATCCCTTATAAGAGGAAAGGCTAGTAGCAGTCTAATGGCTTCCATTCTAGCTACAGGGGCTAAGGTCTACTCAAAATCAATCCCATCTATTTGGTTGTACCTCATAGCCACCAATCTTTTGTTATTCCTAACCACCACACTAGAATCATTCATTTTATTCTTAAAGACCCATTTGGTTCACACTACACTTTGATTCTTAGGTCTTTCTACAAACTCTCAAACATCATTTCTCATAAATTGGTTAAGGTCTTCTTGCATAGCTAAGATACAAAATTCATTAAAAAGGGCTTGATTGATGTTGGTGGGTTTAGTCATTGATATAAATGCAGAATGGTTTACTTCCTTCCTAAGTCCATGCCTAGATCTAACACCTTCAGAAGGGTCTCCTAAGATCAGTTCTTTAGGATGACTCGAAGAATATCTACAATCTCTAGGCAAAGTGTTTTGAGGTTCTACCCTTTCCTCCAGATTTACATTTTCTACTCCTTGGGTAATCTCTCCTACTTCCTCTTCTTCCTCAGCTCTAACCTCCTTAGGATCAGATTCATCAAACACTATATGAGTACTCTCCTCCAGCACCAATGTCCTCTTATTAAACACCTTAAAGGATTTCCCCTCACTTGAATATCCTAAGAACACTCCTTCATCAGATTTTGGGTCAAACATTCCAAAGGATGATTTCCCATTGTTAAGAATGAATACCTTACAACCAAACACATGGAGGTGGGATAGGTTTGGAGTTCTACCCTTAATAATCTCATAGGGTGTCTTATTCTGATTTGATCTAACATTCACCCTATTCAACACATAACAGGCTGTGTTCACCTCTTCTACCCAAAAGTATTTTGGAAGTGAATACTTAGCAAGGTCCTGTTCTTCCATTCAGCTACCCCATTCTGCTTAGGGGTCCTAGGAGCTAAAAAGTAATGGCTAATCCCTTGCTCCTCACAGAAGGTTCCAAATCTCACATTTTGGAACTCCTCACCATGATCACTAAGGATGGTCAAGGTCTCACAGCCTAACTTCTTCTGAATCCAAGTGGAGAAAGATTTAAATTCATCAAATGACTCAGATTTATGTGACAAGAATCTAATTCAAGCGAACCTCAAGTAATCATCAACAATCACAAATCCATGGACTTTTCACCCTAAGCTGGCAGTGCTAATGGGTCCAAAGAGATTCATGTGAAGGACTTCTAAAGGTCTAGAGGTGCTGATGTCCTTAATAGATTGGAAAGAGGATTGTACTTGCTTCCCTAGTTAATAGGCATCACACAGGTGATCCTTAGTGAACTTAAGGTTGGAGACTCCTCTAACTAAATCCTTTTGGGTGACTCTTCTAAGGGTTTTCATGCTAGCATGACATAATCTCCTGTGCCACAACCAAGACTCATCAACAACAGTTTTTAAGCAAAGTAATATAGCACATTCAATATTATTTAAATAAAGCATGTAGATATTGTTGATCCTCTTACCCTACAAAATAGTGTAATAATTTAAGCTTATAATGCAAGTGTTTCCCAGGAATTTGATGTTGAATCCTTTGTCGCAGAGTTGAATAATGCTAAGTAGGTTGTGTTTCAGCCCATATGCAAGTAAAACATTTTCAATTAAAAGGTTCTTGGAGTTTTCGATTATACCTGTGCCCACCACTTTCCTAGTGGTATTGTCTGCAAGAGTGACCTTGCCTCTAGCCCTGGCCTATAGCAAAATGATATGATGTGCTTCTTCAGTCATATATCTTAAGCATTCGCAATCCAGGTACCACATGCTCTCATGAGGGCTTGTGTGAGAGCACCCCTAAAAAATCATCAAACATTAGATTTAGGAACCTAATATGTACTACGGTGAAGAATGCAATGCATGTGTGTTATTCTGTTAATCATATAATTTGGGCCTCCACACCAAATATGTACTACAGTGAATAGTGTTGGTGTGGGAGATATGTCCTAACATGCCACATGAGAAATATCTAACGTTAAGAAAAGGATTAACTAATCTCTGGGGGTGTTAGTGCCTCTTCCTAGGTTTGAATGATGCATGTTTTGATATTTTGAAGGAGATTCTTTAAGTGATGGAAGTTTATAAAATTATGAAAATGTAGGAGGTATTTCGTTATTCTTAAAGGCACTAATTTTTACACTTAGAAATTTTTTTTTAAAGATTTGCAATTTCAAATTTCAATGCATGCTCACTATTATCTAAGTCCAATGCCATGTTGTCTAGTTCTTTAAATGCTTCTTTTAAATTAGCATGCAATGTTTTCAAACATGATGCTCAACAAGAAAGTTAGAATGCTTTTTGTTTAATTCATTAAATTCATCAAGTAATGATATGTGATTACTATCAAGTGTGGAATGATCTTTAAGTAAAACTTCTTGCTCTTTTTATAGGTTCAAGAGTTCCAATTTTTGGCTAGTATATATTTCTTAAGTTTCCTATATGATGAGTGGATTTTCTTAGAAACATCAAGCAATTGATCATAGGTCAATTCACATACCTCTTTTGATCAGACTAACCATGATGTTCATCCACCATCAAACACAGGTTTGTAGTCTCTCTTCAGCTTCAGTCTTAGAAAAGTTGGATATAGAATCTTCCTAGAAAGCCTTGTGAATCCACTTCTTGTCCTTCCTTAACTTGGGTTTCTCCTCACCCTTCTCCTTGCTTGGGTGAACCTTAAGTGTAAGATAATCAGCTTTTATATGTGCTGGCTTCCTGCATTCAAAACAAACCACATCAAAAGAACCTTTAGATTTTTTTCCACTCTTACTTTTGTTCCACTTTGGAAGGTTCTTGTGTTTCTTCCTTAGAAAGCTTTTGAATTACCTAGTGATTAAGGCAACATCATCACTTTCAGACCCAAAACTATCAATATCTATATCATTTGTTTTTAGTGTCATGATCTTTCTTCTCACCCGCATCAAGCTGTCTTTGGTTCACTCCTTGCTCGTAAGCAATGAGTGATCCAAGAAAGTTATCAATAGAATAAGTATTCAAATCCTTGGATTCAGTAATTACAATTATCTTCGCATCATAGCAAGAATGCAAACATCTCAAGATTTTGTTAACTTTTTTATAGTTGGTGAGTTCTCTTCCTAAGGCATGCCGGGAGGTGATGATTTGAGTGAACCTAGTGTACATTTTAGATGTTGACTCACTAGGTTTCATGCGAAAGAGTTTGTAGTCATGAAGCTGGATGTTCAACCAAGACTGTTTAACTTCAATTGTGCCCTCATAAGTGATACACAATTTATCCTAGATTTTTTAGCTAGTTATACAGGTTGACACACGCATGTAATCCTCCGATTTCAGTGCACAAAAAAATAGTCCAAGCATTTTGCATTCAGTTGTGCTAAATGTCAGTCATCAAAAATCATTCGAAAAAAAAAGTTTAGTTTTAATACCATTAACAAGTCTAAAAGGTGCTTCATAACCATCTTTAACAAGCATCCACATGAGATAATTAATTAATTGTAAAAAGGTGGACATATGAGATTTCCCGAAATCAGACTGTATGTTATCAAACAAGGGTGGATGAGTAAAGGAGTAACCTTCAGTGGTGTTTCTATTACCAAAGTTAGCTATGGATCAAATCTAAAAGTTTTTTAAAACTTGATTTTAGAATCCTGCTTTGATACCACTTCAAATTCGTTAGGGATGTTAAGCCCTTATGAATTAGCCCAAGGCTAACCACGAGGGGGGGGGGGGGGGGGGGGTAATTGGTAGTTTTAAAAATTCATGAGCAAAAACAATTTTGAAAATCTTTTTGAATGTTTTAAAATAATTACAATTTCATGGTGATGTGCAGATGTTTAATAAAACATAACCAATAACTATAATCACACGATCATCAACACAAAAAAAAGTACAGAAAATAATCAGAAAGAACACACCAGATTTTATAATAGTTCAGCCAACTTGACCTACGTCCACTCCCTAGAGTCTTCCCTCTAGGTATTGCACTAAAATAAAGTGACTCTCCTACTGCTCCCACAGGAAGGTGGAGAAGCCTTTACAAAACTCCTTTTCACCAACCAGTTGAGGCAGAGAACCCAGACTCCTTTTGCTTCCTCCTGAACCAAACAGAGAACCTTACCTCATTTTGCTTCCTCCTGAAGTAGGTAGAGAACCTTGATCTTCTTTCAAATAAACCTTCCACAGAGACACCAAATGACAAGAGATGATGACTAGAGAACACGACGTAGATCCTTACTTGGGGCAACCTTTGTGAACACCTCACAAATTCCCCCTCACAAGATCCTCTCTCTCTCTCTCTCCCAAGCTCTCTCTCTCTCTTTCTCAAGACTCTCACAAGAAAGAACTTTGGCAAAAGATTTTAATAGTAGAAGAAACAAAACCTTAAATAGTAGGGCTCCAAAATTATCCAAAATTTTAATTTTCCATCAAAGATTGTCCAGGATGATCCTCCGATTGTTCTGTATGATCAGTGTAAATCAGACCCTTTTGGCCTAGACGATCTGGTTCTTCTAGACGATTAGAAGACATGATTTGTTTAGATTATCCAGGATGATTTTGTGATCATCCTCGACAATTAGTTGAGAATTGAAATATCATCGAGAAGATTATTTGGGTCATCTAGGAAAACCATACTGGATGATTTAAAAATGACTTGATCATCCCGGATGATATAGATATCATCCCGAACGATCAGTTCGAACTTAGGAATATCATCCAGAGGATTGTTTGGGTCATCCAGGTGAAATACACTGAACGATTTTAAAATGACTTGATCATCCCGAATGATATAGATATCATCCTGTATGATTAGTTAAAAATTAGGAATATCATCTAGAGGATTGTTTGGGTCATCCAAGTGAAATACATTGGACGGTCTAGATTTCTAATTGATCGTCCATGATGATATTGCAATCATCCAGGATGATATGATCGAATCAATAAAATCTTGATTTCTTTCCTTAATCACTTGACTAATTTAGGCATGATTGTAATGAATCATCTAGGATGATACACGTATCATCCTGGATAATCGATCAAAAAGTAAAAAATAAAAATTTTCCTAACTTAGTCTGGTAGTTAAAAAATTTTTATTTAAGCATTTCATCATGCATGATGGGTGTATCATCCAAGTTGATCTGCTTAATTAGACTAACTTAACATGGTCGCCCTAATTAGAGTTCTGGATTTAATGGATCATCCAGGATGATTTGAACAAAATATGAATAGAAACTCTAACTCACTAAAACTCTCCCCCTGAGTGTGTGTGTGTGCAAGGTTACTTAGCTTGGGGATCCATTACATTACACTTACTCAAGAAAGATGAAAAAATACATTGAACCTAAAACACAAACAGACTGACTCGATCTTGAGCTGGCTTGAGTTACAATTGATCTTGTGAACCTGAAAGGTTAGGCACTCAAATAGAAACAAAAATATTTTCTATCATCAAAATCATAATCCTTGAATCCAGATTCACAATAGTATTAAATGGTGGAGCATGGTATATGGGAGGATTTATTATTCAGATTGATAAGTGGACATCATCATTGTCACCCCAATCCATATAAGGTTTATTTTCTTAGATCTATATTCGATTTCCTCATCTTCCATTACAATGTTGGCATGAAATGAATATAACAAACATTGCATCAAAAGTGGGTACTCCTTTTGCTAGATGGGAACATGTTTAAGTGGGGTAGAAGGAAATTTACTTGAGCTTGTGTTTAAATAAACCTGGATTCTAAATTGCTAGCTGGAATATGGGTGGAAGGGATAAATGGCACGTTTTTTTTCTAAAGTTGAATATGAGAAGATTTCATCTTTCTATTTCCAATATGGGAGGATTGGCCATAAAAAGGAAGTATGCCCTGAATCTTATAACAATGGTGGGAATGCTTGTCCAAAAGAGGTTGTTAAAAAACTTGTAGTTGATGGTTATACTAGAAGGAAGGAAGAGAAGAGCTTTAAAGAAGGGAATTCACAGTGGAATTTGGGCCTTGGATCCATGTTAAGTTTCCAATAAACAGAAGGAAACTAATAAGATTTGAAGTGAATGGAAAGGATATGAGGAGCAATTCTTTAACTAATCCATATTCAGTCATGTTGAAGGGAAATTTTGATAATATTGCTGTGACAAAATTGACAAATGTTGATGACAAGTTGGGAGAGCAGGCTAAATTTGTTCTTATGGAAGATCCAAGTAACAATGATGGAATGGTTGAGAACTAGAGTATGAAAAGCTTTACAACATCGTGTTCCTTGGTACATAATAACAAATTGAATATTTAAGTGGATTATACTGAAGGTCATGGCATTTTTGAAAATGTTATTTCTATTCCTGCATCTGAATCCACTGATACTATTAATTCTTTTCATGAAGATGATACTGATCAAGTAATTCTGGGCGATGGTGTTGTCCCTGAAGGTGAGATCAAAGAAGCTACTCCTGGTATGCATTTTGGAGTTAATGTTGAGCAAATAAAGGATGCTAATCAAAGAAGCTACTCCTGGCATGCATTTTGTTGTAGAGCATAATGCTGTTGCTATTAGGAATATGGCAGGAAGTGTGTCATCCGAAGATGTTTAGAATAAAAGTTCTAATGATAAGAGATGTCATAATTTTGTTAATTCATGGAATGATAAAATTGGTTCTTTGTGTGTAAAACAAAAGCAAAATAAAGAACTAAAATCTTTAAGCCCCATTTCAGAGATTTCGAGAAAGGAAAGGTGAGGTGATGGTGAGTTTTGGGAATGGGCCCCATTCTCCTTTGATTTCTTAAATATCATCATTCATTTTTTGGAATTGTAGAGTAGCTAAGAAGAAGGCAGCTTCTCTGTATCTTAAAGAAATTATCCGTGACAATAATGTTTTTTTTTTGTTGGGTTAACAGAAACTAAGTTATCTAGTATTAATAGGAGGGAGGTCAATAGGATCATTGGTGAGGATTGGGAATTTTTTCATCATCCGACTAGAGGTATATTGGGAGGTATCCGTATCTTATGGACGAGAGAAGAAGTGTAGTTCACTATTATGGAAGAGTTGCTTCAATTTATTTTAGGTGTCATCCAAATTCCTAACTTGGGTAATTGGAATGTGACAATGGTTTATGGTAAAAAGGATTTACATGTTAGGAGGGCTTTATGGGATAGTCTTGAGAGGCTTACGTCTAGTGACATTCCTTCCATTGTGGGTGGGTATTTTAATTGTATCCTATCTAAAGAAAATTAGAGAGGAAGGAAAAGATTTATTTTTTCCCAATGCCCACAGGAAATGAGATATTTTATGGCTAACAATGATTTTCATGATGTAGGTGTGATTGGACCTAACTTTACATGGAGCAATAATAAGGAGGGACCAACAAGAATCTTTGAAAGGCTTAATATATGTTTGTTGAATTCAACTACATTACAAAAGGTGTCTTTGGATATGATCAGACATCTTGCAATAGTTGCATCTGACAATAGTCCTAATATGTTCAAGATTAATGAAAGTAATCGGTCATAGCATAAAATGACCAGATTTGAAGATATATGGAAATCTTATCCAGCTGCATGTAACATTATGAGGAAAGAATGGAGGAAGTAAGATTTTGGCAATGAAGCAAAAATATTACAAAGGAAGATGAAAAGACTTTTAAAAGCTCTCTATTATTGGAGCAAGAACAAGTTGAAGGACTTTACCTCTCTCAAGGTGGAGCTTAAAGTTAAAATTATGGAGCTACAAATGAAATTAAGCTTTAATGGTGGTCTAGAACTAGAAGATCTGCTGCTGCTCAGAAAATATGTTAAAGAATTAAATAGTACAATGGCTCAGTTGTCAAATTGCTTGAGTCAAAGAGCAAAGACAAGGTGGATGGAGGAGGGAGATACTAATTCCAAGTTCTTTGATGATTATGCTTCAACAAAAAGGAATGGGAATTAGATAAAGCAAGTGAAAAATGAGTGTGATGTCCTCATGGAAGTGCAAGATCTCCTAGGTTAGACGCTATTATAGCTTCTTTCCTTAAATTCTTTTGGGTTATTGTTAAAGAAGAAACATGCAAAGTCATAGAATGTTTTTTTAAAATAGGTGTGATGCATGATGAGTGGAAATATACATTAGTTATATTAATTCCAACATGTAAAAATTTTGTTTATCCTTCAAACTTAGACCTATAAGTCTTTGTCAAACTATTTATAAAGTGGCAGCTAGAATGATTCTAAATAGTTGAGGTGGTGTCTTCCTATGATTGTTATTGAAGAATAAGTTGCGTTTGTTCCGGGAAGATCAAAGTCTGATCACTACCTTCTAGTTCAAGAGATTTTTCATAAATTCAGATTTTTAAGATCAAAGAAAGGACTTATGGTGGTCAAGTTGGATATAGAATAGGCTTATGACAGTATGTGTTAGCCAACCCTAGCTAAAGCTCTTAACTAGTATGGCTTTCCTTCCAAATTCTCAAAACTAATTAGGGCATGTGTGCAAGAGGTCTGGTTTTTTATTCTTATTAATGGAAGGAATTCAAGTTGGATTAGTGCTAAAAGTTGATTCAGGCGAGGATGTCCCTTATCTCCGTATCTCTTCATTATGTGCTTCCAATTATTGTCAAATGTAATTCGATAGAGAGGTGTAGAATTTGGTATATATTTTTATCCTCATGCTGACAAGATATCTCATATGTTATAAGATGATGATGTTCTTAGGTTTTCATGTGCATCTCTTAAATTTTCTATAGTTATTAAACAAATTATTAAGGTGTTTTGTGGATGGATGGGCAAGAAGATGAATAAAAGCAAATCTCAGGTTTTTCTCGAAATCAGTTCATATAAGTAGGAAGAAAAAGATTTCCAAAACTCTAGGGTCTAAAATTGTGAATGAAATGAAATTATTTTGGAGTAAAAATGGTATTGAGGAGGTTAGTGGTATCAGATTTTCAAATCCATATGGACCATGTGTTGGAAAGGTTAAATGCTTGGGGCAATAGATGCTTCATTGGCTGGAAGGATATTGCTTATAAAATCTTCTTTTTTATCACTTACTATATTTTTAACGACCCATTCATTAGTACTTAGGGGTTTGTTAAAGGATTTTGATAAGCGATGCAGGAGTTTTATTTGGCATAAAGATAAAGGAAGACAAGGGCTACATTACGTGTCTTGAGAGGAGCTTTGTAAACCCAAGTGTCTTAGTGGATTGGGCTTCATTCAGCTGTGAATAAGATTGGTACATTATAGGCTAGACTGACTTGGAGATTTATTCAAAATCCATTTTCATTATTGATTCAAAATATTATTTCTAAATATGGAAGGGATGTTTGGAATGCAGAAATTAAAGTCTTCTACAGCATGGAATATTCTTTTGGATGGTGTCGAGTATCTTAAGCCAAGTATAAGATGGAGATTAGCAAACGGCAAGAAAGTGAACAATCTGAAGCACATTTGGATCTTGGACAGAGCAATGAGCAAATGGCCAACCATTGTTGATTTTGATAACCTACAAGATAAAAATGTTCAGCATTTTTTTGCTTGAGATAGAACCTGGAAGCAGCCAGAACTCCAAAATTTTGTTTATATTAATATGAATTCTTTGATAATGCATATTCCAATATATCCTAACTTGGAGGAAGATCAAGCAGAATTGATATGTCAACATTACAGAAGATCCATTACAGCCTTATCATATGAAGCGTCAATGAAGTTTCAGATGGTAAAAGTAGGGGCGGATGAGTGGATCAAGATAGCTAAGCTCATACCAAAGTTATGATGCAATGGTGGAGAATAAGTAAGACTGCAATTCCTACTAATGAGTATCTTAAGTATAGAAAGCTTTTACAAGTAGATACATGTACTAGAGGTTACCGTGAAGTGGAGAACTTAGAGCATATTGCCATTATATGTAAATACTTAGTAGATATTCCTGTCAAGCTTAGAGAATGGGGGTGCCAACTTTCTATTTTTCATTCTTTTAATGATTGCATGATGGAGTTGAAAAGAATATCATCGTTCAATTAGAATATAGTCAGATTATACTGTACATCCATTTTCTTCTCTTCGAAATTATGAAATAATGTGAAGTATCGAGTTCCAATGCCTTCAATTACATTTTCAGCTGCAAATATTATTTCAACATCTTTACACTCAATTCATGATCTAATTCTAGTTGACTAGGATACTAATATTTGGTTGGAGTTTGGGAAAGTTTGGCATCCCCAACCACTAGATTGGATCAAAATTAATATTGATGCATCTATTATGGAATCAAATAATGCAAGAGTCAGAAGAGTTTCCAGAGATCATATAAGAATATTTACATTGGCATATGGTAAACAATTATATCATTAGAATATATCCCAATTGGAATTGGAGTCCATGAAGTTGATTAGAGAACACCTCCATGATTGGATTTTCCAATGCAAGGGGGTTATGATTGAAGGAGACAACATTAACATCATCAACATGCTTCAAGAATCAATGCGAAAATCAAAAAGGCAATAAGATAGTTTTTGGAATAAAGATTTATTCTTTCTTAATGAATTTAAAAATGTAATATTTCATCATGTATCTAGAGAGGCAAATAAAGAGGCTGATTTATGTGTCAAATTTTCTTTAGGTAGTTCTTTTGTTTGGGACACATTTATTTATAGTTCCATTCCTTCTTCTTTGTTTAGGTTGTTAAAGAAGGAATGTGATAGTTATGTTTCTTTTAGTAGATTGTAACAAGTTTTATCAATGCAAATTTGCAATCTTAAAAAAAATGGCTGTAGTAGGAGTGTATTAACCCAATGCACACTACCTATGAAACCAAAACCATGGTTTGACCTTAGTTTACTATTTGGGGTTCAAACAAGCTACCCAAAACCCACTTTCTTTGGCCCAATCTGAAAGTTCATAAAGGTTATTAAACTTCAAAGAACCAGCCTGAGCCTAACAAGGAGGGGGGGGGGGGGGGGGGGGGGGGGGTGAATTGGTATGTTAAAAGAAAATCTTTTTATAACTTTTTCAAAATCTAAAAATAGACAATTTAAAAACTCGATGCAGAAGCAAATTAATTCCATAATAATAAAAAGATTAGAGTTTTTTAGTACACAATTAATCATAAAAAAATAATGTGAAAAAAATAATAAGAATAAACACACTATAATTTATAGTGGTTCGGTCAAACAGTAACCTACATCCACTCCCCAGATTCCTCCTCTAAGTAATGCACTAAACCTTCAGTGACTTCCCTTTAGCCCCCACAGCTAGGTGTAGAAGCCCATACAAAATCTCTTCCACCAACTTAGTGTGGTGGAGGACCTTACTCTTTTCATCCTCTTAGTGAGGCAGAGAACCTAGAATCCATTTTCACCCTTTTAGTGAATGCTGAGAGTCTAAAATCCTTTTTCACCATTCAAGTGAAGGCATAAAACATAGAATCATTTTTCTCCCTCCTAAAGATGGAAGAGAACCAAGAATTTTTTTTCTCCCTCCATGAGATAGCAGAGAACCACGGCCTAGTGCTGTATAATGTCTCCCCAAAGCCCCCAAAGAATCAAGGCACTGACTTGAAGAAGATAGGCAAGAAACTTACTTGGAGTAACCTTGTGAATCTGTCGTAACTCTTCCCTATTAAAAACTCTTCCTCTCTTCTCTCCCAAAGCTCTCCTAAAATCCTTCTCTATTCTCCTTCTCAATACACTTAGTAGCAAAAAGCTTTGAAATAAGCCTTAATGATAGTACAAATAAAGAGACTTTAAAAAAGCCCTAAATTTTAATCTTCTAACACAAATCATCCAGTATGATCCAAGATCATATAGTATAATTAGTTCAAAGTTCTCCTGTTTCATTATAGAAAGAAATAGAACCTATACGATCAGTTCAAAGAGATGAACTGATCATCCAGGATGATTTAGAATATTGTCTAATACGATTAGCACAAACAACTTGGATAATCATCCTATTTGATAGACGATAATTAATTATTGTCCCATACAAAAATCAGGTCATGCAGTATGATTGATCAAATCATCCTATACAATATTATTAAATACCATAATTGTTCCCCTAATCATCACATGACCAATTTAGGCATGATTGTCATATATCTTACAGTATAATGCATATCATACAGTAAGATTAGTACAAATTTAAAATTTAAAATATTGTTAAAATTGTGATTAGTGTCTAAAATCATAATTATAACTGATCATCCTGTATGATAAGGATCATCCAATATGATTAGCTTAATAAGTCTTAATTATTTAAAGTGCCCTAATTAATAATTTTTCTAATTAACTGATCATCCAATATAATGTAAATCATAGAGTATGATTAGCTTAGAAAACTCATCTTCTTCCTAACTCATTAACGCACCCCCTTGAGTGTATGTGTGCAAGGCAACCCAGTACTAGGATCCACCATAATACATGATTGACTTAAAAAAGATAAAAAGCACATAAAGACTAAAAATATAGACTTTAATCCTAGTCTACCCAATCTTGGGCAGATCAAAGTTGCAAGTGAACAGTGGACCTGAAATGTTAGTGAGTAGGGAAAAATAGATATGTAATAAGCTTATTTATTAGGAGATACCATAGTAAGAAATCCAATAAAATTTGTTATCATCAAAATCACAAGACATGGGTCAAGATTTGCAACAATCTCTCCCTTTTTGTGTAAGGGTTTTGTTATTCCCTGTGCTCCCCCTTAATAGGGGAGAGTTAGTTTTTTTTAATTAAAATGAAAAAATAAGAAATAACGATAGAACACATAATATGAAGAGACAAACATGGAATTAAATATTTCAAAAAAATATATAATCTACCAATAATATGCTATTCCCCTTTTAACATCACAAAAAGGAGGTAAAAACAACAAAAATAGGAAATAATAAAAAGCATAGGAGTAAATAATGATCACAAAATAGAAAAAACTAAAACAAGGAGGGATCTTGATCTGGTGGAGGTGGGGGAGGTGGTGGCTGGAAGTACTGGTGGAGTGAGGCAAACTAGTTTTCAATCAAAGCCATGTCCTCATCATACTGCTATCAGATCTGTGATGATATTTGTTAAGATCGTACAGTAAAATGTGAATCATCTAGAATGATGTGAACAAATTAAGATATGGGTGATTGATGATAAGGAAAGTTTCATGAAGGAAAATATAAATCAAATAAGAATAAAAAGATAATAAAAAATACAACTGAAATCAAACAATCAAGCAAAAAGAGAAAATACACACCAAACATAATTTTTTTTTATTATTTTTTTATTTTTTGATCAATTTTGGAAAATGATAATTTTACCTTTTGATTAGATTAAAAGCTCAGTAAGAAATGCATTAATAATGCTTAAACCCAGAATGGTAGAGATTCAAATTTTGTAAATCCTAGCTCAAGCCCCTTATAGGTTAAAATCTTTTCAAGCAAAATCTAATTCAGAAAACAAATTAGAGAGGAAAAGTGATCTTTTCAAACTTCTTATAAGAAATATATATAAGAGAATAGCTTTACAAAGTGATGAATCAGGATTTATGATTTTCAAATTCAAGTGTAGAATATATCAATTGGCACATAGATTTTTCTAAGATTTAAAGATTTGAAAGAAAGGAAAACTAACTCATTATGGGCACATTTTGTGCCTCTTAATCAGTTTTTGGCACACCATGCTCATCTTTTAATTTTTTATACACTTTGTGAATCTTGTAATTATTTGGTATACTTTGCGCATCTTTTCAGTTTTGAGCTTATTTTGTGCCTGTTTTCATTTTTGCCAACATGCTTTCTTTCTAAATCTTTAAAGAAAGAGTCCTCTCAATTATGAGATTATCTTCCACATATAAGAGAAGAAGAACTCACTCTCTTATATTAGGAAGAGTAAATCACAAAACAAAACCTGATCCATATTATAGAGTTAAACAACTTGATTAAGAATATTTGAAGCAGATTCATTGACTTTCAAAAATATTCATATGAGATAGAAAACTATTGGAAGATGAAGCATATCTCTATTTCTAGCTCCAATTTTTAATTTAAAATAGATTTTGATTCAAAAATAAATTACACCACTAAAAGAGTTAGAGGAAGAGGGATAATCACAAATTTTTCTTCCTTTAACTATTTTAGAGGAGTCAATCACTAGTTACATAATATTAAACAAAAATAAAGTAAGATTTTCAATTAATGAAAAAATTCAACTACTGAAGTGAGTAGTGATAAGATTCTTAAATTTAAAAAAATAGACAAACACATGTATAAAAGTAAAAGAAAATAAAACACTGAAAGACAGAACCAAAAATGAAAACACAACATTCAGATTTAAGATTTTTAAAGCATCCAATTTCAAGAATAAATATCTATGACACCTAATCTAGTTCTTAAGGTGCTAAAGGTTTAATAAATAAGTGGTTTTGTAAAGATATCTACAAGTTAATTTTCAGTGGCTACATGATGTAGCTCTATTTCTCCTTTGGTGACATGATCCCTAATGAAATGGTGCCTTATGTCTATATGTTTGATCCTAGAGTGTTGGATTGGATTCTATAAAATATAGATAGAACTAATGTTATCACACAAGATTGAAATGGTGCTTACTGGTACTCATAAATTAAGCATTTATTGCTTTAACCAAAGGACTTCTACCACACAACTTCCTAAGGCTATGTATTTTGCTTCAGCAGTAGACATGGCTACTAAGATCTACTTTCTACTAGACTAGGAGACTAAATATTGTTCTATAAATTGGCAAGTTCTAGAAGTGCTTTTCCTATTAGCCCTATATCCTATAATGTTTGAATCAAAATATTCTATGATTTCAAAGGAGGTGTTATGCTTAGATAGCAGATTCCTATATTTTGAGTTTCTAAGAGATATCTACGGATTCTCTTAACCTACTAAAGTTGGTGAATATGTTCCTGAGGTTGAAAACTCTAATGCTGATAAAGAAGCAATTGATGTAAATCCTTGTAATCAAGCTGCTGTCTATGGTGAGGAGGGTTCGATTGAAAATCTTTATAATCAAGCTACTGTTATATTGGCGCTTGCTATTATCACTAATAATGTAAATGTAAAAATATTAAAGCTTGATGAGAAGAATGATGAAGCTATGTATAGAGACAATGCTGAAAACATATATGTCAAAGTAGATGTTGATGTTGAAGTTAAAACTTTAGAAGACATTGTTGGAAGTGTTCCAAAGAATTTGAAGGTATCAAACTTATCTTTAAATTCTAGAAGTGGTTATTCTATTATTGTTTCTACTTTGTCCTATAAGGATAATGCTAAAGATAGAGAGTGTTTGTTTTTTGGTGCTAATAAGAGCCATTCGTCGTCTAAATCTGCTCAACATAAGAAAATGGTGAAAAAAGATCTGAATATGTTTGGCAAGATTAAAGATAGCCATAGAAGGAGAAAAATGGAAGCTTTTGGTGTAAGTGCTGGGGGCATTTCACCATTTATTTCATAAAATAAGCTTATGGTTGAAGAAGATGTTATGTATCAAGAGGATTGTGCTATGGATTCTGATGTTATTGCAATTTTTTAGGTGGCTGTGATTGGACGATATTTTGGGACTTCATAGATGTTATGGTGTAGCCTTTAAGCTGGAATTCATTCTTTCTATGGCTATGGAGGTTAATGGTCTATTTTTAGAAGTTCAAGGCTTGTTTGGGGTATGTGTGAAGGTTGTGGAGATCATGAGTATTAGAGCCTTTGGAGATGTGAAGTTTTGTTGTTCTCTCTTGAATGTAGAATATCTTTTACAAGTCATTATTATTTCTTTGGTTCGTTATTTATTTCTTTTAGTTATAGTTTAAGTATAATTTGGTATTTGCAATATGAAATTAGATTAATTGAATTTGAGACTCATTTTATTTCTCATTTTTTACCTGATTGGGAACTGTGGGATACTAATCAAACTATTTGGTTTTCTAATATTTGGTATCCCTATCACCCCAATTGGTTTAAAGTGAGGAGTACTGGATCTTATTTTCATTATGATATTTTCTATTTTGTAAATATTTTACTTATGCTTTATTTGCTTTCAATAAGGCTTCCTTTCCCAATGTGTTGAAAGGTATGCCTAGTAGTTTCTTTCAATTCTAGTTTGTAAAAGTTTTTTCTTATTTTTAAGGCAATTTGCATCTCTTCAAAAAAAAAAGATTCTCTTAACAGCAGTCAAGTGGGATTCTTTTGGATTAGCCTAAAATCTAGCACATAGATAAACACTAAATATAATATCAGGTCTGCTAGCTATCAAGTAAAGAAGTGATCCAATTATTCCTCTATATTTCATGTAATTAACTCATTTCATATTTGAGTCCTTATCTAACTAAAATATAGAACTCATGGGATTGTTTATTACCTTGGCCTTATCCATTTCATATTTTTTAAAGATGTCCTAAATGTCTTTTGATCGACTAAGGATAATTCCATCATCCTTCTAATTTATACTAAATCTAAGAAAATAGTTCTGTTCTCCCATCATAAGCATCTCAAAATCCTTACTCATTATTTTAAAAAATCCATCACATAGGTTTTTATTAGAGGATCCAAGCAAAACATCATCAACATAGATTTCAACAATGAGTAGTTCTTCTCTTACCTTTTTGAGGAATAGGGTGGTGTTTACACTACCCTTAACAAAGGTTCTATTCAGAAGGAATGTATTTAGCCTTTCATACCAAGCTCTAGGTGCTTGTTTTATTCTATATAATACGTTTTTTAATTTAAACACATGATTTAGAAATTATGAATTTTTAAAGCATAGGGATTGTTCAACATACACATCTTCTTTTATTACCCCATTAATAAAGGCACTTATAATATTCATTTTGTATAATTTGAATCCCTTAAAGCAGGTAAAAGCTAGTAGCACCCTTATGGCTTCTAGTTTAGCTACATCGACAAAGATCCTTTTAAAGTAAATTCCTTCTATTTGGTTGTACCCCTTAGCCAATATTCTTACTTTATTTCTTATCACTACACCATATTCATTCATTTTATTTTTGAAAAACCCATTTTGTTCCAATAACACTCTGGTCCTTACTTTTTTCAACCAACTCCCAAATATCATTTCTAGTAAATTAATTCAGTTCTTATTACATTACTATGATCCATAATTCATCAGATAGTGCTTGATTTATATTTAGGGGTTTAATCAATGAGGTAAAGGCAGAGTGGTTAGCTTCTTTTCTAATTCCATGCCTAGTTCTAACACGTTCAGGTGGGACTCCTAAGATTAATTCTTTAAGATGACTTGAAGAATATCTCCATTCTCAAGGTAGTGAATTTTTAGGTTTTACCCTTTCTCCCAGATTTGCATATTCTACTCCTTGGGTGACTTCAACCACTTCTTCTTCTTCTGCCTTAGACCCTCCAAAATTATCATATTCATCAAATACCATATGAGTGGTCTCCTCTACCACTAATGTCCTTTTATTAAAAACTCTATAGGATTTTTCAATATTTAAGTATCCTAGGAAAATTCCTTCATCAGATTTGGGGTCAAACTTTTCTAATAGACATTTCCCATTATTTAGAATGAACACTTTACATCTAAAGACATGAAGGTGAGAGAGGTTGGGTGTCTTGTTTAGCTTGGATCTAATATTAACCTTATTTAGAATGTAACAGGTTGTATTTATCGCTTTTGCCCAAAAATATTTAGAAAATGGGTAATCAGCTAACATGGCTTTAGTGGCTTCTACTAAGGGTTTATTCTTTCTTTCAGAATCCCTATTTTGCTAAAGGGTTCTAAGAGATGAGAGGTTGTGAATTATCCCTTGCTCCCTATAATAAGATTTAAAATTTTCACTCTCAAATTCTCCCTCACGATCACAGAGAATGGTTAGAATTTCACAACCTAGCTTTCTCTGAATCGAAGGGGAGAATGTTCGAAACTCCTCGAAAGATTCACTATTATGAGATAAAGAATCTATTCCAAGTAAAGCTCAAGTAATCATTAATAATCACATACCCAAAGACTTTCCCTCCTAAGCTTTTGACTTATTTTCCTGATAGATAGGCATGATATTGGTGGTCATTAGCAAAATCTTGTTTGGGTATGCCTCTTACTAAGTCTTTCTATGTGATTTTTTTTATGATTTTTCATGCTTGCATGACACAGGGTTCTATGCCATAACCAAGATTCATCTGTAATAATTTCTAGGAAAAGAAAAATAGTATATTCAATATAATTCAAATCAAGTATGTAAATATTATTAATTATTTTCCCTTGCGTAATAGTATTTCCATTTAAGCTAATCATGCAGCTGGTAGATAAAATTTTTATGCTGAAGCCTTTATCACACAGTTGACTAAGGCTGAGGAAATTATGTTTCAAGCCATCTACCAGTAAGACATTTTTAAAAATGAAATTTTTTGTGTTGTCGATTATACCTGATCCAACCACTTTTCTAGTGGTGTTACCTCCAAGTGTTACCTTACCTCTTGCCCTGGCCTCCAGAATAATGAATTGCTTTACATCTCCAGTCATGTGCCTTAAATATCAGCTTTCCAAGTATAACATTCTCTTACTCGGCCTTTTGTGAGAGTATCCCTATAAAGTCATCAAGGATTAGATTTGGGAACACAAAAAATTTGGTTTCCACCTTATGGATTGATGGATGACATGCTTGCTTGCTATGCTATGATTTAAGCAGTTTTTGCCTCCACATTAAATGTGTTCTATGGTGAATAGTGCAAGTGTGGGATATATGTCCAAGCATGCCACAAGAAAAACACCTAACTCCTGGGAGTGGATTCACTAGTGTATGTGGGTTATGATGTCTCTTCCTAGGTTTAAATAAAGTATACTATAGTGATGGGTTCTAAATTTCTGTAAGTGTAGATGATGTTTTATTTTCTTTAAAATCAAATAATTTAACTTGCAAATATTTGTTTACACTTTCAAGAATTAAATTGTTAATTTTTAATGCATACTCCTTATCATACACTTCATCTGAATACCTTTAATTCTTTAAATGAATTTTCTAAATCAATATGAGATACTTTCAAGGAGTAATGTTCAGTATTTAAATCAAGGTGCTTCTTTTTTAATGCATCAAATTTCTCAAGTAAGATCATATGATTATTATCCAAAGTAAAGTGATCGTTCCTAAGGCATTCATGCTCTTTTTGCAAATTTGAAAAATCAAAATTAAGGATGGATACATTTTCTTGAGCTTTCTATATGCATTATAAATTTTTTTAGAAACATCAAATAATTCATTATAAGAAAGTTCACTCACCTCCTCTTAATCAAAATTATCAAGATAATTATCTGCCATTAAGCACAGGTTAGTTACCTCCTCTTCTGCTTCTATCTTAGATGAGTCTGAAGTGGAGTCTGCCAAGAAAGCCTTTTGAGTTCATTGCTTATTCTTTTTGAATTTAGTTTTTTCTTCACCCTTCTATAAGGCTTTTAAATTGCCTTGTCATCAATTTTATACTATCATCATCTTCTGGTACAGAACTTTCACTATTAGAATCATTAACTTTTAAGTCTACAGTTTTCTCCTTTCTTTTCTCACCTATATTAATCTATCTTTAACTCACTCTTTGCTCCTAGGCAAAGAGTGATCTAAGCAAGTTATCAATTGAATAAATATTCATATCCTCAGATTCAGTAATAGTAGTTATTTTAGCATCATAGGAACTATTCATACAGCACAATATCTTATTAACTTTTTCAAAATTTGCAAGTTCTAAACCTAAAGTATGTAGGGATAACAAAATTTGAGTGAACCTAGTAAACATTTCAGAAATTGACTCACTAGGTTTCATGCGAAATAGTTCATAATCATGAAGCAGAATGTTTAACCTAGATTGTCTCACTTCATTAATTCCTTCATAGGTTATACAGAGTTTATCCCAAATTTTTTTACCGGTAGTGTAAGTATATATATAGAAATAATTCTCAAAATTTTAATGCACAGAAAAAGTAGTTTAAACATTTAACATTTAATTGGGCTAAATTTTTATCCTCAATACTTTATTCAAAAAAAGGTAGTTCAGTTTTAAAGTCATTTATAAAGCGAGAAAGTATAGAATATCCTTCTTGAACTAACATCCACATGCGATAGTCTATTAATTGCAAGAAAGTAGACATGAGAATTTTCCAAAAATCAAAAGAAATGTTATCAAATAATGGTGGTCGTGTGATTGAACATCCTTCCACAGTATTATGATTTTCAAAGTTAGCCATTGATCATTTTTTTAAAAGTTTTCTAAAACTTGTTTTTGAATCCAGCTCTGATAGCACTTGAAAGTTCATGAAGGTTGTTAAATCTCAAAGAACTAGCCTGAGGCTAACCAAGAAGGGGGTGAATTGGTAATTTAAAAAACTTCTTTAACAAAAAGAAAATATTTTTTTAACTTTTTTAAAATCTAAAAATAGACAATCTAATCACTCTATGTAGAAGCAAATTAATTTTATAATAGCAAAAAATTAGAGTTTTCAACAACATAGTTAAAAATAGAAAAATAAAGTGTAAAAAATAATAAGAACAAACACACTAGAATTTAAAGTGGTTCCATCAAATAGTGGCCAACGTCCACTCCCCAAAATCCTACTTTGAGTATTACACTAAACCTTTAGTATCTCTCTTTTAGTACCCACAGCTAGGTGAAGAAGCCCTTATAAAATATCTTCCACCAACCCGATGCGACAGAGGACCTTACTCTTTTCACCCTCCTAGTGAGGTAGAGAACCTAGAATCCTTTTTCACCCTCCTAGTAAAGGCAGAGAACCTAAAATCCTTTTTCACCCTTTACTGAGGGCAGAAAACCTAGAATCTTTTTGCTCCCTCCTTGAGATGGTATAGAACCAAGAATCCTTTTTCTCCCTCCAGTAGTTGGTAGAGACCCACAGCCTAGTGCTGTAGAATTTTTCCCTGAAGCTACTGAAGAATCACGGTGGAGACTTGAAGAAGATATACAAGAACCATGCTTGGAGTAGCCTTGTGAATCATTCATAACTCTCCCTCACAAAAAACTCGTCCTCTCTTCTCTCCCAAAGCTATCCTAAACTCCTTCTTTATGCTCCCTCTCAAGACACTTAGCAGTAAAAAGCTTAGAAATAAGCCTAAGTGAGATTTAAATAGAGATCCTTTCAAAAAGCCCAAAATTTTAATCTATCGACACTTATCGTCTAGTAAGATTCAAGATCATACAGTATAATTAGTTCAAAGTACTCCTATTGTACTGTATGATTAGTATAAATTTTGAATTTTAAATATTTCCTATATTATGATTGGTGGCTGAAATCATGTTTATAACTAATCATCTTGTATGATAAGGATCATCTAGTACAATTAGTTTAATCAATCTCAATTAACAAAAGTGCCCTAACTAATAATTTTTTGGTTAATTAATCATTCAGTATGATGTAAATTGTATAATATGATTAGTTCAAAAAATTTATCTTCTTCCTAACTTACTTACTCACCCCCCTGAGTCTGTGTGTGCATGGTCACTCAGCTTTAGGATCCACCACAATACATGATTAACTTAAGAAAGATAAAAATTATATAAAGACTGAAAATACAGACTTTAATGCTAGTCTACCCAATCTTGCTGATCGAAGTTGCAAGTGAACAATGGAACTAAAATGTTAGTTAGCATGATAAAATAGATATACAATAAAATTAATTATCAGAAGATAGCATAGTATGAAATTCAATAATATTTATTATTATCAAAATCATAAGACCTGGTTCTAGATTTGCAACACATTCTTGATCTATCCCAAATTGGAACTAATAAATAGCATGCATTGACTCTAGAATCTTCTCCATATATGTTATGTCAAGCTCAAGCCATATGGGCTATTGATGTGGAAAGATTCCTTAAAACTATTTCTCTATAATCATTGGTTCACCCATAATTGAATGAACATTTGGACTAATGTCATGAAACTCTCCAGAACCTTCCCTTAGATCCAATTGGTCAGTCCCTAACTGAAATGGCTGCTAGCCTTGGCTTAGGTGGAAAATTTAAGCCCTCTATTTTATTTTCTCTCTCCTATAAATGTCCCCCCCCCCCCCCTATTTTCTGAAGAAAGGGTTGATCGAATTATTTCCCAACTCCACAACAAGTTCATTAGCTCCCCCATAGTAACCTCTTGCCTCCTTTAGTTCAAGAAAATCAAGAACCATCAAAAAGGAGAAGGAAAGAGAGATAAAGGATAATCTCAAGTCAACCTCTAGTTTAGTGGAGTCTAGCTCTTGAATTCTTCTGGGAAATTAAAGAGGATCCTTCAAGGGAACCATAGAGTCCATGATCTTAAAAATTCACCCATAGGTTAATAAATTATCCCCACTTAAAGTTTTAAATTCAAATCCAATATGTGTCATGTATAAGGCGCGCCACCATCGTTGTACACCAATCATTGATAATGATTTATAAGGACTGGCTCGATTTGAAAATATAATTAAATTGAATTGAAAATTAATTTAAATACCTAAATCTATAAAAATCACAAAAAATCTAAATTAACTCCAAATTAAGTGATCTTGGGCACATTGGAAAGGGCTTGAGCTTTACTTATTTTAAAAAACATAGAAATTTGCATATTTTTCTTGTAAATTTTATGTGGTGTGCTTATTTTTGTGCAAGGGTTAATTAGCCATGAAATTTACCCAAATTTAGTTAGTGTTGCTCCTAAAACTAATTATCAAAATAATAGATGGATTTAGCCTTGATGATTGATTTTGAAACCTAGGGAGGATTTGATGTGCCCAAATTTAGTGGGTTTGAAGCACATATATTTGTTTACCTATGTTTCAAATTTTACTATATTTTGGAGGATATTTTGTTTATCATTTAGTGAACCCAAGATTCATGTACATATTTGATCTAGGTTCTTTAGAAATTCATAATAAATCCATATTAAATCCAAAAATTACATTTAATTTATCAAATTAATCAAAATTAATAGTTTAATAAGGGAAAAATAAAAGCCCCTTGAAATTTATGCAAAATAAAAAATAATTTAGTAATTAAGAAAATCCAAGAATTAACTAAAATAAATAATTACAAATATATAAACAAATATCAAATAAAATTAAAACACTTGAAATCATTCCTAGGAGTCATTTCTAAGAATTTGGGATGATTTTAAGTTGTTCAGAGCTGATTTGTCACAAAAATATGTATAGCACTCTAATTATATAACTAAATAAATATATTAAATCACTGAACTTACAAAATTCAAAACTAATTATGAAAAACACAAAATCTTGCAAACTTAATTGCATTGGACTCATGTCTTCAGCTAGTATTTATGAAAAATATAAAAGCTCCAAAATTAACTGTAAATAAAAAGTCAACATTTTAGTCAAACATAATACATAAAATACATCAAACTTATAAAATCCTTAACTAATTATAGGAAAATCTAAATCTTGCAAACTCTAAAAGATTTTACTCATCACTTAGTCAAATATTTATAAAAAATATAAAAACATAAAAAATTACTGTAAATTAAAAGTTAATTATTTGGTCTAAATTTAATTCACATAAATGAAATAGTCCTTAAAATAAAATTTAAAATATCTAAATCATTAAATACTTATATTTAAACCACCCTTAAAGTCCTGAAATAAATTAAATTAATTATAAATAATTTTAAACTAATAAAACCTAAGATATATCTAAGCTGTAGAGCCTTTTAGACATGCTTAGATGATTTTCTTGGACAACTAACTCTTTCTTAGGCTAGGTCAATGATTTGATTTGGTTTGGTTGGAATGCCTTACCTAGAGTGTACTCATATTTGTGTCTTTACTTTCTTTGCTTTGGATGTAATATTTACTTACTGTTGGTGCACTAGAGATTAGAGTTAAAATTTAGAGGCGTGCAATTTTATTTCAATTTAAATTTCTTTATATATATATATCTGCTCACACTGTACCATTTCATATTTGCTTTTTTATAATTATTCTTTTATATTCCTGTGAAAGTAAAATTTACCTAAAAATGATGTAAAGACAAATGTAAAGGTAATGATGTAAATATTTTAGATCTGTGTATAGCTAGATTGAGTTGTATAGTGTCCAGAGTTATAAAATATTAAAAATGATTATTTATATAGAGATATAGGTTCCAAAAGGAAATTATTCTTTTTCTTTTGAAGATCATTATCTTTCAGAATACTATAGAAAATCCAACATTCAGAGAAAAAAAAAATAATCATATTCAAACCTATTTTATATAAGAGTAAAAATTAAAGCTTGTTGTTGGATGGGTATGGCCACCTTCTCTTTATAGTAGATCTTAGGTTATACTTTAAAATTATAAATGAGTAAAAGTTCTTTTATTTATATTATTATTCAAAAATTATTTTATTATGCATCATATACTTATTGTAGACACATAATTATAAAGCCTTATAAACTATAATTTATTGATTCATAGGATAGTGCCTATATACTCTTGCAATCAATTGGTAATTAATTGTGCTTTAGGATTATTAATTGGTAGTTTACACTATGCAAGTGCAAGACCATATTTTATATACCCCCTCAGTCTCTGCATATTTCTATTCTATTCTATTCTTTCAAAAATCAAAAATCTAAATCTAAATTCCTAGCACAATTACATAATCTGTAATCTAAAGCATACACATTGAAATCTTATTAGCCTATACATTTCCTTAAATCTATATATTATAACTCAGGAATTAAGATTGTGATTTTTTATGATAACAAAATATTATTTTCTCATTTTATTGTTTCTCCTAGCATTATTGGATATATCTATATATTTTTGTGTGTACTAACATTTCAGGGAAATCATATATTACTCCAAATTGCAGAAGACTTCAAGACAAGTTAGAATAGGATATCATGTAATAGAGTCTATATACCTTTATGTTTTATTTCTTGAGTCTGAGTAGGTGTGATTGATGCAGGACTACAATGCTTTAAATCAATGTGATTAGAATTTGCACGATTTTGAAAAGCCAAGAATAATTAAGACTATTAGTTATTTAAAAGAAAAGAGAAAATGTAAGGGCGGTCACGACATTTAGGCCAAATTACATGATAAGCACTTGAAATATTAAAATTGACATTTAGGCCAAATTACATGATAAGCACTTGACTATCACTTGAATTACAATAACTTGCAGATGAAGTAGTTTTCAACAAAATCCCTAATCTAACAATAAGATAGAAATATAGAAAGCACACTCAATCCTATGTTTACTAAGCATCCCTATGTTTACTAAGCGGAGGCAGCTGGCGAAGTACAACTCCTTTTGATTTGATCATCACCATCAAGTTTAGTGAGATTTAGGAGATAAATGAAAAGGGGGAGAAATTCACCCTTGTTGAGAACTGGAGACAATGTGCCACTAAGCACTGCCTAACGTTGCCTAACTATTCTTCAATGTCTTCTACAAGAGTATCTAGAATGCGGTCCACGTACTCCTCGACAGTAAAATCGATTCTCGGGTTGACGTCAAAGAAGGTTGAGTGGAGGATGTGGATGAAGCCTTGCTCGTCGTAGACAATGCCGAAGTCAAGATTGGGATCAACCATGCATCGATCATGAAGTGTTGGACTAGATGCTTCTTTGTTCTCTTGAAAGATTCTTCCTAAGAGAATGAAGTTTCTCTCAAGAAATTAAGTAGAGAAGAGGGCAAGGTGGCCGACCAATGAAGGATGGGTAGGGAATCCAATTAGGTTCAGATTTTATGGAGGTGGGATGGAGGGAATTTGGGAATTTAATTCCCCAATTTAATTCATTGCTTTAAAAAGAATTAAAGAGGAAAAGGGATGAGGGAGGAGTAGGTAGGACATAGGGAGGGGGGATTTGATTTAATTCCAACGGGGAAGGTTTTAATTTGGAAATGAATTAATTATGTGGGGGCCTTGGAGAATTAGGCATATGGAGATGAGGCCGGCGGCTTTAATGGGGTGGGGGGGGGGGGGGGGGGGATTGTGGGGATTTATTTGGGTTTCTTATTTTGGATTTAGTAATTAGAAAAGATTTAATTAAATCCCACCTAATTTGAAATTCAAAAAAGTTTAAATTAAAAAACTTTCCTAAAATAGATTTCATGTTTAAGGAAAGATTTTGAAATTCAAATCAAATAGATTGAATTCAAAATTAATCGCAATTATTAACAATCTAATTTAGGGAATAATTCAAAAGGGGAGTGGCAAGGGCTAAGGATGAGGGTCGTCGACTATTGGATGATGGAAGGAGGGGGTGGGGTTAGGTCATTTGGCAGATTGAGGGAGGCAGGTTGGGACTTGGCCAAGAGGTGGAGGGGTGGTGGTGTGGTGAAGCTGGTTGGTAGATGGGAGATTAGGTGGCCAATAGCTAACGGCTTAGGTGAGACCTTAGGCTAGCGGCTAGATGGAGAAGAAGAAAGGAAATTTTGATAAAGGCGAAGAGGCACGAACCCGATCATCACCAAGGTTGGTGGGTGATATAAATTCCCTTTCCAAGGGTTCTCTCCCAACTCTCTCAAGCTCTTGTAAGAACTCACGATGCAGTAAATTTTTAATCATTCAATCATTAACATGAAAAGAGAATAAGAGGGCTATATATAGCCTCATATAAATGACTCAACGAAAATAAAAATACGATGATGCCCTTTGGGAATACATATAATTTCCCTTAAGTAAAGGGTAAAAAATGAAAACACTAATACAACATAGAATATTAAAAGACATAATATGACTCAGAAATATATCGACTCAATCATGGCCGTAGATTGACAGCCACATCTCTGATAGACATTCCAAGCTCCAATGTCCCCATCATTCTCCCAGGGCGGGAGAAAGCTCGACTCCATCGAGTAAGCCTCCCGGGTGCTCTCATAGATCTCCAATACATCAGGGTCAATCTGTTGTAGCTCCTCATGATCTAACTATGTGTCCTCTGACTCAGGTTAATCTCTCCACCTGATTAAGTACCTCCGTCATTCACCTTCCCTTATGGAGATAATGTCATCACTCAGAATTGTGTCAACCTTTTCTATCATGGGTGATTTGTGAATATTTGGGAGTGGGGGTAGGTTTGGGTTCTCACATGGTGGGGTCACATAAGGCTACTGTATGAGTGGATTTGGTGGGTTGAAATCAGGACCTTCATATGCAACTAGTTCTTCTATGTTAAAGGAGGGATTGATGTTAAATTCTTCAGGTAGATCTACTACATAAGCATTATCATTGATCTTCTTAATTATTTTGAATTTTCCAAAACCCTTAGCATGCAACTTCTTAACTGTTCCTTGTGGGAACCATTTTGGACAAATTTGCACCATCACGGAGTCACCAACCTAAAAAATTTTAAATATTTGTTTAAGATCAGCATACAGTTTATAATCATTATTGATCTTTTCAATTTGTCATGCAATTTCTTTATTAAGTTCATGTATATATGATGCAAATGATGATGCAAACTCAAAAATCCTATACCTAGGACACGTGGGAATGAGATCTAATGCCTGTCTAGGTTTGAACCCATAAACGATTTCAGAAGAACTCAGGCCAGTGGTTCAGATCATAGAATTATTATAAACAAACTCAACTGTGGGGTGTATGGCATCCCAATCCTTAATGTGCTCGCCAACCAGGGATTATAACAGATTGCCTAAGCTCTTATTGACTACCTCGATCTAACCATCAGTTTGTGGACAAAAGGCTATGGACAATTGTAATTTAGTGCCCATTTTCATCCAAAGGGTCTTCCAAAAATAACTGGTGAATTTGACATCCCTGTTCGATATAATGGTTTTGGGTAAATCATATAAATGAACAACCTCATTGAAATAAAGTTTGGCAATGTGAGAGGCATTGGATGTTTTGGAACAGGGTAGGAATTGGGCCATTTTGGAACATCTATCAACTATGACACAGATGACAACAATCCTATGGTTAGTCTTGGGTAGGTCAAAAATAAAATCCATGTTAACATCCTCCCAAAGATAACTGGGGATAGGCAGAGGGGTGTACAAACCAGTGTTTTGCATTTGTTGTTTGGCCAGCAGGTAGGTTTAACACCTTCTGACCATCCTATTGACATCCCTCTTTAAGCTAGGATAAAAGAAACAATACTCCATAGCTTCTATCATCTTATCCTGACCAAAGTTCCCAGCGAGTCCTCCGGCGTGGAGTTCCCAAATAAGAAATTCCCTAAGGGAGGTGCTAAGGATGCAAAGCTTTTGGGCTTTGAAGAGATAACCATCCTTCAGAAGGAAATCATCCACTAGGTGGGTGCTACATGTGGACAGGAGAGAATAAGTCTCCTTAAAGTTGGGGCATTCCAAATAGTCCTTTTTTATCTGGTCAAATCCCACATCTTAGTGGTAGTCATCATACACCGACTGAGACAATCACCAGCATTATTCTCAACTCCCTCCTTATGTCTAAGGGTATAGGTGTACTCCTAAAGGAACTCGACCCATCGACCGTGGCCTGCATTCAACTTCTTTTAGGAATTGATATAACGTAGAGCCTCATGATCCAATAAAATAATGAACTCTTGCGGGAGCAAGTAGTGTTGCCAATATCGAAGAGACTGGATCACTGCTTAAAACTCTTTGTCATATATAGAATAATATTGTCGAATGTCATTTAACTTTTAACTGAAATAAGCTACCGGGTGACCTTCCTAGGATAGGACTCCTCCAATCCTGACCCTCGAAGCATCGCGGATCACTTCGAAGACTTTAGAGAAATCAGGAAGTTTCATCACTAGGACTTCCAACATTCTTTTCTTAATCTCATCAAAATCTATGGTGGCGATCGAGGTCTAGTGGAAATCACCTTTCTTAAGATAGTCGGTGATAGGAAATACAATAGTGCTGAAGTTATAGATAAATCTCTTATAGAAGGTGGCTAGCCCGTGGAAGCTACAAACTTCCAGATGTTCTGGGGAATTGACCATTCTACAATGGCCCTCACCTTCTCGGGATCTGCAGAGACCGCTTGGGTTGAAATGATAAATCCTAGAAAGATAAATCGATCTAAAAGGAAGGTACATTTCTTGGGATTTGCATAAAGTTGTTTCTTCCTTAAGACCTCACAAACTTGCCTTAAGTGGTCCAAGTGTTGACTTATTGACTGGCTATAAATAAGAATGTCATCAAAGTAGATGACGATAAACTTTCCCATAAAAGGGTGCAGCACTTGAGTCATGTTCCTCGTGAAAGCACTCAGAGTATTACTCAACCCCAAAGGCATGACTAACCACTCATAGTGACCATCCTTGGTCTTAAAGGTAGTTTTCCACTCATCACTAGGTCAAATTCGGATCTGGTGATATCCACTCTTAAGATCAATTTTATAGAATAGAGTGGCTCCCATCATTATATCGAGCATATCATCCAACCTCAAGATAGGGAAATAATATTTGATGGTGATTTTGATGATAGCACGGCTATTAACACACATCCACCAAGATCCATCCTTCTTGGGAGTAAGAAGGGCGGGTACAGCGCAAGGACTTAGGCTTTCTTTGATAAAGCCTCGCTATAATAATTCATCTTCCTGCTTTTTGAGCTCAACATGTTCCATGGGGTTCATACGATAGTGTGGCAGGTTAGGGAGGGAGGCTCCAGGGACAAAGTCTATGGCATGCTAGATGTCTCTAAGTGGAGGTAACTGATCTGAAAGATCATCAGGGAAGACATCAGCAAATTGACCCAGAATAGGATGGACCTCCTGAGGAGTGGGTTCGCCAGACTCATTGGAAGTCTCATGACTGACTAAGGCGTACATAGGCGCGCCTTCGGTAATTTTAGAATCTAGAACCTTGGTGGTGACTAGGTTCAGCCCTTTCTTGAACTTAGCAGGGTTAGATTTTGAGTTATCTTTAACACGAGGCTATGATGGTAAAGATTGATCTTTTTACCCATATGTATAAATGTTGCAAATCTGGTTTTGATGATGACAAACATGTTTCCAGTGTGTTTTGCTAGGCTAATCTGTTTCAGGCACAAAAGACCGCGAGCCACTCAAGCCAACTCAAGATCGGGTCCAAGTGTGTCAAATGTATGATTTTTCTTTTTATTGAGTCAATTGTAATGTAACTGATTCCCTAGCTAAGTAACCTTGCACACACACACTCAGAGGGAGAGATTGACTGAATTAGAGTTTCTGTTGCAATTTTGTTCAGATCGTCCTGGACGATACCCACATCGTCCTGGACGATCCAGTTAAAACAGAAACCCTAATTAGGGCGACTAAGTTAAGAAGGACTGATTGAGCCGATCGTCCTGGACGATCTACGGATCGTACGGGACGATATTCCCAAATCAGAAATTCTCAGCCGCCAGATTAAGTTAGGCAAGTTTTATTTTAAGTATTTTGGTCTGATCATCCCGGACGATACGTGTATCGTCCTGGACGATTTACTACAATCATGCCTAAATTAGTCTGGTAATTAAGGAAAGCAATTAATGTTTAATTGATACGATCACATCGTCCTGGACGATCGCAGGATCATCCCGGACGATCGTGATCGTCTTGTGCATTTCAGCTGTACGTCCAGAACTATGTACTGGACGATTTGGGGCATTTTTGAACGAATCGTACCGGACGATTACCCTATCGTCCGGGATGATCAAGTCATTTTTGGTCGTCCAGCACAGATTTCTCTGGACGACCCGAACTGTCTTCTGGACGATTTCCTTCAATTTGAACTAATCGTCCCGGACGATCGCAGTATCGTCCGGGACGATATGAACAACTTTTTCTACTGATCGTCCAGAAGAGCCAGATCGTCCAGGCTGAAACAGCTGAATTTGAACTGATCGTACAGGACGATCTACAGATTGTCCTGGACGATCTTGGCCGAAAAGTTGAGATTTAGGGCAAATTTTAAGCCCTCCTTTAAAAGAACTTTTTCCAAGATTTGGAAAAATCTTTTTTGCTGCCTTCCTTCCCTGAGAAATCCTAGAGAGAGAGAGAGTTGGGAGAGAGAGAAGAGATCTTGTGAGGGGGAGTTAGTGAGGGATTCACTAAGGTTGCTCCAAGCACGGATCAGAGTCGTCTTCTCCGCTCGTCGTCTGTCGTCTAGTCGGTGTTCTTCGTGGGAGGATCGTTCGCAAGAAGATCCGGGTTCTCTGCCCGCTTCAGGAGGAAGCGAAAGGAGTTCGTGGGTTCTCTGCCCGCTTCAGGTGGAAGCAAAAGGAGTTCGAAGGTTCTCTGCCTGCTTCAAGAGGAAGCGAAAGGAGGTCGGGTTCTCTGCCTCACCGTGTGGTGAAAAGGAGGTGTTTTGTACAGGCTTCTCCGCCTTGCTGTGGGAGCAAAAGGAGAGTCACTTTCGTTTAGTGCAATACCCGGAGGGGAGGCTCCGGGGAGTGGACGTAGGTCAAGTTGACCGAACCACTATAAAATCTGGTTTGCTTTTCTGATTCAGTTTTTGCATTTTACTTTTCAATATAAACTGCTTGGGTGAATATCGTTGGTTGATCTTTTCGTTATTGTTTACTTGTTTCCGCTGCTAAGTATCGAAAAGATTTTTGTAGTTATCGTGAAATTTTTAAATAACCAATTCACCCCCCCTCTTGGTTAGCCTCGGGACTTGTTCACTAGGGCTTAACATCCCTTTCGAACTTTCAAGTGGTATCAGAGCGGGATTCAAAATTTCTGTTTAAAAACTTTTGAATTTGATCCATGGCTAACTGTAATAATCGTAATACTGCTGAAGGTTATTCTATAACTAGACCACCGTTGTTTGATAACATTCCATTTGATTTTTGGAAAACACGCATGTCTACTTTTCTTCAGTCTATTGATTATCGCATGTGGATGTTAGTTAAGGACGGATACGAACCACCTTTTCGAATGGTTAACAATGTGAAAACTGAATTACCGTTTGCTGATTGGACGTTTGATGATCGTGATTTAGCACAGTTAAATGCCAAATGTTTGAACTGTTTCTTTTGTGCTTTAAAATCTGAGGACTATATGCGTGTTTCTACTTGTACAACGGGAAAAGAGATTTGGGATAGATTATGTATAACATATGAAGGTACAACTGAGTCAAACAGTCTAGGTTAAACATCTTGTTACATGATTACGAACTTTTTCGCATGAAACCTAGTGAGACTATTTCAGAAATGTACACAAGGTTCACTCAGATTGTTACCTCTTTGCATGCTTTAGGTAGAGAACTTACCAACTACGAAAGAGTGAACAAGATTCTTAGATGTTTGCCTGCTTCTTATGATGCTAAGATTACTGCTATTACTGAATCCAAAGATTTAAATACTTACTCTATTGACAGCTTACTTGGATCACTCATTGCTTACGAGCAAGGGGTGAACCAAAGGCAACTTGATGCAGGTGAACGCAAGAAAGAGAAGACAGTGGCACTAAAGGCCAAAGATTCAGATGCTAGCACTTCCGGGTCTGATAGCGATGATGTTGCCTTAATCACAAGGCAATTCAAAAGCTTTCTAAGGAAGAAACATAAGAACCATCAGAAGTGGAACAAGGGTAAGTTCAATAAAAACTTTAAGGGTTCATCTGAATCGGTTTGTTTTGAATGCAGGAAGCCTGGACACATAAAGGCTGATTGTCCAACACTTAAAGCTCACCCAAGCAAGGAGAAGGGTGAGGAGAAACCAAAGTACAGAAAGGACAAGAAGCGGATTCAGAAAGCGTTCTGGGCAGACTCTGCATCCGACTCTTCTGAGACTGAAGCTGAAGAGGAGGAAACAAACTTGTGTCTGATGGCGGATGATCACCCTGGTCAGTCCGACCAGGAAGAGGTATGTGAGCTTACTTACGATCAGTTATTTGAAGTTTCTGAAAAGATTCATACATCATATAGGAAGCTTAAGAAAACCCATGCTAGTTTGAAACTAGATTATCTGACTTTACAAAAAGAGCATGAAGTGTTGATTAAGGATCATTCCACCATTGATAGCAATCACATGTCTTTACTAGATGAGTTTGATGAACTGAATAAAAAGCATTCTGATTTAATTGTTGAGCATAACTTGTTAAAAATAGCGCATGTTGAATTAGAACTTGCTTTTAAGAAAGTGAATGATTTGGCATCTGAGTTAGAAAGTATTGAAAGTGCAAATACGTTTGAAATTGGAAGTTTAAACAAACACATTGAGTTTTTGAAAGTGAAAATCAGTTCTTTTGAAAATAACAAAACACCGCCTACTTTTGAACAATTTTATGCACCGCCACCTTTTAAAAATTCTGTTGCAAGTTCTTCAAAGCATGTTTCATACACTACTAGGAAGAGGCACTATCACTCATGACGTTTAGTTAATCCTTTTCCTGGTGTTAGATGTTTTTCATGTGGCATGTTAGGACACATATCACACACTTGTACTGTTCACCGTAGTACACATTGGGTGTGGAGACCCAAACTGCCTGTTGCACAGCACAGCACGCATGCATCGCATTCTTCTTTTCATAAGAAGGAACCCAAACCTGTTTGGGTTCCTAAGACTGACATTTGATGATTTTGTAGGTGTGCTCTCACACAAGACCTCGTGAGAGCATGTGGTACCTGGACAGCGGATGTTCTAGACATATGACTGGAGATGCAAATCAGTTCATTTCGCTGGAGGCCAGAGCTGGAGGCAAGGTTACACTTGGAGATAACACCACCAGGAAGGTGGTAGGCACAGGTATAATTGGTGATTCAAAGAACTTTATGATTGATAATATTTTGCTTGTAGATGGACTGAAACACAACCTGCTGAGCATCAGTCAACTCTGCGACAAGGGATACAGCATCAAATTCCTGCCCACTGGCTGCATTTTAAGCTTAAATGATGAAGTTGTTTTGCAGGGGCAAAGGATCAACAACGTCTACAAGCTGGATGTAAGTAGCATTAAATCTGATAATTCAATTTGCTTAAAAACTGCTGCTGATGAGTCTTGGTTATGGCATAGGAGATTGTGTCATGCCAGTATGAAAACCCTTAGGAGAGTCACCCAAAAGGACTTAGTTAGAGGTGTGCCCAAGCTTAAGTTCACTAAGGATGACCTGTGTGGTGCCTGTCAGTTGGGGAAGCAAGTCCAGTCCTCTTTTCACTCAGTTAAGGACATTAGCACCTCTAGACCTTTAGAAGTTCTTCACATGGACCTCTTTGGACCCATTAGCACTGCCAGCTTAGGGGGGAGAGTCTATGGTTTTGTGATTGTTGATGATTATTCAAGGTTCACTTGGGTTAAGTTTTTGTCACACAAATCTGAGTCATTTGATGAGTTTAGATCTTTCTCTACTTGGATTCAGAAGAAGTTAGGATGTGAGATTATTACCATCCATAGTGATCACGGAGGGGAGTTTGAAAATGAAAGATTTGGAAGTTTTTGTGAGAATCATGGGATTAGTCACAATTTTTCAGCTCCTAGGACCCCTCAGCAGAACGGGGTAGCTGAAAGGAAGAACAGGACCTTAGTGGAAGCCGCTAGAGCCATGCTTGCCGAGTATTCACTTCTAAAATACTTTTGGGCTGAAGCGGTGAACACTGCCTGTTATGTGCTGAATAGGGTGAATGTGAGAGTCAAACTGAACAAGACACCTTATGAGATCATTAAGGGTAGAACACCAAATCTGTCCCACCTCCATGTTTTTGGCTGTAAGGTTTTCATTCTGAACAACGGGAAGTCATCCTTAGGAAAATTTGACCCCAAATCTGATGAAGGAGTGTTCTTAGGATATTCAAGTGTGGGGAAATCCTTTAGGGTGTTCAATAGGAGGACTTTGGTGGTGGAAGAAACAACCCATGTAGTGTTTGATGAATCTGATCCTAAGGAGTCTAGATCTGAAGTAGAAGATGAAGAGATTGTTGAGGTTACCCAAGGAGTTGGAAATACAAATTTGGAGGAAAGGGTAGAACCTCAAACCCCATTGCCTAGAGATTGGAGATATTCTTCGAGTCATCCTAAAGAACTGATCTTAGGAGACCCTTCTGAAGGTGTTAGGACTAGGCATGGACTTAGGAAGGAAGTAAACCATTCTGCCTTTATCTCAATGACTGAACCCACCAACATCAATCAAGCACTGTCGGATGAATTTTGGATTTTAGCTATGCAGGAAGAATTGAATCAATTTGTAAGGAATGATGTTTGGGAGTTAGTAGAAAGACCTAAAAATCAAAGTATTGTGGGAACCAAGTGGGTCTTTAAGAATAAGATGAATGATTCTGGTGTGGTGGTGAGAAATAAGGCAAGATTGGTGGCTAAGGGGTATAATCAGATAGAAGGGATAGATTTTGAGGAAACTTTTGCCCCTGTAGCTAGATTGGAAGCCATTAGAGTGCTACTAGCCTTTGCCTGTTATAAGGGATTTAAGCTGTTTCAAATGGATGTCAAGAGTGCCTTTTTAAATGGGGTAATTAAAGAAGATGTTTTTGTAGAACAACCCCCAGGTTTTGAGAGTTCCCAATATCCAAGTCATGTCTATAAATTAAAAAAGGCCTTATATGGATTGAAACAGGCACCCAGAGCTTGGTATGAGAGGCTTAGCACATTCCTGTTAGAAAGAGAGTTTGTTAAGGGGAGCGTAGACACCACCCTTTTTCTGAGGAGATTAGGAGATGACTTACTCATTGTCCAGATCTATGTTGATGATATAATTTTTGGATCTTCTGATAAATACTTATGTGAAGAGTTTTCTAAAATAATGAGTAAAGAGTTTGAGATGAGTATGATGGGAGAATTGTCCTACTTTTTGGGGTTTAGCATAAGGCAAACGGATGATGGAACCTTTCTCAATCAATCAAAATACACTAAGGACATTTTGAAGAAATATGAAATGGACAAAGCCAAGCCAATCAATACTCCCATGCCCTCCTCAGTTCAGTTAGATAAGGATTCAAAGGGAAAATCTGTTGATCAGAAGAAGTATAGAGGGATAATAGGGTCACTGCTTTACCTGACTGCTAGCCGACCTGATATCATGTTTAGTGTCTGTCTTTGTGCTAGGTTTCAGGCTGATCCTAAAGAGTCCCACCTGACTGCTGTTAAGAGAATTCTTAGATATCTTTTAGGAACCCCAAACCTAGGAATTTGGTACCCTAGGCACAGCACCTCTTTTGAGATCATTGGATATTCTGATTCTGACTTTGCGGGGTGTAGGGTGGATAGGAAGAGTACTTCTGGGACTTGTCAATTTATAGGACAGTCGTTAGTCTCCTGGTCCAGTAGAAAACAGAACTCAGTTGCACTTTCCACTGCTGAAGCTGAGTACATTGCCTTAGGGAGTTGTGTGGCCCAAGTTCTTTGGTTGAAGCAGCAAGTCTTGGATTTAGGAGTACCTGTTGGCACAATTTCTGTTCTGTGTGATAATACTAGTGCCATCTGTATCTCTAAGAATCCAATCCAACATTCTAGGACCAAACACATTGACATTAGGCATCACTTCATTAGGGACCATGTTACAAAAGGGGACATAGAGCTACACCACGTAGCAACTGAAAATCAGCTGGCTGACATATTCACTAAACCACTGGCCTTTGACTCATTCAGCATTTTGAGAACCAGATTAGGAGTGATTGATATAAATGCTTGATTCTGATGACTGCTGATTTATGATTGTTATAATTGGTATTCTGATTTCTGTTAGTTAGTTTTTGTATTGTGATTTCTGATTTCTGTTAGTTAGTTTTGGTTTGATTATTTGCTTTCAATTGATTTTATTTCTTCTGCTGATTTCTGTGTTACCTTTTTTGTTAGTTTGATTTGAGTATTTACTTTGCTATGATTTTCTACCTGTTTTTTTTATGCTTTTCAAGATCTGATCACCGATCACTACTTCTGGTGATCTGAATTTTGACTGAGAGTTTTTACCTTGTTTTGGTTTGAAAGCTGATAAGCAGTGATTGACTTCGCTGAATCTGTCAAAGGGAAGAAACATTGATAATTATTTCTCTTCCTCTAACTCCTTTACTGGTGTATAGTTTCTTTTGAATAAAAATCCTTTTCAAAATTAAAATGTTAGTTTTTGAAATAGAGATTATTTTATCTTCCTACAGTAATCTGCCTCATATCAATAGTGTTTTTCAAAGTCTTGAGTCATTAGTTTGATTTTCTAAACCAAGTGATTGCATTTATCATATGTTGTATGGGTTTTGTTTTGTGAATCGTTCTTCCTTACTGCGGAGAGTCATCTCCTATGTCTGGAAGATAATCTCACAGCTGAGACTCTTTAATGATTATGAAAAGGAGAAAGCTTATAAAAGATGCGCATTGCGCCAGATAATTTGAAAAAGAGGCATAAAATGAGCCCAAAACTGAAAAGATGCGAAATTGCCAAATTGGATACACAAAGTGTATCAAAAATCAAAAGATGCGTAAAGCGCCAACCAATTTGCAAAAGAGGCACAAAATGAGCCCAACACAAGCTTTCTTTCCTTTCAGATTATTAAATGTCTTAGAAAAATCTGTGCGCCACTTAATATTTTCAAAAGCTTGAGTCTTGAAAATCCTGATTTCTGATTTTTTACTTTGTAGCACTATTATATCAGATATTTTTCTGGAACGAGGCTTGAAAGGATTTCTTTTCAAATCTAATGTCTTTTATTCTGAATCGGATTTTTGTTTTGAAAGGGGTTTGCATCGATAAGGTGCCCGGGGTCGGCGCTACGAACGTTGATTATTTCTAACCTTTTCTGGATTTCAGCGCTGTCAATCGTCCTGTCATTGGTTTTCGAATCTAAAGTCAAGGAAAAATTCTGATTTTCTAAAAGCAGTTTAATCAAAAATTTAAAAAAAAAAAAAAAATACTTCTATGTTTTTTTTTTACGTAAGTTTTATTCATCTTTTTGTGATTTTGATTTCATGGTTGTGTTTTTTTTTTGGATCCTGATCGATCATCTTCATCCTCCATTCTTTTCTGCTTTTCTTCACATCGTCCTGGACGATACACCTATCGTCCTGGAAGATCCTCTTCGTCCTGGACGATCCAAAAAATCGTCCTGGACGATTCATTCAAAATCATTCCCACTGCTCCTGCTGCTGAAACTACCCCAATTATTGGTGATCGTCCTGGACGATAATTACATCGGCCTGGACGATATGATCCATATCTTCCTGATACGATCAAACGGCTGACATTGCACCAATTATTGCCCATCGTCCTGGACGATCCACTTCATCGTCCTGGACGATCCACGTGTCAGCCACTGGACGATTGGAATTCGGCCCGTCCGACGTATTTATTGCATATCATCCTGGACGATCCACCTAATCGTCCTGGACGATACTTTTCGTCAACGGTCGTCCAGCCTGACTCCTCGGGACGATCGCCTGTGTCTAATCGTCCTGGACGATCTCTGATCGTCCTGGACGATCGGACCGCCTTTTTGACCAATCGTCCAGAACGTCATAAATGACCACATCATCCCGGATGATCCCTCGATCGTACGGGACGATCCGCCCGTTTTCTATTTAAACAGCGGTTTTCTTCATGTTTTTCACATCGTTTTTCCTCCACTTTCCTTCTCCTTTCCTCCTCTCTGGTTTCCTAATGGCTGGTGGCAAAAGATCTCGTCAAAAGGGGGCCAGTTCGTCCCGGGGACATGTAGATCCTCGCTTCCCGAATGCCGCCGATCAGGCGGCTTTCGAATGCTATCGTAATGTAGGTATCACGCACTCCAAGATTGTCAATCCACGCACTCTCACGTATCCCGTTTTAGACTTGTTCGCACACACCTCCCTCACCTTCATTCTAACCTTAGCTATTCCCTTCAATCTGGAACTCCTTCGCATCTTCTTTGCCAACTTGCACATTTCCGCGGACTATTCCACTCTTCGCTCCTACTAAATCAACGCCCCGTGGAACTCACGACCCACGATTTTCACAATATCCTCAACTTGTCTATCACTGGCGACAAGATCCACACGATCATCACCGATCCTGACTATGATTGGAGTGTCGCCAATCACTTCCTTCGCAATACCAACGCACCCTATCACGACAATGCTTGCACTTCCCTTCTCAAGGACGCCCGGACCATTCAGCACGTCCTTCGTTCCTCCGTCATTCCAAAGGCGGGGGATCGGATTCACATTACCCCGCTCCTGTCCTTGACCACCTACTACATCATGGCCCATCGAGAATTTAATGCCTCTGATCTGATCATCCGATACATAAAACATCTCACCACCATTAGAGATCCGGGCCACAGGCGTCGCCCAAATCTAGCTTTAGGTCATCTCATTCACTATGCCTTAGAGACAAAATATGACCTTCAGTATCCTGTCCCTCCTGATGTCCCTCCTTCCTTCTTCATAAACAACTCATTCCACGTCCTACACAGCACCCGCCTACATCCGGAACCTGCCCCGGATGTTGAGGAAGAAGAGGAAGAGGCTGCTCCAGTTCCTGCTGCACCAGAGGCACCTGCACCCCTTCGCATTGCCTCTCCCCTTGACCACATGGTGCAGCGCTTCGACCAGTGGGAGGCCCGTTTTGACTCCTACGTGGTTGCCCAGGAGCAGCAGCACAACGAGGACCTCCAACGCTTCGCGGACTATGCTGCACAGCAGCAGCAGCAGCACGATCAGGACATGGCCTGGTTTGGAGCTCACTTTCAGGCCATTCACCATTACTTCTACCCTCCACCGCCACCTCCTTCCGATCAGGATCCACCTCAGTTTTAGTTTTCTGTCGTGTTGTTGTTCTGTATTTGTTTTATTTTATGTTTTATTTCCGTGTTTATGTTTCTCCCTCCTCCTTTTTGTGATGTCAAAAGGGGGAGTCAGTTGTAGTCGTGTCGTGTCTGTTTCTGTTTTCTATTTCATGTTTTCTGTATTGTTTGAGCTGTTAAATGAAAATTAAAAAAAAAAAATGTTTGTTTTGTTTGATCTGCTAGTTTACCTTTGTTTTCAGACTAATTTACAAATGTTTGCCATCATCAAAAAGGGGGAGATTGTTGCAAATCTGGTTTTGATGATGACAAACATGTTTCCAGTGTGTTTTGCTTGGCTAATCTGTTTCAGGCACAAAAGACCGCGAGCCACTCAAGTCAACTCAAGATCGGGTCCAAGTGTGTCAAATGTATGATTTTTCTTTTTATTGAGTCAATTGTAATGTAACTGATTCCCTAGCTAAGTAACCTTGCACACACACACTCAGAGGGAGAGATTGACTGAATTAGAGTTTCTGTTGCAATTTTGTTCATATCGTCCTAGACGATACCCACATCGTCCTGGACGATCCAGTTAAAACAGAAACCCTAATTAGGGCGACTAAGTTAAGAAGGACTGATTGAGCCGATCATCCTGGACGATCTACGGATCGTACGGGACGATATTCCCAAATCAGAAATTCTCAGCCGCCAGATTAAGTTAGGCAAGTTTTATTTTAAGTATTTTGGTCTGATCGTCCCGGACGATACGTGTATCGTCCTGGACGATTTACTACAATCATGCCTAAATTAGTCTGGTAATTAAGGAAAGCAATTAATGTTTAATTGATACGATCACATCGTCCTGGACGATCGCAGGATCGTCCCGGACGATCGTGATCGTCTTGTGCATTTCAGCTGTACGTCCAGAACTATGTACTGGACGATTTGGGGCCTTTTTGAACGAATCGTACCGGACGATTGCCCTATCGTCCGGGACGATCAAGTCATTTTTTGGTCGTCCAGCACAGATTTCTCTGGACGACCCGAACTGTCTTCTGGACGATTTCCTTCAATTTGAACTAATCGTCCCGGACGATCGCAGTATCGTCCGGGACGATATGAACAACTTTTTCTACTGATCGTCCAGAAGAGCCAGATCGTCCAGGCTGAAACAGCTGAATTTGAACTGATCGTACAGGACGATCTACAAATCGTCCTGGACGATCTTGGCCGACAAGTTGAGATTTAGGGCAAATTTTAAGCCCTCCTTTAAAAGAACTTTTTCCTAGATTTGGAAAAATCTTTTTTGCTGCCTTCCTTCCCTGAGAAATCCTAGAGAGAGAGAGAGTTGGGAGAGAGAGAAGAGATCTTGTGAGGGGGAGTTAGTGAGGGATTCACTAAGGTTGCTCCAAGCACGGATCAGAGTTGTCATCTCCGCTCGTCGTCTGTCGTCTAGTCGGTGTTCTTCGTGGGAGGATCATTCGCAAGAAGATCCGGGTTCTCTGCCCGCTTCAGGAGGAAGCGAAAGGAGTTCGTGGGTTCTCTGCCCGCTTCAGGTGGAAGCAAAAGGAGTTCGAAGGTTTTCTGCCTGCTTCAGGAGGAAGCGAAAGGAGGTCGGGTTCTCTGCCTCACCGTGTGGTGAAAAGGAGGTGTTTTGTACAGGCTTCTCCGCCTTGCTGTGGGAGCAAAAGGAGAGTCACTTTCGTTTAGTGCAATACCCGGAGGGGAGGCTCCGGGGAGTGGACGTAGGTCAAGTTGACCGAACCACTATAAAATCTGGTTTGCTTTTCTGATTCAGTTTTTGCATTTTACTTTTCAATATAAACTTCTTGGGTGAATATCGTTGGTTGATCTTTTCGTTATTGTTTACTTGTTTCCGCTGCTAAGTATCGAAAAGATTTTTGTAGTTATCGTGAAATTTTTGAATAACCAATTCACCCCCCCTCTTGGTTAGCCTCGGGACTAGTTCACTAGGGCTTAACATCCCTTTCGAACTTTCAATAAACACACAGGTGTTCAAATGCCCATAGATGTGTACATCATTATCAAAATCTTGGAATGCCCCAATAGGATTTGTCCAACATCAATCAGCAGAACATCACACCAAACATTCTCCTTATAGTTAGCAAAGGAGATAGATATGAAGCTTCATTCCTTCACCTCCAAGGAAATAGAGTTGACCCATGCTACTTTGTAGGGGTTAGGGTGAGGAATGGCTTACAGGCCCAATTTGGACACCATGATGGAAGAGACAGCATTGATGCAACTACCACTATCTATGATGACTTTACAATTCTTATCCTTAATTTTGGTGTAGCTGTAGAATATCGTAGTCATATGCCAATCATTAGTGGGGGTAGGGTGTGACAACACACATCTCACCATGTAGAGGGGAGAAGTGTCTAGTTTTTGAAGGTAGTGGAGGACAACAGTGTCATCATCCTTCTTAAAGAATTTGCCTTCGTCTTCCACTTAGTGGATCTAATCAACCTCGGGCTCAAGATCCTTAGTAATCTCCTCAATAATAGAAACATTGTAGGGACTGAATCACTGAGAAGCGATATGCCTATACCCTTGGCATCGAAAGCACTTGGTCTCGGGACTAGACCGAGGGGTATCCGGAGGGGGAGGTTTGTTTCTAAAATCAGGTCGGGGTGTAGGAGGAACTGTGGGTGGTCGGGTAGTGCTCCGTGGGGTCTATCAGGCAGTGGGGGTGTGAGGAGTGGAGATACTATAGGGCTTGTAGGGAGGTCTAGAGTTATGGTGTCAACTCGAGTGCTGGGATTAACTTTCCTCAAGGTCTAACACTAAAATATAGGTATTTTCAAGGGTAGTGACATTTCGGGCAAATAGCTCATTGCAAATATCCTCTTCGAACTTGGTATTGAACATAGACAAAATTTGTGCGGGGGTAGCGGAGGTCTCCCATTTACAACATATCAGATAATCATCAAAGGATGCAATGTAATCCTTGACCAATCTATTACCCCGAGTTAGCTTATTCCCCCTATCCAACAATCTAGGGAAGTATGAGGAAGGCAAGTACTTTTGTTTCAGTTCATGCTTCATGGATGGCCAATCAGTGATGGGATACTCATTTCGGGCTTCTCTAAGACTCTCTATATTGGACCAAAACTGACTTGCCCTACCCGTGAGTTTCATCTTAGAAAAACTAACCTTCCTTGCCTGAGAGATGTTATACCACTTAAAGAAACTATCCATACATTTGACCCAATCTAAGAAGAGCTGGGGATCGAGGGTTCCATCTAAGGTAGGAGCATCAACTTTAATGTTCTTGATTAGTGTCATGTCAGGATCATGGTGAGGGTTGTGTCCATACTGGGGAGCGTGATAAGGGGCATGAAGTGGTCCCTCATCTTGGTAAGTATCATCCCCATATAAGGAAGCTGGTCTAGATGGAGTGTAAGGGGTCAGGTGGGTCCTACTTCGCTCTAAGTTATCAAATCGATCAGTGGTATTCCTATAAAGCTCAGCTAGGTCAGCTTGATTTTCCTTGAGTTGCTAACTAATTCTTTTTATTTGACCTACCAGTAAGTCTAAAGTCCTTCCAAGTTATTCCAGTTCCATTGGGAGACACTACGGGACACCTAAGGTGACTACGATGTAAAGGATAGGAATTAAGATGAGTGGAAACACACTTATAGCTTGCAAAATAGATGTATCAAATACATGGACATCAAACATATAATGTGCATAATGAAGTAAATGCAAAGTAGAAACAACTAGCAAGTTATGATGAAGGTAAATAAAAATCTATGATGGATCCTAACACAAGCACTAAGAGCAAACCATGCTCTGATACCAAATGATGCAAGACTACAATGCTTTAAATCAATGTGATAAGAATTTACATGATTTTGAAAATACAAGAATAATTAAGACTTTTGGCGATTTAAATGAAAAGAGAAAACATAAGAGCGGTCACAATATTTAGGCAAAATTACATGATAAGCACTTGAATTACCAAAATAATACAGAATTACAATAACTTGCAGATGAACTAGTTTTCAAAAAAATCCCTAATCTAATAATAAGATAGCAATATAGAAAGCACACTCAATCGTACATTTACTAAGCATCCTTATGTTTACTAAGCATAGGTAGAAGGCGAAGCACAACTCCTTGTGATTTGATCATCACCAACAAGATTACTGGGATTTAGGAGATAAATAAAAAGGCGGAGAAATTCACCCTTATTGAGAACTGGAGACAACTTGCCACTGAGTATTGCCTAACTGTTCTTCAATGGCTACTATGAGAGTATCCAGAATGCACTCCAAGTACTCCTCAATAGTATTATTGATCCTTGGGTTGATGTCAAAGAAGGTTGAGTGGAGGATGTGGATGAAGCCTTACTCATCAAAGACAAAGCTGAAGTCGAGATCGAGATCGGCCATGCATCGATCTTGAAGTGTTGAAATGTCAGAGTAGATGCTTCTTTGTTCTCTTTAAAGATTGTTTCTAAAAGAAAGATGTTTCTCTCAAGAAATTAAGTGGAGAATAGGGCAAGGTGGTCAGCCAATGAAGGATGGGTAGGGAATCCAATTAGGTTTAGATTTTGTGGAGGTGGGATGGAGGGAAATTAGGAATTTTTTCCCAAATTTAATTCTTTGCTTTAGAAAGAATTAAAGAGTAAAAGGGATGAGGGAGGGGGCAGGTAGGAGAGAGGGAGGGTGGATTTGATTTAATTCTAAAGGGGGAAGTTTTAATTTTGAAAGGAATTAATTATGTGGGGGCCTTTCCGATTTCAGCCAAAGGAGATGGGGCCGGGGAGTGGGGGGGGGGGGGGGGGGAGGGGATTGAGGGGATTGATTTGGGTTTCTTATTTTGGAATTAGGAATTGTGAAAGATTTAATTTAATCCCAGCTAATTTGAAATTCAAAAAAGGTTCAATTAAGAAACTTTCCTAAAATAGATTTGGTTTTTTTGGAAAGATTTTAAAAATCAAATCAAATAGCTTTGAATTCAAAATTATTCCCAATTATTGTCAATCTAATTTTGGGAATAATTTAAAAGGGGAGGGGCATGGGCTAAGGAGGAGGGTGGCTGGCTATTGGATGAGGGCAGGAGGGGATCGGTGGGGGAGGGGGTGGGGTTAGGTCGTTTGGCAGATTGAGGGAGGCGGGTGGGGACTTGGCCGAGAGGTGGAGGGGTGGTGGTGTGGTGAAGTCAGCGGATAGATGGGGCATTTGGTGCTCGGCGGTTAAGGGCCTGGGTGAGACCTTAAGCCAGCGGCTAGATGGAGAAGAAGAAAGGAAATTTTGATATAGGCGAAGAGCTAAAAACCTGACCATCTCCAAGGTTGGTGGGTGATCCAAATTCCCTTTCCAAGGGTTCTCGCCGAACTCTCTCGAGCTCTCGCAAGAACTCACGATGCAGGAAATTTTTAATCATTCAATCATTAACATGAAAAGTGAATAAGAGGGCTATATATAGCCTCATACAAATGACTCAACAAAATGAAAAATACGACGATGACCTCTTGGCTTACCTATAACTTCCCTTAAGTAAAGGGTAAAAAATGGAAACATTAATACAACATAAAATACTAAAAGACATAATATGACTCAGAAATACATCGACTTAATCATGGCTGTAAATCGACGGACATGTCTCTGATAGACTTTCCAAGCTCGAATATCCACGTTAGTGATTATAATTGAGTAATCATGCACACACACACAGGAGGAGAGAGAGTTAAAACATAAATTTTTAAAATTAATTATCCTATACAATAAATAATCATACTGTATGATTTGAGATTGACTTTCTCCATAATGTAATTTCTAAAATCTGTAGGATAAATAATCATATTGTATGATGTAAGTTCATATAAATGACTGATAATGTACGAAATTGGATTCGTACCAGCTCATACCAAATGATACCCTGATTTTTTTAACTATTTATACAGTACGATCTAAATTCACAAAGATGACTAATAAGGTATGAAATTGAGTTCATACCAGATAATTATCGGGCAAAATCTTGATTTTAAACAATTCATACAGTATGATCCACGATCATACGGTATGATTGTAGGATGGTTCTCTTGTAATTTTAAATTTTTGGATAGTTTTTCATGTGTTTTATATATAGAGTCCTAAAAACTGATAAATAAGACCTTCGCTGCGAATTTCTCTTGAGAGTGGCCATTGAGTGTGAGTGTTTGGGAGTGATTATGAGAGTGAAGTGTGAGAGATCAAGTGAGTGGGATTTATGAGGGATTCATAAGGTTACCCAAAGCGAGGATCTCTTTAATTTCTTCATGTTTTTGCCCATATCCTCTGGAGGCTCCTGAGAGAAGATCTTCAATATTATGTCTAGGTTCTCTAACTTTACTAGGAGGATGAAAAAGGATGACTGTTCTCAACCTTCATAAGAAGGGTGAAAAAGAATGAAGGTTCTCTGCATTTTCCAGGAGGGTGAAAAAGGACGATGGTTCTCTGTCTTCACCAAGAGACTGAAGAAGGATGGCAGTTCTCTGCCTTCACTAGAAGGTTAAAAAAGGATGATGGTTCTCTACCACACCGGGATGGTGAAAGAGAGTTTGTAAAGGCTTATCCACCTTGTTGTAGGGGCAAAAGGAGAGTCACTTGTGTTTAGCACAATACCTAGAGAAGGAGTCTCTACGGAGTGGATGTAGTCAAGTTTGGACTGAACCACTATAAAATTTGGTGTTCTTATGTTCTCTTTAATTTTTCTACATTTTTATTTTACGCACTTTAAAATTATGTAGTTGAAAAACCATTTGTGTTCATCATATCTAAACAACTACATATTTTAATATCAGTGATTTGATTATCTATAAGATTCAAAAAGGTTTTAAAAATCTAAGAAATTTTTAAGTTAACCAATTCACCCCCCCTCTTGGTTATTCCTGGGAATGTTATATAAAGTCTAACAACTTACATAAACTTTCAAGTGGTATTAGAGCACATTTCAAAAATTAAGTTTTAGACTACTTTTTGAAAAATGATCATGACTAATTTTGAAACCCGGAATACTGCTGAATGATATTCGATCACTAAACCACCTTTATTCGATAACATTCCTTTTAAGTTTTGGAAAACTTGTATGTCTACTTTTTTGTAATCACTTGACTATCACATGTGGATGTTGGTATAAAAAGGTTATAATTGACCTACTAGAAATGTTGATGACATTAGAGTTGAAACACCATTTACTGATTGGACTTTAAAAGAAAGAGAATTAGCGTCGTTGAATGCAAAATGTTTAAACAGTTTCTTCTATGCTTTGAAATCTGAGGACTACATGTGTGTTTTTACTTACAAAATTGGAAAAGAAATTTTGGATAGACTTTGTATAACTTCTGAAGGAATAAATGAGGTAAAATAGTCTAGGTTGAATATTTTACTACATGACTATGAACTATTTCGCATGAAACCAAATGAGTCAATTTTTGTTATGTATGCAAGGTTTACTCAGATTGTTACCTCATTGCATGCTTTAGGTAGAGAACTTAAAAATTCAAAAAAAAGTAAATAAAATTTTACATTTTTCACCATCTACTTATAATACAAAGATAACTACAATAACTGAGTCCAAAGTTTTGAACATTTATTCTATTGACAATCTGATTGGATCACTTATTACTTATTAGAAAGGAGTGAATCAAAGACATATCGATGCTGGTGACCAAAGAAAAGAGACAAATGTAGCTTTGAAAGCTGATGATTCAGAGAGTGATCAATCTATGCCATAGGATGAAGAAGATATTTCTCTTACGATTAGGCCTTTCAAAAGTTTTCTTATGAGAAAGCAACAAGGATGTTAGCATTGGAATAAAGGTATGTTCCATAAGAATCCAAAAGGTTCTAATGAAGTCATTTATTATGAATGCAGAAAGCATGGGCATATAAAGACTGATTGCCCAAATCTCAAAGCTAATCCTAACAAGGAGAAAGTTAAGGAGAAAACTAAAATTAGGAAGGGAAAGAAAAGAATGCAACAAGCTATTTGGGCTAACTCAACTTGAGACTCTTCAGAAATAGAAGCAGAAGGGGAGGTCACAAATTTGTGCTTAAAGGAAGATAAACTTCATCATTCAGATCAGGAGGAGGTATGTGACCTATCCTACGATGAACTATTTGATGTTTCTGAGAAAATTCATAAAGCATATAGAAAACTTAAAAAATTGCATGTTGCTCTTAGTATTGAGTATTTTTTTTTTTGAGAAGAATGCAAATTTGCATTAAAAACAAATCCTTATTACAACCAAATTAAAAAGAACCTAAAGCATCACATTCCTTCTTCAAACAAGACAGGAATGAAGGAGGAATCTCCACATAATTAAGATCAAACCAAATAAAGGTAGTTTCCACACCCAAATTAGCACAAACATCCGCTAATTTGTTACACCCTCTATTACAAAAAAGAGAACAATACTTGGTTGAAGTCCTATAAAAAAGATAAATTATCATCTATTCTTCATTTATTCTTCCAATCCTTCAAAGCAGCTTGAAGAGTTTTAATAACATTGATGTTATCACCTTCTATCATCACCCCTAGAGATTCACACATCCAATCTTGCATAAAATTCTTCAAGCTATAAACTGCCATCAATTCCACTTGAGTAATATCCCAATGCATGTACTGAGCACCAAATGCTAACAGAAACCATCCTTTATCATCCCTGATCAATCCTCCAAACCTAGCCATGTTGTTACTCTTAAGTACATCATCTACATTAATCTTTATCCATTCGGGTGGAGGAGGTTTCCAAGAATACGACAGCTTTCGCTGGTTGACATCCCAGTTGTCCGAGGAAAGATTAATAATGTTGTGCACCGTAGTCATAGATACCGAGTTAGCTGCTATGGTAGTATCTGAATCCTCCATTCCTTCATGAATCATCTTACATCTACTTTTCCAAACAAGGAAAATAATTGTACAATAAAGATTTGCATTAAAGGATCAGTAGCCTGCATACCTCTTTAGCACATCCAAGCAATTTTTGAAATCTTGAAATATCAAAATTTGAAATCCCCATCTGTTGAGCAGGGTGATCACATTCTGAATCTTAGCACATCTCCCCGCTATATGACAGAAGTCCTCATCTTCATGACAACCTCTCGGGCAAGCAGCATCCATTCTCAATCGTCTTTTCACCAAATAAGCATTTGAAGGAGTAGCTTCATTATAAAGCCTCCACCAAAACATTTCAACTCTCGGTCTTAGTTTTAATTTCTTCATCCATGACCAATGGTTAATAGCTATATTACGTTCCATCAGAGCTTCAAAGGACATAGCTGCAATTGATTTTCTAGAATTCTTTGTTTTCAATTCCATTTGATCTCTCTCATTGTTAGCAGCAATCGAAATTTGGGTGATGAGATCCACCAGCTATTCTCCAAAGAACACCTGAAGCTGATTTACATTCCAACCTCCATCCCAAAAAAAATTTCTTAAACTGAAGTTGGAGTACTCAAGGATATTTACAAAGGTCGGCCACATACAGAAGCTTCTGTCAAGAACCCAAGAATCAAGAATCCAATTAATAGATTTACCATTAGAAACTTTCCATCTCATAATGTTCCTCAGATAGAGAGCCCCCTTGATAATTATCTTCCAAGTAGGAGAGCAAGCATTCCTCACCATTTCATTCTAAATATCATCTCCATATTTGTTTCTAAGAGCATTATAGAGCAACGAATCATTCTTCATGACAAAATCCCAAGCAAACTTTGCTTGAAGATGTCCAATCTTTGAAACTGCAGAAAATAGGCCACATCCCCCTTCATTTTTTTGGTTTGCAAAGCAACCCCCAAGAAGCATAATGCAGCCCAGCATTCCCATTCTTCTTACTCCACAAGAATCCTCTACACAATTTGTCAAACTCTTTAAGAATGCTCAAGGGAATCAAAGTAAGGGAAGATAGAAACATTGGAAGAGAAAGAAATGCAGATTTAACGAGAATTAACTTCCCTTCCAACGAGATACAATGCTTCCCCCAAGTGTTAAGTTTATTAGAAGCCGCCTCCAGCAAATTTTGAAAATTCGAAGCAACCATTCTCCTTAATGCTAGCTTCACACCAAGATAAGTAATCTCATTAAGAACTTTGTACTTGAGTAATCTTCTGATCTTCTTCTTCAAGAAGATTCTGGTATGCTTTCCAAATACTATCATAGATTTGGAATGATTAACACATTGTCCTGTCCACTTGCAATATTGGGAGATAACGCCCTTCAATTTCTTAGCCTCCGAGAATAATAAAACGTCATCACCATATAGTAAATGAGATATTTTGGGTGCACTAGGAGTAATAGAGATCCCAAAATAGTTATTCTTCTTATTTATAGCATCCGAAAACACCTGAGAGCAAAGAATAAACAAATATGGAGACAAGGGACATCCTTGTCTAAAGCCACACTTACCTACGATCCAATCTAACTTCTATCCATTAATCAAGATGCAATATTTAGGGTCACTAATGCATTGCATTAAAAGATCCCTAAATTTGGTAGGAAAGTTAAAATGATTGAGAACTTGCCTTAGAGCTTGCCATCCCATGCTATCATAAGATTGCTCCATGTCCAACTTGATAGCCAAGAGTCCTTTTTTAGCTTTAGAATACCGAAACTTGTCGAAGACTTCCTGAGCAAGAAGCACATGCTCAAATAAGGATCTGCCTCTAATAAATGCAGCTTGATCAGCCAAAATGATCTTGTGAATAGCCCTCTCCATCCTGTTCAATAACATTTTAGCAATGATTTTGTAAATAGTCATACAAAGGCTAATTTGCCTGAAGTTAGCAACCATTTGAGGATTTTTGATCTTAGGAATTAAGACAATCATTGTTGAAAGTTTCATAGGGATGTTAAGCCCTAGTGAACTAGTCCCAAGGCTAACCAAGAGGGGGGGTGATTTGGTTATTTAAAAATTTCACAACAACAATGAAAATCTTTTCGATATTTAGCAGCGAAAACAAGTAAACAAGAATGAAAAGATCAATCACAGATATTCACCCAAACAGTTAATATCGGAAAAGTAAAGTGCAAAACTGAATCGGAAAAGCAAACCAGATTTTATAGTGGTTCGGTCAACTTGACCTACGTCCACTCCCCGGAGCCTCACCTCCGGGTATTGCATTAAACAAAAGTGTCTCTCCTTTTGCTCTCACAGCAAGGCGAAGAAGCCTGTACAAACACCTCCTTTTCACCACACGGTGAGGCAGAGAACCCGACCTCCTTTTGCTTCCTCCTGAAGCAGGCAGAGAACCTTTGAACTCCTTTTGCTTCCACCTGAAGCGGGCAGAGAACCCCGTATCTTCTTGCGAACGATCCTCCCACGACGAACACCGACTAGACGAAAGACGATGAACGGAGAAGATGACTCTGATCCGTGCTTGGAGCAACCTTAGTGAATCCCTCACTAACTCCCCCTTATAAGATCTTCTCTCTCTCACCCAACTCTCTCTCTCTCTAGGGTTTCTCAGGGAAGGAAGGTATCAAAACATTTTTTAGTTTCAAGAAAAAGTTCTTTTATAGGAGGGCTTAAAATTTACCGTAAATCTCAACTGGTCGGCCAAGATCATCCAGGACGATCGATAGATCGTCCTGTACGATCAGTTCAAATTTAGCTGTTTCAGCCTGGACGATCTGGCTCTTCTAGACGATCAGTAGAAAAAATTGTTCATATCGTCCCGTACGATCCTGCGATCGTCCGGGACGATTAGTGCAAATCGAGGAATATCGTCCAGAAGATAGTTCGGGTCGTCCAGGGAAATCTGTGCTGGAAGACCAAAAAATAACTTGATTGTCCAGGACTATAGGGATATCGTCCTGTACAATTAGTTCAAAAAGTACCCAAATCATCCTGAACACAGTTCGGGTCATACAGCTGAAAAGTACTAGACGATCATGATCGTCCTGGACGATCCTGCGATCGTCCAGGACGATATGATCGTATCAATCAAAAATAAATTACTTTCTTTAATTACCAGATTAAATTAGGCATGATTGTGCTAAATCGTCCAGGACGATACACGTATCGTCCAGGACGATCAGACCGAAAAACTAAAAATAAAAACTTGCCTAACTTGATCTGGCGGCTGAGAATTTTTGATTTGGGCATATCATCCCGTACGATCCAAAGATCGTCCAGGATGATCTGCTTAATCAGACCCGTTTAACTGGGTCATCCTAATTAGGGTTTCTGTTTTGGCTGGATCGTCTAGGACGATGTGAATATCGTCCAGGACGATCTGAACAAAAAATGAACAGAAACTCTAATTCCCTCAAGCTCTCCCCCTGAGTATGTGTGTGCAAGGTTACTTAGCTAGGGGATCAATTACATTACAATTGACTCAATAAAAAGAAAAATCATACATTTGACACACTTGGACCCGATCTTGATTTAGCTTGATTTGCTCGTAATCTTTTATGCCTGAAATGGGTTAGCCAAGAAAAACACACTGGAGACATGTTTGTCATCATCAAAACCAGATTTGCAACAATTGTTTCCTTCCAAGAATGATGCATTACTCTAGAAGAAAGAAAGTGACTAACAGCCTGCCAAACTTCATTCTTAATAATCTTCCAAAAATCTTTGAAAAAAGAAAAAGTAATCCTATCCAACCAAGGTGAGATGTTTGATCTGGCCTTGTACACCACGTCCTGCAATTCATCCTGAGTAAAATATGCATCTAGCATGTCACGATCGTCTTCCCCAATCACATTAGAAGGAGTCGGCCATCCCTCCAATAAGCACTCCCTATGCTTACATTTTTTAATGAAAAAATCTGCAAAGGTTTTCTGAATTTCAGCTATATCCTCATTAACTGACCCATCAAGTGTTCTGATATGGCTAATCCAATTCTGATTTCTCCTAGCATTAACAAAAGCATGGAAAAAGGAAGAATTGGTGTCACCATGTTCCATCCATTTAGCTTTAGCTCGTTGCCTCCACCAAGCATCGAGCCTTGCCAATGTAACATTGAGCTCATTGACTTTAAATCTAAGGAGCCACAGATTCTCTAAAGATAAATCCCCTTCAGCTTCCTTTATTTGAATTTCCAAAATCACTTCTTTCAATTTATCCCGAGCTAAGTTCAGATTTTGAAACTTAGCTCTACTCCAAAATAAAAGAGCTCTTAGAGTTCTTTTAAATTTCAGGTTGAGAGACAATGCCGGGTCATTCCCACTGTCCTTCTTCCACGTTTTCTCCACAATAGCAACAGCCCCATGATAAGACGCCCACACATCTTCATAACGTATTCCTCTATTCGAAAACTCCACTGGTTTCAAAATTTCCAAAAGAATTGGACAATGGTCTGAGGCAATCCTTGATAGGTGTTTCACCAGTGCAAGAGGAATGGAATTCAAAGCAGATGAATTAATAAGACATCTATCCAACTTTTCTAAGATTCGAGCACCTCCCAATTTTTTATTGAACCAAGTGAACTTGGGACCCATAGACCCTACCTCATGGAGATCATTATGAATCATGAAATTCTTCATATCCATAGAACCTTGAGACATTATGAATTTTTTTCGCCTCTTTTTTCCTCCTAAGACAGCACACAGTTAAAGTCTCCACCAACTACCATAGGATAATCAATAGAACAATGTCTCTCCAAACATTCCCATAATCCTTTCCTAATTGTAGCTTTTGAACTTGCATAAACCGACACTACCCTCCAACAGCCTTTATTCAGTATTTCCAAACTTCCAATAATCATTTGAGCAGAATATTCAATCACCGAGAATGTAGCTAGATCCTTTCTCCATAACACCATCAAACCACCTGAGAGACCTTCAGAAGGAACCATAAACAATTCCCAATTGCTTCCCAACAATTTTAAAATTAGTATTGAGTATTTGAATTTCCAAAAGAGCATGAAAATCTTAGGAAAGATCATGCAGACATAGATGGAAATCAAATGGCCTTGCAAGATGATTTTGATGATTTGAATAAGAAGCATGAATAATTAAAAACATCTTGTAATGAGCTTGAAAATGATTTTAAGGTGTTTATGATTGAATCGAATCAAAGGGAACATGATTTAAAGATTAAAAATTTAATTTTGGAAAGTGTAAACTCATATCTTCAAATACAATTCAAAGCGTTTCAGGAAAATAAGTTAAGTAGGAAAAGATATCATAACTCATATAGACTAGTAAATCATTTTCCTGGAATTAAATATTTTTCATATAGAATGTTAGAGCATATTTCCAACACTTGCACTATTCATAACAGAACACATTTAGTATGGAGACCTAAGATGTATAAATCACAGCATATCAAAAATGTATCGAGATTATCAATGCCAAGAAGTGAACCCAAATTTATTTGGGTTCACAAGTCTAATGTTTGATTATTTTATAAAGACGCTCTCCTACAAGCCCTCAAGAGAGTATTTGGTACCTGGATAGTGGATGTTCAAAACATATAATTGGAGATGCGAATTAATTTATAATGCTGGAAGCCATGAATGAAGGCAAAGTGACACTTGGAGATAACACCACTAAGAGAGTGGTAGGTTCATATATGATTGGTAAAATAAAAAATTTTTTGATTGAAAATGTTTTATTGATTGAAGGCTTAAAATATAACTTGCTAAGTATTAGTCAATTTTGTGATAACGATTTTAACAAAAAAATTTTGCCTACAAGCTTCATTATAAGCCAAAATGGAGTTGATGTGTTGCATGGACATAGGGTAAATAATGTATAAATGATTAATTTAAATTTTGTTAAATCTTCTAATGCTTTTTGTCTAAAAATTGTTGCTGATGAATCTTGATTATGGCATAGAAGACTTTATCATGCAAGCATGAGAAATCTTAGGGATATTACCCAAAAAGAATTAGTTAGAGGCATACCCAAATTAGACTTCACTAAGGATCATCTGTATGATGCATATTAATTAGGAATACAAGTCAAGTCTTCCTTTTATTCAATCAAAGATCTTAGAACTACCAAACCCTTAGAAATCGTTCACATGGATCTTTTTGGACCCGCTAGCACTATAAGTCAAGGAGGGAATGTTTTTGGGTAGATGATTATTGACGGTTATTTGAGATTCACCTAGATTAAACAGTTAACGCATAAGAGTAAATCATTTGATGAGTTTAGAAATTTTTTTACTTGGATTCAGAGGAGGCTAGGTTAATAAATTCTTGTAATTCATAGAGACCATGAGGGAGAATTTGAAAATAAAAAATTTGAAGTTTTCTATAAAGAATAAGGGATAGATCACAATTTTTTAGCTCCAAGGACCCCTCAACAGAATGAGGTTGTTGAAACAAAGAACAAAACTTTGATAGAAACTTCTAGAGCCATGTTGGCTGAATATTCACTTCCTAAATATTTTTAGGATGAAGCGCTTAATACAGCGTGTTATGTTCTGAATAGGGTGAACATTAGATCTAAGTTGAACAAGACACCCTATGAACTCCTTAAGGGTAGAACACCCAACCTCTCACATCTATATGTCTTTGGATGTAAAGTGTTCATTCGTAACAATGGCAAAACTCTTTTAGAAAAATTTGATCCTAAATCTGATGATAAAATTTTTTTAGGATATTGGTGTTTGCAAATCATATATAGTTTTTAATGAAAGGACATCGGTACTAGAGGAGACTACTCATATAGTTTTTGATGAATCTGATATTTCTGGAGGATCTAAGTTTTTGAAGAAGTTACCCAAGGAATTGAAACTAAAAATCTTGAAGAAATGGTTAGAATAGAAAATGGATTGCCTAGGGAATGAAAATATTCTAAAAGTCATCCTAAAGAACTGATTTTAGGAGACCCAAGTGAAGGTGTTAGAACTTGGCATGTACTAAACAAAGAAGTGAACCACTCAACATTTATTTCAATGATTGAACCCACTAATATAAATCAAGCACTTTCTGATGAATTTTGGATTCTAGCTATGCAAGAATAATTGAATTAATTTGTTAGAAATGATATTTGGGAGTTGGTAGAAAGACCTAAAAATTAAAGTGTTATTAGAACTAAGTAGGTTTTTAAAAATAAGATGAATGATTCATTTGTAGTGGTTAGAAATAAGGCAAGATTGGTGGCCAAGGGGAACAATCAGATAGAAGGAATACATTTTGAAGAGACTTTTACCCCTGTAGCCAAACTTGAAGCAACAAGGGTACTATTAGCTTTTGCCTGTTTGAAAGGATTTAAATTATTTCAAAAGGATATTAAAAGTGCCTTTCTTAATGTGGCGATAAAGGAAGATGTTTATTTTGAGCAACTTCTAGGTTATAAAAATTCATTATTTCCTAATCGTGTGTTTAAATTAAAGAAGGCATTATATGGATTAAAACAGACACCTAAGGTATGGTATGAAAGGCTAAGCATTTTCCTACTACAAAGATCTTTTGTTAAAGGGTGCATGGACACCACTCTCTTCATAAAAATTGTAGGAGATGACATTCTCATTATTCAAATTTATGTTGATGACATCTTTTTTGGATCCTCAAAAAAAATATTTGTGATGATTTTTTAGAAACAATGAGTAATGAATTTGAAATGAGTTTGATGGGAGATTTGAGTTACTTTCTTGGTTTTAGCATAAAGAAGAAAGAGGATGGGACTTTTCTTAGTCAATCAAAATATATTAAAGACATCCTTAAGAAGTATGAATTGGATAAATCTAAACTAATAAGTACTCCCATGAGTTCCATAGTTCAGTTAGATAAGGACTCAAGAGGAAAATCTGTTGATCAAAAGAAATTTAGAGGGATAATTAGATCTTTACTTTATTTAACTACTAGCAGACCTCATATAATATTTAGTGTTTGTCTATGTCCAAGATTTCAAGCTAATCAGAAAGAATCCTATTTGACTGCTATTAAAAGAATTCTTAGATATCTTTTAGGAACTCAAAACTTATGTATTTGGTGACCTAAGAATAGCACCTCTTTTGAAATCAATGGATATTCTGATTCAGATTTTGCAGGGTGTAGAGTTGATAGAAAAAGTACTTCTAAAACTTGTTAATTCATTGGGAACTCTTCAGTTTCCTGGTCAATTCAAGGAATGTTTATGTTAACCAAGTCACCCCCTCTTGGTTAGCCTTGGGATAGTTTTATAGGGTCTAACAATATACACGAACTTTCACTATATGTAATTAAAAACTTTAGTATTTATTTTAGTTGAGAGTATTCTCTTAAGAGATGTAATTGACTTTAGGGCTGGCCCTTATTAGGAGAAAATTTTGTGGATGCAGACCAAAACTTTAAAAATTATTTTAATTTAATAATCAAAACGTAAGTTAATATTTTTTTATCATTAGCAGTATTTTCAATATTCCTCATATACTAAATTTTAAAAATAAATATATGAATTTATCTTTAAGATTAAATGATAAGTGAATATTTATTTTTATCTTTATGAATAAATTGAACACTCCTTATATAGTTTGACTATGAAAATAAATTCATTAATATACTTTCATAATTGAAATTATAAGTGAATATTCCTTTTAGTATTTGTGGATGAATTGAAAATTTCTTATGTAATTTTTATAATAAAAATATAGTGATTGATTTAGTTTCATAATTAAAATGATAGGTGAATATTCATTTTATCTTTCGAGATGAATCGAATATTCCTTATGTTGTGTTTGATCATAAAAGTAAATTGAAGGTTTCTCTTCTCAAATCGATCGTGAAATATTAGTCTATCCTTTGGGATGGTATAATATCAATCTATGAAGATTTGATTAAAGAAATCGAAAACTAAAAAATTTGAAAGTAAATCCTATGCAGCATAAGGAAACTTGTTCACAAATTTTCTAGCAACTCTACTGGGAATATCCTTCTCTCCATCTTTTGTAAAGACTAAACTTTTAAAATACATATAGATTGAATTAAATATTTGGGTTATTAGAGTTCATGTAGATGAATGTTTATTTAAATTTTAATTACATACAAGCATGTTTGGTTCAATCTTATGTGTTCATGCTTTGTATAGTCTTGTATAGTCTTTTTAACCCTGTTGTGCCTACCTAGTTCAGCCGAATATATGAATGCTTTATTCAATATTTTATACGTGCATATTTATTTTCATTTGATTCTATGCTTATGCGAGTAAGCATATCCCATGGTTACTTAGTTTCATCCTAAAAACCAACAAGAATAGGCCAACCGAAATACTAAATTGGTTCTAAGTCTGATAGGGGTGCTGCCCATTTGTAGTTTTACATTTGAATTTATATTTGTATATTTTTATAATTTTTAAGCATTGAGTTTATTCATATGGAAGTAAGTTTATCCATTGGTTAGTTAGTTTTATTCTAAAAACCAAGTGGACTAGTACAACTAGAATACTAATTTGGTCCTAAGTCAGGTATAGGTGTTGTCCTTTTGTAGTATTGCATTTTTACATATGTATAGTTTCCATGGGCATGTCAACTATTGGCTTTAGATTAAAAATTCCAAAGTTGTCCCTCTCTCTTGTATAAACTTTTTTCATTGATGTCATCAGCAAAATCTAAAATTTAAATCTAATCCGTCTCTTTTTTTCATTTACATTTGAGTCTGGACAAGGGTCCTTGTTCAATGCTCTTATAAATTCAAAATTCAAACCAAACACTAATCATTCCCTCTCAAACTCAAAGTCATTTAGATTTAATTCATCTCAATCCATATAAAACAAATAAAAATTTAAATTCGGAACATCTCTCTAGTATACGATTCCATATGTTAGGCCCATATCTAATGTTAGTGAGCAATTCAAAGTCAAAAAGAATTTTTACCTGCTTCAATTTTATCATACCTTGGGGAATCAGTAAGCTTTATTCAACATATTCAATAGATTTATGTCTTGCTTAAGGGTCATTAAATTTTAAAGATTGATATACAAATCTTGTTAATTACAAAAATAATGTATGGAAAATTGATCTTCTCTTTGCCCAATAATGTGAAACTATTAGTAAGGGTCCATTTGCTGATGAAATAATGATCCAGTTTGGATCAATGAATAATTTTCTGTTCACCTTCACTTAGCCACAATCTGATGTTGTCAAGGATGAATCAGTGCTTGCTATAGTCATTAAGACTATACTAAAGGGTGGGTTTGCTATTACCTTGGTAGCAGCTAAACCCTCAATATTCTCTCGTCATACTTCACTATGGCTATCTGCTAGCTAGAAGGGAAAATATTCCATCATTCGTGAATTCCCTTATCCAAGCAAGTTTTAGATGGGATCATCCTCTGCTATTCTAGAGATGACTAAATCTTAAAGAGGAACAAGAATCACAATCTAAGGTGAAGGGCTAAGACAGCTATATTGGTTGAAAAGAATAACCTGATGAATGTTGCAGTTGAAATAGCTAAGCTAAATTTAGATAAAATGAGAGTTAAAGAATCTAAAATTTGGTATTTCCAATAATAAGTTTAAATCACTTTCATCTATTATGTGCTGCTACTAGAGAAGAGAAACCTATAAGTATAGCAAAATTCCCGCCTACTACTTTTTGCTAGAATCATGTTTTACTTTCTTTTTCCAATAGAAAAGGAAGTTTAAATTTTTGCTGAAGGAGTTTACCCATAAAGATTTTAGAGAGAGAAGTTAGAGAGAAGCTCTAGGGAAATTAGAGAGTGATTTTAGACATTTTTCAAAATTTTGAACCGTTCCGCCATTTTGGCAGTTGTTTCGCGTATGGCAGGTGACGCAGGCGGCGTCCTCCGATGATCGCCGGTTCTCCTCTAGCTCGATGGGTAAACCTGGTGGTCTTGGTAAATCTCCGAAGGTAGGGGCTTTGAAGATATCCGAACCTGTTTCGGTGTCAAAGCCTTCTTCTCCTCCGGTTGCTGGAAAGGGTAAAGGACTTGTTGATAGTATGATTGGCAAACCATTTAAATCTCCTGATGGAGTTTCTGATGCTAGAGGACTTAATGATTTCGAGGCATCTTCCTCATCTGATATGAAATTGTTTGTGAACTGGTTCAACAACAATATTGCTAAACCTCAATCTGCAGGATTGGAAAATTTAGGTATTCTCCCTTCGGATGCTTGTGTTATTGCTAATGAAGGTTTCATTCATCAAAATCAGGAGACACAAATAGTCTTAAAAAGTCGGCCTGCTCATAATCCTTGGGTTAAATGATCTCATATTAAAGTTAACTTTTATTTGGATGAATCTTGCCTTTCGGATGACAAAAAGGCAATCAAGTTAAAGATGATAATGTGAAAGCCAATTCAGATAAACTCCAGTTTTCTGTGGTGATTAAAGTATTTGGGAAGGAAATCCCCAATCACCTGATTGTAGCTGTATTGCATCGCCAGTGGATGCATTTTGTGAAATTTCAACTAACTATCCTTGGTTTAGGATGGGTACTCTGTTCTTTCAACAATGTGGAGGCTGTAGAGAAGGTTTTGGAAGGAGGTCCTTGGTATGTTAACGGGCATATTGTAGGTATGGAAAGGTGGACTCCAGAATTTTCTCCTTCATTATTCAAAGGACTATCTTCTCCCATTTGGGTAAGGATGTCGCATCTTCCATTGCTTTGTTGGGATGAAGTGAATGTGGCAAGGATTGCTTCGATAATCGAAACCCCATTATGGATAGATGGAAATATGTTTCAGTGGAACAAAAGAGAATACGCTAGAGTTTGTATTCGTATCGCCCTTGACAAATAATTTCCCACAGGTGTTTGGGTGAAGGGGTCTTGTGGTCGATTTTTTCAAAAGATAGAGTACGAAAAGATATCCTCTTTTTGTTTTGATTGTGGTAAAATTGGGCATTTAGCTGGAGAATGTAAGAAAATCCCTTTTGTTGATTTGAAGAAGGCCAATTCTAGTAAGGAAGCTCTGTTGGTGCTGTGGAGATTCCATTGCTTGTTGAAACTACTACTGAAAACTCATATGGACCTTGGGTACATGTCAAAAACAAACATCGGAAGGACTGGTTGGCAAGCAAATCGATAACTCCATCAGGGCTAAAGCAGCTACTTATGCATTCAAGAAATACCAACCTGTTAAAAAAACTATTCTTGATACTAATCAACTGGTAGAAGATGTTCAGGTTCAGATGAAAGCTGCTGATGCTAGAGCTAGTAATTTGGCTATGACTCATGAGGAAGTGGAATCTGGATCTTCTTTGAAAGAGGTGGGGCAATCCAACAATTCAAGTCTGGGTATGTCCATCTGACTAGTTGCTCTCTTTGATTCAAATAAATTTAAAGCTCTGGAACGTGTTAGTGAAGGAATTGCTGATAAACCGTTGGCTGGGAAAGTTGAGGAAGGAGAATTGGTGGCTGGTTCCTTGGAGGAAGAGAAAAGTATATCGGCTGTAGTTAATGGGGAGTCTGGTAGAAGCAAATTTAAACTACAAAAAGAATTGAGATCTTTGGGTGATTCTAATCCTTTTTACAAAGAAGGAAAGGAGGAACGTTGAGAGGTAGTAAGGTTGGGAGCAATCCCAATTCACTACATTAAATGTCTTCTTTAGCATTCTGGAATTGTTGGGGAGCTAGGAAAAAGGAGGCTTCCCGCTACTTGAAGGAGTTGGTAAAGGATTTTAATATTATCTTTGTTTGTATAATTGAAACTAAAATCTCCTCTGTCAACAAGATGGAGTTTAGCAAAATGTTTGGATCATCATGGGATTTCTTTCTTCTACCTGCTGCTGGACTATCTGGGGGAATGATGATTAGTTGGAGAGCTGATTTGGTTACTTTTTGTGTCAAGGAGGCTAACGATCAAGTTGTTGTGGGAGAGCTATGCATTCCAAATAAAGGAAGATGGCTAATTGCAACTGTTTATGGCAGTAGGGATGTATGTAGGAGGAGATCTTTGTGGAGCAATCTAGAAGCTTTTTCGAGCTGCAATCTCCCTTTCTTGATTGGTGGAGATTTCAATTGTATCTTATCTAAAGAGGACAAGAGGGGAGGGAAGAAATTTGTATTCTCTCAAGGCCCACAAGACATGAATTTGTTTATGTCGAACTGTGATTTCCATGACACTGGAATTGTTGGACCCAAGTACACTTGGTGTAATAACAAAACAGGAGGTGCTAGGATTCTTAAGAGGTTGGATCGTATTCTTCTAAACTCATTGGCTTTAGAGGCTATACAACCGGCTGTGGTTCATCACCTCACAAGGATCGCTTCTAACCATTACCCCAGCTTAATCAACATCAATTCTTCTAGATTTAATAAAAGCCAGTTCTGGAAATTTGAAGAGGTTTGGACATCTTATCCAGCCTCTGTTGGAATTGTATCTAGAGCTTGGGAAAGGAGTGTAAAGGGAGATGCTGCTCATACTCTTAATGTTAAGTTCAAACGCACGTTGAAAGCACTGTTCTTTTGGAGTAGATCAAAGCTTGCAAACCTCAATAAACTAAAAGAAAAACTTAAGAAGGAAGTTCTTGAGTTACAACAGGAAGAAGCTGTAGTTGGAGATCTATCTGAGGTAAAACTTTGTTTGTTGAAATCTAAAGTTTTGGAACTTAACTCTACCCTTGGGAGGCTGGATTCTTGGTGGAAGCAGCGGGCAAAGGTTAAATGGCTGGAGAATGGTGACACAAACACAAATTACTTTCATGCTTTTGCTTCTACTTGGCGTAACAGCAACAGGATTCATCAAATCAGATCCAAAGGGAATCATTGTGGAGGAGCAGAAGCTTATAGAGGAGGTGTTCTTGGACTTCTATAAAGACAAGTGGAAATCTTGAAATTGTGTGCTCTCGGGTTGGCCTTCTCCTTCATACCTGTTAAGTGATGATGATAAAAACGTTTTGCTGGCAGATTTTACTGGGAAGGAGCTTGAAGAGGTGATCCGGCAACTTGAAGCTAACATTTCTCCTAGTTTGGATGGTATCTCCTATTCTTTCTTTAAATTTTATTGGCATATTATTAAGGAGGATGTGTGGATGCATGTGCATTTGTTTCTCAAGATTGGTAGGATGTGCAAGGAATGGAAAGAAACCTTAGTTGTTTTAATTTCTAAGGTTAAAACTTCTTCTCTTCCCTCTAATTTCAGACCTATCAGCCTTTGTTGTTCTATTTATAAAATTGTAGCCAAGATGTTATTGAGTAGAATGTTGGGAATTATTCCAAAAATTGTTTCTGAAGAACAAGCTGCATTTGTTCGGGGTCGTTCTATATCGGAGCACATTTTGATTACGCAAGAATTGTTTCACAAGTTTCGTTATTCAAAATCTAAGAAAGGTTTGATGGTAATAAAAGTGGACATAGAACAGGCTTACGATAGCATGGGTGGTCCACTTTGAAGCAAGCCTTAGATCATTATGGGTTTCCTAAAAAATTCTCTAATTTGTTGTCATAATGTGTTCTTAACCCGAAATTTTGTTTATTAATAAATGTCAATAACTCTTCATGGATAGAGGGTAAAAGTGGTTTTAGGCAAGGTTGTCCCTTGTCTACCTACCTATTCATTTTATGCTCACAATTGCTTACGGATGTGTTTGCCCAAAGAGGGAGAAAGCTTGGTATCAAAATGGCCACTCAAGCTGAGAAGATTTCTCATCTTCAATTTGCTGATGATCTTCTTATTTTCTCTGAAGCAAAATGGAATCATGTGAAGAAGATTAATAATATATTGAAAGATTACAGAAGGTGGACGGGGCAAAGAATTAATGTGCAAAAATCTACTGTTATTTTTGGAAAAGCGGTTGGGAGAAGGAAATCGTTGGCTCTTGCTAGATTGTTGGGGTTTAAGGTAGTCAGTGAACTAAACTACCTTGGCATCAAATTGTCTCTTAGAAGACTTGTATTTTCAGATTTGTAAAATCTGTTGGAGATGGCTCATGGCAGAATTTCCACTTGGGGTAATCGCTATATTTCATTTTTAGGAAAGCTTACTTTAATCAAGTCTTCTTTTCTGTCTCTCCCTACTTTTTTATCTACACATTCTCTTGTCCCTATTAGAGTACTAAATGACTTAGATAAGATGTGTAGGGATTTCTTTTGGCAAAAAATTGATAGAACAAAAGGTCTTCATTATGTAACTTGGGAGAAGTTATGTAGACCAAGGAATTTGGGTGGCCAAGGGTTGACATCTGCCTCTGCCAAGGTGGGTCCGTTGAGGGCCAAGTTTGCTTGGAACTTTATCACCAAGTCTTTAACTCTTCTAAGCAGGAATTTGAGGGCTAAGTATGGAGGTGGCATTTGGGATTCAAATGCTAGGAGTACTGCTTCCACTACTTGGAAGATTATTACCACTGGAGCCAGATTCCTGCAAGAAGTTGTGAGATGGAAGGTCTATGATGGGGAAAGTTTTAATACTTTTAAGGACATTTGGATCTTGGATAAGAGCATTGATCAATGGCCAATGTTTGTAGCTGCTCAGGATTCTGTTAACTCTAACCTTAAGCATTTCATTCAGGGAGGTATATGGGACATAGAAAAGCTGAATTGCTGCTTTGGTGTAGATTTAGTGGAGCTTATTAGTTCAATACCTATCTCTCCAGGTATTCAAGGTAATCAAATGGAATTATTATACAAGTGCTCTGGAAAATCTATTGCAGCCCTGATTATGGAAAAACAACTTGATGCTGAACACGATCAAATTTGGTGCTGGAAGAAAAAGCTAAAGCTTCGTCCATCTGTAGATTTTTTCTGGTGGAGGCTGGCTTACAAGGCTTTACCTTATAATGAATTCCTGAGGTATAGGCATTTGTAGGAATTCAATGGTTGTCCGAGAGGATGTCCTGAGATTGAAGATGAGAATCACATTGCAAGCAACTGTTTGTATCTTTCCCAGGTGATTCAAATGCTCAGTAAATGGGGTTATGAGGTACCGGTTTTTTGGAATCTAGAAGATTGCTTTCAAAAATTATCTGTTTTAGCAAAGTGCAACCCGTTTATTGGCAATATTTATTGCTCGATTGTTTATCTATCATGGAAGAGCAGGAACAAACTCAAACATGGTGACATGGAGGATAATATTTCGGTTACAGCTGCTATTGCAGTTAGTCTAGCTGCAGTTTCATTTGGCTTGTCTTCTACCTCGGGCCACTGGGATGCCAACCGACTGTTGAAGTTGTCTTCTTCATTTTGGTGTCTTCCTCCACCCGAGTGGATCAAGCTCAATGTAGATGCTCCTCTAGAGAGTTCTTATAAGGCTGGTGTTGGTGGAGTTATTAGAGATTCTAAAGGTCGGTTTGTCTATGCTTTTGGATTCTCTTATTTGCCTTGGGATTCATCATTTTTGGAATTGAAATCAGTTCTTGCTCTTAAAGAAGCAATTCAAGATTGGATGTTTGATGTTAAAGGGATTATTATTGAAGGAGATAATTCCAATGTGATTATGTATGTTCAAAAGATGATGAAGAACTAAGGCTTGGCGGGAGACTTAGTGGACCATCAAGATTTTTCTTTTTTTAAAGATTTTCATCAAATTATTTTTCAATTTGTGGATAGGAGTTGTAATAAGTTAGCTCATTGTTGTGCTAACTTTGCTAGTTCTTCTAATTTTATTTGGGATTGTATTGGTAATAAGAACATTCCTCCTAACTTTATTTCTTTGTTAAAGGAGGAGTGTGATAGGGGTTCTTGTTATTAGAACCTTTTCATTTGGGATTTTAATAAAATTTGCTCTATGCATTTCCTCAAAAAAAAAAAAAAAGAAGGAGTTTATCCATGACCATGCCGCTGGTTATGGGATGTCAAAGAATAAAACTTTTAAAAGTGTAAAGGTTGCCATGTCTACTGGAGTGCAAATACACTCAAGTAGAGGGTAAGAAGTGTCTACCCTTATTAGGAGAAAACTATAATTCCTAAAAGTAGGTTCTAATTTACTGGTTGCTACTATAGATCATCAGCGAGAATCTTGAAAATTCACACATGTCAATCACCATACATTACCTTAAAATGTTTAGGGTCAACGTACTCCTATAAAATATTTGGGGAGCATTAGGCCATCGAGTGTATAATCCCATTTCCTTTCCAACTTCAATCAAATCTAGAAACATTCTAGTTACAAAGTCTTGTCATTCTTCTAGTCAAATTCCATTAAGAGTTGATTGACACCAGCTTCATGGTCGAGATTCATCTCCTCATCTTTATAGAAGGAGGCTAAAATTATCAAGTCAACCAATTTTGTTAGCTACTGGTGAATAGGTTTGCCACCTTAAAATGGTTGCCTTATCAAATGCACTATCATTCAAAAAAATTTTTTAGCAATTGAAAAAGCACAAGGAAGGGAAAATCTATCGAGAAATCAACTGTTGTTAGAGAATACACTCATGTAGATTCTAATAATGTAGTAGGGAAATCCATGGAAGAGATGATGGATCACCAAAAGGAGAGTATTCAACAAATAGATGAACAAGAGGATAAAGAGAATGTAGAAATAAATCTGCAAGATGAAGAAATGGCTGAGAGTGTATTAATGATAGATACACGATCATCCATAAAAAAAGATAAGAGGAGAATGAAAATGAATCCAGTAGAGGATGAGAATGAAGAAAAGGAAGAAGTGGTTGAAGAATATGTTCCTAATTTTACTAGCAATCTTTAGATCAGCTAAGTTAGAAAGATGAACAACAAACATGGATGGAGAAGAAGATGTAAGAGATAATGGCTTCTATGGTAGCCCTCCAAAGTAAAGAGGTTCCGTCAGCCAAAGCACAAATAGATCTGTTCTAATTGAATCCATCTAGCATTATAATAAACCTAAAGAGGTTGTAAAAGAAAATAAAATAGAGTTTATGAAGTCAAAAAAAGAAAAGAAATAGTATAAGCAGTCAATACTAATATATGGTAGATTGAATAGATTGAAGAGCACTAAGTCAAGGATGTTTAAGGGTACCTCATCATTATAGAAGGGTAGACCCTATCCAAAAGAATATGACTTGGTTCCTTATCCTAAAGGGTTTGTACCACCATTATTTAAAAGTTTTGATGGAACACAAAATCCAAAGGAAAATCTAGTACATTTTAGGGCTAGTTATTCTAATATACAGGAGACAACAATGCTTTACTATTTAGCCAGTTTGTAAGTAGTTTGTCCGGCATTGAATTTGAATGGTATGTAGAGATACCTAATGGGTATGTGTACACATTTTTAGAACTATAACAGCTGTTCCCTTAAAGATTTACTGGAGCATGTCACAATGTCATAGTAAGGGATCTGGTAGTGGAAACATAAAAACCCGCTAATTGATTGGTTTATTATATTTTAAGGTGGAGGAACATAGGCATGAAATGTGAACCTTAACTTAAAGAGCATTATGCTATAGAAATGTTTCTAAAGAATACTCATGGTCTAATTGATTTCTTATTAAAAGGGTTCTCAATCAAAGCTTCTGAGAAGTTATTAAGTAAAGCTTTAATCTTCAAGAGGAAATGTCTCAATTGACTTTCTTAAAAGATCAATCCCTAATAGAGATAAAAAAAGTAAAACCTTGGTAGGTGTTAAAATAGAAGTTCGGGTTAGTATTTATAGTCGATAATCGAAAATAGGAGATGCAGATTCAAATAAAACTTTTAGGTTATTCATCACAATATTAACAGTATAATAAACCTCCTATTAGACAGTATAAATCTCATTCCAATCTTACTTTTAAAGAAGAAAGAGAGAGGTTTGATGGTCTAAATAATAACAACTATTCATTTAAAAGAGTGTTTATTCTGAAGATCTTTAAGAGTTTTCTAAAGAACTCAATATTCAAAGTTTTTGAACCAAAAATGCCAGAAGATGCAGGTAAATCAGGATAGCCTAAATATTACCCATATCATCAGATGATTAGTTATGAGTTAGAGGATTGTATAACTTTCAAAACTTTTAAGGAGTGGCATGAATGAAATATCAAGGATCGATCAGTTATGATACATAAAGAGTATTTAGCGGATTCTAATTAGGGATTTGTTAAATGAATGATTAGTGAGGCTTCCAAATTAGTCTCAAAATTAAAATCTGATAATAACTAGGATATTGCTTTATCTTGATCTTCTAAAAAAATTATAAATAAACTTTATCATTAATTTTCTCTAGTATGTCAATGAGGGTAGAGTCCCCTCTAATCTGATGTAGCAGCTCTTAAAGATGAAGTGTGGAATGAAGTTCCTATTAAAGAACCTAAGAAGATGTTAATTGTCCAGTCTTTAGCAGTTCAGAAAGAGGAACTCAAGAATAAAAATTGAAATAAAAATAATAAAGTTGTAGTTTGTTCCAATGAAAAAGTAAAGAATCTTATACCCGTTGCACTATATGATTTCTATTTTATCCGATCAGGGGCTAAGAAAGTAATAAAGAAAGATTCAGTGTACATCTCATCTGTACCTGGTGATGATTAATCAAATAATGCATCAAAAAATAATTTATAAAACTTGAAATAAACTTAAATGAGTTAAAAGAATCCTTTCAAAATTTCTCTAATAATGATTCCTTTTTCATTGATGTTCAGGGTGATCCTATTTATATAGAAATTGAGATGACAAATTTTGTTAATTCTTCAAATGAAATATTAATGGTTAATGCACATACAGAATCAAAAGAGTCCACTTTCTCTTCCTAAGAAGAGATAATCCAAGAAAAATAACACATTGGTTAAGTGTTACAACCATTATTATCTATAGCTAGTAAAGAAAAGGAAGGGGCTAATAATCCAAAACTCTTGATACCAGTTCAACCAGATTTAGATGTTGGTAATTCAAATATTCCTGCAGTGGATTATAATGTGTTAGCACATCATAGAAAACAATCTATAAAACTATGTATCAAAGCTGCTTTAGTTCTTTCCAAAGAATTGAGAGAGGCTTTAGTCGAAGCTTTACTTTATCTAGAAATCTTTATAGCATAGTTAACATCAACGCAGTTCAAAGAAACACTGAGTTGCAAAGAACTCTCAGAGGTTACATTCTCAGATGATGATTTACTAATGGGAACTCCAGATCATAATAATCTATTATATATATTTATAAACATAGATAATTTCATATTATTTCATATCCTTATTAATCCAGGTGCATCGCTAACATTATGACACTTAGAAATCTCGGATACCTAAAGGTGGATGCTCATAAACTCAGTTCTAATAAAATGAAGTTTAGAGGGTTAATTGAAAAAAAATGATAGGGCTTTAGGTTCAATTATTTGCTTTTGGAAGTAGGAAACATGAAAGCCAAAACAAAATTACATATAAAAGATTCTGAAACTTCTTTTAATACTCTTTTGGGTAGAACCTGGCTACATGAATATAGAATGGTGCCTTACACCCTTCATTAGTGTATCAAATACTCTCCAAAAGGAGTAGAGCAATGTATTAAGGATGACTTGGAACCATTTTTAATTCATGAAGTCGATACATACGAAGATGATTCATGCTATTTGCCTAAGAATATACTATCTTCTCTAAGAATCTTAAACTTGCTGAAGAAGAATCAAAAGAAATGAAAGAAAGAAAAAGAAAAATAAAAGAAAAAACTAAAGCATCTCAATCTTGAACATGATGTTCATTAGTCACCTGCTCCTTCCTCACAAGGAGGTGGTAGAATGGCTCAATGATCTACAGGAAGAGGTCAAGGAAGGCAAAATTGTGTGCCAAAAGAAAATGAAAAGCAAGGTATACAAATAAAGGTGCCTACAATACATATCAAATTTGAGTCTATTTTCGAGGAGGAATCATGTGTGATTGATAAAAATCCATAGGCTATAGAATATAGGAAAGATATAAATCAACCAAATTTTGAGATTTCTATAAAAGCTGATAGTGATGAGGATAGGGTCCAAGTCAATAAGAAAGTTGATTCAAATTTATCTACTATGAAGAGATCACAAAAGTATATGGATTATATTACCCTTACTCCACTCTCCAAAATGATGTAAAAAGATGCGAGGTGAAAGCCTCTTTTTCTTTAACTCAGACACTTAAGCAAACATCTTTGTACCTTTTACTAAAAAAACCATTAAAACTGATGTACCCTTCAATGATCAATTTATAGATTAAATAGTAGAACTCCCATTATACTGGAATTCCAATTATGTAAGAAAGTTTTCTAAGCAAGGTTTAACACCATCATGTTGGACTAGACATAAAGCACAACAAGCCAAATATCCATAGAATACAAAAAATATGTAAAAATATGTCAAGACTAGGCATTGGCTTTGCTACTCTATGGTTATTTGTTGATGATGAATAATGCTTAGTTATATCAAATAATCTAGAGTCTTATAGTCTCTTTAGGGAGGAGAAAAATCTAACTTAGTTAGCTCGCAATTTTCCAATTAAGAAGAATAGTTAAGTTCGTGTATGCATTGATTTTAGAAATATGAATAAAGCTTATCCTAAAGAAAAGTTTCCACTTCCTTTACTAGAACTTATGGTTGATTTTGCCTCCTCTTATGCAATATTTTCCATTATTGATGGCTCATATGGATATAACAAAATTAAAATGGTTCCTGAGGATGAAAGGTATATATCCTTCAGAATACTGATTAGAGTAAATTATTACAAAGTTATGCATGATAGGGAAAAATACCAGTGAGCAATAAAAATTTTTTTAATAACCTAATAAACCATCAAGTGGAATATCATGTTGATGATCTGGTCAAAATAATGCTATCTCTGAAGTGTAGGATGGGGATTGTTTGTTGAACACCAATAAGTGTACTAATATTGTTTCTTTTCAATCTATTGTGAATGAGTAGGAAAACGCTACTGGGAGTGAAAGGATTACCATAGAGCATGTGGGAATGGACAATAACTTGAGGGAAAGTGAGTTGGATTTGGTTATGGAAGAGAATGTGGAACTTGGTTTGAATAGTAATGTTAGTGTAGATGATGATTTGTTGGAGGAAGCTGAACTTCCTCAAAACATAAAGGAGAATGGATTATGATAGTAAGCCTCCCTCTAACTCTCATTATCTTAGTGATATTTTTACTGACCAAGAGGTTATGGCCTTTTCTGCTAAATGCTTTGCCAAAGATGACATTGATACTAGCTTTATTAAACTTCAAAATAAGCATGGTAGGAAAAGCAAGAACCTTATTTTACAATCTAAGGAATACCCATTCACAAACTAGCCGTTAAAACTATTTTTTATGTTTAATTCTATTATTTGGAATGTTAGGGTCATTGGTTTCCCTTGTTCTAGTTTGAGGGTTAAGAACTTATGCCGTATTTATGATGTTTCTATTCTTGTTTTACTTGAACCTCTTATTAATGACTCTAAATTACTTAGTACTGCTAAATTTTTAGGTTTTAAGCATGCCATTTTGAACTCTTCTAATAAAATTTGGTTATTTTGGAAAGATCTGGTTCGGATTGATATTCTTGGTAACTTTACTCAAGTTTTGTATTGTAATATTATAGTTTTAAATATAAATTTTTGTGCTTCTTTTATCTATGCCGCCTCCTCTCGTATTACTAGATAAGTTCTTTGGGAGAAACTCACTAATTTTCATAGTATTTGTAATTTTCCTTGGTTGGTGGGTGGTGATTTTAACACTATTTCTAATCCTTCAGAGCGTGTTGGGGGTTCTAGTCCTATATTTTATGCTCTAGAGGATTTCAATAATATGATTATCATTACAATCTAATTGATATTGGCTTTTCTGGTAACAAATTTACTTGGAATCGTGGTCATTTATGGCAATGGTTGGATCGTGTTTTATTTAATGATAGTTGGCTTAAATCTTTTAACTCTATTTCTATGAAGCATCTTAGCATAATGCTTTCTGATCAATCTCCTTTATTAATTAGGCTTAATACTAGATAGGTGAACTCCTTTCCTCAATTTAGAATTCAAAATATGTGGTTACATCATGAGACATTTCTGAATATGGTTCAGGAAAATTGGTTTGCTCCTTTGCATCCTGATAATTCTGTCCATGGTATGACAAAGTTTTGGTTTTAATTGAAAAAAATAAAACAAATCCTCAATTGGTGGAATCATAATGTTTTTAAAGAGGTGCCAAATGCTCGAATTTTAGCAATCAAAGAGCTCACTGGTTTTGTGCAAGGCCATTTACCTATTAAGTATCTTGGTATCCTTCTTTTTAAAGGTAGAAAGAAGTCTTTTTTATTTGACAATTTGATTCCTTCGGTGTAGAATAAGCTTTTATCTTGGGATTCAAATTTTTTGTGTTTTGGGGGTAGTCTGACTCTCATTAGAAGTATCCTTTCTTCTCTTCCTATTTACCCTTTTCAAACTCTTTTTCTCACTAAAAAGATGTGTAATAGAATTGATAAAATTATTAATAATTTTTTTTGGAAAGGGACTAATAGCAACACTAAAATTGTTTGGTCTTCTTTGGACAAGTGTTGTGGGGTGTTGCAGGAGGGTGGCCTGGGGTGTAAGTGTATGTTTGATTTGGCCAATGCTTTTTCTTTAAACTTATGGTTGACCTTTCATGCTAAAGTGAGTTTGTGGGATAAGTTCATGTATTCTAAATATTGTGTGGGAAAGCATCCCACTCTTTCTTCTTTTAATATTGGTGATTCTAAAGTTTGGCAAAGGCTTTGTAAGGTTAAATGGGTTGTTGAGCCTCATCTTTCTTGGGGGCTTGGTGGTGGCAACATCTTCTTTTGGCAGGATCAATGGTTGGGTAATCATTCCATTGATTCCATCACTAATACTTCTTCGACTACTGCGATTAAAGTAAACTTTTTCATTACTGATAATTATTGGGATTTTGATAAACCTACTAATGTGATTCCTGATTTTGTTATTCAACAAATCATGAACATCCCTTTGAACTTCGATTCAGAGGATCTTTTATTATGTAAGTTGTATAAAGATGGGGTTTTTAGATTAAAAGATACTTAGCATGTGTTTAGAACCAAAATGTCATTACTAGTATTTTCTCTTTGATTTGGCTTAAAAGTATTCCATCTACTGTTGCTATTTTAATTTGGAGAATTTCACATAAATTTATTTCTACTGATGATAATTTGACCAAAAGAGGTTTTATCCTACCATCTAAGTGTCAATGATGTTATCATGTGGAGAATATGCATCATGTTTTTGTCTCGGGTCCTTTAGATGTTAAAACTTGGTGTTATTTTGATGATATCTTCAGATTAAACTATTTTAAGGTGAATTTGTCTATTACTGCTCTGCTTAATTCATGGTTTGTTAATTCTAGAGGTCATATTAGAAATGTTACCCCTTCTCTGATTTTGTGGCACTTATGGATGGAGAGGAACAACTCCCTTTTTTATGGTATTAGAATGGACTATCATAGGATTATAAGTAAGGTTAAGGACAAACTCTTGAGTCTATTTTCTGTTAATTTTCTTTCTATCAAGAGTTTCAAGGACTAATACTTTCTTGCTCCTAATTTAGGCATCAGGTTGAGTGATGTTCTGTCTAGCTCCGAACCACAATTTGTGCTCTTGTTTAAACCTTCATTGGGCCACTATAAACTGAATGTTGGTGTTTCTGATAATGATACAATCCTAGGGTGTGTTGGGATCATCAGAGACTGTTAATGGAATGTTACCTTGCCTTTTGCGGGCCCTTTACATAACGATAACTTTCATCTCGCTTTTCTTAATGTTATTCTTTATGGGCTGAGAATTTGTATAGCTCTTGACATTACTAACATTGTTTGTGAGGTTGAGTCCATTCATAGTATTCAATGCATTAACAATGGTGAGGATTCAGTTTGCAATCCTGTAATTTTTAACTGGTTAGGGATATTAAATTGTTGATGATTTTTGTTAATATCTCTTTAGGTCAAGTGGTTAGGAAGGCTAATGCCTGTGCTATTTGGCTTGCCAATTTTGTGAGCGGGCTTGATTGTTTCACTAATTTTTTGAAAGCTAATTTATCGGCTCCTTTTAAAGGGAACATAAGATTGGATAAACTCAGTATGCCTTATGTTAGGAGGTAATGTGGTGTTTTTCAATTTTTCTAGTTTTTGTGGGTTGTTCCCTTTTACTGTGTTGTTTTGCTGTGCTTTCCTTCTGGGGGTTTGGTTATTCTTGGTGGCTCTATTTTCTTGGTTTAGTGCTGGAGCTGCTCTTGTGTGGTTTGCTCATTTTTGGTCCATGATTATGAATGAATCTTTTGTCCCTATCCTTATTTCTAGGTTGTTTGCGATTTGTTGGTGGAAGTTTGATGTGGTGTTGTATGAAATTGTTGTTGATTTTGGAGTTGTTATTTGGAGCATCTCTCTGACTTTGCTATTTTTAAATTACTTGCTCATTTATGAGGCTTATTAATTTGGTTTTAATTGGTAACCCTTATGATAGCTATGTGGTTTCCTTAGTTTTGGAACAAGGGAGCTTTATTCTTGAGTAGTTTTATTGGAGCCGTGTTATTCCTGGCTATTGATTCGCTTGCTTTAACCTCCAAGTGGGTGAAGTCTGGGCTTGGGTCCTCATGGTTGCCTGAGGCTTGGGGGTTTTTTCTTTGAGCTGCTTGGTGTTTCTTGTGTGTCCTCTGCGCTTGGTGTCTTACTTGTTCTGGAGCTCTCCCTGTTCGGGTTTGACATTGGGGTTGTGGTTGGGAATTGACGTCTGCTGCTTTTACCTAGCCGCTAGGTTGGGTGTGAACATTTATATTGGTTTCATGTGGGGTTAATGCAGTTCCTACTTGCTAGGTGTCATCGAGCCTGGGATTCTTACCTATTCTTTATCTTTTTTGCTTTATGTGGTCCTATTATTGAGCTACTGTTAGTTGATGGTTTGTTGTTGTGTTTTGTGGCGTCTGGCTTCTTCCTGTGCCAGCTATTGTGCGTGTTGGTTAGGGATTTGAGCTATAACTATTATTTCGGCTGGGAGACCTATTGGAAAATTTGGATTCTAAAAGAGTACATTGATTATTTTGGCATTTATCAGGTGGTTAATTTCTTGGACTATTATCATGGCGGTTTTGGCTTTTATTTGTGCATTTTCCATTTTGGCTGCCATACTTTCTTGTAGGGTCACTTTTGTGCAGGTGTTCATTGTCCAATTTTGTTGGATGGGATGATGAAGATTGCTGCTGGTTTTTGGATTTCCTCCTCTTTTTGGGTGCCCTTACTTGAGCACCTTAGAATGTACCTAGGTTATTGTGTTATTTTGAGTAGTAGGGAACCCGAGCTCCTAATATTTTTTTTGGTTTATTTTTGTAGCTCTTTTGAGCATTAGAGAGCTTGAGATCCATTTAAGGACCTTGTACTTTTGTCCTTATATTAACACGTAGGCCTGCTGGTGGGTTCCCCCCCCCCCCCAAAAAAAAAAAAAAAAAATGGTTGATGATCTGGTCATTAAATGTTTTGAAAGAGATAATCGTTTATATGATCTAAGAATTTTTTTCTTAAGATTATGCCACTATAACTTGAAAATGAATGCCTTGAAGTATGCTTTTGGTGTTACTTTAGAAAAGTTTTTAGTTTTTGTTGTCCAATTTTGAGGGATCTAAATAGATCCAAAATAAATCAAAGCTATAATAAAAAGGCAACTCGACTAGTATACCTTAGAAGATTTATATCAAATCTTTTAGGTAGATATTAGCCATCTGCAGCTTTATGCAAGAAAAATGCTCGTTTAAGAGGAATGAACATTATTAGAAAGCATTTGATAGTATATAGTAATATTTTAAAATTTCTCTAGTTTTAGTAGCTCCTATTTCAAGGAAGCCATTAATTTTATATGCCACAGCTTTTAGTGAATCTCTTGGCACCTTGCTAGCTCTTGTTAATGATGAAGGGAAAGAGAATGTATGTTACTATTTGAGTAGATATTTTCTTTCAACTAAAATAAATTATCCTCTGATAGAGAAACTTTGCTTAGTTATAATCTTCATTGCTCAGAAATATAGGCATTATATGTTCTCTCATTAAATAAATTTGATATCTAGAATATTCGTTACAATATTTGATGACTCGACCAATGCTATCTAGATGATTAGCATGATCATCAATGATTATATCATAATTTGAGATTACATTCACCCCTTATGAGCAGTAAAAGGGCAGCTATAGCAAATTTTTTAATGGCCCATCCTGTATAAGATGATTTTTTTATCAAGGATGAGCTACAAGATGAATAAATTATGAATCTAAAGTTAAATGAAAAATCCACTTGGGAATTCTATATTGACAGTGCTGCTTCCAGTCAATAAGAAACATCTGATCATTTTCTCCAGGAAAAGTTAGAATGTTATGTCGATGACCTAGTTGTTAAATGTTTTGAAACGAAGATAATTTGTATGATTTAAGAATAATTTTCCAAAGATTGTGACAATATAACTTAAAAATAAATCCATTGAAGTGTGCTTTTAGGGTCACTTTAGGAAAGGTTTTTAGTTTTATTGCCAGACATTGAGGCATCGAGATAGATCCAAATAAAACAAAAGCTATAATAAAATGCCACTGCCTAAAAGACTTACTTAGTTAAGATATTTCCAAGGTTTACTGGAATATCTTAGAAGATTTATATCAAATCATTTAGGAAAAAGTCAGCCTTTTGTAGCTATATGCAATAAAGATGCTTGTTACAAGTGCGATGAAAATTGTCTGAAAGCATTTGACAGTATAAAAGAGTACTTGACAAATCCTCCAATGTTAGATTATTCCATTTTGAGGAACCCATTGATTTTATATACTACAACTTTAAGTGAATCACTTGGTGCCTTGTTAGCTCAGGTTAATTAGGAATGGAAAGAGAATGCACTGTTATTTGAGTAGACATTTACTTCCAAATTAAGTAAAGTATCCTTCGATAGAGAAACATTGCTTAGCTTTAATCTTCATCACTAAGAAGTTAAGGCATTATATGCTTTCTCATAAAGTGAATCTAATATCCAAAGCAAATCTATTTTAGTATTTGATTACTCATCTAATGTTGTCAAGAAGATTGGCTATATGGTTAATAATTTTATCAGAATTTGAAATCACATTCAATCTTTTGCGAGCAGTAAAAGGACAAGCTATGGTAGATTTTCAAGCAGCTCATCCAGTAAAGGATAATTGCCCAATTAATGATGAGCTACCAGATGAACAAAGCATGAATCTAAAATGAAATAAGAAGTCCACTAGAGAATTCTATTTTGACAGTGCTGCTTCCTGTCAACAGGAAATGTCTGATTATATTTCCCCAAGAAAAGCTTGAATTGGTATAAATCCTTAAAAATTAGGGTAGATAGTTTGTATATTATAGTTCATTTTAATTAAGAATTTTGGTCCTTAAAGCTTTCCAATCCATTACACCATTGCCCTCATAAAAGGAATCAAGCACAAGCGTATGAAAGAAATAATTTCTAAGTGTCTTATGAATGATTTTTAATTAATTTTATTCATTAATTACTAATTTATTAAGTTTACATTTTAATACTTACATTCGAACAAATTTATTCGTGGCAGTCATAATGGACACCAGGACTAAGACATCCTTAGGACATGTTACCCCACAACCCGACGTAGTCCAACCTAAAAATTGTATTGATAGAGTGTCAGTTATTGTATATATGATTTAATTCTTTAAGTTATCCATTTATTGAATTTTTGGTGATTTACTAAATTTTGTGTTTTATTGAATATTTTAATGTGAAAAGGTTGGAGTAGCTCCAGTGGAGGATAAGATTAGAGAGAGTCGCCTTAGATGGTTTGGTCACATAAAACGGCGGCCTTCCGATGACCCAGTTAGGAAAGTAGAGGTATTAGATTTGACTTATGTTAAGAAAGGTAGAGGTAGAGCTAAAAAGACTTGGTTAGAAAATATTGGAAATGATCTTTCTCTATTAGATTTAAACGAGAATTTGACTTTGAACCGGACACAATGGAGAAAAAGGATTCATGTTGCCGACCCCACGTAGTGGGACAAAGGCTTGTTATTGTTGTTGTATTGTTGTATTGAATATTTTAATGTATTTAATTTTGACCCATTTGTTGACTTCTTAATTTATATTGATTTTTTGAAAGTTTCTTATTTTTTATAAATAGTTGAACCAAGAATTGGTCTACAGCCTTCATGTTTGTTAAATTTGAAATTTTCTATATTTAATTATGATTTTTGCAAGTTTAAGAATATTTAGTGAGTTTGGCCAATTATTAATTCTTTATTTTATTATTTTTTAAGAATGTTTATATTTTCTATAAAGAATAGACACAATGGTGAATGTATGGCCATTGAGTTTGTTTAAGTTGGAATTTTCTATATTTAATTATGATTTTTACAAGTTTATCTTATTTGATGTATTATTTGAGTTTGACGACATGTTAAGTTTTAATTTTATTAGAAGGGATTATTCAGGTGTATTCAGAGATCATAGAGGAAGATTTCTGTGTGCTTTCAGCTTCAGCTGTATGCACTAGGATTGTTCTCAGCTAGAGTTGTTATCAATAATTTCTTTGAGAAAATTGCTTCAAGAATAGATGTTTGAAGCTAAAGGTATCATTGTAGAAGGTGATGATTATAATGTTATCAAGTATGTTCAAAGTTTTCTGAATAAGGAGATTATCAAGGAAGATATATTGAAGCCAGAGGACCTTTCCTTTCTTAACGATTTTAACCAAGTGTTATTTTCATTTTTCAAAGAGAAATTGTAATAAGTTAGCTAATTTTTGTGCTAACTATGCTCTTTCATTAGATTGTTTTTGGGATGATATTACTTGTAATAATATTCCTCCTTCATTTGTTTCTTTGTTAAAGGAGGAATGTGATTGGGGTTAAATCACTTAGTTGGTTATAACTAGTTCTTTTTGATAAATTGCTTTATGCATTTCTTCCAAAAAAAAAAAAGAAGGGATTAATGATTTTCGTATTAAATTAGTTCCAAACTTCTTGAAATCTTTCCGAAATATCAGAGATGACACTTGGGGATTATTCCAAGTATTTAAATTTATTTGATATTTTTTATATATTTAATTATTTATTAGTATTATTTCTTGAATTTCTTAATTTTAAAGTTATTTTTTATTATGTATAAATTTCATGGGGATTTTATTTTTCCTTCGTTAAGCTTTAAATTTTGAACCATTAGAGACTTAGAATTATTTTATTTTATTTTAATTTTAATTTTTTATAATTTAATGAAATTCCTAAACCAATTATGAAGGGTAATTTTGGGTTTATTAAATAATAGACCAAATGGCCTCCAAATGCAAAAAAATTTAAAACATAAGTATATGCATAAATATTATTTAGAGCAACTTAATTTGAGTCATCAAAGCTTCCCTAAGTTTCATACAAATCCCCTATGGTAAATATAGTTATACTTTAGAGACTCTAATTTTGGTAATCTATATATTGGATTGCAATGCAATCAATGATTTCATAACCCTTAAATAGAGCTTAATAAGCACACCAAAATTCAAATCCAAGTTCACTATGGATTCAAATCTATTGAATTTTCAATTCTTAGGTTAATGAATGACCTACACACCTGTAAAATCCATTTGAAGCCTGGAGGATTCTTATTGAGTTGGAATTATTTTGGTATGTGTAAGACATCCCTAAGAACTATTCACCTCAATTTCCCTCATGGTGAGTCATATCTAATGAATAATTCAAGAAATACTTTAGAGGGCATTTCCAAAATTATAATTAATACATTAAAAATTGCTATTTGGAACCATAGTACTTTGGTAGTCCTCCTTGAGCTAAATCCATAGAGCCTAAGATCATCAATTTGGACAAGTAGAAATGGAGTTATGTATTTTTGAAGTTTGATAACTTTTTTATGAAATTAATTAGAGGAATTATACAGTCAGCATTGACCTTACATGCTGCGCCGTCTGATTGGACAAGTAATCATTATCAGTTAAAAGTTTTACACACTTTCCCCTTAGCTGTCCAATCCATGATCAAACAGATAAGATTTAAAATAAATCAAAATCGTGTGATTAAATCACACACACTGATCAAAATGGATGGTTACATTTTCATCATCAACCTCCAACAAACTTCCTTATCCATAAGCAAATTCTATCATGATCTTGGAGATCGATAAGATGAAATTGTAATAAACTTAACAAAGAGCTTCATCTCACTATGAGTGTTCAATCCAACAATTTGATTCATCTATATTGAACTTTCCTTTCACACATGCACATAGCACCCTAAGATAATGATTAGGATTGGAAGATTACCTAAGTGAATGCTTAGAGAGCTTTTCTCCTTAAGAGTTCTCGGCTTGAGTAGCACTTGATTAGAAGGTGGTGTTTTATGGTCTAAAGCTCCCAGAGCTCACTCAAACTCATCAAAAATCATCTCATAGAAAAGTGGAAGCTAGGGAAGGGAAGCTTTCATGCTCTGGAAGCTTTTTGAAATAAGACTACTAACCCTTGTTGAGATAAACTGAAGGTTATTTAAAGACTTTAGAAATATAACTGGATGAGAAATGAGCTCTTTTCAAACCACCTCTTACCACTAGGTCAGATTAGGAAGGTCACATTAAGCTTATTGAAGGATTCCTGATGTTCTTAGGGCTTAGGTTCACCTAGGTTGCAATGTCTCTTCCAACCCGTTGGGTCATATTGATGATTTTTATGAAAATGGTGGATTTCAACAACCACATGCAAGAAGATGAGGTGACAAGACATCTGGAATGTTACGAATTTGAGTGCCAATTGGGCTTGGGTAAGATAGTTCATGCAATGAAAATTGATTTAGATATTTTGGGTGACATTGGGATAGCCTATTTGGCTGGCTCATGTTAGCCTATGGCTGGGCTAACTAAGGCAGATGCAATGGGTCATATGGAATGTAATATAACTATTTTATTGACTTAATTTGACTTTGAATTGGGTTTGGCTCAGTAAAGACCATTTTGACAACTTGGGTTAAGCCATGTGGCTATCCCATGTTGGCTCAAGGCTTGGGTCACCTAAAGTTAGTTTGTAGGGACCTCATGGACAGTCTTATAGCTCTAAATTTGTTTTTCATGCCTTGGTTAATGGATTTACAAAGAATCTCAATGGATGTGTATTTGGTCAACCTCGGTTAACTTGGTCAACAAAGTTGACTCAAGGGTTAGGGTTGGGTTCAATGCATTTCAAATGAAGTTTAAGTTCAATGGATGTGATCCCAAGGTTTGACAAGGTCTTCTTCCATGAAATGCAAGATTGAACTCTTAAAGGTGTATTTGGTCAAATTAGGTTGACTTGTTCAACTAGATTAAACTATGGCTTAGGATTAGGTTAAATGCCTTTCAAATGAAGTTCTGAACATACAAGAAGAGGTTTCATGCAATGATGAGGCTTATATGTATAAGATGTAGTTCTATGATTCAATAATTCTATATAGTCAACCTAGGTTGACTTGCTTAACGATGGTTGATCATAGCTTACGTTTAGGTTTTCATATATTACAAATGATATTTTGATCATATTGGAAAGGGTTTAATGGCTTAGTTTAATTAAGCCACGTTGAGGTTCAAGTTAAAAAATTGTTTTCAAGGTTTTTAGGGTTTTAGGGTTTTAGTGACACAATATTCAACCAATGTCTACCAAAGCCTCAATGTTGACTCAATAGATCATGCTTAGGTTAATGATGATGCTCAATAGTTTTAGGGAAACTTTCAAGGTCAAATTCCATAATATACGAAGCCCAGTATCATTAGTTATAAATATTTGAAGGTTTTACAACCTATGGAAATGCTTTTAAAACCCACATCGAACTTTGATCCAAACATGAGGTTCATAAAGTTCATAAGATGAGGGCCTAAAATAATTGTCTTTGCTTTGCTTATTTGTTTTCTTTTAGCATGCCTCATTCTTTCCTACGGATCTAACCTCTCTTAATTACTTCATATTTCATTTTTTAGATGTTGGTCATGCTTACCCAAGGAAGAAATGAGTGAGGTAACCAATGGAAGAAGCATAGTTTAAACTTACATTAAAGGAAAATATATTACCAATATAATAAAATATCAACCACTATTAAAGATGGAGAGAGAAAAATCCCTAGCAAAGAGGCTAGAAAGTATATGATGTTATTTTTCTGTAAAAATTGGGTAAAGATTTTCTTGACTATTTAATTTTTATGATCGAATATGTTATTATAAATAATAAATTATCTCAGAAGATAAAAATATTATTCTCAATGGATTCAGATAAAAAATATAACTTTTATTATAGTTATTGTAATCAAATTATTGTAAAGAACAACATATTATCCTAGAGGATTGAAATGATGTTCAATTGCATATTTAATTATAATATCTTTATATATTTTATTAATTGCATAATCCAAACTATAATAAGAAATGATACATCATCCCAAAGGATGAAAATATCATTTTTTACTAAGAAATTTTTATATGATAATATTGATAATTTGAAAATTCTTTAAACTCTAGTCCTTGATCTTCCGAAAAGAATAATTTCTCCATTTTATTCTGAAGCTAAATAATATGAGGATTAATTTAACCCTGGGTCTTGAGTCTCCCATAAAGGCAAACCATTATGGTTAATTACTTCATGGGAAAGGTGAGTTCCTAACGAATACTCTTAATTGAAATAGTAGAGGTTATTTTGTCAGATTTTTTAAAATTTGAGCAAGGAAAAGAGGTTGAAATATTCAAATGAGATTAGTTCAAACATGAGCATTTCCTTCTGGAGGCTAATGGATGAAGAGTAGGAAGTATTTTGAGATTCCAAATAATTTAGAAATCCCTATTCTATCTTATGTTGGGATTTAAGTTTTGGAGAAGAAGAATTTTTATATTTTAGTTGACATTTTATTAGAGATTTGAGATTATATTCTCGATAGTGAGGACTTAAGATTTGAAGTCTGCCTCAGAACTAAGATCTATGTTGGGCCACTATATAATAGCTATTAGAACCTATTCTAATGTATTTTGGACTTATATTGGCCTAGTGGTCTACCTTAAAAAGCCAATTAAACCACCTAAGTACTTTAAAATCATGATTCTGATCTCATGAAAGATGAGTAGTCTATTATTTATATATTTTTGAGAATTTGGGGCTGACATCTTAAGAATTTCCTAAGTGGCCTCCATACTGATGAGTGGTATGATTATGCATGATGTAATTAAATTTTAATTAACTTTAATTTATTTATAATGCAATACATACAAATGAAATCTTCATAAAAAGTAATTTATTTTAAATTTTAAAAATAGGCATATAAAATAATTTTTTCCCTAGAGAGCACAACATCCCTTGAGATAAAATGGCACCGACATAGGCCTAGTGGCCTACTCCCACACACAGGCGGTGAAGGGTTTTATAGGGAGGGCAGAACGGTATGAAAGCATGGAAACTCTAGACATTCTCTAGCTTACTTCTTAGGCATGTTTATCTTTCTATGTGTGCTTATTTTATTTTTTTTAATTATGAGCATAAGTATTTTTTTTGTCATTAAGTGCCTAACCGAATCCGAGTTAAAACGGGACATGCATGAAACAAACTAGGAAAAGTAGACAATTTCTAATACATAAGAAATTTCAAGGAAGCTTTTAAAACCAAGTGAAGGTATATAAGAATAAGGGTCATGTTGTAAGTACCACTTCTTTAAAAACTGGGGTTAGGAAGATGATAAAAGTGTATGGGCTCCTTACACAACGACCTATATTTTATTCCTACTATATGACCCAAATTCCTTTTAAAACAAAGCATTTCTTTTGTCTTCAAATTTCCTTGGCTTATTTCTTTATGCTCCTTATGTTCATTTATTTTGGACATCCAAATGAAAAGAACACTCTATTAAAGGATGTTTCTTGCCTCTTTAGACCCCATATCTTTATGGAGATGCTTTGTTTTAATAACTTTCTAAACTCTCAAATCATATTACAAATAAAATTTTAGAAGAGACTCTAAACTCCCTGTGTGTTAGCCAAAAAATAAAAGTTCATATAGAATATGATCCATGAAAACCAAAGCATAAAGTAACTCTCACATTTTGAGCAAACACATTAAATTTACCAAGCTTTTAATTTTTAGGGGGCTGGGAAATAAAGAGCATCTAAAGAAACTTTGTTAATTCAAAATTTAATCATTAATAGCCTCTTTTTTATAGCCCTCCATAAAATGACCACTTGAAGAAAATATGTTAACATCTAGATTATTCACAACTATGGAAAATCTAAACGGACATTATTGATCAAAGCAAACTTACTTCAAAGCATATCAGAAGAAAACATAATGAAAAGAAGATACATCATTCATTTAGCAAAATAGACGTACATTTCACATTCAGGATAAAACTCATAAAAGAAGAACGACCTGGCCAATAGCTAAAGCTTATTATCCTAATAAGCAATGTACACTATGTGAAAGAGACTTGTGTGGTTTGGATGTTTTCTAAATTTAGTATTAATTAAATTTTTCTAACACATAAATTTTATTTGTTCAAGGTTGAATGGTATTTAATTTCAAGGGTAAATTTTAATGTTTTAATTTTTTTTATGAGCTTTAAGTGTTAAAGTTAATTAATGTTCCTTAAGCCCCTATATTTTAATTAATCATTTAATCCTTAAAGCCTTATGGATTCAATGGAGTCATGCCCACCAAATGGAACTTGAAACAAGGTATGAATGTTCTCACTTATTAGTGATTTATTGTTAATAATTTAAGTTAAATAATAATTGCCTTTCTTTACACCTAGGACATGAGATTTATTTCACCCTCCTTTAGGCTAACTTAATAGCCCCGTAGGCCACCAAGCATTTGACTTATTATTTAATTAATGTATTATTTTGATTGTTGGCTTGCTTTCAATTAATTTATTATTATTTTAGAGTTAATTATTGTTTTATTATTTTATGGCATTGTCACAACGTGTATGAAGACCAAAGCCTCCATGGGACATATAGTGCCACACCTTGTAGGCTACCCTATTAAACTTATTGATGAAGTGTATTAATGGTATTAGTGATTTTTTCTTTTATTTGATTTCATTTAGTTGATTGATTTCTAAAATTTTTACTTTTAATTGATCCTATTAAATATTTATCTATTATTATTAAGTATATTTAACATTAGGATTGACTTTCAAATTTACTTTTAATTTCTAAAGCATTATATTTTTTCATAAGTATTAGATTTAATTTTTCATTGAATTTAATTGAGTTTGTATCATTTTACTTTTTTTATAGATAATTAACATATTTCAAAAATTATCCCTTTTTAATGAATTTTATAATTAAAGGTAATTGGGGAAATTTCATTTTGATTTCATATCAACTCCAAACTTCTTGAAATCTTATCCAAATATCAATGATGAATCCTAGGCATGATTTCAGGTGTTTGGAAACATTTTGGTATTTTTAATTACTTTTAGTTATTTTATTTTATTAATTAATGGTATTTCTTAATTTTTAAATTACTTTTAATTTATTTGGAATTTGATGGGGCTCTTAATTTTCATAAGTCTAGATTTAAATTTGAGCAATATTAACTTTAAAATATATTTTTTAGCATTTTATTTTAACTAATAATGAATTAATAAAAAGCCTAGGTCAATTCTTTTAGTGAAATTTGAGATCACTAATTAATAGGCTAAATGATATCCAATTATAATAAAGTTTGGAACATAGGTTCCCCTTAACCTATACTTCAAACCCACTGAATTTTGCTTCATGTTGGACCTCTAAAGATTTTCAATTTTGATCACTTAAAGAAAATGCAGTTATGCACTAAGGGATTTAATTTGAGCTTTTTTTATCCTAGGATTGGGATGAAATATGGGCTATTCTAACCCTTGCAGTATGCACATTCAATCCACAGAAACCCTAAACTTAAACCTTATTATAATAGGGGTTAGTCTAATTTCAATTCATGGGTTAATTATTCTTAACCCATGAGTTTAAATTTGCTAATTAAAGCCTGTAAACATTTTAAACATCGGTGATTAATTTTGTGACAACTCAAAAATATGTCAAAAATCAATTACACCATGTTTTAGGTAATGATGAGTTTATTAGGGTTTATAATTTCAAATGCACTCCAGAGATTACTTCTAAAATAACTTTCATTACATAAAGAATTTTAATTTGACACTTTAGAACTTATATAAAGCTCCTCTAGATTTTTCCAATGAGCTTAAGAACACCATAATTGGACAAGTGTTTGAGGAGTTTTCAATTTTTGAAATTATGGTGATTTTTTAGATTTTTAATTAACCAATTAGATAGTCCCCCATGTTTTAACATACAGCACCGTATGATTGGTTAGCCAATGATTCGTGACTAATGAAAAAATGTGAGATTAACCATAGCCGTCCGATATAAAATTGACCAACTATGGTTTAATTATGTCCAAGATCATGGGATCAAATCAGAGTCATGGATTGAGATCTACGGTTCTAATTTTGTCTTCCACCTCCAATAGAATTCCTCAGCCATAAGTATATTTTTGTGTAGTATGAGAGATCCAATTGGCATAATTACGTGAAATTTCTTCGAGAGCTTCACCATGACCTAAAACTTTAGTCCAATAGTTAAAATTTTTTTTGAAGGTCCACTTCACACCTAATTGGACTACATAGCTAAGGACCTCAGGAATGGGTAGTTACCTTAGGTTATGCTACAAATGCCTCAAACGTACTTAGAGTAAGTTTTTATGGTCCTCAAGAACATTTCTCCTCTAGAGACCTCGGCTAGAGTAGCACTAGAGGTAGAATTGACTTTTAGATGGAGAGCATTCACCAGAGCTCACTAAGCTCATCTGAGATGGGCACCAGAGGGGTTGGGAAGCTCAGGGAAGACTTCTAGAGCTCTAGAGAGAGTTTCAAAATGTAAAGAGGAAATGAGAGGCACTTATTCGGTTTTTCTATTTAGACCTGTCTAATGGATTTTATGGTTGGGATCAGTAAAGCAGACCCCAAGATGGCTGACAGCTAGAGGGAGCAACAACAAAAATTTTCCATGAGGCACTTGTTGGTGCGCCCAGGCTGACAGAGTCCTTGCATTGTCTCATGATATGGGAGAGCACTTGTGGTTCATTTCACCTTTTTTACCACCTTCGGTCACCATCTTAGGGGAGCTTATGTGGAAAGATGTCTATAAGCATCCTAAGCCTAATGCATAAGAAAATTTGGCATTGTGAAGTTTAATTGGGAAATATGGCACCAAAAAGGTATTTTTGGACACTTTCTGCTAGCAAAACTCTTAACCCAGGTTAACCCATGGGCTGGGTTGACCATGGTATATGCATATGACCTAAGGCTTTTTAATGTAATATTTTATTTGTCTTGGTGAAGTCTTGGGTTGAAGTTGGCTCAACGCAAAGTTAATTTAGTCACTTTGGGTTACTCTGATTCCTAGCCAAAGGGGGTCTAAGGGCATGGCAACTCAAGGTAGGTGCAATGGGTCATAAAGTACATAATACAAGCATTGGTTTTGGTCAATTTCACTTCGTTTGAGAATTTGCTCAAGGGAAGCCTCTCTTGACCACTTGGGTTGAGCCATATGGCTAGCCCAAGTAAGTTTACTGATAGGGTTTCCTATGGATGGTTCTTAGGGACCTAATAGATAATCTTAAGGGTTTTATTTGGTTTAGTGTTGCTTAGGGCATTGGAATTGAATTGGATTTATATGTAGGCTTGATTGGTTAGGCTAGGTTGACTTGGTTAACTATATTTGACCAAGGGTTTGCGTTAGGCTCAATATATTCAAAATGAAATTCTGGACCCAATGGAAGGGGTCACATGTAATGGAGAGATCTCTAGCTTCAAAATGCATGTTTGCACTCATAACGGTCCATTTGGTCAACTATGATTAACTTGGTCAACCACACTTCACCAACGGTTTCAATTCCAAACTTGTTGGAAGAGGTCTCATGCAATGGAGAGGCCTCAATGTTTAAAATATATGTTTGGGGGTTTAAAGGTCTCTTTTTTCAATCATATTTGATTAGGTCAACCAAAAATGACTAAGTTTTTAGTTTGGGTTCAATACATCCCAAAGGATATCTGCAATGTATTGGAAGAGGCTTAAATGGTTGGTTTGAATTAGCCATGTTTAAGTTTGTGAGGTGGTTTGATTTTAGGTGGTTTTGGGTTTTGGTGACTTTATTGTCTAATATGGTTAATAAAGGGATCAATATCTACTCTATGCATCATGATAATTATTATGAACATGACCAAGTGTTTTGGGAGGGTTTCCAAAGTGATTTTCATAAGATGCAAGGTCCAATGGCATAAGCTATAAATATTTAAAGTTTTGTAGTCTTTGAAAATCAATTTAATTTTGAGGGTTAGGGAGCTTGGATTGCTCTCTAATTTGGAGGGTTGACACTAGTGACTTGAATAATAAATATGCAAGTGATTAATCATGAATCTAAGGACATTTAACATGGTTTTGAGATGATTAAAATTTCAACAAATGTTGGTTATAGACCTAAAGCTTTTGGCTTTAATTTTGGATTGAGATTTTTTATTTTATTTTGGTCCTCTAAAATGAATTGATTCAATTTGGTTACTCATATCATTGATAATTATTTAGGTTTTCAATGATTGAGTGATGGCGCAAATGACAATCATAAGGTGATTATCAAATAAAGTTTATAAATTTGATTTGAAGTGGATTTGAAATTTGGTTATAAATGATTAGAGATGGTTTAGCTAACCTCATTCAGAAATAAGGTCAATAGGCACTATGTAGCGCTATGACTTTTGCCTTGACTCTGTCGGGGAGATAATTAACATGTCTTGCATTTTATAGGCTTTGGTGTTGTGATTCCTTGAGCTGGCATAGAGGCATTGCATATGCTGTAGTGTTGGTAGTAGGAAATTTGTGGTGTTGGTTTAATATGTATGAATTTTTCTGCTTTTCTTGAGGATTTCCTGCACAACATCAACTAAAACATCAAATTTTTATGGAATTTAAAGGTAATAAATAATACAAATTTATTCTTAACTAACCTCATCTATTCTCTATCATTTTGCTTTGTGGACTCTCTCCAACTCTCTCATAAAATGAAGACTTTTTTAGGCACCAAAAAACATGTTCTGTCTAGTCACAACAAAATTTATAAAGTAGGCTTTTAAAAGTCTAACTTTCAATTAAATTGACTTTGATGTACAATATGATTCTCAGATCATATAGTATTATTAATTGAATGCCATCAATGATCATCTTCTTTGATTATAAATCGTTTGGTTTGGTTAGTTCAAATCGAATATCATATCGTACAAAATGAACAAAAGTTAAATCAAATAGATCTCGGGCGAATCATACTACATGATATGATATATGTATCATGTAGTATGATATATAATTAATTCATATTTGATTCGATTCTTTAATTATCAGACTTAAATTATGCAAGCATAAATAAATATCATAATATACGATTAGTTGAATTTTCAATTTTTCAATTTGCCTATCTTAAGTAACCGAAAATTGATGGTGGGGTCTCTTAATATACATGATCATCCACTATGATGTGTAGATCGTATAGTATAACAACTTATATGCCAATTTTAATTTATCTCACTTAATTAAATATTATATTTAATTCATATTTGAATAGGGACATTATGATCAGGATTGTATAGTATGATTCAAAGAAAAATTAAAACATTTAATGTCAACCCCCTTGTGAGTGTACATATCTTTGCAAATTTAATATACACCTAATACAAAAATAGACTAAAAAAATGAATAATATAAACTATGTAACATACAGACTAACTTTTACCTTGATGCTACACTATCTTGAGTCGATTCCTCATTCATTGCTTTGTGTATGTTGTGCTTGACAGTTAACACAATTCAAAAAAAAATATTAAACATGTGAAGGTGAATTGAGTAAATGAAGCATCCAATAATATTTGTGGTCATCAAAACATATGGTCGGACTCGCAAATTGCAATAATCTCCCACTTTTGATTTTGACAAATATTCTTGGTTGGAAATTAAATTTAGAACTTTAAATTTTTATTTATCACTAAGTTCACCATTTCATTAAGTGTTTTTTTTTAAATGAGAAAACTTAAATTTTTAATGAAAAATGAAGTGCCATTTTCAATATTTTTTTAGCACATTTTCAGTATATATATATATATGTCTGTTTTAAATTTTTAATATCATACACATTTTTTTGTTTATAATTTCTATTATTTTGTTCCTTTTTTTTAAAAACCATAGAAAAACATACCAAATGTTAAAATGAAAAATGAAGTGCAACGATAAATGGTAAATAATACAACAAACACACTTACCACTCCCCTTTTTTGTAATCACCAAAAATTGGAACTACAAACAAACTATAGTAAATTGCACAAGAAAACACTAAAAAAAGAAATTCTAATCAAACACACTATAAATAACAAATATAAACATAATAAATAACTTATATAACAAACATAAACAAAAATCCACAACATGACATATTCACAATAATTGACAAATAAAAAAAAACACTCAATCACAACTAACATACCACTACTATAATTTCTCTAAGTACATATGTTAATGACACCAAGTTTAGTCCTAAGTATGCTAAACATATCATAATTTGGGAGACTTTTAAAGATATCTGTGAACTTATTTTTAACATCCACATGATGCAATTCTATATCGCCCCTAGCCACATTATCCCTAACGAAATGATGTCAAACATTAATGTGCTTAGTACGTGAATGTTAAATAGGATTTTTGAAAAGATAGATTGCATTAGTATTATAACATATTATAGGGATAAGCCTTATAGATGGATAAAAATAAATAATCTCTTTCTTCAGCTAAATAACTTGGGCAATATTACTTCCTACAATTATATACTCGGCCTCAGAGGTGGATTAAACATCAAAATTTTTTTTTCTGCCAGACTAATAAATTAGGCATTGTCCTATAAACTGATACATTCCTGAGGTGCTTTTTTATCTATCCAACATGTAGCAAAATCAAAATATCTGTATCCAACAAAGTCAAAAGTCAAACTACGCCTAAGATATAAAATACAAAACTTATGAGTACCTATAAGATATCTTAATATTCTCTTAACATTGATTAAATGAGATTCCTTAGGGTTAGCCTAAAACTTGGTGCATAGACAAACACTAAATATAGTATCTAGCCAACTTGAAGTTAGGTAGAGTAAGGAACCTATAATACCTCTATATCTTTTTTTATCTACAAACTTTTAACCTAGATCTTTGTCTAACTGGATGGTCGAGCTCATCGGTGTATTCATGTTTTTACATAATTCCTTAGAAAAAATCATTAAGATTTTATACAAAAAATTTGATTAGCTTGGCAAGGTAACATCATTTATTTATTTGACACTAAACCCAAGAAAATAAGTTAACTCACCCGTTAAGCTCATCTCAAATTACTTACTCATAGTGGAAGAGAATTTTTTGCATAAATTTTCATTTATGAATCCAAATAGAAAGTCATTATTGACCTCATTTTTGTATGAGGTCACTAGGACTTCTCCCAGATTCTAGATCCTAGGACTCCTCTAGACCTCAGACCTTAGGACTTCTAGACTCTAGGACTCTCTTAGACATCAAACCCTAGGATTTACCTAGGCTTAAGATTAATCTAGACCCTAAATGTACCCAAACACTAGATCTCATTTGACTTTAGGATCAAACTAAATCCAAGTTAATCTAGATCTCAATTTATTTTAAACTTCAATCAAGTTCAAACTTTAAACATACCCAGACTTTAAACCTATCTTGAACCCAGCTCTAGTTCAAACCTTGATCCTGCCTTTGATCTACCTTTAATTATATTTAATCAATTATAATCATCCCAATGATTATTATTGGTTTGAATAATTAAAGTTCTATTAATCAAATCTAAAATTTAGTTCAAATCCAGAAGTTTAAACCCAAAATCCAAGGTTAAAGGCCCTATTCAGAAAGCTTTTTCTAGGGATTTTTCAAACACTTCAAAACCTAGTCAAATAACATTTGATTTAGAGTCTATCAATTGCATATTGATAGGATATGTCTCTAGAAGCAACTAGCCAAATTTGAGCAAAATATAAGGTCTCTAACCCCAAAATCTGAATTTATATCAAAGGGCTGTAAAACCTTTAAATATTTATGGCATATGCCACTAGACCTGCCACCGAATGGATCCGGACCTTGAAAACACTTCCAACAGACTCAAAATCTCATTTTAGACCTATCAAGCCCAAACCCTAGCCCTAGGTTGACCCGGTTGACCAAGTCAACCTAAATTGACCAAAACAAACCCTTAGGATCACCTACTTTGAATCAAATTCCCAAATCAATATCAAACCATTTGAACCTCTAAACCCCTCTCAACGGAAGTCCCGATCACATCCAAGTCCATTTTAGGTTAGACCACTCAAGTTTGACTGTGTCAAACTCCAATCTAAAGTCAAATTTTGTATTATATGTGTTCAAACTCTTCAAACCTTAAACCCCATACCTCAAAAGATTTTTAAAATTAATTGATTTGATGCTTTCAATGTTCTCTTTGTCACTTCTAGTTAACTCACATTCATTTTGACTAAATCAACTCACTTTGACTTGGTCATGTTATATTAAGCCTTCATATTTTCATTCAAACTTTATTTGCTAGCTATTAAATCAATTTCAAGTCATCACTACAGCACTCAACACTCTCCCATTTGCCACATCAGTAGTCCACTTACTGGTTGACTAGTCAATATAGTCAACAAGTATTGAATTGGGTTAAAACATGGTCAAATCCATCTCTATAACCCATTCCTCTCCACCATTAAATACTCCAGTAACTTAAACCATATCTAGAATCTTCTTAAGCCTTATTCAAGCCTGGTTTAGCCCAAGGATTAGAGCTTAAGTAGCCATAATAGTCCAAAAGTGGCTAGGAATTTCCACCTCATGTCCTTACCTTTTCCTCTCCCACAAATTTTTAACTACCCATGGGACACTTCATAGGCATAAAGAAGGGTCTTTATTCAATCTCAGCCATTAAAACTAGCTAGGGTCTTTTGAATAGGGGGAAATGCTAAAATCAAAGGGATTATTGACCTAGCCTTACCTCTCTACCCAAGGCCCCTCTAATAAAGACCTCTTTTTGTTTGAGCTCCCAATAATCTCCTATCCTTTTCGTAGGTCTAGATTAGCTAGTCAAACCTTATTAGCGGCCAGATTCTAGCCACGTAACTCCAAATCCATCCTAGGTCGAGAACGTACAATCCAAGGCATTTTGAACCATGATTTCTTCAAGGAAAATATACGAGGATAGTCCCCAAGCTCAACCGAATTGAAATCTCAAAGTTCCAATGGTAAAACATCCTAAAATTCTTAGCCCTAGTTCATAAACTTAGCGTTAATTAGCTTTTAAAAAGAGCTTTTCATTCTTTAAAACTTAACCGCCATAGTTTCTATTCATGCACATATCCTAGGTTTAAAATTTCATGCAATTCAGTCGAGCCAATCTGGAGGCTGAACCCATTTTCTATTTTAGGGCTCAATTTATACAGGTTTATAACTTCCTGCAATTTGGACCGATGATCTTGCAATCAACGGTCACGATCTGGCCATCTCACGGTTAATCCAAGCCGCGTAATGCCTCTGCTGTTTGGATTTTTATCAGCGCCATCTGCACCGTCCATTTTGAATGGCGCTGGATCGAACGACCGGGGCAAGATGCTGACGTGAATCAGTCAAAACCATGTGGGTCCCATCGTAGTCCCCATCATTGGGAAATGATTATGCGGCATCACAATCATTGCTAATGATTGGCTGCATTTTCATCCGCCAATCCGAGGGTGCCAAGTGTCCCCTATTGTCGAATTAATCAATTTTTTATTATATTAATTCTTTTTTAATTTAGAAAACTTTATTAAATCACAAAAAATTCAATTTTAATCAAAAAATATAATATTTTATATAAAATTACTCAAATTATTAAGCCCTTTAATTTAAAATTAAAATTAATTCAAAATATATTATGAATTTTAAATTATTTTAAATATTTAAATATTAGGTATCATAATTAATATGTAATTAAACATTATTCTAATAATTTTCTAGGAATGCAAAATTTTTATTTTAAAATACTTTAAATATTTACATGAAATATTTATGATACTTTTATTTTAAAATTAAATTTATTCAAAGTATTTTGTTTTAAGTATCTTAAAATAATTTCAATATATGAATATTTAACTTACATTTAATTAATATTAATTTTACTATATAATTTTTTAACATTTAACTTTTTATTTTTAAATATTTTAAAGGTTAGAGATTTATCTCATAATATTTAATTTTAAATTAAATTTAATTTAAGAAATATTTATATCTTAAGTAATTGAGAATTCATTAACAATTTAAATATTTAATTAGTATTTAAATAAAATTAAATTTAAATATTTTTTAAAAATTTTAGAAAATTTATTTTAAATAATTTAATATTTTTAGAGAACTTTTAAAACTTAATTTAATTTGATTTAAAAATTATTTTAAATATTAATTATTTTTAAATTATTTTAAATGTATTTAATTGACTTGAAACTTTAAAAATTCAAATAAAATTCAATTTAAATAAAAAAAATTTAAATAATATATCAAAACTTTCATAATTCTAAATACTTCATTTGAAATTAATTTTAAAATTTAAAACTTAATGTATTTTAAATAATTTTAATTATTTGAATATTATAATATTTAATTAAATATCTTAAATAAAAAAATAAAAAAAGTTATTTTCAAATTATCTTGAATAATCAGGGGATCTCTCAAGATATTTTAAAATTATTTTTTTGATATTTTTAATTTTTAGATTTTGAAATCTATATTTTCTTATGTAACTATATACATATATATATTAAAAAATATTTTATTTTAAAATTATATATATATATATATATTAAATCCTTAATTATTGAGAGGTCCTATGAAATTTTAAGCCTGGATTAAGCATGTTTGAAAAGAATTCATGGGGAAGGGTTAGTGAATAATTGTGTTCCAATTATTCACTAATCACATCATTAGTCATGTTAATTAATATTTAATTCTTGCATGCTTAGGAAGCACATACAACTTGGCTTAGGCTATCATAGATTTAGGAATTGATTGTACTTATGTGTAGTGTATACATGTTAGGTTCAAAAGTTAGCAAAACATTGATTTGATCCTACAAAATGTAGCGACATCATTAAGGACAATAATTAAGGACACATCTAGAAAACTTTGATTAATTCTAGAAATTAAAATAGATGCTCAATAGACTTGAAATTTGAGCCATTTGAATATAGTGACACTATCAGCCCATAAAATTTTTTCCATTGATTTTTGAAATCGTTAAGCCACTTAATTGATTTAATTAAATTTAAAACCTTAATTAAGCAATAAGACTTCTAAAAATTATAATAAATGAAATTTAAATCCAAAAATTATACATAATACCTCTAACAGACTAGAATTAATGCCTTAATCAACGAAAAATAAAATCTCCTTGACTGGACTTTATAATCAAGCTCAATTTAATTTAATTAAAATTTAAATTTTAATTAATTTAATTAATTAAAAATAATTAAAAATTCTAGAAAATTCCCAAACACTTGGGAATCTCTCTTTAGGTTATTCCTGAACTTCAGAGCTCATTTCATGGAGCTAAGAGGACATTTGGAGCAAAACCATTAAAAGCTCCTTAATTAAACCATTTTAATAATTTCAATAAATGCTCAAACTTTAAAAAATGATAACTAATTCCAAATAAATTCAAAATTGTGTAAACTAAAAGGCATTCAACTCAAACTAAGATCTAGTACATATTAAAAATATCGAACATTCAAAAATCAGCCAAAATCAAAAGGTCAACTATTTTGTAAAACTTAATCAAAATCATGTCAAAACTTCAAACCTTCAAAAATAAATATAGAAAAATTCAAATCTAGCAAACTTACAGTTAACTGCTCATGTTAAGGTCTAGTATTTAATAAAAATATTAACTTTCCAGAAATCATTCTTAATTTAAAAGTCAACTTCTCACCCCTTAATTAAATGATTAAAATAATTTAGAAATTTCCAAAATTTGATAATTAATCTCAAATTCCACAAAATACTAAGTTATTGTTTAAATCACTCAACCAACCCTTCAATACACAACAAACACACCAAAGATGAAGTTTCTGGGATGGACTACTGTGGGTTGTGGGGCTAAGTGTCCTTTGAAGGCCTGGTTCCTCGAGCCCGATGGCACAACGCCATGAATGAATTCAATAAAGTGCAAAACCTTAAATCAAATAATTCTTAAATATTTAATTAAATTAAAATTATTAATTTAATTATATCAATCAGGTTTTTAGGATGGACTTCTCCAGGCTACAGGGTTACATGTCCTAAGAAGGCTTTGTTCCTCGAGCTTGGTGGCATACACCATTAACTGGTTGATAGCTAACCTAAATAAATTCAAATCTTAGTATCAACAACAAATCAAGTTTAATTAAAATTCAATAACTCTCAAACTTTAATCAAATTAAATGACTTAATTATATCATTTACTGCTATGTAACCAAGGCCTACGAGGCTATTAAATTAGCCCCAATAAAGGTGAAATAAACTTCATAGCCTTAGTGGACAACAAAGGTGGTAAAAAATAAACCTTTAAAATATATTTCTAAATCAATTTTGGGCCATTAATATTTAAACTCAAACTTAAATCCCTTAAGCCTTTCAACCAACCAGAATCTCAAACAACTCTAATTAACTGGCCTACATAAGATAAATCCAATGAAGTAGCCTACCCCACACACATTAAATAGTCTGCTAGGACAACCAACTCTAGTACTAGGCTAGGCTAGTGTTTACATTTTTGCTACTTATGTGTGGCAGGTTTTTTATGGTTTTTATTGGATGCTTGTTATTAGAATTAAGTAATTGATTGATTGTTTATTTAATTTTCTATGATCTGTGATGTGATTGATTATGCATTAGATCTACCCCCAGGTTAAGAATGATTTATACTAATTTAATCTTATGTAGGTGGCCATGCTTATACAGGGAAATTAAAGTAAATTGGACAAATAATTAAGCTTTAAAATTAATAATGCATTCTTTAGGTGCTTCAGAAATTACTAAGACCCCATTTAAATTAAAAGAGCATGGCCAAAAATGGCTTTGATTTAACCATTTTAAATTTTAAATATATTAACTATTTCAGACAATTTGAATTCAAATTTCTTAGGATAACCCTATAGGTTGTACTTGAATTAAGATTTTCAATTTTAATTAATGTAATTTGAGATCAATTGAGTCATATTTTAAAGTGTTTTGAGAGTGGGAATAAATATCTAATTTAGAATCCAAAGAGGAAGGGACATCCCTTAGGGGAGAGTCCCTCTCCATTTGGAGATCCAAATTTAGATGATCTTAAATTATCCAACGAGGAAAGATAACACCCCTTTCAAGGGGGAGTTTCCTTTTATTTTGATATCTAGACCAGATGAATCCAAGGAGCCCACGAAAGGATGAAGAAGTAAAGAATAAGAAGAATCCCAATTCTCAAGGTCACTTATGTCTTAGGAGTAGAATATGGGTTATAGTCAGTGGTACTCAACCACGTTACTTTTCCTACTAACCCTGCGTTGTATAATTAAGTAGCACTATCACTATGGACTTTTAATTTAAATTTTAATTTAATTGATTTGATTAATAATTGATTGATGTATTAATTATAATTAGGATTTGTATGCTTTTAGTAGATTTTTTAGCACTCTTGCATGCTGATTTTGATTTAGCCTTTAACCCGATCGGAGGCTCGTGAGTGTACGATCAAAATTTTTTTAGTTTAATTAAATTAAAATTTTTAGTATAAAATAGTAACTCTAACATTTTAAGAAGTAAGCCCAGGACCTTCAGGAGTTCTCATAAGCATACTTGTTGCATTTTCATTCCTTTTGTTAGGCACCTCCCCGCCTGTGAGTTCTGGCATACCACCTAACCTATGAGGGTGCAAATCTATCAAGGGGAATCTATGCAATCTATCAGATAGAATAAATTTTTAAGCCTATTTTAAAATTGCTTTATTTCAATTTTAAGCATTCATCGAGTTGATATACAAGCATTGCATTAGATACAAATTTAAAATGAGTCAAAAATTTAAATGCATTTTATATCAAGTTTCATATCACCCAACATATGTTAAGGGGCCAAATTAAGGACTGCTCTAGATATTGTCCCTATTCTCAAAAAACTTATCTTAAATAACATCCCTACCACTCTTACATGAAAGACCAGACTCATGGATTTAAAGCGTTTAGGTGGTTTAGGTGGCTCCCTAATCTAGGCCAAGGTAAGTCTAGATCTTATATTGCATTAGCTAAATTCAGGTCACAGATTTTTAGTACCCAATTTAGACTTAGCTTCTAAGGCAGGTTCATGTTATTAGATCTCAACCTCTGGGAATATAATCCCAACCTTCTAATAAAATTAACAACCCAAACTTAAATCTCTTTCAATCAAATTCAAGGCTAACACTTAGGATATGTTGGGGTGTTTCTAAATTATTTTAGAATCTCAAGGTACCTCCTACCCTTTTTCAATTGACTCTAAAAAGAAGTGTTTAATTTTGATCTAATCTTGAATTGAAAACTCCAAGGTTTTCCTCCTTGAACATCAATATTTGAATTCTTAAATAAAATTTTTATCACTATTTTAATCGAGAGTATTCATAGGAAACTCCAGTTTTCCTACAATATAATTAACTACAAGGGCTTAGTGCTCATAGGAGATTTAGAAACTCAGATCAAGTTTTTAAATTCATGTTTTTCAAAACATTAATTAATTATCTTTGAAAAATCAAACCCGATGATCATTATTATTATTTTTAAATGATTAATAATAAGTGATATCCTTTTTATCCTAGAAGATATATCATTCTATTATTATAATTTTGATTAGAAAATTAAGGATCTATTATCTAGATTATTGAGTCAAATATTTGATCAAACAATATTTTGATCCTCCAGGATCATATGTTGTCTATCCTTGAGTTTAATTACAATAATTAAGTAGAATTCAAAATTTGTAATTTAAACCTATTAAGGAATGATATATTCACCTTTCGAGGTGATATATTATTTATAATAATGTGTTTGATTTCAAAACTAAAATTATAGAAATTATTCTTTTCCCAAAGAAAACTAAACTTTTCAAAACAACACTTTTCAATCAAACAAAAATTGGCAACTCCCTAGGGATAAATATCTTTCTTCATCTCTAATAGGGGTTCATATTTTATTGCATCGGTAGTATTGTCTACCTTTCTTCCGTTGGTCCCTCTACCCATTTCATCCCTGGGTGAGTGCGGCCAACATCAATTAAGTCATGTCAAAAGAGAGGTGAGTGTAGGAAATCTCTTTCAAGGTCTTGGCTTTGACATTTTTCCTCCAAGTTAGTTGGTAAGTGCGAAAACGTCAAGCTAAATCATTTAAGATCCTCCTGTATATGTTGCAAAATCATATGCAAACAAATCTCAAGCATCTTAAGTTTCATAATTTATAGAAAATCTTTTCAACTTCAAAACCACAGTTTTAAGCCTTAAGCTAAATTCAATCTTTTTCAAATCATAATTGATTCATATTTTCTATCACTACATACAAAATTGTAATTCCTATAATTTAGTATGTTTGGTAGGATATAAGCAATCTTCATCAAATTTAATTCAAAAGCTCCAATCCTTCTAACAAAGTCAGTCTTTGACATTTCATTCCTAAATTATTCATCGAGATGAAAGAGTTGAGTTAGCTTCTTTGAATCCCCCCAAAATTTTTAATAGCCTTTTTGTTGATTGCGAATTCAACATATTAAGTTTCAAAAATAAGGGGAGATACTGCCGGACTTTCAAAATTTCAAATTCCTTCTAAAATCATCTAACTTTGATCATCATTGTAATATGTTCCCCATAATATTTCTTTGTAGTTCAACATAGACAATGCAAATTCAATCCTCTCCAAAATCAACTCCAAATTTTAATTCTTCTACCAAATCCAGACTTTGACATTTTACACCCCAAGTCAATTGGCAAGGTATAAGAGTCGAGCTGAAACCTCTTGATCTTCCCTCTAAATGTGTTAGCCTTCATGTTAAATATACATTCAATATGTTGAGTTTTGAAATTTAGGGAAGATCTTCCAATTTTCAAAAAAATTTTAAAACCCTGTTAAAATCTTTCAAATTAATCTTGATGCTCAATGCCATATGCTTTCTATAATAATTCCTTGTAGTATAATGTAGGCGATTTAAATCCAACCCTAAATAGAACCTAGATTTTGACATTTCACTCTAAGCTAGTTAAGACAGTGAAAGATTCAAGTCAAGATCTCTGGATTTTCCCTTAATTTTTGTTAACCATGATGTTGAAAATAAAACTCAACATTTTGAGTTTTAAAAGTGAAGGAGAATTTTTCAAACCAACTTCAACTATCATTTCTATGTGTTTTCCATAATATTCTGTTGTAGTTGAATAGATGCAACGCAAATCCAAAACTCTCTAGTTAATTTTGGGCTTTTACATTTCACCCTCAAATCACTGGGTGGGGTGAAAGAGACAAGCCTAATTCATAGGATCTTCTGGTTAATTTTATAAAGCTGCATATTTGATCAATGGGATGAAAGAGTTAAGCTAATCCCTTGAATCCTCTAGTTAATTTGTTAAACTTTATATTGTATACAAGTTGAATATATTGAGTTTCAAAACTTGAGGAAAATTTGTCAAGTTTTTTAAAAAAACAAAACCTTTTCAAAATCACTCTAATCAATTCTAATTTTAAAATTTATGCCTTTATCAAGTCCAAACTTTGACATTTTTCCCCAAATCAATTGGTGTAGTGAAAGAGTCAAGTTCAACTCTAATGTTCTCCTCCTCAATTCCATGAACAACCGTGTTGAACATAAACTTAATATGATTGAGTTATAAAATTTTGAATAAAATTAATCAAGTCCAAAATTCAAATTCATTTTCAAAATTAACTAATTCAAATTACATTTCTTTAATTCCAGGAAATCGAACATACTCAAATGGCTGCAAAACTCATCTTATCACTGAATAGAGACATGCCTATGGAAAAAGTCCTCTATGGCAGTTTAATTCAGTATGGAATGGAATTTCAGAATCTCAAGCTGTTAGTTAATGGGGAACACTGATCGACCAGTCTGCCAACATGTAAAAGGATGTCCCCTTAGTTGAGATTACTTTAGGCTCTGGAGTTGACTCCCCCATCTCTATGATGGAGGTCACTATCTCTCCTTTGACCACTATACCCTCTACTCAGGAGGATAAGAACCAAGAATCCTTAATAATAGAAGAGTTACCATCTCAATTTGAGGTAGGGTCAAGTTCTACCACACCTATTACCAGTAAAAACAAGAAAAAGAATTATCTTCAAAGAGCCAGAAAGAGGAATCTTAAGGCTAGGAAGACTACTGAGTTGGAAGCCTTAAAGAAAGGTAAATTTGAGGCCAATCAAGAGTTTATTTCTCCTTCTATGTACCCCCTCCTCGATGGAAATCATTTCCACCCTTTCCTATTGCCTAAAAGAGGGAAGTTGTATAGACAAGAGCGTGATCTCCAATACCCCTTCTTGACTACTACACAGCAAGAATCAATCAAGCCAGAATTGAAAAAATACTGAATTAAATTACCCCCAGTTGAGGGTTATCACCCATCCACTCTACTAGAAGATGGTAGGTTATATTTCTATACGTGTCCCACTACATCACCTATAGAGGAGGAGGTGTAAAAACCACTTAGGGTGCCTCCCTCCTAACTACTAGGTCACTAGTAATGAGAGATGGAAACAATATAAGATTATATCAGATATTGATACCGTAGAAATTTAACTTTCAATGGAGTCTTATCGTGATAATTCTTTTAATTAAAATGATGTCGCATTAACTAGGGATAGTGTAGACCCCATAACAATCTCTTCTTCTAAAGAAATGGTAGGAATATATTTTCACACTGCTGGGGTCATGCCTCCTAGACTTGCATCTTTTTAAGGAAAAGTTTATAATTTCTCAAGTATACTAGGTCCATATTTTTAAGATATGTTGATTCACCTTTTTAATGGAAATTGACTTCTACCTTAAGTCTTAAGCAGGAGGGAGTTGTAGTTGACTCCATCAAATGTTTAAATGTTCCTCCCTCCCATCGCTTCTGTGGGTTATTTTAACTGTTGAATTAAAATCCGTATCAAACTTAAGTTAATTTTTAAAATGAAAATCTTTTTAATTTTCGAGCAAATTTTCTATCTTAATTGGCATCCTTCACATGCTTTGAGTATATTCACCGATTTTTTAAAAGTCAAGCTATTACCCTTATCAAAAGATTGGGTTTTCTTTGAGGATTATCATTCCTTGCATAAGTGAATGAGTTTTTTTCTCTTATACTTGAGATATAATCATGGAATTCAAGTAAAGAAGGTGTAGCCTCTTCTCAAATTCAATTGTAATCAAAAGATGCGCAAAGTGCATCAAAAATCAAGAAATGCACAAAGTGTAACAAAAGTCAAAAAAAGTAAAGGTGCGTAAAGTGCGCCACCATGTAAAGAGAAGAAGAGTAAGAGGCCTCCCTTCCTTTTAATCTTTAAATTTAAGAAGACCCAGTCAACCTTAAATTGCTTGATTTTGAAAATCATGAATTTAGATTTATCGCCATGCATGGATAGTCTATTAGTTATAATTTTTTTCATACAAGAGAATTAAAAAGATCAAATTTCTCGCTCCAACTTAGACCCCTTTGAAATTGATTATAATTCAAAACTTATATAAGGGAGACCCCATTTTAGTTTCTATGAAACCCAGTCTGGGTCAACAAAACATAAATTCTCAAATCTTTCCAAATTAGTTGGAGTTAACTCAGCTTCTCACTTTAATTGATAATTTTCTTCCTACCCATCATTCTAATAGAGTTAAAATAGCTAGAGGAAATTTTTCAATAGAAAGAATGAATCCTCTACTCCTGATAAGAATTCAAATCTTATTCTTGAGAAATGTATGTGAGTCCTTACGCATGGGCATCTTTTCCTTCAAGGCCTTCTCTACAAAATTGCATTCTGCGTTATGTCCAAGATTGTTCCCACCTAGAACTGTAGTTTCCTTCTGTAGGAATTCTATTTAAAATTAAACTCCAATTAAGCAGAGTGTCTGACTCAAATTAGAGGAGCTCAAGGGCCACAAACAAAGTCAAGTTTGAGCTCAACAAAGTTTAAAAGTTCATAAGTCATGGGTGATTCAAGATTATAATAAATTGTGTCACTTAAGAACTTTCCAAGTAAGAGACTTGGTCGTAGTATTTTGGAGACCACTTCTAATCCATCACAAAAAAATATAGAAATCTTGAATCAATGTTGACTTGACCGTTCACCCTAGTGATAATCTATCAGGGTGTTTCACCCTAACTGATCAACCCTAAAGGATGCCACCCAATATTTTCAAGCATTAGGGTGGCTCTTCAGAAAGAACCATGCCAGATGAGTGTCAAACTTAAAATCAAACTCAAAACCCTTTAAATTCAAAATAAAATTTCAAAAACATTTGAAATTCAAAATCAAATGAAATAAAATTCAAAACTTCTACAAATTTTAACTCAAATCAAATTTGTTTTAAAACCTTTCAAATTTAAACAAATTAGAATCAAATTAAACTAAAAAAAATTCAAAATTCAAAATTCAAAAGAAAATTCAAAATCAAATATAAAAAACTTTTGAAATTCAAAATTAAATCATTAAAATTTTAATCTTAAATTCTAGAATCCAGGTTTGATCCTCTGTGCAGAGCATGTTTCCTTTACACACGATCATCCAAACCTAATCTATTATGTAGGACAACTTTCCTCCATTCAAGATCATCCAAACTCGATACCCTTTATTAAGCAAATTTCCTCCACATACGATCATTTCAAACCCGATCCTCTTTGTGGAGGAAGTTTCCTCTACACATGATTATTCTAGACTCAATCCTTTATGTTGAGATACATCATCTACAGATGATCGTTCCAGATCTGATCCTCTATGTGGAGCCAGTTTCCTCCCATATGATCATTTAGACCTGATTCTGTGTGAAGCTAGTTTCCTTCTCACATGATATTCCACTAGTGATGGAGCATGCCCATTATGGTCCCATCCTAATTTCAAATTTCAAATCCTATCCTCTATAATTAGGTGTGAGTCCCAATGCTTCCTTCCCACATGATCATCCAATCTTCTTTTCCTCAAGGTTAGCTGTGAGTCCAAGTGCTTCCTTTCCTTAGGATTAGAATCACTAATGATGGAGCACGCCCATTGCAGCACCATCCTAGTTTCAAATTTTGAATTTGATCCTCTATGGTTAGGTGTGAGTCCCAGTACTTCCTTTCCACATGATCATTCAGTCTTCTATTCCTCAAGGTTAGGTGTGAGTCCCAATGCTTCCTTTCTTTAGGATTAGAATCACTAGTGAAGGAGCACGCCCACTGTGGCACCATCCTACTTTCAAATTTCAAATTTGATCCTCTATAATTAGGTGTGAGTCTCAATGCTTCCTTCCCACATGATCATCTAATCTTCTTTTCCTTAAGGTTAGGTGTGAGTCCCAGTGCTTCCTTTCCTTAGGATTAGCATCAATAGTGGTGGATAACGCCCTTTGTGGCACCATCCTAGTTTCAAAACCTATCCTCTATGGTTAGGTATGAGTCTCATTTCTTCCTTCCCACATGATCATCCAGGTTTTCTTTTCCAAAAGGATAGATGTGAGTCATCGTGCTTTCTCTATTTAGGATTAGATCTACTAGTGATGGATCATGCCCTCTGTGGCACCATCCTAGTTTCAAAATCTTGATTTTACCTTCTGTTGGAAGTAATGCTTCCTTCCTACAAGGTCCGCTAGTGCTCTTTTCCTTAAGGATAGAGGTGAGTCATCATGCTTTCTCTCTTTAGGATTAGATCTTCTAATGATGGAGTATACCTTTTGTGGCATCATCCTAGATTCAACCTTCAAATTTGATCTTCTGTGGAAAATAATACTTCTTTCCCACAAGATCTTTTAGCTTTCTCCTTCTTAAGGATAGATGTGAGTCATTATACTTTTTCTCTTTAAGATTAGATCTTCTAATGGTGGATAACGCCCTCTATGATACCATCCTAGGTTCAAAATTCTAAATTCTAGGCCCAATCTTCTATGGGAAGTAATGCATCCTTCTCACGAGATCATCTAGTTTCCTTATCCTTAGGGTTAGGTGTTTTATTTCCCTTAGGATTAGACTTCCCAGTGATGGAGTATGCCCCCTATGGCATCATCCTGAATTCAAACTTCAATTCCAAAATCAAACCTTCTTTTCCTTAGTGTTAGGTTTCTGCTTCCCTTAGGTTTAGATCTACTAGTGGTAGAGTACGCTTTCCCCAGCATTACCCTAGTATCTATTCAAAACTCAATTTTCTAGGGTTAGATTTTCCCCTTCCCTTAGAATCAAATCTAAACTCAATCCTATGTAGTTAGGAATTCTTCCTTCCTATATGTTCATCTAAGCCTCATTTCCTTAAGGTTAGGTTCCTTCTTTCCTTGGGATTAGATCTATTAGTGGTAGAGTAGGCCCCTCATGGCACTACCCTAGTTTCTAAATCCAAACTCACCCCTCTATAGTTAGGAGTTCTTCCTTCCTATATGATCATTCAAGCCTCTTTTCCCTAAGGTTAGGTTCCTTCTTTCCTTAGGATTATATCCACTAGTGGTAGAATACACCCCTCTTGACATTACCCTAGTATTAATTTAAATATCATAATCAAGCCTTCTTTTCCTTAAGGTTAGACCATCCTTGCCTTAAGATTATGTCTACTAGTGGTATAGTACGCCTTTCTAGCTCTACCCTAGTATCTACTCAAAACTCAGTCCTCTAGGGTTAAGTTTTCCTTTCCCTTAGAAACAAAACCTAGACTCGGTCCTCTTTAGTTAGAAATTCCTTCCTTCCTATACGATCACCCAGGTTTTCTTTTCCTCTCGGGATAGACTTTTCCTTCCTTTAGGATTAGGTTTGCTAGTGGTAGAGTACGCCCTCCATGGAACTACCTTAGTATCAATTCAAACACTGATTCCCTTGAGATAAACTTTTCTATCCCTTAGGATCAGAATTCTAGACTTGACCTTTTAATTTGGTCAATGCTAATAGGTGCAAAAGAACTTCATTCTATTACACATAATTGGGGTCTATTAGTTGATCTCATTTTGTATGAGGTCACTAAGACTTTTCCTAGATTCCAGATCCTAAGACTCCTCTAGACCCTAGACCTTAGGACTTCTCTAGACCCCAGACCTTAGGACTTCTAAACTCTAAGATTCTCCTAAACTTCAAACCCTAGCATCTACCCAGGCCCTAGGATTAATCTAGACCGTAGATCTACCCAGACTCTAGAACTCATTAGACTTTAGAATCAATCCAAATCCTAAATCAATCTAAATTTAATTTAATCTAGATCTCAATTCAGTTCAAACTTCAATCAAGTCCAAACTTTAAACATACCTAGACTTTCAACCTATCTTGACCCCAACTCTTATTCAAACCTTAATCCCACCTTTGATTTACCTTTAATCCTATTTAATCAATTTTAAGTATCCCAATGATTATTATTGGTTTGAATAATTCAAGTCCTATCAACAAAATCCAAAATTTAGTTCAAATCTAGAAGTTTAAACCCAAAATCCAAGGTTAAAGGCCTTATTCTGAAAGCCTTTTCTAGGTATTTTTCAAAACCCCAATCAAGTAACCGATAATTTAGAGTCTATCAACTGCATATTGATAGGACATATCTCTAGAGGCAACCATCCAAATTTGAGCTAAATCTGAGGTCTCTAATCCAAGAAACTGAATTCATATCCAATGGCCGTAAAATCTATAAATATTTATGCCATATGCCACTGGACCTACCACCTATTGGATCCTGAATTTGGAACCACTTCCAACAGACTCAAAATCTCATTTCAAACATGTCAAGCCTAAACCCTGGCCCTGGGTCAACCTGGTTGACCAAGTCAACTTAGGTTGACCAAATCAAACCCTTAAGATCTCCTACTTTGAATCAAATTCCCAAATTAATATCAAACTATTCAAACCTCTAAACCCCTCTCAAAGGATGACCCAATCACATCCAGGTCCATTTTGGGTTAGACCACTCTAATTTGATTGCGTCAATCTCTAATCAAAAGTCAAATTTTATATTATATTTGTTCAAACCCTTCAAAACTTAAACCCCATACCTCACAAGATTTTCAAAATCAACTGATTTGATGCTTTGAATGTTCTCTTGGTCACTTCAAGTTAAATCACATTCATTTTGACAAAATCAACTCACTTTGACTTGGTCAAGTTACACTAAGCCTTCATATTTTCATTCAAACTTTATTTACTAGCTATTTAATCTCCTTCTAGTCATCACTTCAGCACTCAACACTCACCCATTTTCCACATCAGTAGTCCACTTGCTGGTTGGCTAGTCAACAAGTATTGAATTGGGTCAAAAAATGGTCAAATCCCTCTCTATAACCCATTCCACTCCACCCTTAAACACTCCAGAAACATAAACCCTATCTAGAAGCTTCTTAATCCTTATTCAAGCCTAGTTTAGCCCATGGATTAGAGCTTAAGTAGCCATAATGGTCCCAAAGTGCCTAGGCAAGGACAATTCCCCTTTCCACCTCATGTCCTTGCCTTGTCCTCTCCCTCAGCTTTTCAACTACCCATGGGGCACTTGACAGGCATCAAGGAGGGTCTCTATTCAATCTCAGCCATTAAAACTAGATAGGACCTTTTGAATAGGGGGAAATGCTAAAACTAGCTAGGGTTATTTGAGCTCCCCATAATCCCCTCTCCATTTCCTAGGTCGAGATCAGCCAGTCAAACCTCGCTAGCAGCCAGATTTCGTCCATGTTGACTCAAAATCCATCCAAGGTCGAGAACATACAATCTAAGGCATTTCAAACTATGTTTCTTTAAAAAAAATATACGTGGATAATCCATAAGCTCAACCAAATTAAAATCTCAAAGATCCAATGGTAAAACATCCTAAAATCCTTAGCCCTAGCTCAAACACTTAGCGTTAATTAGCTTTCTAAAATGTGCTTTTCAAGCTTTAAAACTTAGCCCCCACAGTTTCTGTTTAAGCATATATCATAGGTTTAAAATTTTATGCAATTCGGTCGAGCCAATCTCGAGATCGAACCCATTTTTCTATTTCAGGGCTCAATTCATACAGGTTTATAAATGCTTGCAATTTGGACCGTTGATCTTGCGATCAATGGTCATGATGTAGCCATATCGAGGTTGATCCAAGCTGCATAACTCCTTCGTTATTTGGATCTTGGTTCAGCACCATCTTTACGTCCATTTCGAGTGGTGTGGGATCGGACGACAACGACGGGATGCTGATACAGATAAGTCAAAATCACATTGCTCCCACCGCCATCCCCATCACTGAGCAAAGATTACGAAGCAGCGCAATCATTGCCAATATATGGCCGCATTTTGTCCGCCAATCAAAGGGCGCGAGGTGTCTCCCGCATCCAAATTAATTAAATTTTTTTTATTATTTTTAAATCCTTTTTTAATTTATAAAATTTTATTAAATCACAAAAAATGTAATTTTAATAAAAAAAATTAATATTTTATATAATATTACTCAGATTATTAAGCCCTTTAATTTAAAATCAAATTAATTTAAAATATATTATGAATTTTAAATTATTTTAAATATTTCAATATTTGGTATATTAATTAATATGTAATTAAAAATTATTCTAAGTATTTTCTAAGAATTCAAAATTTTAATTTTAAAATACATTAAATATTTACATGAAATATTTAAGACACTTTTATTTTAAAATTAAATTTATTTAAAGTATTTTTTTAAGTATCTTAAAATAATTTGAATATATAAATATTTAATTAACATTTAATTAATATTAAATTTATTAAAAATTTTTAAACATTTAAAGTTTTTATTTTTAAATATTTTAAAAGTTAGAGAATTATCTCAAAATATTTAATTTTAAATTAAAGTTAATTTAAGAAATATTTATATCATAAGTAATTGCCAATTAATTAACTATTTAACTATTTTATTTTATTTTATTATAATTAAATTTAATGAATTTTAAAATTAAAAAAAAAATTAATTTAAATAATTTGATTTGATTTAATTTAATTTGAATTAAAAATTATTTTAAAACTTTTAAAACATAATTTAATTTGATAACTTTTAAAACTTAATTTAATTTAATTTGATAAATTTTGATAATAGATAACTTTTAAAACTTAATTTAATTTGATTTAAAAATTATTTTAAAAATTAATTAATTTTAAATTATTTTAAATGTATTTAATTTACGTGAAACTTCAAAAATTCAAATAAAATTCAATTTAAATCATAAAAATTTTAATAATAAATCAAAACTTTCACAATTCTAAATACTTTAGTTTGAAATTAATTTTAAATTTAAAACCTTATTTATTTTCAAATTATCTTAAATAATCAGGGGATCTCTCAAGATATTTTAAAATTTATTTATTGACATTTTTAATTTTTAGATTTTAAAATCTATATTTTCTTATGTAAGTATATACATATGTATATTTTAAGAAAATTTTATTTTAAAATTATATATATATATATATTTAATCATTAATTTTTGAGAGGTCCTATGATATTTTAAGCCTAGATTAAGCATGTTTGATTAGAATTCATGGGGAAGGGTCATTTACTAGATTAAGCATGTGCTCCAATTATTCACTAATCACATCATTAGTCATTTAAATTAGCATTTAATCCTTACATGCTTAGGAAGGACACACCAGTCACCTTAGGTTCTCCTAGATTCAAAGGTTAGCAAAATATTCATTTGATCCTACAAAACTTAGCTAAATCTTTAAGGATAATAATTAAGGACACATCTAGAAAACTTTGATTAATTATAGAAATTAAAATAGATGTTTAATAGACTTGCAATTTAAACCATTTGAACATAGTGACACACTCAGCTCATAGACATTTTCCCACTGATTTTTGAAATCATTAAGCCACTTAATTGATTGAATTAATTTTAAATCCTTAATAAAGCATTAAGACTTCTAAAAAATTTAATAAATCAAATTTAAATCTAAAAATTACACATAAATCCTTTAACTGACCAGAATTAAACCCTTAATCAATGAAAAATAAAATCTCCTTGATTGGACTTTATAATCAAGCTCAATTTAATTTTAATTAAAATTTAATATTTAATTAATTTAATTAATTAAAAGTAATTTAAAAATTCCAAAAAATTCCTAAACAGTTGGAAATCTCTCTTTAGGTCATTCCTGACCTCCAGAGTTGATTTCAAGGAGTTAAGAGGTCATTTGAAGCAAAACCATTAAAAGCTCCTTAATTAAATAATTTTATTAATTTCAATAAATACTCAAACTTTTAAAAATCATAACTAATTCCAAAAAAGTCCAAATTGAGCAAACTAAAAGGAATTCAACTCAAACTATGATCTTGTATTTATTAAGAATATCAAACATTCAAAAATTAGTAAAAATTAAAAAAAATTTTCTATTTGGTTAAACTTAATCAAAATCAAGTCAAAATTTCAAATCTTCATAACAAAATGTAGAAAAATCCAAATCTAACAAACTGAAAATCTAATGGCTCATCTTAAGGTCTTATATTTAATAAAAATATTAACTTTTTAGAAATCATTCTTAATCTGAAGGTCAACTTTTGACCCCTTAATTAAATGATTAAAATAATAAAAAAAACCAAAAATTCGATAATTAATTCTAAATTCTAGAAAATATTAAGTTAATGTTTAAGTCACTCTACCAACCCTTTAATATAGAAGAAACACTCCAAACATGATGTTTCTGGCATGGACTTCTCCTAGCTGCGGGGTTAAGTGTCCTAAGGAGGCCTGGTTCCTCGAGCCCGATGGTACAACGCCACGAATGAATTCAATGGAGCGTAAAATATTAACTTTGGAAAACATACTTAAGGCATTCTTCTTAATATCCTCATGCTTAGACTCATTCATACTTCTCCATGAAAAATAACAAATAATGACAGGAAGAATGTTCCTTATATGCCCTTTAGTAGGAATGAACCATTCATTAAGAAGATTGGAGATATAATTAAAACAATTTGAAGATTACACATTAAACATGCTGTCAAAATATAGCCAAACTATCATAGTAATCGGGCCTTCAATAAAAACATGGTTCATATTCTCAGTATGATAACAACATTGGCATTTAGAGACTATATAAAACCTTTTCTTAACAAAATAGAATCTAGAGGCAAAAAATTATGCAAAATCCTCCATAAAAGAAAAGAATAAGAGAGAGGAATACTAGCTTGCTAGATTGCCAAATAAAGAGAGTCTTTAGGATAAACATGCCTAATGAAGTTCCAAAACATCTTAATAGCAAACTTACCATCATTAGTAAGATTAAACAAAATGCAGTCATCAGTATCCAATTGAATGGGAATATTTAGAATAATATTAATAATAAAATATGACACATTATTGATAAGCCGATCAATCTTCCAACTCACGTTCATAATAAAGTCCTTAACTTTGCAAGCAGAAGTGGAGTGTGTGTTTAAAAGATTATTAATGGAGAAATTACCCAACCATTTATCACGCCAAAAAAATGTTACCAGCCCCTCACGCCCATTGGATAAACTCTTTAGCTTCCCACTGAATGTAAGATAATATTTTCCAGCTAAGAGAATTACCTTGTTTAAAATAACAATTGAGAGGATATTTACAAACATAATACTTAGAGACCATAAACTTTGCCCACAAGCTTTTCTTTATTCTAAAAGTATACCACAATTTATGAGAAAAAGATGTGGCAATCTCTGTCAAAGTTTTAAAGCCTAATTCCCCTTCATCAACAACCCCAGAACAGTTTTTCCATGACCCGCACAAAAAAGCATGCTTTCTAACTTTGGCACCCCACAAAAATTTATTAAACAAGATCTCCATTTTATTACAAACAATTATAGTAGGACATAAAGTATGAAAATAATAAATAGGAATAAAACATAAAAATGTTTAATAAGAACATGTCTACAACTAAATGAAGGAAAATTAGAAGCCCATGAAGAAAGTTCTTGTTAATGGTAGTAAAAATATCATCAAATAAATGAGAATGTTTCTTAGCGTTGTAAAGCGGAGTACCCATGTATTTCATCGATAGCTTTTTTTTTTTGGAAACCAAATTTTTTTTCAATTCTAGTAATCCTTGTAGGGGATATAGAATAAGTAGGGATAAAACAGCTCTTAGAATGGTTAGAAGTCAACCCACTAGCATGCTGAAACTTGTTGAGGAATTTAAATAGAATGTGAAGTATTTTAATTGACCCATTAGTAAAAAAGATAAAATCATCAACAAAGCTTGAATGGGTAATAGGAAAACCACCATAAGTCCTAAATTATAGATTTGGATGAATTCTGAAAAGTTCATTAATACCTCTCGATAAGAATTCCACTATAATAATGAAGAGAGCAAGAGATAGAAGATCACCCTATCTTAAGCCAAATGAAGATATAAAATAGCCATGAGACTTTCCATTGATAATAACATAAAAGAAATAATTCTCAATGCTATTCCTGAATAGATTAATGACTTACATGTTGAAACCAAAAAGCTTTAAAATTGTATAAAGGAAATTCCAAATAAGATTTTCATACGCTTTAGAAATATCAACTTTATAAATAATATTGCCACCAGCAACCTTAGCATGCAAATCATGAACCAATTCTTGGGCTAGCAGAACATTATCAAATATAGATCTACCTTTAACAAAACCTATTTGCTCCAAAGAGATAATATTAGGTAAAATCAAAGCTAATCTACTTAAAATGATTTTGGCAATAAGCTTATTAAAAAAGGTACATAAACTGGTTCGATGATAATCATTCCAAAAATTAATGGCATTAGACCTACGAATTAGAGCTATAGATGCAAAAGTAAAAAATTTAGGAATAGGGTTACCCAAAAAGAAATACACAACGGCATTTACAAGGTCCTATTTAATAATAGACTAAGATTTCTAGAAGAACTTAGTGGTGAAACCATCCATACTAGCCATAGAATTTGCATTCATACCTTTCATGATCTACAAAATTTCATCTTCAGTAAGAATGTCAGTCAATAGGAAGTTATTCTCCTTAGTAATAACACTAGGAATAAAGGAAAAAATCAATGTTTAAATATTGAGAGAAAGCTTTATTGAAAGCATTCTCAAAGTACTCAGTGCCAAAAGTAATAATCTAATTAGGATTATTAGTAATAGTAGCATTAGGAGGAACAAACTTATGAACTTGCCTAATAACTTTATTGTGGTTAGTAGTATTATAAAAAAAAGAGGTATTACGGTCACCCTCCACAAGAAATTTAGAAGAAGCTTTCTGCCTCCAATATGCCTCTTCTTTTCCTGAAGCTCGAGTAAAGAAGCCTTAGCTTCAGTGAGAGTGGAAAAATTCTCAAAGGAAGTGTCCTGTATGTAAGTCATTTCAGCATTTTCCACAATCTCTTCAGCAATGAAGTTGTTAGAGAATATATTCTTAAATATGCATTTATTCCACCGGGATAATTTTTGTTTAACCCTCTTAACTTTAAACCATAACCTAGTCATACAAGAAACTTCATCAAAAGGAAAAAGGGGAGCATGCATGTTGCTATGCACAACATTTAAAAAATTATCATCAAGGAGCCACATATTTTGAAATCTGAAATGGTTAAAATTATTTCTACTATTCATAGAAATACTTATCAATAGAGGAGAATGGTCAAATAAAGTTCTTGTTAAATGATCAATATGAGTGATTTGATAAGTAGAAATCTAATGATCATTCAAAAGAATGTGATCTAATCTTTGCCATATAGTACCCTTATTCTAAGTTAAAACATTTCTGGAAGAACCAATATCATGAAGATTACAATTCATGATCATGTCATTAAAGTCCTCCATAGCTTGTTAATTAGAAGGGTTGCCCTCTATTCTTTCTGAAGCATTAGTAACAATGTTAAAATCCCCACCAACAAACCTTGGGGCATTAATAGAAGTAGAAAAATCAATGAGTTGGTTCCAAAGAGTTTTTTTGAAAATCTAGAACAAGAAGCATAAACAAAAGAAGCATAACAAGAAAATTGATTAAATTTAATGTTAGTATGAACCACTTGAGTCAAACCCATGATAATATCTAAACAAATAAAATGCTTCCAAAAAATCCAAATTTTATTTGTGCAGATGCCGAAGGCCAAATCAAAACCTAGTTTACTCCGAATATAATCTAACCTAACAACATAAATAAAAGGCTCAATTAAAACAAAAAGATGAATATCATAAATCATACATAAGTTCTTAACTCTATCCTTGGATAAAGAACCCCCCACACCCTGAATGTTCCAGACAAGAGCTTTAACTATTAATATAAGGATTAGAAGCTTGGTGCTTAATGTAGGGTAGTGATTGCATGAAACTCATTTAGTGCGAAGATCTTGATTCTTATACGTTATATGGACCACATAAATGGAACTATTTTGGATTTATTTATAAATAAAATTATAATCATTAATCATATATTTCGTTTGTGCTTGTAATGCATCATTAACATAGAGATGCATTTTGAACATGTTGCAATAGAATATCAGGGCTTGAGGAAGGAGGATACCAATATCAGTGATTAAGGAGTGCCCTAAAGGTTAAGCAAGATATATTATTATTGCTCTTACCTTTCTTTCTGGAAACTATAGTATAACCTTCCTCAGTATTTTTAGCCTTACCATTAGGAGATGACATAGAGTTACTACTATTGCCCTTGAGAATATCTTTAAATGAAAGAGTATCAAGAGATTAAATTTCCCCTTCCTACATATCATCAATTTTATCCCCACTAGTTATCTGGATTTTTTTAGGAACTTGATCTGATCCAATTTCACACTTCTCCATAGTTACTTGATTTAAAGCACAATCATCTTGATCACTTTCAACACAATGAGAAAAATCTTCCTCACCCATATTATTTTCCTCATTTTCTTGATTCAATATAGAGGTAGTCTTCACTCCTAGTGGAATTTTCTGACTGTCCATTCTCAATTTCATCCCCGTATGCTTTTGGAACATCCATATTCATATTTTGAACCTTTTCATTAATAATAATATGATCTCCTCCAAATATCAAATGTTCTCCATTAGATGGTTCAACCACAAGTTTAGAGACCTTATTATTATTTATAAGCTGAGGATGTTTCAACCACAAGTTTAGAGACAATATTATTAGAAGAAGATGATAAAATTATGTTGACAAATTCCATTTCCTTTGAGGATGTTGAGAATGTTATCATGCATGGAGGAAACAACTCATCCCCAGGTAATGATGGAATTACATATTCCTTTTTCAAAGCATATTGGGATATTATTAAAATTGATGTATGGAATGCTATAAATGAATTCTTTGATACGGGAGCTATGAATGAGAAGTGGAAGGAAACTATTATAGTGCTTATTCCTAAAGTGAATAACCCATTGACTCCTTCCAATTATAGACCTATTAGTTTATGCAACACTATATACAAGGTGGTGGATAAGGTGCTTATTAGTAGAATGTATTCTTTCATTCCAAAACTAATTTCTGAAGAATAAGTAGCTTTTGTGAAATGGAGATCTTTAATCGATCATGTGTTATTAGCTCAAGAGGTTTTTCATAAATTCAAAAATTCCAAATCATCTAAAGGCCTAGTCTCCCTCAAAATCGACATGGAACAAGCATATGACTCAATGGGGTGGTCTACCTTAAGCAAAGCTTCGGATTACTATGGGTTCCCGAATAAGTTTGCTAAGAGGATTTTGGATTGTGTTCTTAATCCTAAATTCTCCGTATTGATAAACGGCAACAAGTCTAAGTGGATTATAGCTAAAAGTGGATTTCATCAAGGTTGTCCCTTATCTCCTTTCTTATTCATTTTTTGTGCTCAACTGTTATCAAATGCATTTAGTAATAAAGGGAATAAAATTGGTATTCAAATTAATGCAAATGGGCCAAGGATTTCGCACTTGTTGTATGCGGACGATGTCATAATTTTTTCTGAAGCAAGGGTGAATGCAATTAAGGAAATTAAAAACATTTTGGCCAAGTTTACTGATTGGACTGGACAAAGGATCAACATCAACAAATCCTGCATGTTGTTCGGGAATTCTGTCAAGAGGAGGAGCAAGAAAGCTATAAGTTGGCTTATGGGGTTCAAATCAGTTAAGGAAATGAAATATTTTGGGGTGAAACTTGCTCTAAGAAGGCTGATTGGAGAGGATTTTCAATTTTTAATTGATAAAGTTTTAAAGATGATAAACATATGGGGAGGTAAATTCATCTCTCTTACAGGCAAAATTTTATTGATCAAATCGGTTTTGCTTTCTTACACCATCTTTCATTGTACAAACTCATTGGTTCCTAAAGGAATCCTTGATGAGATTGACAAAATTTGTAGAAGCTTCTTATGGAACAAATCAGGTGGTACACCTGGAATGCATTATGTGAGCTGGAAGGTCATGTGTATGCCTTTGTATTGGGGAGGGAGAGCCCTGCATTCTTGCAGCAGTAAAATAGGGCCTTTGAGAGCTAAAATAACTTGGAGGTATGTTCAAGACAAGGATTCATTTCTGCACAAAGTATTATTTCTGAAATATGAAAGGAAGGTTGTCAATGGCATGGGGAAGAAGGCAGTGTCTACTGCTTGGAGGATCATTCAGGACGGAGCTAAACATCTGGAACCGATATGTAGATGGAGCTTAGCCAATGGGGAGTCAACTAATTTCTTCTTTGACACTTTGGTTTTGGATAAAAGTCTAAGCAAATGGACAACTTTTATCATAGCCGAAGATTGGAATAATCTCTTGGTGAGGGAATTTATTTCTAATAACCGTTAGAAGAAGGAGGAGCTCAATAAGATTATGGGGAGTGGATTGGTAAATTTAATCTCCCAAGTTCAAATTTGTCTGAATCAAGGGGAGGACAGATTAGAATTAATGTATTAGTTGTCCGGGAAATCCATCTCGGCCCTAGCTTTTGAAGCTTCTATGCATAATGAAGACTATACCCCTTACTGGCATTGGATTAAATCAGCCAAGTTGAATCCGAGAGTTGAGGTGTTTTGGTGGAAGATTTTTCATAATGGGCTCCCTACTTTCTACTTCTTGTCACAAAGAAAATAATAAAGGAATCATCTTGCCCAAGGGGATGCCAAGCTATAGAAGACATTCAACATTTGGTGGTGACGTGCAAGAAGCTTCATGAAGTTCTTCTTTATCTATCTAAGTGGGGGTTTTGCTTCCCTTCTCTAAATTCATTTCAGGATTGCTGCAGGTGGTTGTCTAAATAAGATCTCTTCCTTAAAAATCTATATTGTAATGTGGAGTTTTTATGTTGGAAAGCAAGGAGCAAGATGATTCATAAGGGGAAAGATGATAGATCCTTATTCATTGCAGCTAATGCAATGAGTTCTGCCTCAATTTTGGTTTTTGGTAGCAAAAACTCGGGAAAGCTGGGTACTAACCAACCTCTAAGGTTGTCTAATGAGTATTGGTATCCTCCCCTCCCGATTGGATTAATGTGAATGTTTATGCTTCTTTACTTCCTTCATACATTGGTGGGGTAGGGGGAGTTTTTCGTGACCACAAAGGAAGACTATTGCTAGCTTTTGGCAAATCTTGTATTCATTGGGATGTCTCTACTTTGGAGTTGGTGGATACTCAAATGATTAAGGAAGTGATCAAAGATTGGATGTTCAAATACAAGGGGATCATCATAGAAGGAGATAATGTAAATATTATCAAATTTCTTCAAGGGGTACAAGAATCAGGTGACCAAGGGTTGGAAGATGGCTTCTCTTTTAGGGAGTTCTCCCATGTTATTTTTAATTCTATCTCTAGAAAATGTAATAAGTTAGCCGATTTATGTGCTAACTATGCTCTTTTTAGTTCATTTATTTGGGAAGATTGTAGTATGGATAAGATTCCTCCTCTTTTTATGAAGATGTTAAAGGAGGAATCTAATGCCTTGGGAGTGTAGTTTGTTAGTTCTTATTTCTTAATAATGCAATCCTGATGCATTTCCTTCAAAAAAAAAAAGCTGAGGATGGACAATAAAACAATCATTAATGGAATGTCCATGAACTTTGCAATGAATTCAAAAATGTGAAATGTTTTCAAAATACACTTTTTGTAAATAACCAAAAGTTTCAGAACCAAGCCAAATGTCTTTAGGATTCTTCTTAGTAATGTCTAATTCCCTAAGAATTTGAGCCTCTGAAGGCCTCAATCAGGAGGCAGTGGCTTGATCCGTTTGAAGTAGCCTACCAAAACGAGATCCCAAATCATGAAGAACATGAGAACTTAAAAAAATGCAACTGTAAATTAGGAAAAGAGATCCAAATTGGAACAATAGGTGATTCCTCTTTAATATCAAAAAATAGAGTCCATTTCAGAAGTCTCATTTGATAGTTTAGAATATAGTAAGTTCTCCTAGCAAAAACCCTACTATAATTAATGTCATTAGATAATTGTATTTCAACATGTCTAGTGTCAAGTAATCTGATGGAAAAGATTCTAGAAGTTTCAACTTTCCAAAAAATCGTGAATAACATCTAGATTAGGTGTACGAACCAAAAATTTTCCCATAAGAGTGAACTGAAAAGGGCTCGCAAGTTTGAAAATATCATCATCAGACATCAAAAGAGTAGGATAGCCTTTTACCAACAATTTTGTAAAGGAAAAAAATAGGATCCTTTGAAGAGGAAGCTCTACTAAGAACAACATGAAATGAACAAGATTTATTATCATAGCCGTCATAACTGAAAATCCCTTTTGAATAAACACCAGAAGCTAATGGAGGGGCACCCCAATGGATTGGTGATGAAGAAGATGGACCAACCTCCATGAAAGAATTTCATGAAGAAGACCTAAGGCCAATGGGCCTTAAGAGTAAGAGAGAAAACTAAATTGAACAGAAGCAATTCAACTTTAATAATAGAAAATTGAATAAGATCGTAATGCAATAATAGAAACCAGATAGCTATAGGAATAGGAAAAGATGGCCTAAAAATTGCCAGCGCAAAGAGCCATTGAGGTTGAACTACATTATGGTTTATTCAAAAGTTCAATTTAGGGTTTTAAAGTTTAATGGCTTCTTGGTCAACCATTGTCAACAAGGTCCACCAATGGACTATTTAGGTTAGGTTATGTATAATTTAAGCTTTTAAAGTGTTTATAAGCTTTGGTAGGGTTTGTGTAAGCTTTCAAAGGAGATTTTGTGTTTACTGTTCAATAATAACTTTAATGGTCAAAGTGACTAGTGGTGGTCAACCTATCAAATTAAAGGGTTCAACACAATTTATGCATGATCATGAATGATTATCACTGCCTAGAGAGAATTCTAGGTCATGCTTTTAGTAGTTCAATATGATCCATGCATATAAAATATTTATGTTTAAGAAGGGCATATGGGTCAAACTAGGTCAACCTAGGTCAATAATGGTCAACCATGGACTCAAATAAGTTCAAAAATTGAAATGTTTATTATTAACATGTTTAATGATTTTCTAAAGGCTTCAAAATTTGTTTAAATCAAGATGCCATGTTTAATAGCCAGGGTTAAAAATATTTGAAGGTTCTGAATGCTTATAATATGCTTTGGGTTTTAGGATTTAGGAGGCCAGACAAGCTTACAAAATGAGTAGGTAGGCTCTAAAGACTTGCCAAATAAATATATGAATGTTCAAACACTCTTCCAAAGTCTTTTTCTAAAGTTTTCAATCCATTGAAAACTACCCTAAAAGTGGAAGAAACCAAAGGCTTTAATGTTTGTTTTGAACACTAAATATTTATCAATGGAATTTAAATTTGATTTGATCTTAATTTAATTCTAGATTGAATTTTGATTGAAATTTATAAATGATTGAAGACTTTTTGATTTATTAAAAATTTTAAAATTATTTAACCACTAATAATCATTGGACTATTGCGAAATGATTGGTTCAAGGTTTAATAATTGACTACCAAAGCATAGTGCATTGCTAGATTTAGATTTTGAATGGAATTAAAGGAATTTTAAAACATAATTAGAATTTTAATTTAGGGTTTTGACCTCACACATAAATGACATCAATAACTCATTTTCAAAGGAAAGTTTTGAAGATGTGCTAAGACATTCTAGTGAACTTTAGGAACTTATTGATTATCGATATCTTGATTTTGTACTGGCTAAGGTTGTGTTGAAAGTTTAGGATTATCGATAACTTATTTTCCTTTATCATGGCTTAAAATTTATGTTTGTACAACTTTACTACTATGATAGTTTTCTTGCATTATATGTTCATGGGAAGAGGAAGCAGGATTATTTGCTTCTTGATCATTGATTACCTTTAAGTAATCATCTGGTGAACTATCAAAATTAGAAAATAATTCTTATACTAATAGGAGTACCCTAAAAATTGAGAATAGGGTCATAACTATTAGGGAAATATTGAAGAAATTCTTTTAGTTCATGTAAATTTATTTTAGATTCATGAGAAGTATTTTTCTATTGAATTGTTATGTGATTGATCAACTGAAATGGATTAGGCATCCACTAAATATTTCATCATTATTTTCTTTGTCAATGGAGAGATGAACTAGAAATCATAGTGTGTAAGTGGCATAATGGATTATAGTCGCCCATCCACAGAAATTATAACTTCATTCCTTACAACTTTACTTTAATTTTTACTCTCCTCCTTTTGAATTTTGAATGATTTGTATGTTTGAATCTTCTGAGATTCTTCAATTGGAGTTAATTTTAAGACTCCCTCCTCAATAGCTAAGACTCCCTCCTCAATAGCTACCAAATCAACAGAGATGGGACTCTAATCTCCTTAGGATACCTTGAGTAGAAGAGTGATATAACTTATTTAAAATCCTTTTAGAAAACTAGAATAATGCTACATCCCAACCATCCTTAGGCTTTTCAAATAAAGAGGGTACATAAGACTTACCAATCATGCATTTAGTATATCCTTTGCTCAAAACTTAGAGTAATAAAAGTACTAAAATTGTGTTGTTGAATGAAACAAAATACTTGTTTTCTTTGTTAGGGAAAGTGAACTTCATAAGACAAACCAATGAGTTAAATTTTGCTACAATAAAAAGATTTGTTCTATTTTTATAGAAAACTTACACAATGAAAGATAACATAAAGTGGTATATTTCACTATCTAAATAATGTATGGGTATCATAATTTCCATAGATTTAATTCTCTTTTCAAGCTATTCCTTGAACTTTATGCAATTTTCTAGCTCATGACCAAGCATCCAATGTTATTAACAATAATTTGGTTTCTCCAATTTGTCCACTTCTTCTGGCCTCTTAGGGTCAAGAAGTTTGAATTCAAACTTCTTCAAGAGGTTCTTAAAAATTCTTTTAACTGCTTCCTTTTTAAAAGAGTTTGATTTATTGATAAGTGATCCGTACTTCTCCCTGCTCTCTTATAGAGTGAGATTAGATCGAGGTCTAAATTGTTGATCATATAGAGGTTTATTATATTGTTGATACTGGGAAGCATTAATTAGATTTTTTTCTTAAACATTCATTGGCTAGTTTCCTTTATCAATAGTTGAGACATTCCATGATTTCTTTTCCAAGTCTGTCTAAGGATTTTAAATTCTTAGAGTTCAATAATAATTGTTTTTTCAAAAATATCAACAAAGATGCTTCTTTCTAGAGATTAGAGGATTTATTCAATAACTTCTCAAATGTCTTTATAATGAACCCTTTAATAGGAAGAACACCAAAACATGAATATTTTTATGTAGGATTTCTATAGCAGGCTACTCTTGCAACTATTGTTTGCACTTCATTCTAAGATTTCTCCATCTTAAGTTGTATTATATGAGATTCTCACATGTCTTCTACTTTTTAATAACTAGATCCCCCACTATGACATGATGTTTTGCTCTGGCAAACCTTCAATTAAACTTATGTTCTAATTATTCGATGGTACAAACTGAACCATTACTTTGCTTAGCATAACACTCTAATGTGACTAATTAAACAACTAATAAACTATCAGAAAAATAATGCATTTCTTCCCTTAACACTACAATATTTGTCTTTGAAATGTGTAAGATGTTACTTATGGTTACTCGTACCATCAAAATTTTTAAACAAAGGTGGAATAAATCCTTTCAAATATCAAACCAAGTCATACTATTCCATGTATGGACTAGCCCCCTGAGATTGTGCTAGTGACTCTTTTACTTGTTGCTCTACCATCTACTTCCTATTTATAGATTGAATTGATTATTTTTGTAACATTGCTACCTAATTTTTTTCCTTAAATTTTCACTTCTTTCATTTTTGTATTAACTTGTACAAATTCAATCAAAGGTGATTTTATATGTGCATAAGATGAATGATATACTTTATTTTGTTAAGCAGCCATGATACCCATCATTTCTTCCATATTGTTCTCCATTTTAGCGATCTGTTCATCTTTTTGACTGAACTGGTCTAACAAATGTTGGATTAAGTCTAATGTATCTCCTTCCTCAACCTCCACTGCTAAAATAATGGCTTTAGCTTTACTATTGTCTTTATGAGTAGATGCACGGGTATCTACCATACAAATATTCCCAAGCATTTCCTCATCTTGATATCTCATAGTGGCCATTTTGACGGCCTCTTATATATCTATCTTCCTTATAGTTTTATTTAATTCAATTGTCATATATTTTATCAATCTTCCTGACTCATAGTGTGTGTTAATCAGGGTATACTCTTTAATATGTGTGGACTCCATCAGAGCTTTCGCCTTTATTCTTCTCAACTCCTTCATTACATATTCTTTAGCAAGGACTAGTGTAGTCAGTGAAAACTATTTTATGGCACCAAACCTTCTTATTAGAAGATATCAAGGTTTGTTGATTTGCTAGTTTTAACCTCACTATATCTAGATAAGAAGATTAATTGCTGCCTTATAAGAGTTTATAATGAGTGATATGCACTCCATCTGAAAAACTACACTGAACTACACATAGAGATGTGACTATGATGTGATATTTATAAAAGAGAAATGAGTAAAATTGGACTTTAAGGTGAAGATTAGATTCTGGCAAAATTCAAATTAACATAGGTTGAATATTTTAAATGTTGATCACTTCCACTCAAAGGTTAAATGAATGAGAAAAAAAAATGGAATGAAAGGTACTTTCAACCTAGTATAAGGGCAACTCTACTATTAATTTAAAAAAAAAATTATTCAGCATTGAAGATGAAGAGAAGAATCTATCCCAAGTGAAGTCGCAAGAAATATCTATTGGCAAATTACTATGCCAAAGAATTTTAATTTATATTTTTATAATCAAATATGATAGGTAACAACTTGCCATCTCAAATTACAGACTTGTTCTTGACTATCAATTGAAGAATAGATATGGAGTTTACTTTCGTAATCAAAATTATAATAGAGAATATACTATTCATCTTGAAGGATAAAACTATAATCAACTATCATTGTAAAAATGAAGCTAATCAAAGATAAATTTTAATCTATATCCATAATTGTTTTCCCAACTCTGGTCAACTAAAGCTGGGTTTAGTTTATTTATTGGGTTTTATATTCCCAATAGAGGCAGGCCTTTATAGTTAATTACATCCCAAGAAAAATTTTAAGAATACTCTTGATTAAATTGGTGACTAAACTTCTTTAGATTTATAATTTTGTTAACTAAGGATTTATAACTAAACCTACCAATTGGGATGGCTCAAATCCTAAACATGTCTTTTCAAAGTCAATTAGTGAAGGTAGATAGTGTTTAAGATTCTATGAAAATTTGTAAATTGAATTTATTTGCTTGAGGTCTTTAAAGGATTATTTGAATTAAAGTTCTAATGATTTAGAGGTTTTAAATTTCTTTTAAAGATATTATGATTATCAAAGTTATTTATCCTTAGGTTTTAAAGAATATAGTTCACAACTTCTAATTGCCGGAAGTTAATCTTTTTTTTTTGAGAAAATGCTAGAAGCAATATTATTAAAGAAAAAGTAAAGGAGCCTAATACAAGTGACAATTATCACACTCCTCCTTTAACAACTTTACAAAGAAAGGAGGAATGTTATAATCATTTAAACTATCCCAAAAAAAATCTGAGTACTTAGCTATGTTAGCACAATAATCAGCTAACTTATTACATTCCCTATTCACATCTTGAATAATAACTTGATTAAACCTTCTGAGAAAGAAAAAGTCTTCTTGATATGATCCATCCGACAACTTGACCTCCTTATTCATTATTCTTTGCACATACTTGATGATATTGGAATTATCACCTTCAATGATGATGCCTTTAGCTTCATACATCTAATCTTTAGCCACTTTGCCCAAAGATAGAATGGATCACATCTCCAAAACTGAGCTATCCCAATGCATACACTTGCAACCAAAAGCAAAAAGAATTCTCCCTTTACAGTCTCTTATTACGCCCCCTACTCCTCCTTGGTACGTGCCATCTAGAGAAGCATCCATATTATATTTAATCCAATCGGTTGGAGGGGGAGTCAAAGATTTAGGAAATAGCTAATGCTGATTAGATTCCCAGTTGACCGATATTGGATTAAAGGAAATAGAAGTTGCAGCCAAGCTGATAGCATTCCCTGCAATTACATTTATACTTTCCACTTTATCTCCATGTACCAATTTATTTCTACTTTTCCAAGTGTTGAATACCGCTGAACAATATAGATTACCCATAAATTGATTAGACTTTGACAAACCCAGCTAATTTCTTATAACAATCCTGTATATTACAAAAAACAGGCATGTTATAACCCTAGTTGCTAAGCTGTTTCAGAACCTTCTGAAGATATCTGCAATGGACTGCAATGTGCTCAGTATTTTCTACTTCCCTGCAGCCTCTAGGACAGCCATTATGGCTGATCAGCCTCCTATACATCAAGAAGTTGCATGAAGGAATTGCATTATGGTCCAACCTCCACCAAAACAGCTCCACCCGAGGCCTCAATTTTAAATTCCTTAACCACTTCCAATTTTTAACTTCTTGATCTTGACGTCTGCTATGATCCGAGATGATGGCAGCCAATGATTTCCCTGTAAGGTTATACAATAGTTCTCTATCATCGAAGGCTTGCTTGCTATGAATTGGAACTGACTTAATCAGATCCATGAGATCCCTTCCGAAAGCCTTCTCCAGCTTTTGATCATTCCAGCTACCTTGATGAATGAAGTAATTCAAGCTTCCTTGGTCTTTGTTTAACTCAGCCACAAAGGTAGGCCACCTATCAAAACTTTTTTCTAAGATCCATATGTCTTTGGTAGTGTTAACATAACTTCCATCAGCTATCTTCCATCTCAAAATCTGATGCAAAACTTTTGCTCCCTTCGTAATAACCTTCCAAGTGATTGAATTCCCAACTTTAATATCTGCATTCCACAAATCGTTGCCGTATTTAGAAATAAGAGTTCTGCTAAGCAAAGATCTGGGATCGGACGTAAATCTCCAAGCAAACTTAGCCCTCCAAGAATCAAGTTTGTCTACTGCTGAAATAACCCCTTGGCCACCTAATCTCTTGGTTTTACACAGCATCTCCCAATCAATAAAGTGAAGGCCCTTATTATTATCTTGCTTCCTCCAAATAAAGTCTCTACATAACTTATCAAGTTCCTTCAACACCCCTGTTGGCACCAAGGAATGTGTTGCAAGGAAGATGGGCAATGATAAGATGGAGGATTTGATGAGAACAAGTTTGCCAGCTAAAGTGAGACTCCTGTTACCCCAAAGATTAAATTTATCACAAGCTTTCTCAATCATGAATTGAAAATCTGTAGAATTTATCCTCCTCAAAGCCATACGAACACCCAAGTAATTCATTTCTTTAACTACTTTAATGCCCATAGTTTTGGAAATTTCTTTAAAAGTTCTCCTCCTTACTGACTTACCAAATATTAAAGAAGATTTTTGCATGTTTACCTTTTGCCCCGTCCAGCCGCTGTAGTCTTTCAAAATTTTCATGATCTTCCTAGCATTTCTAAGCCTTGCCTCGGAGAAAATGATAATGTTGTAAGCATACAGTAAATGAGATACTTTCTCTGCTGAAGGAGAAATTTTGATTCCAATATTACTAGCCCTTTGGTTGAAAGCTTCTGTCAAAAGTTGGGAACATAAGATGAATAAAATAGGAGAAAGGGGGCATCCTTGCCTAAAGCCACACTTAGCCAGAATCCATCTTGTATTGACACCATTGAATAAAATAGAATACTTTGTATCCCTTACACATTGCAATATCAAATTAGAAAACTTCATAGGGAACCCAGCTTCCTTTAATACAATTTCAAAAATCATCCAGCCCATACTATCATAAGCCTGTTCCATATCTACTTTAATGGCCATTAGACCCTTCTTTGCTTTAGAGAACCTAAATTTTCTAAACACCTCTTGGGTTAGCAAGATATTCTGAGACATTGATCTCCCTTTAACAAAAGCCACCTGATTTTCCGATACAAGCTTAGGAATTACCCCCACCAACCTATTCATGAGCATCTTTTCAACTATCTTGTAAATAGATTGATAGAGACTAATAGGCCTGTAATTTGAGGGCAACGTTGGATTTTTCAATTTTGGAATAAGCACCACAATTGTTTCCCTCCATTCTTCACACATAACTTCATTTTTAAGAAAGGAACTAATGGCCCTCCAAACATCATCTTTTATAATAGACCAATATTGTTTAATGAAAGAGTAAGTAATACCATCCAAACTAGGAGCAATATTACCTTCAAGCTGGCAGACAACAGACTCCAGTTCCTCGATCATGAAATCTGCTTGAAGTCCTCTGATATCACCATCTTTAAGAACCTTAGAAATAGTTGGCCACCCGTTGGGAACACACTTAGAAAGCATCCATTTGTTAGAGAAATACTTCAAGATAATTTCTTCGATTTGCCTTTGGTCTTCAATCAAAGCTCCATTGCCATCTTTAATTTGATGTATAAAGTTGAGCAATTTCTCCTAGCATTTGCCACCAAGTGGAAGTAGTTAGAATTAGAGTCACATTCCCTCATCCACTTGACCTTTGCTCTTTGTCTCCACCAAGAATTTAGGCGGCCCAAGGTAGAATTAAGCTCCAAAACCTTTGATTTCAACAAGTTGATTTGAAAATCAAACAAAGACCCACTGTTGGCTTCTTCTTCCTGCAATTCCCCTATTTCTTTCTTCAACCTCTCTTTTAATTTGTTAAGATTTGAGTGTTTTGCTTTGCTCCAATGGAAAAGAGCCTTCAGCACTCTTTTGAATTTCGAATTCAGCACCCTAACCTCATCTCCCCTTACCGATTTACTCCAAGAATTAGCCACAATGTAGTTTGAAGCAGGAAAAGAAACCCAAACATCTTCAAACTTCTGAATTTTAGGAGCCTTAAAACCTGAGTTATAAAGTTTTAAAATGATAGGGCAATGATCAGAAGCAATCCTCCCAAGATGGCGAACTACTGCTGGTTTAATTTTAGCCAAGGCCACCTGATTAAGAAGACAACGGTCCAACCTTTCCAAAATGCGAGCCCCTCCTGTTTTGTTGTTGCACCAAGTGAATTTGGGTCCAATCACCCCAATATCCTTAAGATCGCATTTGTTCATGAACTCTTTCATATCCTGAGGTCCTTGGGTGAAGACAAACCTTTTCCCTCCCCTCTTTTCTTCTTGGGACAAAACACAATTGAAGTCTCCCCCTACTATGAAAGGAAGATGAGTATTTGAAAAAGCATCTAAGGAATCCCATAGATGCTTTCTATTATAAATATCGCTGCTCCCATATACAAATGCAACCAACCATTCCCCTTTACTTGAATCTTTGAACCAACCCATAACCGCTTGAGAAGAGGCATGAATAACCGAACAGTCACCATAATTCATTTTCCAACAAATAAGAATACCACCTGAAAGACCTTCTGCTGGGACATTAAAGTAATCCCAATCTTTCCCAATCAACTTGTTAACATCCTCTCTTTTAACAATAGAACATTTTGTCTCTAACAATCCAACAAGAAATACATCAAAATCTCTTACAAACTCCTTGAGATAATGGGAGGCCTCCTTCTTCCTAGCCCCCCTACAGTTCCAGAAAGCAATGGCAGCCATTAATGATAGGAACTAGTATTGCTCCCTTTCCTATTCTTAACATTACTACCAACCTTCCTACCATGATTGATAACGTTATTTTTTCCCAAGGATTGCAATTCCTTATGGAGTCTAACTTCAGATTTTTGATAGGGAGAACCTGAGTTCACAGATAATCCAGTAGGAATTACCTGAGTTTGCAAGCATCCCTTCCCAAATGTGTCTGATTTACAGATTGAGGACTCCTGCTCCTCAACACATGCCATTTCATTAACATTTTCAGTATCCTCTGGCTGGGCCAGAGATTCAATACCCGAGACCTTGTTAGCTTCCTTTATTCCAGATTTTCTAATAGTGACTGTCCCAACTATTTTTAAAGGCAAAGCATCTTCAGAATTCCTGGATGGAATATCCAAGATTAGTTCCCGTTCCTCAACTTCCAGCTCCCGAACTAGATTTGAATCTTGATCAAAGGCCACTTTGACAATGTTGGAATTACCTTGGTCCTCCTCCTCTTGATCACAAAGGTTTTGGAATTTATTGTTCAAGCTCAAAGATTTTTGCACCTGAACCATCTTAATACCTTCAGAATTATTTTCTTCCTCAACTTGTTTATGCTGAACAATATTCTCCTGTCTCATCTTTACATCTTTGTTCATAAAATCAGAATTTCCTTTATTAACAGCAGGTATACTAGGAAATGCTCCAAGCTTTGTAACAGCCCGTCTCTTCACATTCAAAGGATTGACTTTACTCTTGCCCCTGCCTTGATTCACATGTATCCAAGGTCCATAGGAACCAAAAGTTCCCATATCTCGATCTTTTATAGCAATATCCTCCTCAGGTTGTCTTGAAGAAACAATATCTCCCTTCTCCTCAACTACCTTCTTGTTCTTACACACTTCTAATTTATGACCAATCAAATCACATTCATAGCACAAAGAATCAATCCTTTCATATTCTAATTTTTGGTAGAACCTTCCAGCCAAGCCTTCCACCCACACTCCTGCAGGAAGTGGTTTGTCTAAATCCATTCTCACACATACCCTTGCAAATTCCCTCCTTCCCCAGCTAAACATGTTCCCATCCATCATCAAAGGAGTTCCCACCATAGATGCTATCAAAGCTACATTGTTTTCATCCCAACAATGCAAAGGCAGGTGGGGCATTCTTATCCAAATAGGAGAAGACAAACCTTTAAGAGAGTTTGGAGAAAACTTAGTAGACCATCTTTCCATTCCTACAATATGGTTATTGACAAACCAAGGCCCACCTGTAAGGACACCTTCCATTGCTTCCATTATCTTGAAGGAGCACAAGTACCATCCTTTACTAAGAGTGGTAAAATGAAACGTTCCAAAAGGAGCCCATTGCCTTCTCAAATTCCAAGCTACCACATGAGGTGGTAATACACTTCCGAATACCTTAGCAACTATTGAAAATTCTAGTTTCTTGGCATTCTCCAGTTCAGCAGCTTCATTTAACTTAATAGCTTTCCCGTCCTCTGATAGAGTTATGTTTTTGCTGTCAAAGTTGATCTTGATATAACCAGGTTTCTTCCAAGGATTATCCTCAACATTTACTGAACTCTTGTAACCAGGCAATACCTCAGACACTTGCAACGCACTGCCTTCGATTATATTCCCTGCTATTCCTTTTGAATCATTAGGTTTCTCAATTGGGTCATGAAAATTATTATTAACCTCAGTCAGAACATTCGCATTTATCTTACTACTGTGGACAGGGATAGCATTTGAATGTCCAAATTGGTTAACAAAAATGTTCATGCTCGAAGAAGATGCATTAGAATCCTTAATTTTCAGAGAAATAGCAGAAATTTTCTTAAATTGAGGAGTATTACATTCTAAATCCAATGCGATACCTTTTCCCTTACCTTCAACATGTTTTAGTGGGGTAATGCGAGAAAATGATGGCTCAGAGATGAAAATACCTCCATTAGATTTGCTGCGAGAACCTGCTTCAAGATTTCGACCATTCTCTTTCTGAACACCATTCAGATTACCTGGAACTTCTTATTTTACATTTAGGACGGAGGAATCATCTAAGTCTGAAGCCAAAGATGGCCGGCGGCCTCCTGCCGCCATGTCTGAAGCCTCTGCCGGGAAAATCTCAAGAACCCGGGAGGAAGGAAATTTGAATTCTAGAGAGAGAAGCTCCTACTTCAATGCTTCTTTCATGAGTCGATTTTGTTCTACCAACATGTCCTATGATAATATTTGTAAGGCTACCAATCCTCCAAGATTGGGGAATATGGATAGTATAGAGTCCTTTATTTTAATTAATATTTTGATCCTCAATGCTTTCTTAATATAGTACACCTATGTCCTCCTGAATTGAATCAAGCATAAGGGTATAAAAAGCTACAAGCTATATATATTTTCTTATTAAATTTTTTATTTAAATTTAATAACTTATTAACTAAAAATTTTAAATTAATATTTTAATATTTATATTTTGTCAATTTTATTTGTGGCATTCTCACAACTAGCACGAGGACCTAAGGCCTCCTTCGGATAGATACCCTGTAGCTCGAGGAAGTCCTGCCTTTGACTTTGCATAATTTAGATTTTTATGGAATTAGTTATGACTTTAACAAGTTGATATATTTTATGAACTAAGTTTTATCAAAATTTTGACTTTTTCATTTATAATAAATTTTGAAGATTTTTTTCATAAATACTAAACAAAGAAATGATTCCAATGCTTTTAGGTTTGATCAATTTGAAGTTTTCTGGAATTAGTTTAAAATTTTTGAAGTCTGGTATATGTTTATATATACTTAATTGATTAACTAGAGTATTTTCTTATTTTTGTATCAAATCAACATTAATCCTTTTGAAATTCACCAAATGTTAAAAATTAACTTCTTGGAAAGATTTCAAGTGTTTAAAATTGTTCTAGTAATTTTTATATAATTTTAAATATATATTTTTGATTAATTTTAATTTCCCAATTTCTAAAACTAATTTTACTTTCAGATGAATGTGATAAGGCATTTATTATTCCTCTATTGTGATTTTAATTCTAAGAATTTATATATATTATTTGTAATTTTTGAATTGATTTTATTATTAGTTTTCAAATATCTTTGGTTAATTATGTCCGTGAATCTTTGGTTTGATTGAACAAATAACCTCTAAATGTAGTGAAATGTAAAATATAAGTACATAAATATATCTACTTCAAACCCACTAAATATGGGCTCATCAAAGACTTCCTACATTGAAAAATCAATCACTAAACAAAAATACATCTATAGATTGAGTGATTTATTTTAGGAGCTACAATTACTAGATTTAGGTGAAATAAATGGAAAATTTACCCTAATATATATATAAACACACAATAGAAAAATGAGAATATAATTTTAAGTGCATGAAGATTTATTAATTTTCAAATTTGGTCAAATCAAGGCCCAAGAAAATTAGGGTAGGCTAAGCATACATCCTAATATATTCCTTATAAATTTGAGGTTGATTTGATCATTGGATCTTAAGAAATTGAAGAAAATTGGAAAAAATCATCTCTATTTTTGTTATTTGAGGAAAATTGCTTGATTTATTTTAGAAAATAGTAGAGCACAAGAGCATTCAACCAAATGCAAGAATAGTCAATTTGGATGAAATATAAATTTTTTTATTATTTTTAAAGTTAAGGGCATCTTTTACTTGACGCACGAGATGGCTCAACAGTGTTGGAATAACATGTGGCGCACTGTAATTGAGCCACTTGCCACATTAGCAAATAGATTGGGCCATCCGATCGATGCAGGTCTGGATGGATGGCCCAGACGGAGCCACATTAGTGTGTGGTCTAACCAAATGGTGCGAGTGAAACCCACTAGCTACATCGTGCAGACCTGATCGATTTGAGCCATCTGATCATAATATAAGCACGATCAGGTGATAGAGATCATGTCGTAAACCTTTGATCCAGCTAACCAAATTTGATGAAATTTGAAACATAGGATCTAGCTAACCAAATCTTTCAATGTATAGAGTTTGGAGGGTCCATGCAATTAGATCTATGAGAAAATGATATTTGAATTTTAAGTTTAAAATTAAGATTTCTCACTAATCTTTGGTTGGATTTCTTTTATCTTTTGCTCTATAGAAAGCTGGAGAGATTCACTTAAACTTCTAAGAAGACTCGAATAACTAGATCTAGCTAGATAAAAAGATAGAACTAAATTATCCTTTTTTCTCTCTTTCTTTCTCTCTCTTGGTACTTTGGGGTTTACTTGAATTGGATAGGGATGGGAAAGACTGTGAGAGAGCTCGGGGGCTTGCTAGAAAACTAGGAAACTTGTTTGGTCAACCCTAGGGACTTGGGAAGTGGGGGTTTTTATAGGAGAGAGAAAATAAGACCATGGCTATGATCTTATCACTGAAGACATAGCCAACCTCCTTATTAGTTAGGGACATACCAATAGAAGCTTAAGAAACATTCTAGAGAGTTTGAAATAACATGGATGTTTATTGAGAGAGTTATGCTTGAACTAATCATTGGAGAGAGACTATTTTGGAGGTTATTTCCACATCAGTAGCCATGTGGCATGAGATGGTTTGGACATGTGCAATGAAGCTTCTAGAGCATACCCCTGTGATGGCTAAAGCCAAATTGGGCTGGGTTGGGTTCGAGCTCTATTTGATAGGTTTTGGAAGGCTTGGTTCAACCCATTATTTTGAACCAGGTTAAATATTGGATTCTTACTCTTAGGGTTGTGCATGAGGTTAATACAAACCTTTCATAATAATATTCAAAATTTATTTTGACAAGGGTGGTGATTTAGAGCATGAAAATCTCATTTTTATCACTTGGTTCAACCTTTTTGGTCAAACCATGCTGGCCTAGTGCTTAAAATTTTTTTAAGCCACTCACGTTGACTTCATGAATAGTCCCATGAGTTTGATTCACTGATTTTGTCAAAAATGCAAAAAATTTGATTTTTTAAGTGTATAGGGTAATTTTGGTCTAATAGGGTTGACATAGCCACCTTAGTTTGACTAGGGCTCAATGATGGGTCTAACTCATTACAAATGATATTTTGGACTTATTGGAAGTAGTACCATAGCTTGGTGAGGTCATTTAGTGCAAAAGGAATATTTAAGGGTTTACGAGGCCATTTGGTCAAATATGGTTGACTTGGATAACTAGTGTTGACCATGGTTTAAAACTTGGTCAAATGCATTTTAAATGTCATTTAGAATTTTTTGATGTTGATCCCATGTTTTTGTGGGGTCTTCATGAATGTAATCTAGTTTAAAGGGTAAAATGGCAATATGGTTAACATAGGTTGACTTAGACAGCCAGGGTTTACTAAGGCTTGGGCTTTGGTTCAATGGATGTTGAATGGTGTTTTGAACATATTTGTAGTAGGATGCATGGCTTAATTTGATTGAGCCATATTGAGGTTTAAGGAAAATTCAATTTTCAAGATTTAGGGTTTTAGGGTTTTATGGTCAACCATGGTCGAGATGGTCAACCAAGTTTTAATACTGGTTTAGTGCATCATTTTAGAGGTGATGATCATGATCAATTTGTTTGGAGAGTCCTCCGTGGTCAAAACCAGAAAATTCCTTGTTCAAGGGCATAGGATATATATATTTGAAGGTTTTGCTGCCCATGGAAATACTTTGAGTTTTATGGGTTAGGGATATTGAATTTCCTTCAAATTTGCATGGCTGACCCTAAGTATTTTCCTAATCAATTTGCAAGTGATAGATTAGGAATCCAACGATATTTGGTTAGGTTTCAAGGCAGTGGAAATTTCTCCAAAAACATGTTATGGACTGAGGAGTTTTGGGCTTGGTTCTAACACTGGACTTTGGAGTTTTGAAATAATCATATTACTGACAATGATTTGTTAAATATTTGGTGATAAATTAGATGATCAAAAGATAGTATGGGGTGATTTTCAGGATATGATTTTAAGTTGATGATCAAAGTACTATACTAATGCTTATTATAATGTTTTATTTAGCATTTAAGGTTTGGTTCAATGATCGATGTAAAGAAATTTGATATTTGACATAGAGAATTAACCATATTAAAAAATGAGGTAAAAAAAAGGACCCCCAATAGGTTTGATAAACTGAAAAAGTAAATCACACATGTTAGTGTTGACCGAAGTGACCAAAAGAATCAAGAAGATTTCAATGATCATGACCTAGATGGAAATGAATCCTACATAGCGAGAATGTGAGTTTGAACTAGGATGGTACCATGAAATGCTTTCCCCACAACTAGTAGATTTATTTTTGAATAGGAAATCAATTTCCAAATAAGTGAAAGTAAATCTGGATGGGATAATGGTCCCAAAATAGATGGATTTGAAACTTGGCTAGGATAGATTCTCCTAGATGATTGAGGAAAATCTGGATGGGAAATGGTTCCCAAATAAATAAATTTATAAAACTTAAAGGGCATGTTTCTAGTCCAAGAGAAAGGATGAAAATCCATTTGGAATCAAACATATCTCAACAAACCAGAGGGCATCTTCTTGGACAGGAAAAATCTAGGACAGGATTTACACCAGAATTTGGAAGGTTTGGATTTAAGATTTAGTTAGGATTATGCCATGAGGGGCTTACTCCACCACTAACAGATCATCATGAAGATGGGAGGCCATTATCACACACTTATACTCAATGTTAGAAGATCAAATTTAGATTTAAACTAGGATGGTGCATGACGGGCTTATACCACCACTAGTAAATGATCATGAGGAAAGGAAGCCTTTATCACGGACTTATAACTAACCTCAGACGATCAAAAGATCTTAGGAAAGGAAGCCTTTATCATAGACTTATAGCCAACAATAGAAGATCAAATTTAGACTTAAACTATAATGGTGCCATGATGGGCCTGTTCCTCCACAAAAAGATGATCATGAAATGAGGCCTTTAACATGGACTTATACCAAAACTCAGTGGATTATATTTAAATTTAAACTTGGATGGTGCCATGATGGGCTTACTATACTATTAGTGGATAATCTAGAGTAAAGAAAATCTTTATCACAAACTTATACCCAACGTCAGAGGACTAGATGATCATATGAAAAGAAAGTATTTATCATCGTGCATACACCCAACTATAGAGAATCAAATTTAGATTTGAACTAGGATGCTGCCATAAGAAGCTTGATCCACCACTAGCAAATTTTAATAAAGTATATAGGATGCCATGTAAATTGGCTTATACCTAATGACTAATTTAGATGATGATGGAAGGTTAAACAAGAAGAAACTCCCAAATGTGAGGATTTAGATGATCAAACCATCATAAACTTAAAAGAAAGGATAAAAAAGGATTTTACACCATTTCTTTAATGATAAAGTTTAATGAAAATTAGGGAATTTAAAACTTATAAGCTTTAGCAAAAACTTCAGACCCAGTCTTATCCTATGAACCAAGTTTCTTTCAACAAATTTTAGTATAATCAACTATTATACAAAAATAATGACAAGAAACATTATATTTATTATAATATTTCTCTTTTAACATTATCAATCATAATATCACTTAAGATGTTGCCAATTTATAGGTAACATTTTATGATTTCCTGTACAATCAAGCAACTGATATGATCCCCCTTTATATGTCCTTTCTATCAAAAATGGTCCTTCCCAAGATGGTTCAAATTTACCTCCTATCTTTTAATAGGCCAAAATGGGTCCTTATAGAATGAAAAGAAAGCCTCCTACTTGGAAGGTTCTTGGATAAACTAGCTTGTCATGTGCTTGAATCATATTGGCTTTATATAACTCATGGTTTTCTTAAGCTTGTAAATGCTTCTCTTCTAAACTTTCAAGCTCTTCTGGTCTAAGTTTTGCATTATTCTTTTTCAGTGATTTTATAGTTTACAACTATCTATAATGATGAAAATTATACCTCTAAAGGGAGAGCAACATCCGTTATAAATTCCAAAGCAAACTACATTGTTTGAGTAGGAGTTCTATATATGGTTTTATATTCCCACAAACCCTCTCCTAACTTTTTATGCCATTGGTGTTTTTTATCATTTAGCATTTTCTTTAGAAATTGAACTAGTGTTTTACTAAAGGCCCCAACTATCAATTTACCCAATAGTAATAGATTTTTGTGTATCTCCATTCTATATTTTGATGTTTAGCAAAGTTATTTTTCTTAGTATTTTTACATGACTGACCACTATCAGATATGATTCAATGAGGAATACCAAATTTGTATATGATATCATCTATCAAGAAATTTAGAATATGATGAGCTTTAACTTCTTTCAGAGCAACTGCCTCTAACCATTTTGATAAGTAATTTATAGCTGGTAATATGAACTGATGATCTCTTAAGGATGGCAGGAACAATAATATTTGTACCCTAGCTTCCAAAATCCTCTAAAGCAACTGTTGGATGTAATACATTCGGTGGTATATGTAGAATGGCACCATTTACTTGGCATTTATAAGAGCAAAGTGTAATTTTTATTCAGTCATTAATCATAGATGCATAATAATAATCCATTATTTTAATTTTTATTTTCATTTTTGGTCCTTATTTATGTGCACCACATAATTTGGTGTGTAATTCTTTGATAATTTTTAATTTTTCTAATTTACTCAAACATCCTAACCAAATTTGATCAAATGATCTTCTACATATGGTGTCATTAATTAATGTATAGGATATGGATCTTCTTTTAATTTTATCAACTAAAGATTTATCATGAAGGGAGTTTATTTTCTCACAAGTATTTGATGAAGGGCTTTCTCCAATCCACCACTGCATCTTCTACTGCTAGAATAATTTTTACCTCATTGAGAGATTTCTTATTTACATATTTAGGATTTATAAGCAATAAAACCAAGTGACCTTATACTTCTATTACAATTGAATCTCCTTCAAGACAAGACATAGCTTTAACTAATTTTGCTAAAGTATCTACTATAAAATAAGGTCCACAAGGAATCTAGTATAAAGTAACATTTAGACTTTTCTCAAAAAGATGCATTGTATATTGATGATAAGGAGCCAGATTTTTTATTAGTACTTGATAAGTACCAGATATCTAATTCATCACTAGTTGTGAGTCTCCAAAAATTTTGATCTGTAGAATTCCATTTAAGATTATTAATTCTAACTCAATTAACAAAGCCTCATACTCTGTGTTGTTGCTCGTACAAGGTTCTAACAAATGTTAAGTGTAATACATTGTACCTTTTTTTTGGGTAATACTAGAACTAGAACCAGAACATTCAAAATATAATTCCTAGTTAGATTTTCCATTTATTTTTATATTTGGTATTTGTTCATCCGGTAGTTCATAATTGATTAGACAGTTATCTTATTTTGGGTAAGCTTTTAGAAAATCTGCCATAGCTTACTCTTTCATTGCTTATAAAGGAATAAATGTGATTTCAAAATTATGACAATATCATTGACCATCTAGCTAATCTCTCTGATAGTATTGGATGAGTCATAATATATGATAATAGTTTATTCTTGATATTAAATTCACAGTATGTGATAGTATATAATCCCTTAACTCCTCAAGAGCAAAGATTAAAGAAAAATAATATTTCTCTATCAAAGGATACTTTACTTTAGTTGGAAGTAAACATCTACTCTGATAATAAAGTGCACTCTCTTTTGCTACCTTGTTAACCTCATCTAAAAAGGTGCTAGGAGATTCACTTAAAGTTGAGGCAAATAAAATCAATGGCTTTCTAGGAATAAGAGCATCTAAAACTGGATGATTTATCAAATACTATTTTATAGTGTCAGATGCATTTTGATAACTTTCATCCCACTTGAAACAAGCATTTTTCTTGCATAAAGCTGTAAATGGATGACATCTACAAGAAAGATTTGATATGAATCTTCTAAGGTATGCAAGTAAACCTTGGAATGATCTTAACTGAATAAGAAATTTAGGAGTGCTATTTCTATTTTAGCTTTATTTTATTTGGATCTAACTGAATTACTCAATGTTATGACCTAAAAAAATTACATGAAGTGACACCAAAAGCATACTTCAATGGATTCATTTTCAAGATATGTTGACATAATATTTGAAAAATTATTCTTATATTATATAAGTTGTCATCTCTTTCAATTCTTTGAATGATTATATCATCAATAAACATTCCACTTGATGGTGGATTAATTCATCAAACATCCTCATCATTGATCATTGATAAATTGTTTAAGCATGTTTTTTAATCCAAACAACATTACTTTATAGCAATAGACATTTATCGGTATTTTGAATGCTGTATACTTTTTGCACTCAGGAGCCATTTTAATTTAATTGTATCTCGATGAGCACTCCATAATAGAAAATATTGCATAGGAGGAAGAAATGTTAACCATTTGTTCCAATATTGGAAGTGAAAATTCATCGTTAAGATAAGCTTTGTAGAAATCTTTATAGTTAATGCAGACTCAATTTTTGCCATTCTTCTTCTTAACTAGAACAACACTAGCTAACTAGGTTGGATATTTCTCCTATCTAATAAAGCATACATCAATTAACTTTTTAACTTTAGAAATTACTTTTTGTTAGATCTAGAGCAACATTCATCGAGGTTCTTGTTTAATGGGAATCATTTCTGGTTGAATTTCCAATTTATGAACTACTAAATCAGAAGATAATTTGAGTATTTCTTCATAACTCTAGGAAAAATAGTCTTTGAATTCTCTTAATTGTTATGTCATTTCTTTAGCTTCATTCCCATTCAATAATGAACATAAGAAAATTAGACGAGGGACTTCTTTAGTTCCCAAATTTATTACTTTTAAATCATGAATCATAGATTTAATCTCTTCATTAAGTTGTGGAGGAGCATCCCTAATTTGAGAGTCATCTAGAGCATCTTAAGTTTCTAAAAAGAGTTTATTAAAGGTTTTAATGTTCACTAAAAATAGATTATCAGATTCAGGATTATTTGGTATAATTAAGCAATATTGATCATCCTCAAACAAATATAGAGTAACAAAGCTAATGCCTTCTCTTGACATTACACTGATATTCAAATTACTGAGCTTCACCTTTAGTCTAGTTTGATGGCATTAAACCCTGCTTAGCGAACTTACTCAATTAGAGTACAACTCAAATTGGAGTTCCACTATTTCATCCATAAATGGATTATTTTAGGGAACATCGATTTAAATGGTTTTGCTGGAAGAAGGTGCAAAAATGTTGGCTTTAGTATCTGGTTTAAAGCAAAAGAAGGTTTTACCTCTAACCTTTTTACAACACTTTAGGAGAGTGGAGTAAGGGTAATATTTTCAACATACATCTTTATCCTCTCCATGGTACATAGATCTAAATCATCTCCCCTAGTGACATCAACCCTATTTTCATCATTATTAGCTTCTATAAAAATCTCAAACTTGGGCTTCTTTATATTATTCCTATATTTTATAGCCTGTGGCATTTTATTAATTACACTTATTCATCTTTTGAAAAAAAATAATATATATTACAGGCGCCTTTATTTGCAGACTTTTTCCTTTATTTTCTTTTACCACTCTATTTTTCGATCCTCAACCTCTTCCTCTAGATCGTTGTACTGTTTTACCACCTCTTTGTGAGGGAGGGACAGCTGGCCAATAAACTCCGTATTTGAGATCAAAACTTTTTTTTCTTTTTATAACACTTCTTTTACTTCTTCTTAAGTTAGTTTGACATTTATAGAGAAGACAACCTACTTTTTAGGCAGATAGTATGATGCATCTTCATATATATTGACTTTATGAGTAGAAAATGACTATAGGTCACCTTTAATATAGTGATCTTCTCCCTCATGAGAGTATTTGATACACAGATGAAGGGTGAAAGGAACCATTCTATATTCATATAGCTACGATATACCTAAAAGATTATTTAGTGTAGTGGAGGATACTGGTCCTAGAGAGCCCTGATTGACGAGTCAGCCTAGAAGTAGTCAGCCGAGTATTTAGTTGTGAAGATCTTTAAGTGAGTATGTAATATATTTGAGACAACAAATGGATAGAATTATAAGTTTTTATGATGTGAGTAGGAGTTGATAGGCTGATTACTGTGATATGTACATGAAGCACTAACATTGCACTTCTGAGTTTAATGAAGCATTAGTGGGAATATATAGGAGGAGCCTCTTTGTAGAAAATCTAGATCATCATCACTCTCCTGTTGCTCCTATATATGATCCTTTTATTTAATAGCCATCTGATGGTAATGATGATGAGGGGGAGGAGCAGGATGAGGAGGAGGATAAAGATTCTAAGTGATGGTCATTTATATTTCATTGTTTTATTGATTGGCTTGCTTGTAGAAAAGAGAGAGAGGAAGGAGTGATAAGTGCTTATTGTTGATGTATGTTGTTATTGTTTTTCTTTATTTTTCATTTATTTCCTTAGTGGGAGATCCCCGTGGTTGTAAGATGTTGTGGATGGCTATGTTAGCTATAATTAATGTTATAATGTCTGTAAGCAGGCGACTAGTGCATCATGCACTCGATTTTTTTATGTCATCTATGCTTGATGGACATTGTATAATTTTTAAGAAAAAAGTAATGTTTATTTTTTTGTAATATATTATGCATGTTATTTTGTTTATTGTGATTGTTTATGTTATTATTGTTATAGTTATTTACATTAAAGTAAAATTTCCACTAATCATTAACAGTTGAAAATGTCCTCTACATAGCGCTTGCACTTTGATGGGTTATTTAGCCAAAATAAAAACAACATTTGAAAATTATCTAAAATTAAGGAAAATATTAAACTCTAGGTGATAACTTGGATTAATAAAGAATTGCAACTTTTAATTTGAAAAAAATAATAATTAACTAAAGAAAATCATCTAAATATTATCTTTGTTTGAACTTAAATGCTAAAAACTCAAGTATAGACTAATGATTTAAAAAGTGAATAATTTAGTTTGGAGAAAAGGAGTATGTAGGTTAAATTATGAAAATTATTGTAAAACATAAAAATGGAATTATTGAGCTTACTAATATCCTTACAATAGTTCAATTTAGGATTACTTGAAGTAAGCAATCAGATATTTAAAATTATTATTGTGCACTCAAAAATAAAAAATATAAATATATATAAATAAAATGAAAGGAAGAAAAAGAAAAAGAAAAGAGTACTTCAAAAGTTGGTATCATAAAACTCATTTCCTAAGGGTAGTCCAATACTAAAATCAAATAGGAAAATGTAAGTAAACTAATACATATGATGGTTTACTAATGAACTTCTAATTTAACTACAAGCATAAATAATTTTTGAATGATATATTATTCATATCTAAAATCAGAAATCATCATTGCACTTTCAATTGTAATGGATAAATTTAAATTAAGCAACAATAAGGTTGACTGGTTAGGATTATAACTTATGGTCATTCAAATTAAAATTTGATAACTTTGAGAATTTCAAATCACATCTATATGGTGAAGTATTTTCTTACTTTTTGATAATATTAAATTATCAATTTTTTTTGTGCTAGTGAGTTAATCAATAGGTGATGACACCATTTCTTAAGGACAAACATGAGTTTAAGCTAAGGGAAATTTGCTATGCATAATGTTATAGTATTTTACAAACTTAAATATGATTAAAAAATGGTTTTTTGTTATTGTTGTATGGTTATCTTAGGAAAACTACGTAAAATTTATAAGTGTTGAACCAACATGCTAGCGCTCAAACCACCAGGATCATAGCATCCACAATGCTCCAGTACTAAATCTAGAATTCCAGCATTGGAGTATCAAATTGACCAATATCACAACATCAGATTGCATAGTTGAGTGCTATAGTCTAAAATTTTAGAACATCATGGTGGAGTAGTTGATAAAAGATAGAGGCATGTTGAATCACCCATGAAATGCATTAGTTTATCCATTAGATGTGCTAAATCTGCCCAACGCTATAGTGGAGAAACTACAGTAGTGTCGAGGTGTTATTTCTTTATATAACACCATAACACCACCATGTCGAGTGCTGCAACACTTAAGTACATTCTTGTACAAGTATATATTGTTTTCAAATTCATTTGAGTGAGAGTACTATCATAGTTTAATGGGGAACTATCATTTTTAGTGAGTATTGAGTGCGTAAGTGTAGTGCCCCCATAAAGTTACGTCTAAGGCAGGCCAAAAGATATAAAAATGTTTTACAACCCATCTCTTATATGCATGCAAACATTTGGAAGTGAAATTATTATGGAGATTGCATTATATTATCCTAGTTATATCTAATTTCAATTATACTCTAGTAATTTCTCTTATATGCAAAAAAATGAAATCATGTTTTTTTTCAATTATTTCCACGGGTGACAAATTTCTTAGTTTTGGGCTAATGATGTGAATCCTTTGTAAATACTAATATAGACTGTTATGCATGGAATGAATAATTGATATATTCAATAACTATCATTCTTAATTTAATGCATACAATGACCATGTGCGTGATTAAAATTTAGTGTGATATATTACCTTGACAAAGGAAGATTTGAATAATTAAGAGTGTTGGAACGAAATTAGTGAATGCCTAGACATAGAATTTTTAGAGTTCTGGGTTCTATGGTGATATAATTGTTGTAGGAAGGCCATAAACCTCACATTACATCCCTTCAAAATTAATAGAGATCTTGGGATAAATATGCTTTGATCTACATAAAACATAGAAGAGTCTACTTAGGGAAAGTTAGGTAATTCACTCCCACTAGTTTTAAATATTTAATCATGTAATATCTTTTCTTTTCTTTTTATTACTAAGAAGAAATAGAATCTTAACCCTTATTTTTGTTCAATAGGATAAATATTGTAGCTATAGTAGGCCATACTAGCTCATTTGCGTGTTAGTAGAACACTTTCTTGTGGATTAACACTCTCTCAATCACTAAATTACTTGATTGACAAGTGCACTTGTATAAAAGTGGGTATTACATATCAAAGAAAACTTAAGTATATTTCAAATAGAGCATTAAAATAATTAAAGCATTCAACGTAACACCCAGCACAACATAGAGTTTTAGGCATGGTTTCCAGGGAAGTAATCTGCATTTTGCAAATTAATCTATATTATATAACTAGTTGCATATTTAGTCCTACTTGTATATTGTAACTTATATCCTACTCATTATTTTGTTTAAAATTTTAGGAAAAATTTATTGCTTGTACGTATTGTTTTAAATTTTGTTTTAATTTCATCATTGTTATTGAATGGGCAGTAGATATTATATGGAGCCCTTATTATTTGACATAGAGCTTGAGAGGACCCACACAAAAATTAGAAAAAATGGCTTTATCTTTTGGTATAGTTGAACCAGTTTAAGATCAATATCATCCTACACCTCTTAAGGAGTATGCCCATCCAATAGTAAATAAAAATCACTAGAGTATCAATCACCCTAAAATCCAAGCTAATAACTTTGAGTTGAGACACGCCATAACTTAGAAGGTTTAGAATTTCCATTTTGGAAGAACTATTAAGGATCCCATGTTAAACAAAGAGTTTAATTTTCTGTTAATCCTACTTAAACCCTGCAAAAATCTTATTTTATGGGATTTAACCAGAAATACTATTTAATTTAATTATAATTAATTATGTTTAATTATAGTTAATTATTTTTAATTCTGATTAATTATTATTAATTATAAATTATTTATAATTAATTTAATTTAATTATAATTAGTTCTTTTTAATTAAAATTATTTAAATATTATTAATAAAGTAATTAAAATTAATTAAATTTAATTATGGTTTTTTAGTACAAGTAATTACTAATTAATCATATATTAATTGTAATTAACTAAATCTAATTATAATTATGTTTTCCTAAATTTAATTAATTATTATTAATCATAAATAATTATTTTAATTATAATTAATTATAAAGATAGAAGAAGGAAGGGAAATTTTCTCTTGCCTCGATCTACTAGCCAACACCGCCGTCGACATGTGCAGGTATAACTTCTAACTTAAACCCCACTCTTGATGCTTGCGGTGAGCCAACAAACCTCCCTATGCGCTCACGTAGCATGGGGGGAGGGAAACTAGTACAACACTTTTGACGAGGCGGGTAATCCCCGGAGCACTCACATAGCACGAGGGGAACAAAAAATAAGTACCCATACGAAGGGAAACAACTGTGCTCTTTTATATAGGTGCTAGAGACCCCTAAGCACTCATATAGCGTAGCACCGATTGAAGAAAATGCAGCCATGGTTTCTATAGACATCTACCTGAAGCGCCCATGAGGCATGGAGGGGAAGGCTAGTTTCCTAAAATTTCCCCTAAACAGGGGAGACACCGAAAGGCTGCAAAAATTTCTATTGAACAGGAGACCGAACTTGCAAAATTTTAAACAAATGAGGACATGCTTTGAAGATAAATTAATAAGTTGAGGACCAAAGGTTGAACTCAATATGACAAAAGGGGACTTGTGAGCTTGGACTTGAATTTTGATATTGATTTGAACCTCAAATGATCTAAATTCAAATTTGAATAAATAAGAAAAATATTTAAACATTTTTTGAACATTATGAACTTGAGCTAAGCAAGTCTCAAATAATTTGAACCTGACCAAATACAAAGAAGAGCTTGAATCTAAACCACTTGGGACTTGAGTTTGAAGGTGATGTAGGAGACCGAATTTTAATGAATTCATAATCACATTCAAAGAACACAAATGATAATTGGAAGTTTTGACCACATGAATAAAATTAATAAAGCAACAAAGGGGCTTATCAGAAGACTTCAAATAAATATAATTCGCTCATGAACAAATGAGACACTTGTGAAAAATCATCTTACAAGCTACAAACCATGAATGAAGATAAGGAACTTGCAATCATAATTTGTCTACAAATAATGCGAAAGGAACTATGAAGAAGGAATTCCCTAAGGATACATAGTCATATCTATGCGTAGAGGTAGAAGATGTGTGACAAATGCAATGGCATTCCAACCAATATGCCTAAAATCAAAGTATGAAACTTTCAAATAAATGCTGAAGAACCTACATGCCAATCAAAATGTAAATATCAACAAAACATCAATCATCAAAAGGGGAGTGGCTGAAAGCAATGATCGATGATGAGTAAGTTCTCTATTTCTCATCCCTAAGAAACAATCAATATGAATGTGACAAATAAGGGAGAGCAGAAATATGCAAGTTTTACATATAATGAACCGGATGACTTACCAATAGTCATATACAAGGAATGTAATATAATCGCAAGCAATATTAGAAGAGTGGCATGCGATATAAACACCTATAGACAATGACAGCTGATAGACTGTGGATGCATTAAGTCTCCTTACAACTAATGCCAATAGCCCAACAAGCACTAAAAGATACACATGCAATATGCAAATGCTAAATAATAATCATGATTATATAAGAAAGGATCAAATAAAAGACTTATGACTTTCTTCTAGTTAACAATACAAAGAACTTGTAGTAAAGAAGTACCTATACGTGAACTTGCAAGTCAATACTCCAAGCTTCTGCAAGCATAATTCACTCATAAATGATAATGAAATTCATATAATTGGTGACTTAAAATGATTGCAATGATTACAAGGAGCATGTAATGAATGCAAGTACTGATTGATGGTTTGTTTACAAGTAATGGTTGAATGATGAATGCAGCGATATGCCTATAATCAATCACATAGAATCTCCAATAAAACATCAGAGAGTTATCATGCCAGCTAAGATGCAATCATCAATGTACAAGCTTACTATACAGGCCATAAGCTACCTTCAAGGGCAATGAAGGACTTATGATGATTTGAAATCACTCCTGCGAGCAATGACGAATAACATGCAAAGGGTATATCATGTTTACAAGCAAGATGAGAATATTGCAAAGGAGATGACCTATTTGCTATCAATATAAATAGGATCATTCACGATGATATCTACAAGCAAGAACCAATAGTCAACATGCCAATATGAGCCCTATGAATCATGGTAGGAGATTTATCTTGTATATGATACCTTGCCTATAAATAGAAGGAGAGATTGGTAGTGCAGATGCCATAGTTCTCTAAAGGAAAGCATAATAGACTTTTGATGAAAATGATAATACCACCATACAACAATAAGTGATGGTCATCTCTGAGCTGTGAAGGATTTTTTATACATGTTCGATAAATTCTCCATAGGTGATAGTGAAGAATATATAAGCTAAGATAGTAGCTTGCCAACCTCCATGCAATGTCAATCAAATACATTAGTCCTCTACAGGCAGAAGAAGATGATATATAACAAATGCAAATTCCTATGAGCTATTGTAGAAACATGCTATACGCATGAAATATCATCCACTAATAATATGCCAAATGATGACAACAAATGGAAATCACTATGAGCCATCATATAAGATTCACTGTACGCCAAGTGTGTCAACCACATGCAAAATGTTGAACAGCTACAACAAATACAAATGCTTGTAATCAGCTCAAGAAGATTTATTTGTGAAGCAATGACCGAGAACAAAAGCATCATACAAATGCAATTATCTACGAATAACAAGAAGGAGATTCGTTAGTGTACAATCAGCTACTTGCAGAGAATGACAAGCAGTGCATGATAGTCTACCTGTATGAAGCATGCATATAACCAGTATAACACCACACAATCAAATCCATAACATCCATGCAAGAGGACATAAGGCATTTACAAAATATCCCAAAAATTCCCCCGCATATGCACTATAATTTGTATATACAAAGGTACACAAAATGCATGTGTAACTATAAACCAACATGGGCCCCAACGAGCATGTTTTAGGTACACACATGACATCTAAGAATGCTATGCAAATTAATAAATAAACCCTAGTTTGAGCCCGATCCACTGGTATGAGTAGATAGCAGTCGACATGGCTCGAACTATTGAATTAATATTTAATCACGGTGATGAACAAAATATTTATTTTATAGTTCATATTAGGCCTTCAAAGCCTAATAAATGAATGGTTCATCACCAAAGACATAAAGCCTAAGAAACCTATCCTCTGTCGATAGCTCGATAGAGTCGACAAGGTTCAATCCACGAATGGAATGCCCTGCATACCCCGATGATGGCTGTGTTGAATGTAGATCTCAATCAGAGGGGTTAATTTTGAATATTTTAAAATGCCCTCAAACTTCTAAAAAATTTAATTATTTTCAAGTGACCTCAAAACACCCCGATGATGGTTGTGTTGAACATAAATCTCAACCAGCAAGGTTAATTCCAAATAATTCAAATGCCATCCAAAGTCCCATGAAACCCAAAATCCAAAAATATTCAAAAAAAAAGTCCAAAACACCAAAAATTCCAAAAATCCAAAATATTTAAAATTTAAATCAATCATTAAATCTTAAAGTAAAAGCCATCCACCCTCCCGAATAGTTTGTCGAGGTAGACAAATTAAAATTTACTTATGCTCACATAGAGTTAATGCCTAGTCAAAAATATAGCTAGGATCCATTATCAACTACCAGTAAGGATGTGGTACGTATCATCTGACCGATGGTTTTGCCACCAATGGCACTGCAAGATAAAATATTATGACCCAGGGACCTCAGAACCGAGTGGTTTTGCCGCCAAATAGTACCACAAAATCATGGTTATGCCCAGAGCCAATACGTTCCTTAGTGGCATCATATCCTTGAGATATGAATCACTAGAATATGATTGATAAGGCCTAAAGACTTTTGTTAGCTAAGGTGGATTCAAATTTATCTCCTTAGACTAACATCCACCTCAGGTCCACAAGGTACCCTTGGACAAAGCAACCCATGGCTACCGACAAGGATCCTTCTATTAGGTTGGGTCAGCTACCTCCTTTGACAAAGTAGACTAGGGACCATGATGACCTAGGATGACAGTACCATGGGATCTTGATCGGGTCTATCATCCATTTCCCCTACCATCTATTTTAAGTGCAGGATGGTGAAATTTCTAATTTTAAATATTAACTTTTTAAATGCCAACCCATGCTGCTACTATATGCCAGATAACACATATCTCTATATATCGGATCGATGACTAGCCTTAATCGAAAGTTCTCTCTCACTATCGGGAGGGACAAGTAATTATAGGGGCATGCGTCTATAGGAATCCATAACTCAGATCATAAAGCCCTCACAAAATATGGGTGAAATATCTTGGTAGTGTCTTATTTACAAACCTAATATGCCTTTCCAAAATTTAACCCAAAACTTAATCTATTAAAACTCTCCTAAAAAGCAACAGGGGAGGCCAGGGCTATATTTTCGGAGCCCACACTTAAGTCAGTTGCTAATGTCCCCTTTATTTCTAAGTGGTAAGCGTTGTCTAGTTAATTGAAAGATGGAGCCTTCCTTAAATAAGACTACCCATAAGGTTGCCTATAAAAAGATGAATATTCTTTGGAAGTAGCAAGAAAAGGGGGAGCTATAGTGATTTAGCCTGTCTATAAAGAAGAAGGATGTGTGTTTATGGAATCTCTAAATCCAACCCGTGGTTCTATATTAAAGAGAAAGTGAGTTGGTAATGTAGAACTTTTTATGAGTAATTAGTTACCTGGTCAAGAAGAAAGGATGGAGGATTTAAATCATCCAGTTGTCTGAGTTGTGGTATGCATAGCTAGAGGATTTTAAGGTCTAAGTGGTGAAGAGAATTGTCTACTTCTTCCTCGGAGCATGCAAGGGAGAATATAAGAATTTCTTCTTCATGGGAGAGTGTGATCGAGTAGGCAATGGTAATTTTAAGGACCACTACTGCTAGTAAGAAAGTTGCCACAGAGGTAGTTAAAGAGTAAGCTTTTGAACGAATACCTTGCCAACCATTGAATTCTTCTCTGTTCAACATATTTTCTTAGCCAGTTCTTCCCGTTTGGCATATCATGCTAAATGAGATTGGTGACCATAGAGTTGATAGTCAAGCATGAGATCACAAGTAAGATTGGTACTACAGAGGGAGTGGCCACTGTTGCTATTGTTGTTGGTGAGAGAGAGGAAATCTCCTTTGTGTGAGAAGAGGTGGTGATTATGTAGAGCCACAAGGACTCATTCGAGGCAAAGTTACTATCATTGTTCTGTTAGGCTAAGAAAAAAGTTTTTTATCAAGGTGCCTAGTACATTTTAGAGTACCAAGGTATATGGCATGAGCTAGTACAAAGTATGATGATTGATATTGTATTGGAGCACATACAATCTTGCTAGCGTATTAGCTTAGTTTACTTATCTTTCATCAACTTGTATTTACTCTTGGACTTAGATGTGTTGGTTCATAAATGCATAAAGTTATGATTTTAATAATATTTCTGCGTCATATGAAGTGGTGAGGTGATCGTGCCTCAATCATTGAAAGTGGTTACTCGAAATTAATGCACTACAGCTATCCATATATCATATTGATTTAAAGGAAAGGGTGAAATCTTCTTGAACTAATATTGATCTGAGATTTCTTGGAATCTTTTATATTAAATTTTAAATTATAAATCGGTATGGTAGGACTCGATACTCAGCTACATTGGTTTCTCAAAGGACCAGCTTACAATCATTGAGTAAACTACTTGAGAGGAGGTAGAATTATTTGAGGATAAGAATGAACCATTGGTGGTTCCACATGATGTTCCATATCAAAATGACTTTAGGAATTTTTATAGCTTTACTTTGTCTTGTGGCATGTTAGGACACATTTTCCACACCTGCACTGTTCACTATAGTACACATTGGGTGTGGAGGCCCAAATTGCCTTTTTCACATCACAGCACACATGCATTACATTTTTCTTTTCATAAGAAGGAACCCAAACCTGTTTGGGTTCCTAAAGCTAACGTTTGATGATTTTGTAGGTGTGCTCTCACATAAGACCTCATGAGAGCATGTGGTACCTGGACAGTGGATGTTCTAGACATATGACTGGAGATGCAAATCAGTTCATTTCACTGAAGGCCAGGGCTGGAGGCAAGGTTACACTTGGAGATAACACCACCAGGAGAGTGATAGGTTCAGGTATAATTGGTGATTCAAAGAGTTTTATGACTGATAATGTATTGCTTGTAGATGCACTAAAACATAACTTGCTGAGCATCAGTCAACTTTGTGACAAAGGATACAGCATCAAATTCCTACCCACTTGCTACATTTTAAGCTTAAATGACAAAGTTATTTTACAGGGACAAAGGATCAACAATGTCTACAAGATGGATGTAAGTTGCATTAAGGCTGAAAATTCAATTTGCTTAAAAATTGCTGCTGATGAGTCTTGGTTGTGGCATAGAAGATTGTTTCATGCCAGTATGAAAACCCTTAGGAGAGTTACCCAAAAGGACTTAGTTAGAGGTGTGCCCAAGCTTAAGTTCACTAAAGACCACATATTTGATGCCTGTCAGTTAGGGAAGCAAGTGCAGTCCTCTTTTCACTCTCTTAAGGACATTAGCACCTCTAGACCTTTAGAAGTCCATCACATGGATCTCTTTGGACCCATTAGCACTACCAGCTTAGGGGGGAAAGTCTATAAGTTCGTGATTGTAGATGATTACTCGAGGTTCACTTGGATTAAATTTCTGTCACATAAATCTGAGTCATTTGATGAGTTTAAGTCCTTCTCCACTTCGATTCAAAGGAAGTTAGGTTGTGAGATCTTGACTATTTATAGTGGTCATGGTGGAGAGATTGAAAATGTGAAGTTTGGAAGTTTCTATAAGGAGTAAGGGATTAGTCATAATTTTTCAGCTCCTAGGACCTCTCAATAGAACAGGGTAGCTGAAAGGAAGAACAAGACCTTAGTGGAAGCCGCTAGAGCCATGCTTGCTGAGTATTAACTTCCAAAATACTTTTAGGCTGAAGTGGTGAACACATCCGATTATGTGCTGAATAGGGTGAATGTGAGATCAAATCTGAACAAGACACCTTATGAGATCATTAAGGGTAGAACTCCAAACCTGTCCCACCTCCTTGTCTTTGGCTGTAAGGTTTTCATTCTGAACAACGGGAAATCATCCTTAGGAAAATTTGACACCAAATTTGATGAAGGAGTGTTCCTAGGCTATTCTAGTATGGGGAAATCCTTTAGGGTGTTCAATAAGAGGACTTTGGTGGTGGAAGAGACAACTCATGTGGTGTTTGATGTATCTGATCCTAAGGTGATTAGAGTTGAGGAAGAAGAAGAGGTAGAGGAGATTACCCAAGGGGTTAAAAATGCAAATCTGGAAGAAAGGGTAGAACCTCAAACCACACTTCCTAGAGATTGGAGATATTCTTCGAGTCATCCTAAAGAACTGATCTTAGGAGACCCTTCTGAAGGTGTTAGGACTAGGCTTGAACTTAGGAAGGAAGTAAACCACTCTTCCTTTATCTCAATGACTGAACCCAACAACATCAATCAAGCCCTTTCAGATGAGTTTTGGATCTTAGCTATGCAAGAAGAATTGAATCAATTTGTAAGGAATGAAGTTTGGGAGTTGGTAGAAAGACCTAGAAATCAAAGTATTATGGGAACCAAGTGGGTCTTTAAGAATAAAATGAATGATTCTGGTGTGGTGGTTTCGAATAAGGCAAGATTGGTGGCTAAGGGGTATAATCAGATTGAAGGGATTGATTTTGAGGAGACCTTTGCCCCTGGAGCTAGATTGGAATCCATTAGAGTACTACTAGTCTTTGCCTGTTATAAGGGATTTAAGCTGTTTCAAATGGATGTCAAGAGTGCCTTTTTAAATGGGATAATAAAAGAGGATATTTTTGTAGAATAACCCCCAAGTTTTGAGAGTTCCTAATATCCAAATCATATTTACAAATTAAAAAAGGCCTTATATGGATTGAAACAGGCAACCAGAGCTTGGTATGAGAGGCTTAGCACATTCCTATTAGAAAGAGAGTTTGTTAAGGGGAGCGTATACACCACGCTTTTTCTGAGGAGAATAGGGGATGACTTACTCACTATCAAGATCTATGTTGATGATATAATTTTTGGATCTTTTGATAAATATTTATGTGATGAGTTTTCTAAAATAATGAGTAAGGAGTTTGAGATGAGTATGATGGGAGAATTGTCCTATTTTTGGGGTCTAGCATAAGGCAAATAGATGATGGAACCTTTCTCAATTAATCTAAATACACTAAGGATATTTTGAAGAAATATGAAATGGATAAAGCCAAGCCAATCAACACTCCCATGAGCTCCTCTATTCAGTTAGATAAGGATTCAAGTGGAAAATCTGTTGATCAGAAGAAGTATAGAGGAATAATTGGATGACTGCTTTACCTGACTACTAGTAGACCTGATATCATATTTAGTGTCTGTCTTTATACTAGGTTTTAGGCTGACCCTAAAGAGTCCCACCTAACTGCTGTTAAGAGAATTCTTAGATATCTTTTAGGGACCCCAAACCTAAGAATCTGGTACCCTAGGCACAACACCTCTTTTAAGATTATTGGATATTCTGATTCTGACTTTGCAGGATGTAGGGTGGATAGAAAGAGCACTTCTGGAACTTATCAATTCATAGGACAGTCTTTAGTCTCCTGGTCCAGTAGAAAATAGAACTCAGTTGCATTTTTCATTGCTGAAGCTGAGTACATTACCTTAGGAAGTTGTGTAGCCCAAGTTCTTTGGTTGAAGCAATAAGTCTTGGATTTAGGATTACCTGTGGGTACAATTTCTATTTTTTGTGATAATACTAGTGTCATCTGCATCTCTAAGAATCCAATCCAACATTCTAGAGCCAAACACATTGATATAAGGCATCACTTCATTAGGGACCATGTTACGAAAGGGGACATTGAGCTACATCATGTAGCAATTGAAAATCAGCTGGCTGACATATTCACTAAACCACTGGCCTTTGACTCATTCAGCATTTTGAGGACCAGATTAGGAGTGATTGATATAATTGCTTGATTCTGATGACTGTTGATTCCTAATTTTTTTGAGTTTTATTCTGTTTCTATTAGTTAGTTGTTTGATTTAATTATTTTCCTTTAATTATTTTTATTTTTTTTTCTGCTGATTTCTGTGTTAGCCTTGGTGTTAGGTTGAATTGAGTATTTATGTTGATGTATTTTTCTATCTATTTTTATTTACTAGTTCATCTCTTTTATATACTATTTTATGCGTTTCAAAATTCGATCACTGCTCGCTACTTCTAATAAAATGGATTTCTGACTGAGAGTGTTATCTTATTTTTATTTGGAAGATGGTAAGCAGTGATTGATTCCACTGGATCTGTTAAAGGGAAGAAACATTGATGATTATTTCTCTTCCTCTAAACTCCTTTACTGGTGTATTATTTCTTTTGGATAAAATTTTTCTTCAAAATTAAAAAATTAGTTTTTGAAATAGAGATTTATTTTATCTTCCTGCAGTAATCTACCTCATGTGAATAGTTTTTTCAAAGTCTTGAGTCATTATTATGATTTTCTAAACCAAGTGATTGCACTTATCATATGACGTATGGTTTTTGTTTTGTGAATTACTCTTCCTTATTGTGGAGAGCGTCTCCTATGTCTGGAAGGTAACTTTACAGCTGAGATACTTTAACGATTTTGAGAGGGAGAAAGCTTACAAAAGATGTGCAGTGCGCCTAATAATTTCAAAAAGAGGCACAAAATGAGCCCAAAGCTGAAAAGATGTAAAATATCGTCAAACTAAAAGATAGACAAAGTGTATCAAAAATCAAAAGATGTGCAAAGCGCGAACTAAATTGAAAAAGAGGCACAAAATGAGCCCAAATCAAGCTTTCCTCCCTTTTAGATCGCTAAATGTCTTAGAGAAATCCGTGCGCCACTTCATCTTTTCAAAAGCTTGAGTTTGAAAATACTTATTTTTGATTTATTACTTTGTAACACTATTATATCAGATATTTTTTTGGAATGAGGCTTGAAAGGATCTCTTTTCAAATCTAATTTCTTTTCTTCTGAATTGAATTTTTGTCTTGAAAGGGATTTGCATCTATAAGGTGCCCGAGGTGGGAGTTACAAAAGTTGATTTTTCCAACTTTTTCTGGATTTCAGCACTGTGAATCGTCTTCTTATTGGTTTTTAGATCTAACATCAAGAAAAAATTCTGATTTACTGGAGTAGCTTGATTAAAAAAAATCGTTACATTTGTGTTCTCGTTTCAAGTTTTATTTACTTTGGTTTAGTTTTTCTTTTTACTGGTTCTATTTTTGGGATCCTGATCATTCAGCACGACCAGGATATTGCCTTGATTGGAGCACACTTTGCCGCCATCCATAGTTACTTCACACCACCACATCCACCTCTTATTTCTGATCAGGATCCGCCTCCGTTTTAGTGTTATATTTTATAGCATTTTTTTTCTGTTTGTCCTATTATTTCTGTGTTTCTGTTTGCCCTCCTCTTTTTTGTGATGTCAAAAGGGGGAGACAGTTGTAGTAGTTTTTGTTCTTGATTTCAGTTGAAGTAGTTTTTGTTCTTGTTATGTTTTGTAGTTGTGTTTCCTATACTATTTTGGTTGTTCAATGAAATTTGGGAAAAAAATGTTTTTCGATCTCCTAGTTATTTTATTTTTCAAACTACTGCACATATGTTTGCCATCATAAAAAAGGGGGAGATTATTGCAAATATGGTTTTGATGATGACAAACGTGTTTCTATTATGTTTTGCTTGGCTAACCCATTTCAGGCCCAAAAGATCAAGAGCAACTCAAGATCAGGTCCAAGTGTGTCTAAATGTACTGTTTTCCTTTTCTTGAGTTAATTGTAATGTAACTGATCACCTAGCTAAGTAACCTTGCACACACACTCAGGGGGAGAGCTTGAGTGAATTAGAGTTTTTGTTTAATTTTTGTTCAGATCATCTTGGATGATATTCACATCGTCCTGGACGATCAAGTAAAAATAAAAACCTTAGTTAGCGTGACCAAGTTAAGTCTGTTTGATTAAGCAGATCGTCCTAGACGATCCAAACATCGTACGGGATGATATGCTCAAATAAGAAATTCTCAGCCGCCAGATCAAGTTAGGCAAGTTTTTATTTTAAGATATTTGGTCTGATCATCCTGGATGATACGTGTATTGTCCTTGACAATCCAGTATAATCATGCCTAAATTAGTCTGGTAATTAAAGAAAGCAATTAATACTTGATTGATACGATCATATCGTCCTGGATAATCGCAAGATTAGCCTGCACGATCATGATCGTCTAGTGTGTTTCAGCTGTACGTCTAGAGCGGTGCTCAGTATGATTTGGGCACATTTTGAACTAATCATACAGGACGATATCCTTATCATCCTGGATGATCAAGTCATTTTTGGGTCATCCAGCACAAGTTTCTCTGGACGACCAGAGTGATCTTCTGAATGAAATTCCTGAATTTATACAAATCGTCCCGAACGATCGCAAAATTGTACGGGACGATATGAACAACTTTTTCCACTGATCGTCCAGAAGAGCCAGATCGTCCAGGCTGAAACAGCTGATTTTGAACTGATTATTCAGGATGATCTATCGATCGTCCTGGATGATCTAAGCCGACCAGTTGATATTTAGAGCAAATTTTGAGCCCTCCTATACAAGTTCTTTTTCTTTCAACAAGAAAAATCTTTTGCCACTTTCCTTTCCAGAGAAACCTTAGAGAGAGAGAGTTTGGGAGAGAGAGAGAGGATCTTGTGAGGGGGAGTTCGTGAGGGGTTCACGAAGGTTGCTCTAAGCAAGGATCAGAGTCGTCTTCTCCGCTCTTCGTCTTTCATCGTGTTGGTGTTCTTTGGGAGAGGATCGTTCGCAAGAAGATCAGGGGTTCTCTGCCCGCTTTAGGAGGAAGCAAAAGGAGTCTGAGGTTCTCTGCCTGCTTCAGGAGGAAGTAAAAGGAGGTTAGGTTCTCTACCTCACTGTGTCGGTGGAAAGGAGGTTTGTGTACAGGCTTCTCCGCCTTGCTGTGGGAGCAAAAGGAGAGACACTTTGAGTTAGTGCAATACCCGGAGGGGATGCTCCGGGGAGTGCACGTAGGTCAAGTTTCTGAACGACTATAAAAATCTAGTGTGTTCTTTCTGACTACTTTCTGCACTTTAGTTTTCTATGATTATCTGCTTGGGTGAAATCTGTGTTTAATCTTTTCATTTGAGTACTTACTTATTTCTGCTGCATATCATAGAAAAGATTTTTGTTGTTGGTCTTTAAATTTTTAAATAACCATATCACCCACCCTCTTGGTTAGCCTCGGGACTAGTTCATCAGGGCTTAATATCCCTATCAAACTTTCAGCTCTACCATAATAAACCTAGATTTCTAAGCCTATCATACGTATACATTCAAAAATACTTTCCTACTCAATCTTCAAGCTCCATATCTTTTATTGAATTCCAAATGAGAGCATTCCTCAAAGGTAAGGATCTTATCTTTGGGTGCTACATTTTTATATATATAAGTATATATATTTAAATCTTTTATAACACAAGACATTGTACAACTCGATCTACATACAATCTATAATTTATAAGGACTCAGACATATACATCATTCCTAAGTACATTTTACTTTGAATCTTATAGGAATTTAAAGTAATATAAAGGCATTTAAAAGCATGTAAAGTGCAAAGCAGTTGTGTTATAATCTGATGCTTATAATGCAGTCCTTAAGAGGCTAAGTCAACAATCTAGAATTTAAATTGTATGGCATCCAGATTGCTAAAACTAAATTAACTTATACAAGCTACTCTCTAAGAAAAGCACCTAGCAAGCAAATCAAACCACCAGCCTAGTCTATGATGGAGCTGGTTGTCCTAGCAAACCATCCAAGTGTGTGTATGAAGGTTGTGTGACTTGGATAGTTTTTAGGCTTTAGTAGTTTAAAGTTATCTATAAATTTTTTTTTTTATTCAAGGTCTTTAAAGTGTGGTTTGAATTTATGTTTTAATGATTTAGAGATATTAAATTTCTTTTATGGGTGTTTTTTTTATTGTTGAAGTTTTTTAACTTTAAGTTTTAAAGAACATTGCATTCAACAACTAGTTAGTACCAAAAGCTATTGATCAGCAAATCCTACGCTCAGATTTGTAATGTTACCAATCCTCCATGACTAGGGTAGATGGATAGCACAAACTACTTCATTTTAATTAAATCTTTTAGTCTTTAAAGCTTCTCAATCTAATACACCTTCATCCTCCTTAAAGGTATCAAGCACAAGGGTACAGAAGTTATAATATTTACAAGATTTATTAATAATTTTTATTTAAATTTAATTTGTATTTACTAATTTATTTATGTTTATATTTAAATATTTACATTCTATCAAATTCATTCATGGCACTATCACATTGAGCACGAGGACCTTAGGCTTCCATAGGGGATGTAGCCCTGCAGCTCATGGTAGTTCAGTCTAAAAACTTCATTAACAAGAATATTGTTTATTTATTTAATGTTATTTATTGATTGATTTCATTAGATTAATGATTTATTGAAGTTTTAATGATTTATTTGTAACAAATCTAAACCGTGTTCATATAATTTTGATGATAACAAATATTATTGTGTTATCTACTATGTCTTCTCTTTTTATTACTTATTATTTAAGACTTGTTCTTCTACACTAACATTTCAGTTCCACCGTACACCATGCAAAGTGATCAACTCAAGACTGGATAGAATAGGTTTATGTTTATTGAAGAGTGTCTATTTTTACTTTTATTTAATTCTATATTTCTTAGTCAAAGCCATATATTTGGTGGATGCAAACTTGGTGATTGTCAACAAACACATAGGGGAGTGAGAAAATGAGAAAATTAGAAGCGTAAATTTTCTAAGATAATTATACTATGTGATTTAGAACATACTATACATTTAGCTATTTTAAAATCATTATAACGACTAATTGGCATAATTAGTATTTTTGACTAATCATACTATACGAACAATATCATACAAGATGATTAGTTAAAATCAAGATTTTAACCGCCAATCATATTTTGTGTAATATTTTGAAATTCAAATTTTTAATGAATCATACCATACGATACACTTTGTACTATATGATATAATCAAATCTTGCCTAATTTAATCTTATAAATAGGGGATTAAATTTTGATTAATTGATTCAATAATACCATACTAAAAGATTTAGCTAATTGTACTGTATAACTCGATCACTTCTCAGGTTAATAATTAATCACTACCAATTATTCGTGATGATAATATAGTTTAATTAACCTAATCATACTGGATGACTCCTTATATCGTATAGGAAGATCAGCTCAAATACTTGAACTAATCATATAGTGCCTTATACTTTGCATAATACTAAAAGGGCATTTTGAGCTAATTGTATTGCACAATTTATAAATCATATTGAATGATTTATGATTATACTATATGATCACTATTGATAGAATTGAATTATTAGGGCTTTTATGAAGCCTTATGTTTAACCACTCTAAGTAGACATGTTCTAAGTCTTTGGCTTTTGGGTTTTCTAAAGAGAGTTCTTTTGAGAGAAATTGTGGAGAGCTTTGGGATGGAAAAATGAGAGGTTATGTCTGAGGAAGGAGTGTGAGGGAATTTCACTCAGTTGCTCTGAGCAACCATTTGTCTTGTTTCCTCTAAGTGTCATACTTAGTTTCTTGGTTAGCGCTTGGAAGAAAATTTTTAGCCTAAAGTTCATCGAGGTTCTCTGCCTTCATTGGGAGGGTGAAAGAGGATTTCTAGGTTCTCTATCTTCTCCAAGAGGATAAAAAAGGTGTTAAGGTTCTTTGCCTTTGCTAGGAGGGTGAAAAAGTGGCCAAGGTTCTATTCCTTTACCAGGTGGGTGAAAAAGAGGTCAAGGTTCTCTGCTACACTAGTTTGTTGAAAAGATTGTAAGGGATTCTTTGCCTATCTATGGGGGATAAGGGAGAGAAATTAAAGTTTTAAAGTAGTACTAAAATAAAAGGACTCCAGGGAGTAGATGTAGGTAAAGGTTGATCAAATCATTATAAAATTCTTGTGTGTCCTTTCATTATTTGCTTTTTCATTTGCTATAAGCGATTCTCTGCCTAGCTATGGGGGCTAAGGGAGAGACATTAAAGATTTAAAGCAATACTTAAATAGGAGGACTCCAGGGAGTGGACCTAGGAAAAGGTTGATCAAATCACTATAAAATTCTTGTGTGTCCTTTTCATTATTTGCTTTTTAATTTCCTATATTTTTCTTTCATGTATTTATTTACTAAAAATCTGTGGCAGAAAATCATAGTAATATTTATGAATTAATTTTTTATGAGCAAAAATTTAGAACTCAATATAATCATTTTTGGTTTCATTTGCTGATTTGTTGTATGCGACATAGTTTGTAAAAGTAGGCTTTTGAAAAGGGTGAAATTAAAAGTAACCAATTCCCTCCTTGTGTTCTTAGGGACAGTCATCGAGGTTTAACACCCTCCATTTAACTTTCAATTTGTATCAGAGTGGGCCTTGAGTTGTAGACTTAAAATCATCAAGAAAAGATTAAATAAAACAATTTAGTTATAGAAATACTGCAGAGGGTTATTCTATAACCCATCCCCATTATTCGACAATATACCATTTAATTTCTGGAAAATTTGCATGTCTACTTTTGCTTAATCTATTGATTTTTGCATGTCATTTTTGATAAAGGAAGGGTATACATTACCATTTAGATTAATAACTAGCTTTAAAATTGAAATACCTTTTACTGAATGGAATAATGAGGATATAGAGTTTGTATAATTAAATGCAAAATGCTTAAACTATTTTTTCTATGCTTTTAAGTCTGATGATTACATGAGAGTTTTTACATGTACAACTGAAAAGAAAATTTGGTATAGATTTTGCATCTCATATGAGGGTACTAGTAAAGTAAAATAATCCAGGTTGAATATTTTACTGCATGACTATAAAGTATTTCGCATTAAACCTAATGAGATAATTTCTAACATGTATATTAGATCTACCCAAAAGGTTAAAGATAAGGTTTTGTCTCTTTGTGGAGTTAATTTTCTCTCTTTGAAGAACTTTAAAAATTATTTTTTTGTTGGTGCTGAATTAAGCCTTAACTTGAAGGGGTTACCTCTTGTTTTAAAGGACAATATTATCTATTGGCTCTAACCTCCAATTAATTTTTTTTAAATTAAATGTTGCGAGTACTAGAAATGGCTATTTGAAGGGCTGTGGTGGTGCTATTAGGGATAGTAATGGTAATCTTCTTGTGGCTTTTACTTGTCCTATCCCGAGGGGTAATAATGTTGTCGCTATCACTATGGCTATTCTTTATGGTATTAAGATTTGTATCGCTATTAATCTTACTAACATTGTTATTGAGATGGATTATGAATATGATTTCAAAATTTTTAATGCTGTGGAGGATATGTGTTGCACTCCTCATCTGTTTTATCAGGTTAGGGAAATTAAGAGTCTTTTGATTTTTATGAACTATTCTTTTCATCATATTTGCAAAGATGGTAATACCTATGCCTCTTTGCAGGCTAATTGGTCTTGAAATCTTTAAGACTTTTATGATTTTACTGGGGCCACCATTCCAGGTATTCTTAAAGGCATATTTCGGTTGGATGAGCTTGGGTTCCCTTATGTTAATGTTTAATTGGTGTCTTTGGTGGTGGTTCTTTTGGTTGCCCTGGTGTGATTTTGGTTGCTGGGGGTTTCCTTTTTGATTTCTTTTTATTTATGGGGGTGCTGGGTTGTGTTTCCTCAGGTGGCTTTTCTGGATGCGTCATCATATCTAGTGTTCTTTTGCCCTTTTGTGCTATTTCAGGTCTGGGCAGTGGTTTCTTTGGGGCCTCTTTGGGTTCTCTGTGCTATTTTCATTTTTCTGCTGGCATCTCCATGTGTTTCTCAGTGTAGCTGTTGTCTTGTTGGATATAGACTTGAGCTATGATTGCACTAGTGATGATGCTAATGGTATTTCCCATTCTTGCTCTCCTACCTTCAGGTTGCATTATTAACAAACTAGGGTTATTCGTGGGAGTCAGGCCTCATGCTAGAATTCTATGATTTTTGGGTGGTTTGGTCCTATTCTGCTCGTACCCTTTGGCTCTGTTATTCTGGGCCCTTTTTGCAGTTGTTGCTATTTGCTTATGAGGAATTCTCTTTTTGCAGGTGTTCATAGTATGTTGATTTTTGGTGAGAAGCTAGATTTGCGTGTCATTTTTTGGTCCGCTTTTCCTTTTTGGGTGCTCGCTCTTGTGCACCGTAGAATATTCCTAGGATTTCTTGTACTTTTCTTTAGCAGGGACCTCGAGCTCTTAGAATTTTTCTTTTGCTTTTTTTTTTGTAGCTCGTTCGAGTATTAGTGAGCTTGAGGGCCCTTTAAGGACCTTGTACTATTTTTTCCATATTAACATGTAGGCCCCGTTGTGGGTCCCCCCCTTCCCCCCCCCCCCAAAAAAAAAAATATTAGATCTACCCAAAGGACAAAATAGTGACAACTCTACAACAAAAGACTCTCAATCTAGTCAGGACAACTAAAAGATTTTAGAAGTGACAACTCTGCAGCAGAAGAAGATGTCGATATAGTACTAATGATAAGGAAGTTCAAAAGCTTTCTGTAGAGAAAACAAATGCATCATTAGCAATGGGCCAAAGGTAAACCAAATAAAAGATTCAAAGATTTATCTAACACTATTTATTTTGAATGTAGGAAACTAGGAAACTTGAGGATAGAATGCCCCATCCTAAAGGCTCACCCAATCAAGGAGAAGGCTATGAAGAAGATCAAATACAAAAAGGGGAAGTAAAGGATACATAAGGCATTTGGGAAGAAACTGTATCAGAATCATCATAATCAAAAGTGGTGGAGGAGGTAACAATTCTATGCCTAATGCAAATTATACTCCTAATCATTCTGATTAAGATGAGGTATGTGAGATTTCATATAATAAATTATTTGGAGTTTCTAAGAAAATTCATGATGCATATTGTAAGCTAAAGAAAAAGTTTGCTAGCTTGAATATTAAATTTTTGGAATTATAAAAAGTGCATGATATTCTTAGGGTTGATCATTCTAGTTTAGATAAAGAGCATGCTTCCTTAATGATTTTGATAAAAACGAGAAGCATATTGAGTTAACCAAAGATCATGAGTCCTTGAAATCGAAGCATCTTGAGTTAGAAGATTTATAACTTGCTTAGTATTGATCAATAGTGTAACAAAGGATTTGATATTAATTTTTTATCAACTAGATGTTTAACTTATTTAAATGAAATATTTTTTTAGAAGGTAAAAGAATAATAATGAATACATGCTTGACTGGTATTGTGTTGTTATAATAATTTTTTATGTTTGAAAAGTATTGTGGATGAAATTTGGCTATGGCATAGAAGACTACCATGTTATCATGAAAAAGCATAGAAAGATAACCTAAAACGACATAATAAGAGGCATACCAAAACTGGATTCTCTAAGGACCACCTTTGCTATGCCTGCCAATAAGGAAAATAAATCAAATCTCATTCTATTCAATCAAGGACATCACCACCTATATTTTTGGGCTAAAGTAGTGAATATTGCTTGCTTTATTCTTAATAAGGTTAATGTTAGATCCAAACTCAATAAGAGACCCTATGAATTACTCAAAGGTAGGACACCCAATCTCTCTCATCTTCATGTTTTCGGCTGTAAGGTGTTCATTCTAATAAATGGAAAATCTCCCTTTAAATAATTTGACTATAAATCTGATGAAAATGTTTTCCTAGGATATTCTTCTGTAGGTAAAACCTAGAATGTTTTCAATAATGGGACCTTAGTGGTAATGGAGACGACCCATGTAGTATTTTTCAATCAGATAGATCTGTTGATCCTAGGTTAGATGAAGAAGAGGTAGTTGTAGAAGCTACCCAAGGATAAGAATCTATTGACCTAGAAAATAGAGTAGAGCCTCAGGATCCTTTGCTTAGAGATTGGAAATATTCATCTAGTTATCTTAAGGATCTTATCTTATGAGATACGTCTTTATGAGTTGGAATTAGGCATGTACTAAGAAAGGAGATTAGTCATTCTGCTTTCATCTCTATAATTGGACCCTCAAACATCGAGTAAGCCCTATCTGATGAGTGTTGGATCAATTTATTAGAAATAATGTTTGAGAATTAGTTAGTAGACCTAAGGACTAGAGTATTATTAGAACAAGTGGGTCTTCAAGAATAAGATGATTGACTCTGGTATAGTGATTAGCAGTAAGGCCATGTTGGTAGCTAAGGGGTATAATGAAATAGAAGGAATTAAATTTGAAGAAACCTTTGTCCCTATAGTTAGGTTAAAATCCATTAGAGTTTTATTAGCTTTTTCTTGGTTTAGAGGCTCCAAACTATATCAGATGGATGTTAAGAGTGCCTGTCTGAATGAGGATATTAAGAAAGATGTCTATATAGAACAACCCCAATGATTTGAGAATTCATCTTTCCCTTATCATGTTTATAATTTAAAAGGCAGTGTATGGATTGAAGCAAGCTACCTAGAGCATGGTATAAATGACTTAGAATCTTCCTCATAGATAGATCCTTTGTTAAGGGTAGTATAGATACCACCTTATTTCTAAGGAAGATTGGAGAAAGTTTGTTCATTGTTAAAATTTATGTGGATGACATACTATTTGGATAAACTTATTAAAATCTTTGTGATTAATTTTTTTAAATAATTAGTGAGGAATTTGAGATGAGTATGATTGGAGAGCTTACTTAATTTCTTAGATGTAGTGTGAATCAAAGAGATAACAGAACTTTTCATAAATAAGGAATATATATCAAGGATATTTTAAAGAAATATGAGATGGAAAATGAAAAGGAAATTAATACACCTATGAACTCTACCATTCAATTGGATAAGGATTCAAGTGGAAAATCTGTAGATCAGAAGAAGTATAGGGGGATTACAGGATCTCTTTTGTATTTAACTACTAGCAATCCTGACATTATGTTTGGTGTTTGCCTTTATGCTAGGTTTTGAGCTGATCCAAAGGAGTCCCATATGATTACAATTAAAAGAATTCTTGGATATGTTATAAGAACCCCAAACATTGGAATCTTGTACTATAGTAAAAGTACCTCTAGAACCTAAAATTTCATAGGACAATCTTTACTCTCCTGGTCCAGCAAAAAACTAAAATTTGTAGCCTTATCTTTCACTGAAGCAGAATACATTATTGTAGGAAGTTGTGTTGCTCAAGTCTTATGGCTTAAGCAACAAATCTTAACCTTGGACTCCCTATCGGCACAATTATAATCATGTGTGATAACACTAGTGCCAACTATATATCAAATAATCTAATCAAATACTCTCAAACTAAGCCTATAGACATCAGGCACCATTTCGTTAGAGTTCATGTAGCCAAGGAAGATGTAGAACTGCATCTTGTAGCTACTGAAGATCAACTCGTAGACATCTTCACCAAACCCTTAAGCTATGATAGCTTTTGCTCGCTAAGGACTAGATTAGGTGTAATTGATATTCATTCTTGATTCGAGATGAAATTGAAATCCATAATGTATATGCTTGTATATACTCTATGTTATTTGTTTTATGTTTTTGTATTGTCCCTCGTTATTTTTGTGTGTGATCTAATTGTGTGGGTGTTTGTTAGTGAGCTTAACTAATGAGTTTATTTTTCCTGATCAATTAAATAAAATAAAAAATATTTTTTTTACATCACGTTATATGATTAATATCTTACTATATGATATTCGTAAACTTTCACTTCTCTCACACACATCACATACAACAGCTCTAACTGATTATTTATTGGAGATCATATCATACGAACACATACTTTACATTGTACGATACATGTGAAATTTATAGTTGGATAAATTCAATTCATCCAGTACAATATTAAATAACATATCTACTACATGATACACCTATTCATATTGTATGACAGGATAGTCAAGGATCATACAGCCTGATGCCTCGAGATTATCATTTTAACACTAATCGTCCAGAATGATCTTTGAACATAATGTATGATATAATCAACTTTTGACTGATTGGGCCAGACGAATTAAATTCTTTTGATCTTTTTACATGATATGTATGGTACTGTATGATATACCTAAATTCTATTTTAAGGGGAGGGATTTCAAATTTTTCATTCATACCTCACACATAACAGTTTCTTACCCTTGTCTAATGGCTGAAGGAAAATCTTCAAGTGCTTTGATAGGAAGTTCTTATAGATGACTGGTGGATTCCTAATTCCCTAAAGCAACAGATGAAGAACTATACAATTGCTACAAAGCTGTAGGGCTTACTCCCTCTAAAATCATCAATCAAGTACTCCATCTTTTTGCTAGAACAACACTCAAATTCATTATCACTCTATCCTTTCCTTTCAATTATAAACTCCTTTATGAGTTCTTTACCAATCTATACATTAATAATGAGGGCACTACCCTTTTATCCTATGTCAAAAGATGACAATAGAAATCACATATCAAGACTTTGATTAAATTATACACCTTTCTACCACTGGTTAAAATGTTCACTCCATAGCCTTTCTCCCTGACTATAATTGGATTTTTGTGAACAACACCCTTAGGGAGTCTTCACTAAATAGTCAAAATCCTCAGGTTAACACCCTTGTGTAAGATGCCTGGATCATTCAATACATCCTTAAAAATTCAATCATTCCAAAAGCAGGTGATAAGATAAACATCACAACTCTTCTATCCCCCACTATCTACGTTATTATAGCTGAAATTAATTTTAGTTCAGCTGATCAGATTATTGGCTATATTGAAAACCTTACATGCATTAGAGATCCCAAAAATAAATAAAGGCTAAACCTTGAATAGTTAATCTCATAGCCTATGTTATGAAATCTAAATAAAATTTACAATATCCTATGCAATCTAACCAACTTCCAATCTATTTAAATAGCACCCTACACATCCTTCATAGTGCTCATCACCGTAATGTTTGTTATATTGACCGTGAGCCAAAGACGAACAGGGAGGTCCAGCACTAGCACCAACTCCTACTTCCTTCTCAGATGACTATTCATTAATAGTAGAGTGACTTGATCGATTAAAGATGCAGTCATCAGCCCAACACTTGGAGATGATTAAGCATTCGGCATGGCTCCATCTACAATATGAGCTTCTTCAACAACAACACAATTAACTTCTGTAGTAGTTTGAGGCAGATAGAGCTTGGTTTAGTGCCAAATTTTCTTCTATCCATTGGTACTTTGAGCCACCGCCACAACCACCTTGTTAGGATCCTCCATATCTATAAGTGATTGATGTTATATTTGGCTTATTTTTTCTTCTTCTTTCACTACAGGAAAATAAGTGATATATGGTGGATTTATGGCAAGCTTTGCGATGAAAATTTTTTTTGACAAAATTGTAATAGATTTGTGGTAAATTTTTTTGTAGTAAAAATTATGATGGAATTATAGTAGATTTGCATCAACAAATCCATCACAAAGTTGTGACAAATATTTTGCAGCAAATTTGTTAAAATTTTGTTACATATTCATTGCAAATCCATTATAAATGAGTTTATCTAAACTGATATCCAGCTCATTTCTTTAGTTCGCTCGACCTTCATAATCCATGCCCATGCACGCAGTGACTAGCCCCCCTCACTGAAGTTCCTTTCTAGTGAGTCTCTCAATGTCATTCCACTCTTTGTATCCTTCATCGTTGTTCGACTTGGCTCATTCGGCAATGGAAGCTCGCTCTTTGTGAAGGGAACTTTCTCCCTTTCAGGCAGTTCTTCTTTCAAATCCCTTAAATCAGCTAAACTAAGGGTTTATGAAATTTGGGATTTAGGGAAAAAAGTGGGAAACAGAGGTTTTGTCAAAGATTGTACATAAGTAGGGAGGATCCATATCATAGATATCACATATGTGTAGAATATGTTATAATGTTTTACACTTAACTTTTTCATCATTCAAATCATACATATCACAAAATAAAATACTATTCTTTGGCTCCACTTGACCTAGAATAAAATCTAATCAATCATTCTCTATAGGTTTATGGCACGTGGATCAAATCTTTTGCTAATTCTTCTATATTCTAGGTTTTTGTTTGCAAGATATTTTTGTCCAAGTCTAAATAATATTGTCCTCAAACTATTATCATTGTATCTACCTACTGGCAGCAATCATCATGAAATACAAAAAAGTTTCTTTAGCTCTCTCAACTCCCCAATATATGTAGTTAACATATGTCATCTTCAAAATCCTCTGTTTACCTGACATTGAGGGTATGGCTTACTTTAAGGGATAATTATTGTTAGAGTTAGTAATTATTATAGACATGTTACAACTTGATACATGGTCAAAAACTTATCCTAATTCAGCACAATTTTGATGCTTAGTTGACCTAATCTGAGCCTAAATGGTTCCAAATTGAAAACCCAAAGCTCATTTAGAAAGTAGATACACGAATGAGAATCACAATTATCCACGAAAACTCCTCAAATCATCACCATTGCACATTGTTTGGTTGCAAGAATTTATAGCATAAATTAGTTATGGATATTCAAAATAATATAATAAGATGTTTAATCGGTTATTGCTTTAATGCAAGATATTAACATATGAATTTTTGAACAGAGTGTATTATTTCATATAGGCAGCTTCTCAATTTCCTTCTCTCATATTAGTGGGATGGATTCGTTGTCCATATTCCAAACAAAAAAATCAAGCCTACCTCACACTAGATGAGATTGTAATTTATTTATATCGTAGAGGATTCATACCAGAATATTTGTTTTGGACTTCAAATGGTGAGTACGAGCCTCATTTTGACTCTTAGTGCTGTTTGTTTACAAATTCCAACATAGTTAAGGAAGATAGAGTTTGGACATTTGAGGATTTGTATTATGATGCAACTGGGCCACAATTTTTAACAATATATAAATGAATCCCAATATAAAGAGGCACAAAACTTCTATGATATTTTACACACCATACAACAAACAATTAGGAATGGGTGCACAACTCACTAAGAGTTTTCTATTACAGTGACGAGTTTTAACATTAAGATAGAGTATAATGTACCCTGAGTATGCTTTAATCAATCCATTTACCTACTTAAAGAGACCAACCCAGTAGATAATTTAATTCCAATAGACTTATACCAAAAATTAATTTCTAAACTTGGTTTAACTATTGTGAAATTAGATTATTATGTTAATTGAAGCATGTTATACTATGGGGATAATTTCTCAGATATTATATATCATTATAATAATGCACCAAAGTTTAAATAAAATTTTTGAAAGAAAAGAAGGCAAAAAGATGTGCTAGTTAGTCAGCTGTTCTACTTACCCATCATTCCCAAATCACAACATTTGTATGCATCAATAAGCTTTATAGCACATTGGCGATGGCACAAGGAACAAAGCTCGGAAGTAAGTGTTCTAACATATCTATCAAAAGCTAAAGCCTACAACCTTCGCTGTAGAACTAAGGAATTTAATATTAGGTTTATATGTAGATGGTTTTACTTTATTTAGCTAATCTATCTCACCTTACTCATGCTGGCATGTCATGCTCACACCATACAATCCTCTTATAGAGTTCTGTATGACTACATGCTAGATATTTCCAACACCTATCATTTTAGACCCACACACTTCGAAGGAAAAGATAGATGCATTCTTGCAACCTTTAATTGATAACTTAAACTTATTGTGGAATGAACAAGTTACTATATATGATGTCTCCACCAAACAAAATTACAAATTGAGGGCATAGTTACTTTGGAAAATTTGTGACATTCCAACATATAGTATGCTTTCTGGTTAGAGCACTGCAGGCCAGCTAGCTTGCCCATATTACATGGAACGAACTAATCATTCACTTTGGAGCATGGATGAAAAAACACTTGGTTTGACTGTCAATATATGTTCTTACCTACAAGTCATCCATTTAAGTGATATTAGGATGCTTTCACTAAAAATAGAGTAGATGCGACATAGTCCACCAAGGCTAAGTAGTGAGAAAATATTTGAAAGAGAAAATCTTATACCCACGATAATTGATTCTCCATCATTATTTGGTTACAAAGTGCCCAGGTATGGACATACTCATAATGGGAAAAAGAAGAATATATTCTAGCCTTTATCATATTGGAGAACAAACTTGATAGGAGAAAGTTTAGATGTGATGTATATAGAGAAGATTGTTTTTGATAATGTCTTCAATACAGTGATGGACATCAAGGGTAAGTCTAAAGATAAAATTAAAGCTAGGATGGAATTGAAGGATATTTGCAGGAGGAAAATGGCTGAGTTGAAGGATGATGGAAATGGTAAACGTTTAAATCCAAAAGCTCCATTCACCTTCACATTAGAGCAGAGGCAAGTGGTTTGTGAATGGGTGCAGATCCCGAATCTACCTGATGGATATGCTTCTAACCTAAGTAGATGTGTTGATATGAGATTAGGTAGATCATTTGGATTGAATAGTCATGACTATCACATCATCATGGAATATTTGTTGCCCATTGTTTCAATTCTCTTCCAGATTTATTCTTAAATTCCTTGACCAAACTACGTATCTTCTAAATTGACATATGCTCATCAAGACTAAATGAAGAAGCTTTTTTCCATATTGAGCTTAACATTCCTTTCATTTTGTGCAAGATTGTGAAGATATTTCCTCAAAGGTTTTTGACTCCATGGAACATCTACTACTGTAATTACCATTTGAGCTAGAGTAAGTGGACGAGTTCAATATCGGTGGATGTATCCTTTTGAGAGGTAATTTTATGCAAACATAAAATATCAAAATTTGTTAGCAAATTTCTAATTCACTCCCACACATCATTCATGTATTTAAATAAATTTAAGAAGACCACAAAGAACAAAGCATGCCCTGAAAGATCAATATGTGAACCATATTTGATATATGAAACTTCTCAATTGTGCTCATACTACTTTGGCACATAGTTAAAATTGACAAGGACTACTGCACCTCAAAATTTGGGTAATCCATATATATGTTCATATACTATTTATGTGTAGTATTCAGTGGAAATGGCGAGGCAACAAGAGCTTGTACTGTGCGCTATTTGACAAATAATGAGATGAGAGTTGCCCCATTATACACACTACTTAACTGGGTTGAAGTTGAGCTATATCTTGAGTAAGCTTTTGTTAAATTTCTATACATTCCGTGGACTTACACATAGAGACCCTAAATTTAAGATTTTTGCAGGAAGTTCATTAATGATCTAAATACAACATTATAATTAGAGCTGGAAAAGAGAGTATAATATGAATTTCCAGATTGGTTGAAAAAATGGTATGTATTTTAATATTACTTCAACCTTATATATAATTAATTTTTTCTTTTCGAAAGATGCAAAATCAATAACATTAAGAAACAAGTTATTACAAACTACCAAAAGGATTGCATTCCTTCTTTAGCAAGCTAAGAATGGAAGGAGGAATACTATCCAAACTAATGTCATCCCAAACAAAGTTATTACTAAGAGCAATGTTAGCATAAAGATCGGCTAACTTATTACAATCCCTATTTACACAACTAAAAATAATATGCTTAAACTCTTTCAGGATTCAACCTCTTCAATTCCATTGTCCCCCACCACACCAACCAACGTTTTAACCAAGCTTCGAAGGAAATTGATGATATTAGCGTTATCACCTTGAATAATAATACATTCATAATTCAACATCCAATCTTGCATCATCTCCTTCAATGACTGAATTACTAAATGCTCTAATCAAGATATATCCCAATGCAGGCCATTAAATACAAAAGCTAATAAGAAACTTCCTTTGTGATCCCTGAAAACCTGACTGATAGAGGCCTCATATGAAACAAGTAGCGAAGCATCCACATTCACTTTTATCCAATCAGGTGGAGGAGGGTGCCAAAAATTCATCAACAGCCTATCCGAGTGATTAACACCCAAGAAGCCCAACTTTACAAGACAACCTACAACCATTGAGGCGTAACTAGCAGAGTTACCTGCAAAATACAAACAGTTGTCTTTGCTATGACCATAAACCAATTTACATCTAGACTTCCACGATATAAAAAAGATAATGCAATAAAGCTTAACTAAGAAATAATTCTTTGCAGTACATCTCTCCAACCATAAGAAATATTCATCCAATGAATCAAAAATAGGTAAAGAAAAACCCCACTTATTCAGAACTTGAAAGGCCTGGATCAGTTTTGAACATCCCACTACCACTTGATCGATATTTTCCACATCCAAACAACCTCTTGGACAAGAACTATCATCCTTCAATCTTCTACACTCCAGGAAAGTAAAAGTAGGAATAGCACGATGAAATAAATGCCACAAAAAATTCTCCATGTGTGGAATCTGCCTAACCTTCTTGATCCAATTCCAATAATAATCCACACCCAATTGACAGTCTAAGACTCTGAACTAATAGCAAAAATTGTTCTACCCAAACTTAGCTTAATCATCCCAAGTTGGTCTTTAGGCAGGTCATAGAAATCTAAATATTACATATTATTCTAACCAAATCCTCTCCTAACTAAGTCCTCAACTCCCCCTTATTCTAGTTTCTTTTTGAAATGAACTTATCCAGAGTCAAGTCAACACTCCAAAGGGTAGAAAAAAATGTTGGCCATCTATTAAGGCATTTATCCAATACCTAAACATCATCGAAAACATTAATATAATTAACATCTGTGACCTTCCACCTGACAATGGGAGCCATAGCCTTAGCCCCATGCAAACAATCTTCCATGATGGCAATGAACCCTTCTTTACTTTAGAATTCTAATTACAAGATCCATATTTTTCTTCCAAAATTTTGTATAACAGGGAACACGAACCATTAAGAAGATTCCAAGCCAATTTGACCCTTAAAGGACCCCCCAAACTCACACAAGAATGAAGCCCCCGATCACCCAAGTTTACCAGCTTGCACAATGCCTCCCAACTCACATAATGTAGGCCATTCTTCCAATTCTTTTTGTGCCAAATAAAATCCCTGCACAATTTGTCAATTTCAAAAAGAATTCCCTTAGGAATAAGGGAATGAGTACATTAAAAGATAGAAAGTGACAAAATGACTAATTTAATAAGAGTAAATTTCCCTGCCAAGGAAATAAATTTATTCCCCAAGCATTGATCTTCCCCATAGACTTTCGAAGAAGATAGCTAAAATCTGCACCCACTTGTCTTCTTAGTACAATCTTCACCACAAATAGTACATCTCCTTAACCATTCTAAGGCCCATCAACCGAGATATAACTCTTCTCTTCCTCTTCTTCACTGAATTTCCAAAGAGAATAACTAATTTTTCATATACATTGGCCAGTTCAACTACAAAAGTCTAATAATAAAAAAAAAACTACAAAAGTCTAGTAAGATACCCCTGACTTCCTTCACCATTTTAATACTAGCATCAGAAAGATGACATTGTCATCTTCATATAACAAATGTGAACTTCTCAAATTATTTTGATGAATTTTGATTCCAAATGTTATCACCTCTTAGAGCCATCACATTTGATAACTATTACGAGTGAAGAAAAAAAAGGAATGGGGATAAGGGGCAACCTTTCCAAAAATCGCATCTAACCTTGATCCAATTAGAATAATTCCCACATTCCATAATAAGCCTTGAAAACCTAATGGGAAAGCCAAAATATTTTAAGACTTACTCCAGTGTCCCATACTATTGTAAGCCTTCTCTATATCAATCTTAAAAGAAACAAACCCTTTTGAGGATATGGAAAATCTAAATTTGTGAAAAACTTCTTCAGCTATCAACACATTCTCCAAAATAGAACGACCCTTCAAAAATGCTGCTTGCTCTTCAGAAATGAAGCCATACATTCTGTTCAGATGAACTTTAGCCATAATTTTATAAATAGACTTAAACAAGCTTATAGGCCTAAAATTGGCCGGGACCAAAGGCTTGTGCACCTTTTGGAATAAGCACTATTAAGGTCTCCTTCCAATTTGCATCCATAACACCAGTTGAAAAGAAGTGATAGATAGCATTCCAAACATCATTCTTAATAATCTTCCAATAAAATTTAATAGAAGAGTAAGAAATCTCATCATTACCTGGAGCTTAAAAGCCACCGAGCCGATTCCCCACTACCATAACCTCCTCCAATAAAAGGTCCACCTCTAAACATAATTTATCATCTTCATTCAGCACAGTCAAGGGAGATGATCGACCAATCAATGAGCAGTCCCTATGATGCCATTTGTTGCTGAAGTAATCAAGAAAGACCTCTTCAATTTGATTTTGATCTTTCACACTCATCCCATTAACATCTTTAATCTTATAGACCCAATTAGAGTTCCTTCTAACACTAGCATAAGAATGAAAGAATTTGAAGTTCAAATCCCCCTCCGCCAGCCATTTCACCTTAGACCATTGCCTCCACCAAGTGTTTAACCAGGCTAAGGTACTATTTAGTTCATTCACCTTTGATCTAAGGACAACAATCTTCTCTTCCGAGAGCCAACCCTCCTTAACTTCCTCCATTTGCAACTCCATGAACTCCCTCTTAAGATAGTCCTTCAATGTATTAAGGTCTTGAAGCTTAGCTTTACTACAAAAAAATAAAGCTCTTATGGGACTTTTAAATTTGATGTTAAGAATTTCAGAAAAGCTTCCGATGGCCTTTTTCGCACAAATCCTTTGAAACGACAGCAGTCGAAGCATGATAAGAGGCCCAAAAGTCTTCAAATCATATAATCTTCTTTACCTTAGGATTATTCTTCAGCAAATTAATCAAAATGGGGCAATGATCTGAATCTTCCCTAGTAAGATGGCGCACCACCACAGATTGAGAAGAATCAACCACAATAGAGTTTAGAAAACATCTGTCTAATCCCTCCAAAATTTGAGCTCCACCCACCTTATTATTGCACCAGATGAATATAGGTCCAATGAAACCAACATCATGATAGTCATTATTAGTAAGAAAAGCCTTTGTCTCCTTAGCTCCTCTGGAAAATATAAATCTTTTGCTCCCCTTTTATCATCTTTCCCTAACAAATAACTAAAATCCCCACCCACCACCGAAGGAAAATCTTTGGAGGAATACAGTTCAATCTTTCTCCAAAGTTCTCTTCTTTTATAAACATCTTTGATCCCATAAATAGTATAAACTCACCAAACTCCTTTATTAAGGATATAAAGATCACCAATGATACCTTGAGAAAAAAGAATCCAAGATAGTAAAAGAAGCCAAACTAGACATCCACAACACCAGAATCTCACCGGATAACCCATCAGAAGGAACATAAAAAAAATCCCACTCCACACTAATAAGCAAATTAACTCCCTTTCTATCAATGGCAGTTAATTTAGTCTCCAACAACCCAACAAAAAAAATATCATACTCCTTCACAAACTCCTTAAGATATAGAGAAGCCTGATTTTTCCTAGCTCCTCCACAATTCCAAAAGGCAATGGTTGACATCTATCCAATAGAAGGGGAGACATCCCCTAAACCATCTTTCTTCCCCACCTTAAATCTCCTATTTCTAGGAATCACCTTGTTAGGACCTAATCCATTAACTTCTTTAGCAACTTCCTTTTAATAGAAGCAAATCTCCATCACCACAACTACCCCCATCTGATCCCATATTAATTTTCCAACCCAAAACAAGCTTAGGAGAATGCACAACACCCAACCCCACCCTATCTGGAATCTCATCCACTTCACCCTCCTCCAAACCCAACACCATAATAGAAATCAGCTCCTCACCAACTTCTGGAAGAACATCAAATTTATTAGCATTCCAAATAAGAGAGGAAGAAGCCAAATTACCACCCTTCTCAACCTCTAAATCAGCAACATTAATAGAAGAATAATCCACCGAGTTCTTCCTTCCAATTTCCTCGGCAACATAATCTAAAACAGGAATCGAGTTATCCATCCTTTCAGCAATCTGATCAGGAATGACCACCTCCTTAATTCCACCATCAAAAACACCATTCCTCCCAACTTCACCAGAAGAGGCCCTCAAGTCCCTATTACCCTTAACAACTCTATCAAGAATCTGTGCCCTCCGACATCTTCCTGAGTTCTACAAATAACCCTTACCATAATTGACATGGATCCAAGGACCATAACATGACATCAGAATTTTTGTACCAGCTGCTTCACATCCTTTATCTATATCTAACTTAGAACCACCAATAGAAACATCTATACCAGCTGCAGGATGTTCTACCGAAGGGAACCCACCAATCTGCTCCTTCTTTGCTCTTGAAACATAACACCTACTAATCAAGTGGCCACTTTGGCCATAGTTAAAATAGAAATTTGAAATCCTTTCATATTCAATCTTTTGAAAAAATCTACCATAACTCTCTACAACCCAAACACCAAAAGAAAGTTATTTTTTTAACAAGACAAGAACACAAACTTTAGCAAAGTCTCTCCTCCCCCACTTGAACATATTTCCATCTAATATATAAGGTTTACCAACTTGTGAAGCAATTATACCAAAATAAGCTTCATCCCAACATTGCAATGGTAAATTAGGCATTCTAATCCAAATAAGAGCTGATAATCCCTTCAAAGATAATGGTGAAAAGCCTGGCGACCACTTATCAATGCCAATGATGTACCCATTAACATACCAAGGTCCTTTAGTCAAAATTGACTCAATCACCTTAGATTCACTAAATGCCCAAAGGAACCATCCCAAACCCAACATAGTTAGGTCAAATTTACTAAACCAGATCAATTACATTCATAATTCAATGTTGAGCACTTGGAAAGGAATGTTAGCTTTTTAGTATTCTCTCTTTCATTATCCCCATTCATCTTCATTGTTTCACCATCTTCAGTTAAACATGTCAAAAAAATCTAGATTGTCAATCCTAATATTCTGCTTCTTAATCCAAACATTCGGCAAACCATTCCCAACTGGATCCTTCATAGCAGGCATAGGAGACGTATTGGTACCCTGGTCACTTGAATTTAACTCTCTCAAAACAGAAATGTCAACCACAATGCAGTCATCCTTCAGTTGATCATCCCAAGGAATTAGAGCATCACTAATCACCGAATTACTAACAGCCAATCCAACTCATCACCCTTACCAGGAATCCTCGCTTGAATCACTGAATCAACCCACACCCTATCTCGAACTACATCTGAAGCCTACGGTCCAGAATTTGTGGCAAAGCTCCCAAACCTATTGACCTAAATCTTCCAACCTGCTGATTATGAGGCACCTTAGTCAAAATTAAGTCCACATTCCATTTTCCCAGAAGGACAAAAGTCAAAACCTTTTGGGCTCTTAAAATCATTTTCAACAATTGCTTCTTTAACTTTACTAATCATACGGGCAAACTACTTTACCATCGCTGAACCTCCATCGTTAATAATAAGGGGTCTAGCCTTAAGAAAATTATTATGGACCTCCTTTGCAGAAGAAACACCAAGGATCCCATTGAAAACCCCCATTGCATAATGAAACCTAGTCTTAGAATTAGAATGAGGAAAGCCTTTCGAACCATCATTTGAGGATGGAAATCCACCATCAGAATTGAATGGGAACCACCAGTGGATGGACGACGACCATCCGCTGCCATAAAGAAGGAAAAAATTGAGGGAAATAGATTTTTGAAAATTGCACTCTCTCACTAGAAAAAGGGACACTCTCTCACTAAGAAAATCGAGTATCTCTTTATATATAATTAATTAAATTATTGAAAATGATAGTAATATATATATATATACATATATATATATATATATATATATATATATATATATATATATATATATATATATATATATATATACATACATATATATACCTAGTATACAATGAAGCCAGATATTGGCAAGACTAAGTATTGATGAGTCTAGCTTGGGGACCTATGAGAGTAGTAAAATGCTTGCCAATTTTTATTATTAATAATTATAGATTTCAAACAAAAGCTTTGTGTGAATTTCAAAGATAGAAAACTTTGGTATATGTGTCAAATGGAACAATTGTATAGGTGATGATTATGAGAATTATAGGGTCTTATAGGAAGTTTTACAGTTGGAATATCCTGGTGAAGGGCACAACATGTATCTTTTTAATTATGATTATTTCAATCCAGTGCCTAATAGAGGAATAAGAGTGCATCCACTTTATGGTATTATATCAGTAAAATGACATAGAAGATATGAAAAATATTGCCCTTTTTTTATAGCCTTGCTACCAGAGTTTTCTTTGCTAACTATCCTGGTAGACTGACGAGTGAGAAAGATTGGCTCATAGTCATCAAGACTAAACCTGGGAGGGTCATTGAGATTATTGCATCAATACTAGTGCACATCAAGAAGAGTGCATCTCAAACTTTATAGAGCTAGCTAATAGTGTAGATGATCAACTTTTAGCGAATAAGATCGTGTTGTTATTAGCGGAAGTAAACTTGGACATTGACGAGAACATTAAAGATGTTTGTAGTGAGGATTTGGCCTCATCAAATGGAAGTGGATCATCTAGTGATTAATAATTATGAAATAAATGTGAATTAATTAGTAATTTATTTACATATAAGCATACACATACAAAAATTTCTATACAGCAGTTTCCTTTTTTACATGTAATTACAAATACATTAAGCTTGCTGGCCTAAGCATACGAGGAAAAGTCCTCTTCTGCCACCAGCCCCTCAACAGGATTCCATGAGAGTTTAGTTAGCCAGCAAGTGGCTAACTGAGCATCAGTGTTTGAAAATGTCCAAAGAACTCAAGCAGATAAGAATAGTCAGATATTAGAGAAGATTAGAAGATTGAGTGAGTGGGTTAACAGATCTCAACTTGTGCCTCCATCATTGGAGCAGGACAGCGAGCATACATATTTCAATTAGATTGTTTCCTGAGATAGCTTACAAAATATTTGATGTCATTTGATGTATAAGTTATGATGAAACTAAAACATATTTATAAAATTGCTCCATTTTATTGAATATGGTTGTTTGTTTATTAATTTATGTAATTTACATAGTTTTCTTTGATTATATTTGCTTTGCCAAACTATTTTTTATAACTATTTAGATTGGGAATGATCGAAAGCCCAAATAATAATTGTAGTAGCTTTTTTTATTATGATACTGATTTGTGGTAGATTTATCGAAGAAAATATGTCATTATGTTGATACAATGTTCTAGTATCGACATTTGTAACATTCCCATCTGTCACAAATTACATCAAATTATTTGTTACAAATCCATCGCACTTAGTGACAGAATCTGCAATGGGCCAAAAAATAAATCTATCATTTCATTTGAGATTATTCCACAATAAATCAGTTGCAAATCCACTACAAAAATTTTGCGATGGATTTTGTCCATCAAAATATGTTTGCGATGACCATTTTACCATTGAAACCATATCCATCACAAATCCATAGCAAATCAAGATTTGCAACATATTTCATGGATTTTACGGCGAATTTTTCCACCGCAAATAGCTGGTTTTGTTGTAGTGTTTATTGTCTTGTGTTATCTCATGTGTCTATTTTTCCCTTATCTCTTGTTTTGTTTGTTCCTCCATTTGGTGATGTCAAAAGAAGAAGTAAAATGTTGTCGGTAGGCTATATTTCTATTATGACTAGTCTAATTTTTATTTATTCTTTTTTCATGATTATGTTTTGTTCTAGTTCTTCTCATTCAGTCTTTTTTTAAAAAAAACACCCTACTTTCCAAAAAGTCAACTAGTTTGGTGGAGTTTAGGACATAGCAAAATTAATTTAAAATTCTAACCAATAATATTTGTTAACATAAAAAAGGGAGAGATTGTTACAAATCTGGAGCCTGGTCTAGTGATTTTGATAATAACAAATATTAGTGGGTAGTCTACTTTGTATTCTCTAATTATTATTTTTATAGACTTATTCCTATGCACTAACATTTTAGGTCCACTGTATACCACGCAAAGTGATTAACCCAAGACTAGGTGAAATAAGTCTAAGTTTCTTGAAGAGTCTGTATTTTACTTGTATTTAAGTCAACTTTTCTTAAGTCAAATTCTTGTATTTGGTGGGTAGTAAACTTGGTGACCATGCACAAGCATAGGGGGTGAGAGAATGAGAAAATTAGGAGTGTAAATTTTCTTAAATAATTATTCTGTTCGATTTAGAATGTATTGTACTATCATCTATTCAAAATATCATTATAACTACTAAATGGCATGATTACTATTTTTTACTAATCATCATGTATGATCAATATCATACAAGGTTATCAGTTGAAATTAAGATCTCAACCACCAATCATATTTTAGACAATATTTTTAAATTTAAAATTTGTACGAATTATATTATACGATACACATCATACTATATGATATAATCAAATCTTGCCTAATTTAATCCTATAAATTATGGATCAAATCTGGATCAATTTATTAAACCATATTGTATTGTATGATTTAACTCATCGTACTATATGACCTGATCACTTCCTAAGATGATAATTAATATGTTGAAATCCAGGATCCCGAGCACTTAATTTTGATGGTGACAACTAATACTTACTGAATCCATATGGACTTCCTTAAGATTACAAATGCTTATCCTTGTATATGAGCACTAACATTTCAGGTCAGATGCACACTGCTCAAGGTTACTGGAGACTCAAACTGGGTAGAATAAGATGTTAAAAATTCTGTAATCTTTATTTTCTTTATTTTTTATTTTCTTGAGTCTGCCACAGAAGAATGTACGTGAAAGGAGCAACCATGCACACACACAGGGTGAGAATTATTTTTAGTTTTAAAACTTTTTAAAAAAAAATATCGTACTGTATGATTTTAAATCATACTGTACGATCAATTAATAATACTCAAGCTAATGGCTATTTTTCAGATGATTAACTTTGTAATCTAATCATACTGTACGATCATTATCGTACTGTACGATGAGATTCAATTGAAAAACCCTAGCCGCCAGAATAAGTTTGGTAAGTTCATAATTTTCATTTCTTGAACTATTCGTACTGTACGATCATGATTATACGATACGATTAATTAAATACTTACCAAAATTATCTCCCGTAATCAGGAAATAAACATTGGTTTCTTATTTAAAGTCGATCGTACTATACGATGGTATATCGTACCGTACAATAGACAGAGATGATTACATTCGTCCCTTCGATCGTACCAGACAAAACCAAGGTTTTTTATTCTATTCATCCTGGATGATATTCGTATCATACAGGACGATATCCTGAAATGACCTAATCGTACTGTACGGCTAGTGGAGTGCTGGATGACTAATAGAGACGATTTCATTCGTCCCCTCGATCGTACCAAACGAAACCAAGATTTTTTATTCTATTCATCCTGGATGATATTCGTATCGTACATGATAATATCCTAAAATAAACTAATCATACAGTACGACTAGTGGAGTGCTGGACAACTGGCAGAGATGAATTCTTTTGTCCCAGGGATCATCCCACAGATCGTCTTGTACGAACAGTATGAATCAACTTTATCGTCCTGTACGATATACATATCGTACAGTACGATATGTATAAACTTCGATAGTTGTTCGTCTGTGCTCGTACTGGACAGAGCTGTACTTGAACTGATCGTACTGTACGATGATTTATCATACTTTACAAACAGAAATGCAAAAGTTGAAATCTTTAGGGTTTTCTGAAGCCTGATATAAAAACAACTTAAAATTTTTTATGAGGAGTTGTTGGTCAATCCTCTTGCTGTGAGAGGCTTTGAGGGAAGAAGGGGATTCGTGAAGGAGAAGTTTTTCTTCGGAGAGATCCAGGGCTTATGAGAGGAAGGTGAAGGTGAGCTTGAGCGTGAGGGAGAAGTAGTGTGAGGGGATCACACGGTGGCTCCAAGCTAGCTGCATGCTTTGCTCCTCTTGTGGCTTTGGGGAGTCTCAAGAATGTTCTCGAGGGAAGAGTCACTTCATGATCAACATCGTCAAGGTACTCTGCCATCTCCAGGAGGGAGAAAAAGGAGAAGGTCCGCTGCCGTCACCAGGAGGGTGACATAGCGTTTGGTATCCGCCGCACCGAGGGAGGTGAAAGTGAGTATTGTAAAGGCTTTTCTGCCTTGCTGTGGGAGAAAAAGGACAGTCAACTTTTACTAGTGCAAATCCCGGAGTAGAGGACTCCTCGGAGTGGACGTAGGTCAAGTGACCGAACCACTATAAAAATCTCTGGTGTGTTTTTTCCATTTTTCCGTACTTTACTTTTCATGCTCTTAATTAGTACTTTAAATTGCTCGGTGAAAAATCATAATTTAAATCTTGTATTGTGAAAGTTACAATTGAATTACGAATATCGTCGTTGTGAATGTTTTACTTGCTTCTGCACTTTATTCGTTAAGTTATCCTTTAAAAAATACAAAAAGTAGAACTCTTATTTAGGATTGATTTTTTAACCCCCTCTTGGCGCATCTCGTACTTGCATAATAGCCACCTATTGTATAGGATAACAATCTAATTTGATTGAACTAACTATACTGGCTGATTCCTTTTATTGCACTTGGTGATCAGCTCAAATACTAACTGATCATGCAGTGCCTTATTCTGTGTATAAGACTAATAGGACTATTTGAACTAATTGTATTATTTGATCTATGATCATAATATACAACCATTGTCGATAGAATTAAATTATTAGAGTTTTTATGAAGCATTGTATTTAAGCTCTCTTAATTAACTTATTCCAAGACTTTGGGCCATTGGGTTTTTTGGAGAGAGAGCTTTTAAGAGAGATCATATAGGGCTCTAGGAAGGAAAAGGATAGGCTGTGTGTGAGGGAGGAGTGTGAGCGGATTTCACACGATTTGTCAAGCAATCTTATGCCATGTTTCCTTCTAGTGTCTTGCCTGGTTTTGTGGGGTAGCTCTAGGAAGAAGAAATTTAGCTTGAATATCATTGAGGTTCTCTACCTTCATCAGGAGGGCAAAAAAAGATTGCTATGTTCTCTGCCTTTTCCAAGAGGGTTAAATAGAGGTCAAGATTCTCTAGGAGGGAGAAAATGAGGTCATGTTTGTATGGCTTTACCAGGAGGGTGAAAAAGAGGTCAAGGTTCTCTACTGGACCAGGTTAGTGAAAGGATTGTAAAGGTTTCTCTGCCTAGATGTGGGGGCTGAAGGAGAGACTCTAAAGTTTTAGTGCAATACTTAAAGAGGACTTTGGGGAGTGGACATAGGTCAAGATTAATCGAACTACTATAAAATCCTGGTATGTTCTTTTCATTATCTATTTTTCTATTTCTTGCTTTTTTTATTTCATGCAATTAATTTTTAAAAATCTGTGGTAGAAAATTGTTGTAATGTTTATGAATTAATTTTCTATTGGCAAGAATTTAATACTCAATATAATAATTATCGGTTGCTTCCGTTGAATTGTTGTATGCGACATAGTTTGTAAAAGAAGGGCTTTAAAGAGGGTGAAATTTTAAGTAACCGATTCACCCCGCCCCCTCTAATTGTGCCCAGGGATAGTTCAACGTGGTTTAACACCCTCCATTGAACTTTCATTGATGATTTTTCTTATTTTAATGAATCTTTTGAAGCATTAAATATATGGTCCATTTCGTGACCATTTGATTCATGTTAGTTTCAAGAGCTTTTATATTTTTGATAAATACAAGACCTTGAGATAAGTCTAATGCTTTTGAGAATACTCAATTTAATTTTTTTTAAAAAAATTAGTTATAAATATTACAAGTTTGATGATTAAATTGATTTATTTATTTATTTATTTTTGATTTAATATAGGGTTTATTATTTATTTCACATTACCAAATGAACTCCAAACCTCTTAAAATCTATTCTAAAGGTCAGAAATATCCTCTAGACATAATTTCATGTGTTTAAAATTATTTTTGTAATTTTTATATATTTTTTAATATTTATTTTAAATAATTAATAAATTTATTATTTTTTAAAATTTATTTTTATTTTGGGTGAATCTAATGAATCTTTTATTTTTCCACTATTACGCCTTTAATTCTAAGTAATTTTATATATTATTTATATTTTTTTGATATAAAATAAATTTATTATGAAGTTTTAAATATAATTTTTTTTTCAGGGGAACCCACAAAGGGGCCTACGGGCTAATAGAAAAGAAAGGATATAAGGTCCTTAAAGGGGACCTTTAGCACACTACTGCTTGGTAGAGCACAAAAAAAGTCAAAGAAAAACCTTAGAGCTGACCCTATACTACGAAAAACAAAAAACCTAGTAATGTTCTTGAGCTGCAAGAAGACATCACGCAAAAAAAGGGAGGCCATAATGTAGACTTTCAGCATGGACTTCCTATAAAACTTAATCATCATGTCCACAAAAACATTAGTCCAACGAACTTGCAAGAGGTAATGAGGGCAGAGCTAGAGTAAGCACAATAATAATATATGGAAAAAGCACAAAGGATTATAGCTATATAAAATAAGAATCCAATTAGACTTAAACAAAATAAAGGTGTAGGATACCCCTTCAGCAATAATGAAGAATAACATGTTAATGGGCATATGAATGCTCCTATTACAAATAAATAATTAGAATTCCAAATGCTCCAACAATAATTCATAATGAGAATCCAGACTATAACAACACTAGCGTAAGTAATACCTTGGACGGATAGAATGGAACCAGCCACAAGAAATAAAATACAACCAAGAAACAAATAAATAATAGGTAAAATAAACAACAAAGCAATAATGAGCCTCCACATCAAGCAACCAACACAGAACCAAGAGATAACCAGCTACAGATCCAATTTCCACCAAATAAAGATGCTAATAATATCAATATACCTCACCCTAATAGTTAAATAAAGATTGAAATAACCATCATTCAGAAGAGTATTAAGTCACAAACAAGAAGAAGAACTAAGCACAAAACCAACCAAACACAACTCAACAGCAAAAAGGCCAAGGCAACAGCAAATATAAAACATGCCAAATTTATCCAACCCACAAATGATCTAGCCATCCAATTGGACCAACCATTCTAGACTAAAATTCTCCAAATAACAATCCTAAAAAAATACAAATAGAGATCTAAATGGTCAGAAGAGCTCAGGCACGTAGTATCTGAAATGCTACCATGAATAACACCCAAATGCCACTCCAATCTACTCCTAAATCCACCCAGGCTCACAATGATCCTATACAGGAAAAAGCCACTAGAATAGAAGGAGAAATAATTAAACAAAAATAGCAACAGCTTACAGCTGCAAACAAGCACCCAAAATTCCCTACAGACTCTCAAGACAAAATGATCCAAAAGCTTACACATCACAATAATAGACGAGAACATATCAAAAATAAAATAAAAGATCCACATACAGATCACTCACAGTTCATCCCAGCAAAAATACCTAAACATAGAGATGGAAAAAATCCGAATGTAATGGCACCAGGGAGTAAACGAGCAGCACATAGGGTATTGATCAACATTAAAAAATTTCCAATGATTGCTCAAACTAGTCCAATTCTATTAGTTAACATAAAAATATAAATCCAATGCACTGTAAGACTTATTCCCCAATCCACTGTAATACGAAATTATCCAAGTCAAAAAATTACAAGCATCAACATTGTGTAGTTAGAACTTCTTAAAAATCACAGGATGAAGATCACCATAATGTTATACTCATGCCCAACAAGGACAAAGGTACCCAAATAAACACATAAACCAGTATTAGAATCAATGATAAGGCTACTAAACACATCATTCTTTGAAGTAGCAGAGGAAACATCAACAACCAAAACAAAACATAGCTAATTAAAATGAATATAAGGAAGGCCACACTGATCTAATCTAGCCAAACCTTTAATCTCTTTAGGAAGAGAATGTTCAAAGAATTCAGTGAAACTAGACAAGTTACAACCCATTTTAGCTAATGAATCAGCAACAGCGTTACCTTCCCGCAAATATGGGAAATATAATAAGTAATGAAGGAAAGCCAATACTTAATATCTCTTAACCTATAAAATTAGCAGGATTTGAAAGAGATATTATCTTCAAGATATTGAATCAAGAGCATAGCATCCACTTCAATCCAAATATTAGTGATGCCTATGGAGATGCATAATTGAAAGCCATATAGAAGACTCTTGATTTCAGCTTGAATAGCAGTATTAGCATTAAAGGGACACGCAAAGGCCAAAATCACAAAACCATTAGAATCCTTAATAGTTCCACCACAACCCACATTCAAATTATTGAAAGAGCCATCAGTATTAAGTTTGGAATAGGCCTCAACAGGCTTCCTCGAATAAATAATCCTATCTTTACATCTAATAAGATGAGGACTAAAAACAAAACCAAACTCACAAGCCACATGAAAAAACCTTTAAAGGAATCAAACTTAAGTAAATTAGCAAGAAATAGCTAATGAATTTTATTCTTAACTTTAGAGATGTCACTTAAAGCATTCATTTTAATTTCCTCATGCTTAGAATCATTCCTACTACTCCATAAAAACTAACAAATAATAATAGGAAGAATATTCCTAACATGACCTTTATCAGGGATGAACAACTCCTTAAGAAAATTGGCAATACAATTATACCATGTAGTAGTTAGCACATTAAACATGTTGTCAAAGTGAAGCCAAACTTTCATAGTAATTGGGCCCTGAATGAACACATGATTAACATTCTCAATATGGTAACAATATTGACATTTGGAAATAACATAGAAACCTTTTCTTAATAAAATAAAATCCAAAGGAAAGTAATTGTGCAAAATCCTCCATAGAAGAAAAGAGTAAGAGGTAGGTATGTTAGCATGCCAGAAAGTAGAATAAAGAGAATCTTTAGGGTGCACTTGCTTAATAGAATTCCAGACTTACTTTGTAGCAAAGTTACCATCATTAGAACCATTAAACAAAATGCAATCCTCATTTTCCAAATGAATAGAAATATAGAGAATTAACTTAATAATAAAATTAGGCAAAAAATTTATAAGTAAATCAGTATTCCAGCTCTCATTAATAATAAAATCCTTCACTTTGCAAGCATAGGTAGAGTAAGTGTAAAAAAGATTATCAATAAAAAAATTACCCAACCATTTATCATGCCAAAAAGAAATATTGCTAGCACTCATACCCCATTGAATAAACTCTTTAGCTTCCCACTTAATATTACATAATCTTTTCCAATTAAAAGAGTCCCTTTATTTGATAATACAATTCAAAGGATAATTCCCAACATAATATTTAGAAACCATGAACTTGGCCCATAAACTTTTTTTAGCTCTAAAGGTAAACCACAATTTATGGTTATAGGGCTTAGTCATATCTGTGAAAGTTTTAAAGCCTAGTCTTCCATCATCCATAGCCCTGAACAATTACTCTAAGAACCCCATAACATAGCAAGTTTACCATCTTTAGCACCCCAAAGAAATTTGTTAAATAAAATTTTGATTTTGCTACATATATTTAAAGTAGGACACATAGTATGCATCAAGTAAATAGGAATAGAACACAGAACATGTTTAATAAGAATATACCTACCTCCAAAAGATAGGAAATTTATAGCCCAAGAAGAAAGTTTCTTATGAATAGTAAGTAAAATATCATCAAATAAATGAGATCGTTTCTTATCCTTATAAAGAGGAGTACCCAGATACATCAGAGGTAAACAGCTCTTTTTTAAACCAAATTTTCTTTTAATTCTAGTAACCTACATAAGAGATATAGATTTAGCAGGAATAAAATAGCTTCTAGAAGGGTTAAAAATTAAACCACTAGCATGCTGAAATATGTTAATAAATTTGAACAAAATATTAAGCATTTTAATAGAACCATTAGAGAAAATAATAATATCATTTACAAAACTCAAATGGGTAATAGGAAAACCACCACCCATTCTAAATTGCAGTGTAGGGTGAATCCTAAGAAAATTATTAATGCCATAAGATAAGAATTCCACAGCAATAATAAAAAGGGTAGGAGATAGAGAATCCCCTTGTCATAAACAATGAGAAGATTTGAAATATCCATGAGACTTTCCATTAATAATAACAAAAAAGTAACAATGTTCTATGCTATTTTTTATAAGATTAATGAATTGCATATTGAAACCAAAAAGCTTTAAAATAGTATAAAGAAATTCCTAGTTAAGATTGTCATATGCTTTAGTAATATCAACTTTGAAAATATTATTGCCACCAGAAATCTTAGCATGCAAATCATGAACTAATTTTTGAGTGACTAAAACAATGTCAATTATAGATCTACCTTTCACAAAACCCGTTTGTTCGAAAGAAATAATCTTAAGAAGAATTAAAGCAAGCCTCCCCATAATATTTTTGCCAATAAGTTTATTAAAAAAAGTACATAAACTAATGGGATGGTAATCATTCCAAAAATTAATGGCATTGGATTTAGGAATTAAAGCAATAGAATTAGATGTAAAGAATTTAAGTATAGGGGTTCCCTAAAGAAATCCACCATGGCATTGACGTGGCCCTCTTTGATAATAACCCAAGTATTCTGAAAAAACATAGTAGTAAAACCATCAGTGCCGGCAATCGAATCAGAGTTCATATCTTTCAAAGTTTGCCAAATGTCCTTTTAGGAAGGTGTTTAAGTTAAGAACAAATTATACTCTTCGAAAATAAGAGAAGGAATACACGAGAAATCAATTTTAAAATCCAGGGAAAAGTTTTTGTTGACAGCTTTTTCAAAGTACTCAACACCCGAGGCAGTAACTAAATTAGGGTTTTCAATGACATTACTGTCAGGGGAGGTGATCATATGAATTTGCTTACTAACTTTATTGTGAGTAAGAATGTTTTGAAAGAAAGTAGTATTGCGATCACCTTCCATAAAAAATTTAGGGGTAGCTTTCTTCCTCTAATAAGCTTCTTTTTTTTTTCTGAAGTTTCAACAAAATAGTCTTGGTGTCTTTGAGTGTGGCTAAGTTCTCAAAAGATGAATTCTGCATGTAGACCATATCAGCATTTTCAACATCTTTTTCAACAAGCGTAATACTAGTAAATATATTCTTGAAGATGCATTTATTCCACCAAGATAATTTTTGCTTAAGTCTTTTCAGTTTAAACCAAAACCTTGTCATAGCAAAAACATTATCAAAAGGGAAAAGGGGGGCACACCAGTTACTTTGCACAAACTTTAAAAAAATTTCATCTAGCAGCCACATATTTTGGAATCTAAAGGGTTGAAAATGATTTCTACTATTCCTATTAATGTTTAACAGCAAAGGAGAATGGTCAGATAAAGTTCTTGTTAAGTGATCAATATGAGTCGATTGAATGGAAGAAATCCAATAGTCATTAAAAAGAATGTGATCTAATCTTTTCCATATAGTGCCCTTATTCAAAGTAAAACCATTACCAAAAAAACCAATGTCATGAAGGTTACAGTTCATAATCATATCATTAAAATCCTCCACAGCATAATATTTAGGAGGCTTACCTCCAACTCTTTCAGAAGCATTAGTAATGCAGAAAGAACTTTTAAATATCCTAGGTCAATCATGTGTATGAATCTTGGTTTACTAAATGACAGACCAAATGACCTCCATATGTAGTGAAATTCTAAACATAGGTACATAAATATATGTCCTTCAAATCCACTAAATTTGGGGTCATCAAAGTCCCCATAGATTGAGATATCAGACAGAAAACCAAAGTGCATAAATAAGTTTGGAAATTTATTTTAGGCTGTACACTCAAGGGATTTGGATCAAATATGTGGCTAACAAAAACTTATACATTGCATTTTAAGCACACTAAGACTCAACTCCTAATCCCCTACGGATTCATGTTTATGAATTTTGAAATTTATAGGTCAAATAGTGACCTATGTGCTTCGAAAACTTATTTGAATGACTTAAACATTTCAAATTAAGTTGAAAATTTTTCAATATGCGCTATACATCTCCAAGAATTATCCCCTTAAAATTTGGTCCAATGTAACCTAAGTTTTATGAATTCAAGAAATACCCAAAGTGGCTTTTCAAGAATTATGATTATTGCGTTATATACCGTGACCTGAAACCATGAGGTTTTGCTAGTACTCCTCAAGTTGAATCCATAGAGCCTAAGAACATTAAAATTGGTCAAGTAGATGTGGAGAGAAGAATTTTTAATGTTCTACTAATTTCACTTCTTTATGAAATTAGTACATATTTTTCTACTCAGCTATCCATTTCCATGTGGCATGCTCTAAAAGAATAGCTAATGACTGACACACTAACGGTATCCATACAAGTTTAATATGAAATATTAGATCTAAATCAGATGGCTTTGATTCAAAGGTTTTTAACTACAAGACTGTTAGAACAAGTGTGACACAACAGAATCAGGACCATTGCTCGAAATGAACAATACTAATTGTTTCTTCATCCTGCCTTTTATTCTCATGGCTGAAGATGTTTTTCTGCCTAATATCAAAGATGAAATAGATCAAATCATGTATAATTTCATAGAGAGAATCAATAACTCTAGAATATTCAGTTTAACAGTTTAATCCTTTTGGATTGAACATTCGTATTATACTTGCCCTAGCCCACCTAAGCTGAAGCTCAAGATTGGGAGAATATCTGATTTAAAGCTCCAATTACCTCATCCATAGTATAAGTGTGATTAATTGAGGCTTTAGAAAGATTCTTCTCTAGAAACCTTAATTTGAGGATGGATGAAATGGATGTTTCACTTTCATAATTGAAAGATTGTTGGAGGTCACTTGGAAGCCCTGGAGAACCTTACTTAGATGGCTGGGAGATGAAGGAAAGGATGCTCTCACTCTCTGGATGCTAAAGGAGTCAAGAAAACTGACCCTTATTCGTGAAATTAAAGGCTATTTATAGGTTCAGGAAATACATAGAGATGAGATTATAGCTTGGTTTAGACCATCTTTGATAACTATATCGGGTTAGACGTATCACATATGGCTCAAGGAATGTTTCTTGAATGTTTGGAAGCTCGAGTTAGCCTGGGTTGCAAGAATTGGCTTGACGCATGGGTCGCATGCTGATGCATTACAAATTATGTCTAGATTAGGCTAGTCCAGGTTAGCAGTTGAGGTGGCAGGCTTCTTAGAATGTTCTATTCACTTCTAGTGCTAGCTAGGCTTAGGTAGGTTCGTTATGTAATGTATCTTTATTTTGGCATTTTAGGTGATGTTGAGTTAACTGAAAAAGTGAACTTAGGTCAGCCTAATGGCTGGGATGACCAGGGCAGATGCCATAGACCATGAGAAATATAATGGTAATGTCTTCTTTGGCTAGTTTAGCCTACACTTAGATTTATCTCAGTGTATGACTACTTTGACCACTTGGATCAAACGAAGTGGCTACCCAACCTAACTCAATGCAGTTGTCACCTAGGGTTAAATTTTAGGGATCCTATAGACAGCCTTCTAGGTTTGGATGAGTTTAAACTAGCCTTGGTCAATTAGTATGGAAAGGGTTTTAAGGTATGCATGCTTTGGTCAGCAAAGTTGTCCAAAAGGGTTGGGTTGGGTCTATAGCATTCCAAATGATGTTTTGAGTTTAATTGTGGTGGTTCCAAAGCATGGCAAGGTCTGTATTTATGAAAAGCATGTTAAAACAATTAAGGGTCCATTTGGTCAATCTGGATAAACTTGGCTAACTTCTTTTTTAGGGGGGGGGGGGGGGAGGTGGGTGGGTTGGAACACATGGAAGGGCCTACACATTAAATAAAAAAGAAGGATACAAGGTCATTAAAGGGGATATTTAGCTCACTAATGCTTTGGAAAGCTACAAAATAAATCAAAAGAAAACCTACGAGCCAAGAGTCCCCACTAATCATACATACAAAAGGACCTAGTAACATTCTTGGGCGACTAGGAGCCCACACACAAAAAAAGATATAATGAAACACTTCACAGACAATCTTCCTGCAAAAACTTTTGACTAGAAGACAAATCTCCTGCAAATAGAATGGGTGCAAAATAATATAAAATTGCATAAAATACCATAGAAAGAGCACAATAACATATAGAAATTAGGTGAAAGAAAAAAAAGTAGTTTTATAATAATCACAAAAAACATTATCCAAATTCCACCTGTAGTTAAGATAAATACTAACCCGAACAACACCTCTGCAGAAATTATAATCCCTATAGCACTGATCTAAAAAATAGGTACTGAAATGCATGGTAGTTACAAGCAGAACAGCCAAGATAGAATAGATGCCATGGCTGGAATCAAGATAAAACCACCTGAAGCTAAGGAAACCAGTAACCAACCCAAAAGACATCAGCACAATGATAACATTACAAGAGATGGAGTTATATATCGCAACACTCAAACAAAACCATAATATGAACATTGACGTGCACATGCTGCAAGAATAAAATAGTCAAATAGCATCTTAGAGTGCAGCTGACGCCAAATAGAAACCATAGAAAAATAACAGCCACACAGCATAGTAAGTACCCAGATGCACCAGAATGGAGTAACCAAAAAGGGAACCCCACAAAACACACAACTACCAACAACATCAAAGATTTTAGGAATCCAATAAAATACACAGCAACCACCACATCCTCTAATGTACAAGCAGATTATGTCTAAAATTAAAAGAATAAATTGTAATACATCTCCTGAAACCAACACTTCTAATCTAGCTAATGGATCCTAATGTATTAAAGAAAGCATTAATCAAAATAACACCAAAACTAGGAGTTAAACAACACCAACCCATCAACACAAGTAGATCTCTATAAAGGAAGAAGAATAGAACAAACCTCCAGCAATAAGCCGCTGACCCAAAAAATTAATTGAATAATACCAGTAAAAATTAGTCTGGCATATGTAGTAGATATTAGAAGTAGAGGGCCTAAAGTCAATCCTACAGATACCTTCAAACTGCAAAAAATTGCAAAGAACAAATATTTAAAACCCAACAGAATTAATCTGATCAAAAAGGTTTCCTGAGCAATTGAGAAACTAGCTCATATGTGTAGTATCATTGAGGTCATTATTGTCAAAATTCACCTACTACTCGAACCCAATCCAACAACCACCAAGCATTTGAAAGGAACACATAAAAGAGGGATAAATTCAATTAATGAAAAGCAAAAAAAGTAACTGCCATGAAATAACAACCAAATTGAACAGATAGACTTGGTTAACTAGGTCAACCAATTGGCTAAGGTTAGGTTCAAACAATTCAAAGTGATGAAATAGATATATTGGAGCAAGTTTCGTGCAATGGAAATCCTTTTTTTTTTTTGGATAAAACCCACTAGAGGGGCCTACGTGTTAATTTTAAAAAAAGGAGTATAAGTCGTTAAGGGGACCTTAAGCTCGTTACTGCTCAAAAGAGCTACAAAAAAAGTAAAAAAGAAAACCTAAGAGCTAAAAATCCCCACTAAGTATGACTATAAGGAAGCCTAATAACATTCTAACAAACCAATTGGAAAGGGAGAAATAGTAAACATTGAGCTCAGCCTTTCCAACCAAAAAAGGACCCTGCACTAGATGAGAACAAGTTTCCAAGAACCTGTAAACAAGGCCTACAAGGACACTGATTAAAACAACTAAAACTAACAAAAAAGAAGCAACATAAGAAGTAAAAGCACTGAGCAAATAAAATAATCTACAATTAAGAAATATTTATACAAATTAATAATATAATAAGACATAATGATATTAAGGAAAGCCTTACACTTATCAAGATTGATACGAAATAGTAGCACCAGCAATGTTAAAAGGCTGTCAATGATCATGCCACCATAACTACCATTAAAATTCTCGATAACACCATCACCACCTATAAATTAAATCAACACCAAAAGGAAAACACCCATGGTACAGCCATAGATAGACCCTAACCATGAAATAACAAACCCAAGATTCTAGAAATGATGATGATTATAGTAGCCAAAATAAAGGCAACCCAAGATAGATCATACTAGGCAGCTAATAAAAACCATAATAAATGGTTCCACATGTTAGAGGTTGTAGTAATAACCAGCAAACTAGCACAGTTATTAGAGGGGTCCTCAAAAATATGACAACCATAAAGCAGCTGATGCACACACCACCATAAATTAAGAAAATGGAACAACTAAAGAAAGAACACATCCAGCCTGCAAAAAGTACAAGAATAAATCAGCAGCAAAGAAACCAGAAAATGAGATAGGCTAATAGAGCTCAAGAAGAGACAACCAAAGCAGTCATCAATTTGATAACCCCAATGTCGCTCAATTGTACACCCAAAGACTCATAAACATAAGAGGAAGCAAAGAGCAAGACTCAAGCAAAAGAAATACAAAAAATAGAGCCACCCAACCATAAAGCCACTGGAAGGTAACATCCAGGCACAAGCACCACCCCAATAAAAGGATGAAATCGTAGCCCACAACAACATTTGAAGCCACCAGCAAACCCCCCAAAAATGCCAAAAAGCATTTCCAACATCAGATCCATAATGCCCAGAATAACATAAAACTCCAGATAACCAAAAGCCCTGAACACCGGAGCAAAGCAAGGGAGAAACTCTGGTAACAAAAATTCCTAAAGATAGGACAAACCCAACATAACAAAAAAATCATAATGGTGAATACTAATAAAGCACCCAACAAACCTCCCAAAGAGGCCAGCTAACTTAGCCCCCAGACAGCACTAGGACACACTACACCTCCTGTGGATAGAAGAGCAACAAATAGAGAAAACAACAGGATGCCAAATAATGCAATCACAGCTCAAGCCCATACCACAACACACATGGAAGTGTTGTAATAAATTAAGGAACTAAAGCAATCACTGGCTAGCACCAGAAAAACTAATGAATAAAAGTTAATAGTAATAACCATGACCCAAAACCTACAAGCAACAGCGTAGGTAATAGAAAACCAACCACCTCTACAAAAATTAACAACCTAGCCAAAACAATGCAGACCAAAGACAAAGCTCATAGTGGGGCTATATTCTTACATACGGTAGTCCCATTTTATCAATCCTAATCATGCCTTTAACTAACATAGGTAAATTAGAATTAGAAAAAGTTGTTAGACAATCCCATGTACCACCCAGATTAGCTAATAATCGGCACAAGCATTACCTTCCCTATGGATATGAGAACTAGAAAAGTTAACAAAGATCAAGATCTGATTGATTTCTCTAATAAGATAAAAAAGATCAGGATAGCAAACTCTATTTGTCAGATTCATAAGGCAATGAATAGTAGAATTGGCATCCACCTCAATCTAAATATTACTAATACCAAGTGAAAGGCATAATTTCAAATCATTAAGAATAGCAGATAGCTCAACCCTCACCACAAAACACTTCTCCAAAGGGCCAGTAAATGCCATAATCATGTTACCATTATCATCCCCGATAATACCACCACACCCAAAGGCATCATTTTTAACAGAACCATCCACATTAGGCTTGAAAATATTAAGAGGAGGTTTGATCCAATACACCAAATTAGGATCCTCTAAAAAGAAACTAGTCTGCAAAAATATGCAAAAATTATGGGAAACAAATGAAAATTTCCTAGAATTCTTAGAGGTCACAATATTGGCTACGAAAAGTTTAAAAACTTCATCCTTAATATTTTGAATAATATGATAGGCATCCATTCAAATATTATTGAACATAGAGTTATTTCTAGCAATCCACAAGTACTACAAAATCAAAGAAGGAATAATATATTTGATATGCCCTTTAGAATTTATGAACTAAGAATCATGCAAAGTGTTGATATAAATATTAGCATTAAAAAAATTTTAAATTGAAAATGTCATCAAAATAATACCAAATTTTAACGGCAATCGGACCAAAGATAAACACATGATACATATTTTTCACATGAAAGCAACATTGGCGCTTAGAAGTAATAATACAACCTTTTTTCCTCAAATTGTCATCAGTAGGGACATAATATTGCATGATAATCCACATAAAAATAGAAATGGTCTTAGGAATACTTTTATGCCAAATCATAGAGAAAATCTTCTTAACTAAGTTTTTTCCCTAAATATATGCCAAGCATCCATTAAACTAAACATGCTGTTATGAGACAAATCACATAATAATAAATTATCAGACAAAATGTTAATGGCTAGGTTGAGAATTTTGAAATAACATCTCCAGGAAGAGTATCTGCTAGTTTAATATATTCCCAAGTGTTATCAGTGATAAAAGAGTACGCTTTAGTAGCAACAATGGAGAAAGAATTGATAATGGAATTAATGGACTTACCTCCAAGCCACTTATCTTGCCAGAAGAAGATGTTCACTTAACCAAGCCCCAATTTAACATGATGATCAACACTCCACTTAATGTTGTAAGGTTTTTTCCACACTCCAGAGTCACCACATTTATAACAACACATAGAAGGGTACTGATCAACACCATACCTATTAATCATAGGTTAGACCAAAGAGAGAGTCTAGAATAGAAATTGACCACAATTTAAAAGAAAATACATAAGATAAATCAATCAGGGTTTTACACCCCAATGCCCCCTTATTAAGAACCCCACAACAATTGGTCCAAGAGGACCAAATAACATTAGAGTTCACATTAGAGCCATGCCAGAAGAACTTATTGATTAACTTAAATTCTATTACAAATAGTAAAGGTAAGTTGCAAGGTTTAAAAGGAATAAATCGGTAAAGAACATCATATGCTTTTGATAAGAGTTGATCTACCCCCAAAACTAAGGAAATTAGAGTCCCAGGAGAGGAGTCTCTTCTGCACAGAAGTAATAAGATCTTCAAAAAGAAAAGTTTCCTTTCTACCCTTGTAGAGAGGGACCCCTAAACACTTAATTGGTAAAGACCCTTGAGCAAAGCCGATATTTTTCTTAATAGTGATCATGCGATTATGGGAAACCTTGTTAGAAATAATAAAGCAACTCTTATTTTTATTGACAAAAAGACCACTACAGTTTTCAAACAACTTTAAAAACCTCATGAGTTTATTAACCCGATTAATCGATGCATAAGAAAAAAATAATAACATCATCAACAAAATATAAATGAGAAACATGTAAGCAACCCATAGTTCTATAATAATTATTATGAAAGTTTTCATACAGGTTAATAAGACCAATAGATAAATACTCCATGATAATAATAAAGAGGTCAAGAGAGATAGGATCACCTTATCTCAACCCATGAGAGGACTTATAAAAACCATGACTTTTACCCTTAATAATAATAGAGAAAAAGGAATTTTTAATAGACTGTTTAATAAGGTTAACAAAAATAGAATGGAAACCAAATAAATGTAAGATGTGATAAAGAAAATCGCAGCTAATATGATCATAAGCTTTGTTTATATCCAATTTAAAAATAATGCTACCACGAGGCACCCTAACATCCAAATCATTCAAAATTTCTTGAGCTAATAATATGCTTTTTGAAATAGACCTCCCTGTAACAAAGCCTGTTTGATTTGGAGCAATGATTTTTAGAAGCAAAGGAGCTAGGCTTATTAGAAATCACTTAACTAAAAAAAAAACAAAGACTTATTGGTGTAAGGTCATTCCAATAAGAAGCCCCATTCTTCTTAGGAATAAGCACAATGGAGGAGGAAGAAAAAACTTTAGCATTCATTTGCTAGCAAAGAAATCTAAAATAGCATTAAAAATATCAAAGCTCAAAATGTCCCAAACTTTTTTAAAAAGCTTAGTTGTGTATCTATCAGGACCAACAATAAAGTCAGAAATCAATTCAAAAACTATTTTCTAAATTTCCTCCAAAGAAGGGGGAACAGTAAGAGCCAAATTATCATCTTGGTTAATGATATTAGGAATTATACAAGGATTATCAATAGGGACTGGAGTTAAATTATTATTAAACAATTTTTTTAAAAAATCTGCACACGAGTTAGCAATCTCCCCAGCATCTTTATTATACGAACCATCAACATGAGCAATTTTATCAATCCAGTTCCTATCTCTATTCCTTTTAACTAAGGCATGAAAAAAGTTAGTGTTATTATCCCCATCAATAAGGTGCTTAGATGCCACTTTCCGCTTCCAGTAAGTTTCCTCCTGGTCATGTAAATTACACAAAACACTTTTAGCATGTTGAAGCGAAATAAAATTAGCATCCGAAGGATGGTTTTGTAAAATTTGCTCTGAAGAGGTAGCTTTTTGTTCAGCAGTAACAATGTTAGTAAAAGTATTTTTGAAGACATTTTGATTCCATGAATTAATTTTTTTTCATAAGTCTTTTTAACTTAAGCCATAATCTGTTCATGCCAAAAAAAGAATTATCAGGGTGAAGGGCGCATGCCAATTCTCTTGCACCATGTCAATGAAAGAGTAATCAAGAAGCCACATGTTCTAGAATCTGAAGTTACAGATGGAGATGTCATTTCTAAGCCTATTCATAATGAGCAAGCGGGAGTGATCAAAAAGAGTTCTACTATGATGTTCAACATGCATAGAAGTAAAATTATTAATCCAACTTCCATTTAACAAAACATGATGCAAGCTTTGCCAAAGATTATCACAGTTACAAGTAAAATTTCTACCAGTATAATCAATATCAATGAGGTTGTAATCTGATATCATGTTATTAAAGTCTTCCATAAATTGTTAAATAGGATTAGACCCCCAAGTCATTCAATTGGGGAAAAAATAGTGTTAAAATCTCCACCCACCAACTAGAGAGAATTAATACTATTATAAAAAAGAACAAGTTGGTCCGACAAGGTCTTTCTACTGCTATGAGTAGAAGCTGCATAAACAAATGAATCAAAATAATGGGAGTGCATAGAAATAATACTACAATGAAGGCCCAGAGTAAAATTACCCATAATATCAATAACCAAAGGATCCTTTCAAATAACCCAAATCTTATTAGAAATATTAGCCACAGCATGATTAAAACCCAAAAATTTAACAGTACTATTCATTTTACCAATATAAATAAAAGACTCAATAACAATAAGCATTGAAACATTATGAATACGACACAAGTTCTTCACTCTAACCCTAGTAGAAGGTCACCAAATACCGCTAACATTCCAAACAATAGACTTAATCTTAAGAGGAAAATGAGAAGATTGAGATCGGGTGGTCTTAGGGGATTTAAGCATAACAACTTTGTGTTTCTTATTCTTTTTGGACTAAACTGAATGAAATTCACTCTCCTCCTCACCAGCTTCTTTATTAATATCTACCTGATTTTCACAATCATTGATAGAAACCAAATTCTGAGATACAGTTTGAGAATCCTTGCAGCCCTTTTTCGTAATAGAACCAGAGTTAATATTACCCTCCATAATGTCCCCTTGAACATGTTATCCTTCTTCCAAATTATGCTCTCAAATTTCCTACACATGAGAGGTAGAGGCAAAATTAACATTTGGATTAGAGTCCTTGTTATTAATATTAGAACCAATTTGAACTAAGCTCTTATTAGTAGAACATATTTTTTTTTGAGGAAAACTTGCTTAGGGGCCTACACGTTAATAAAAAAGAAAAGATATAAGGTCCTTAATGGGGACCTTCAGCTCACTACTGCTCGACAAAGCTACAAAAAAAATCTAAAGAAAAACCTATGAGCCAAACTCCCCCTATGCTACGAAATACAAAACTTCCTAATAACATTCTAGGGCTACAAGAAGACAACACCAAAAAAAGAAAGGCCATAAAGTAGACTTTCAACACGCATTTCCTACAAAAATTAATTATCTTCTCCACAAAAACTTTAGTCCAATGAACCTACAATAGATAATGACTGCAAAGACAGAACAAGCATAATAATATATTGAAAAAATACATAGAATAGTAGCTAAATAAAATTTGAATCCAATGAGACTTATATGAAATAAAGGCACAGGATACCCCTTTAGCAACAATGAAGAATAACCTGTTAATGGCCATCTGAATGCTCCCATTCAAAAACAAGTATTTAGAATACCAAATACCCCAATAATAAACCATAATGAGAATCCAGGCAACAACAACAACAACATAAGCAATATCTTGGATGGACAAAAGGCAACACACCACAAGAAATAAAATATAACCATGAAACTAATAATTAATAGGAAGAATAAACAACAAAACAATAACATGCCTCCACATGAAGCAACCAACACAAAACCAAGTGATAACCAACCGCAGTTCCCAATTCCACCAAGAAAAGATGCTATTAATAACAATATACATCTCAATAAAATTATCTCTCAAAATAGAATAAATACAACAACAAAAGGAAGAAAAATAAACAAGGAATTTGGAAATGCAAAAAGTAGGGACAGTAGAGCTCAAGAAAGTAGTAGTTATATTACTATCATGAGGAGAACCCAAATGCCACTCCATTCTCATCCCAAACATACTCTTGCACCTAAGGATGTTAGAAGTAGAAGAAGCATACCGACAATAGGTGGGAACATCCATTATAGTAATAGCAATACAGTGAATACTAGGTCACCCACCCAGAATAATGGAAAACTCAAAATTAAGAATCCAGGGTTCGATAACCAGCACGAAATTCTAGCCACTCAAAAGAGACCACTCACAATCCAAACAAGTATTACCATCCATAGAGGCAATATACTTTAACAGAAGGTCATGGATGAATCAAGTCTTCCAAATTAACTAGGCCCAGGGAGAAGAAGAGTAACAATTTATGTTCAAATCAGGATACCAAAAGATCCAATTATAGCTCAAACCCAAACTATTATTTCTGATAGCAACTCTAAAATCTAAAATATGAAGAACAAGAAATAACTTGGTGTCACAAGAATTAAAAACAAGACATAAATAACACCTAACCACATCCGACCAATGCATGAGAAAACAATAATTATTAAAACCTATCTTACAAAGGATAAAAGAGCAACTATTAGGATGAATCACAACATAAAAGAGCTTGTTCCTATCAAAACAGAAACCCTTCCAACCACAGCTAATAATTAAAAATAAGGAAGTGGTACAACAACTCATGCAAAAAACTTTGCCAAAATAATATCAGGTAAAGTAATTTAGTACCAATCACCAAAATTGATAGTAGAAGAATTAAGAAGAAAAACAACATTATAACAACAAGGAGCCAGGAAACAAAAATAACATCACCCATAGATAAAACCAAGCTAATTAAAATGAATATAAGGGAGGCCAAAGTGATCTAATCTACCCAACCCTTTAATTTCCCTAGGTAAAAAGATCTCAGAGAATTCAATGAAACCCAATTTAGCAAGTGAATCAGCAATAACATTACCTTCCTACAAAATATGAGTAATGGAATAAGTAATAAGGGAAAGCCAATGATTAATATCTCTTAATACATAAAAATTATCAAAATTGGAAGAATGGTTGCCTTTGAGATTATAAATCAAGAGCATGACATCAACTTCAATCCAAATATTAGTGATGCCTAAAGAAATACAAAGTTGAATACCAAAAAGAAAATTTTCAATTTCAGCTTTAATAGTAGTTTTAGTAGTAGAAGGACACGCAAAGGCAACAATCACTAAACCATTAGAATCCCTAATAGTACCATCACAACCAGCATTCAAATTATTCTAAGAGCCATCAGTATTAAACTTTAAAAAACCCTCCAATTGTTTCCTTCAATAAATAATTCTGTGAATTAAACCATCGTAATACAACCAAAAATTTAAATCAAACTCACAAGCAACATGGAGACAACCTTTAAAAGAGTCAACCTTCACTAAATTAGAACAAACAACAGATATATTTTATTCTTAACTTTAGAAATAATGCTTTAAGCATTTATTTTAATGTGCTCATGTTTAGAATCATTTCTACTACTCCCTAAAAACCAACAAATAATGAAAGGGAGGATATTCCTAATATAACATTTAGTAGGAATGAACCAATCCTTAAGAAGATTGACAATAGAGTTGTACATAGTAGTAGAAACCACATTAAACATGTTGTCAAAGTGTAACCAAACTCTTATGGCAATCGGACCCTGAATGAACACATGATTCATATTCTCAATGTGATAACGACATTAACTTTTGGAGATAATGTAAAAACATTTGTGAATTAAAATAGAGACCAAAGGTAAGTATTTATGCAAAATCCACCATAAGTGAAAAGAGTAAAAAGGAGGAATGCTAGCATGCTAGAAAGCTAAATAAAGAGAATCTTTAGGAAGCATTTGCCTAATAGAGTTCCAAACATGTTTAATAGTAAACTTACCATCCTTAGAAATATTAAACAAAATGCAATTATCATTATCCAAATGAATGGAAATACTAAGAACTAAATGGATAATAAAATCAGGCACAATATTAGCAAGTAAAACAATATCCCAATTTCCATTAATAATAAAATATTTAACTTTACAAGTAGAAGTCGAGTGAGTGTGTAAAAGATTATCAATAGAAAATTTACCCAACCATTTATCTTGCCTAAAGAAAATATTGCCATCTCCCATACCCCATTGAGTAAACTGTTCAGCTTCCCATTTAATATCACATAATCTCTTTCAGTTAAAAGAGTCATCTCATTTTGCAGCACAATTCAGAGGGTGTTTCCCAACACAATATTTAGAAACCATGAACTTGGCCCACAAACTCTTCTTAGTTCTAAAGGCAAAACCATAATTTATGAGAATAAGTTTTGGTTATATCCATGAAAGTTTTAAAGCCTAATATTCCCTCATCAATAGCCCCTGAGCAATTACTCCAAGAACCACATATAATAGCATTTTTTCCATTTTTAGCGCCCCAAAGGAATTTATTAAATAAAATATCCATTCTACTACAAATATTTAAAGTAGGACTGGAGCAGAGAATGTGTTTAATAAGAACAAGCTTGCCACCAAAAAAAAGGAAATTAAAAGCCTAAGGATAAAGTTTTTTTCTGGATAGTAGTAAAAATGTCATCAAATAAATGAGAGCATTTTTACCATTGTAAAGAGGGGAACCTATATACTTCAATAGTAAATTTCTTTTAAGTAAACCAAATTTTTTTTCAATACAAGTAATCAGTGTAGAAGATATAGGTTTAGAAGGAATAAAGCAACTCTTGGAAGGGTTAAAAATTCGACCACTAGTATGCTAAAACTTCTTAAGAAAATTGAATAGAATATAAAGCATTTTAATAGAACCATTAGAGAAAATAATATAATCATCAGCAAAGCTCAAATGGGTAATAGGAAAGCCACCAACCGTTCTAAACTACAGATTTGGATGAATCCTAAAAAGATTATTAATACCCCGCGATAAAAATTCCACAACAATAATGAAAAGCATAGGAGATAAAGGATCCCTTTGTCTATAACCGTGAGAAGATTTGAAGTAACTATGGGACTTACCATTAATCATAATAGAGAAGAAACAATGCTCAATGCTATTCTTAATTAGATTAATGAAATGCATACTGAAGCCAAAATGCTTTAAAATAGTTTAAGGAAATTCCTAATTAAGATTATCATAAGCCTTAGTATTATCAACTTTAAAAATTATATTTCCACCAAAAACCTTAGTATTCAAATCATGAACTAATTCTTGAGTGAGTAAAACAATATCAAATATCGAACTGCCTTCAATAAAACCCATTTATTCCAATGAAATAATATTAGGAAGAATCAAAGCAGGCCTCCCTATAACAATTTTGGCAAAAAGTTTATTGAAAAAAGTACATAAAATAATGGGTCGGTAATCATTCCATAAATTAATTGCACTAGATTTAGGAATTAAAGCAATAGATGTAGAAGTAATATATTTTGGTAAAGGATTACCCATAAAGAAATCCACAATATCACTAATAAGGTCTTCTTTAATAATCTCGCAATTATTCTGAAAAAATTTAGTAGTGAAACCAGCAGGGCTAGTGATAGAATCCGAGTTCTTATCTTTCAATTTTTTCCAAATTTCCTTTTCAGAAGGATTCTTAGTCAACAAAAGATTATCCTCCTCAGAAATAAAAGAAGGAATAAATGAGAAATCAATGTTAAAATCTAGATTAAAATCTTTGTTGAAAGGTTTCTCAAAGTACTCAATTCCCAAAGCAGAAATCAATTCAGGGCTCTTAATAACATAACCATCAAGGGAAATGATCTTATTGATTTGCCTACTTACTTTGTTATGGTTTACAATGTTATGAAAAAAGGTAGTATTATGATCAGCTTCCCCATGGAATTTTGAAGAAGCTTTTTACCTCTAATTAGCTTCTTCTTTTTCATGGAGTTTGAATAAAATATTCATAGCTTCATTTAAAATGGAAAAATTCTAAAAAAAAGAATCCTGCATATAAGCCTTATCAGTATTTTCATCATCATTTTCAACAATCAAAATACTAGTAAATATATTTTTAAAAATGCATTAATTCCACAAGGATAATTTTTGTTTAAGTCGTTTAACCTTGAACCATAGCCAATTCATACCAAAAACATTATCAGAAGGGAAAAGGGGAACTTTCCAGTTACTTTACACAATATTTAAAAAACATTTATCAGGAAGCTACATATTTTGGAATCTAAATGGTTGAGAACTATTTAAACTAATCCTAGTAATATTTAACAACAAAGGAGAGTTGTTAGATAAAGTTCTAGTTAGATGATCAATGTGAATGGATTAAAAAGTAGAAATCCATGAATCATTAAAAAATAATGATCTAATATTTTCCGTATAATACCCTTATTCCAAGTGAAAACATTGCTAGAATGACCAATGTCATGAAGGTTACTATTCATGGTCATATTATTAAAGTCCTCCATAGTATGATAATTAGGAGGATTACCTCCTACTCTTTCAGAAGCACTAGTAACACAGTTAAAATCCTCACAAACTAACCAGGGAGCATTAACAGAAGAGAAGAAATTAGTAAGTTGATTCCAAAGAGTTTTCCTACCTAATCTAGAGCAGGAAGCATAATAGGATACATGATTAAAAATAATGTTAGTACGAATAAATTGAGGCAAATCCATCATAATATCTAAAGAAATAAAGTGTTTCCAGAAAATCCAAATTTTATTAGTACAGTTGCCAAAAGAAAAATTAAAATCCAACTTATTGAGAACAAAATCCAATTTAGTAGTAGAAACTAAAGGCCCAATTAAAATAAGAAGGTGAATGTCATAAATCCTACATAAATTCTTAACTCTATCGTTAGATAGAGAGCCACCGACACCCCTAATATTCCCCATGAGTGCTTTAACTATTAATAGATTGGTTAGATGCTCTAGTGACCCATGGCGTAATGTCAAACGTGTTCTTATTATTCTTACCCTTATTTTTTTAAGCAGAAGTATAACATTCCTCGCTAATGTTAGCCTTTCTAATAGGAGGTGACATAGAGTTAATAGTGGAGCACTTAAAACCATCCTTGGGAGTGAAAGTATCATGATATTCAATTTCCCCTTGCTCTATATCATCAACCTTATCCCCATCGTCCATCTAATTGCTTTTAGATGTAAGATTGGATCAACTTTCATACTTATGCTCAATAACTTGATTTACAGCACAACCATTTTGGTCATTTTCTTGATAATGTGACAATTCTTTCTCATCCATATTATTCTCCTCCATTCCTTGATTAATTAAAGAATCAGTAATAATTTGATTCTGATCATCAACAAATTTCTCCCCAACACCATTCTCACCCACATCCACTAAAACTTGTTCCTCAACAGAATCCACAATATCAATATTGTAATGACCATCTTTGTCTTCCTTATCCAAAAAATCTTCACTCCTTATGGAATTATCTAAACGGTTAATCACTATGTCATCCCCTCAAGCTTTTGGTTCTTCGAAATTTATGTTTTGGGCCTTTTCCTTATAAATAGTATGACCTCCAAGCACACCTGATTCTCCATTAATTGGTCCAACCATAATTTTAGAGGCCATATTGTTCTTAGTAAGTTGAGCATGAGCAACAAAACAATCATTTATCGAATGAGCATGAATTTTATAATGCAAAAAAAACTCCAAAACATTTTTAAACTCAACATTCTGTAAATACCAAGAATTTTCAGAGCCAAACTAGTTGTCTTTTGGATGCTTCTTAGTGATGTCCAATTCCACAAGAATCCTAGCAACCAAAGGCATCAAATGAGAGGTGGTGGCTTGATCCATTTGAGGTCTACCAAAAATAGATCCTAAAGCATGAAGAACATGAGAATTAAAGAAATGCAAACGTAAAGTAGGAAAAGAGATCCAAATAGGAATATTGGGTGATTCCTGTTTGACATAAAAAAAGTGTCCATTTTAAAAGTTTTATTTGACAGTTAAGAATATAATAAGTTCTTCTTGGAAAAACCCTACTGTAATAAAGGTCATTGGATAACTGAATCGCAGCATGTCTAGCATCAAGCAACCAATAACAAAATTGCCAGAGAATTTCAACATCCCAAAAAAATATGAATCGCATCAAGATTTGGCTGTCGGACCAAAAACATTCTAGCAAGAGTGAACTGAATAGGGGTAGCTAGTTTGAGAATATCATCATCAAACATTAAAAGTATAGGAAAACCTATTACCATCAATATCGTGAAGGAGAAAATAGGATCCTTTGAAGAGGAAGATCCAACAAGAACATCATGAAAAGAGTGGGATTTAGTTCCACAACCATCATTACTAAAAAAACCTTTCAAAGAAGCAACCAAAATGGAAGGGGGAACGCCCCAAGGTCCCAAAACTGAAATGGATGGAGCACTGGCCATAAAAGGAAAGAAAATGACCTAAGGCCAAGCAACTAGGAATAAAATGAGAACACACAAAACAACCACTAATCAAATGAAACACAAAAAGATCAACAATCTATAGTAGAAACCACGAATGAGAAAAGTATAAAATGGAATCGCCCCAAAATTGCTAGCCAGAGAGCCTTTGAGTGCAGGACAAGAAAATGTAGCAAATGTGACTTATTAGTAGAGCAAGCAAATGCTTGATGTCGCTTTAGGGTTCATATGGTCAACCTAGGTTGACTTGGTCAACCAAGGTTGATCGTAACTTGGGTTTTGGTTTAATTCATTTCAAATGATACTTTGAACATGTTGGTAGAAGGTTGCATGACCAAATTTGATTAAGCCATGTTGAAATTTAAGAAAAAAAATAAATTTTTAGAGTTTTAGGATTTTAGGGTTTTATAGTCAACCAGGGTCAACAAAAGTTCATGTTTACTCAATGCATCATAATTTGGTCAATGATGATCCTTAATGAATTTGGTGAAACTTCTAAGAACAAATTCCACCATATGGTATGTTTAGTTGCATGAGCTATAAATATTTAATGGTTTTTGAGATAAAGGTATTAAAATGACTTCAAATTTATATGGCTAACCCTAGGGATACGCCTAATAAATATGCAAGTGATCGATTAGGAATGGAAGTCATTTAGTTGGGTTTTGAAGCGAACAAAATTTCTCTAAAAATAGGTTATCGGCCAAGGGGTTTTGGGTTGGCTTTGAACACTGAATTTTGGAGTTTTATCTATATAATGGTTTTAGTCACTAGATTGGATTCTGGTTTTCTGTAGATAATGACTTGGGAAGATTTAGGGCTTGAAATGCTCAAATTATTGACAATCATGGATAATCATCAATGACTGAATAGACGATCAGCATACTATCATCGAGGATAATCAACTAATGAATTTAAGACTTGATTTTAAATAAAGTTTTGCATTGATTAATGAATATTAATGATCACCATACTTACAATCATTTGGTTATTATAAGGTGATAGATAAGATGATCATATGATAGTCAGGGGTGATTATTAAGTGCTATTTTATGCATATTAATGATCAAGGAACCATGGCAATGCACAATACAAAGTTTGATTTAGAGTTTGAGGTATTGTTCAAGGATTAATGCATGGACATTGAACTTTTACTTAAATTATTAACTCATCCAAAAATGTTGTCAATAAATGGACCCCCAAAAAATGTGATGAACTTAAAGTATAAATCACATGTCTTGGCATTGATCGAAGCTATCAATTGAATTTAAGAGATTGGCAATCAAAATAAGATATCAACTCTCAATAAATAAAATTTATACTTGACTATGATATCCTCTCCTAGACAAGGATGATTAAAATCTAAATATGATAGTGGCTCTCAAATAAATGAGTTTTATACTTGACTAGGATAGCTTCTCCTAGATAGGAAGGATTGAAATCTGAAAAAGATAGCAGCTCTTAAATAGGTGAGAATTGTACCTAACTAGTATTGTATCTCATAAATAAAAAGGATTAATCTGAATGAGATAGCTGCTCTTAAATAGATGTGGTTTATACTTGACTAGGATAACTTCTCTTTGATAAGAAGGTTTGAAATTTGAATGAGATTACAACTCTCAAATAGATATGGTTTTTACCTTACTTGGATATTATCTCTTAGACAAGAAGGATTGATGTCTAAATGAGATAGCATCTCTCAAACATATAAGGCTTAAACTTGGCAAGGATACCATCTCCTAGACAAGAAGGACTGAAATCCGAATAAGATAGCAGCTCTCAGATGAGGCTTAAACTTATCTAGGTTAACATCCCCTAGACAAGAAGGATTAAAATTTGAATGAGATTGATGCTCCTAAATAGATGAGGTCTATACTTTACTAGGATTACTTCTCCTTGGCAAGAAGGCTTAAAATGTAAATGAGATAGTAGCTCTAAAAAAAATAGATTAAACTATAATGAAATGAATAATATATTATGAATAGTTTTGTAGTTTAATAATATTTAGGGCATCTAAAAGTTATAAACTTTAGTATGAACTTCTAATCCAGTTATATCATTCTGGATATCTAGTTTCTTTTGCAAATTTTTATACAATCAAGCAATTATACAAAAAAAATACAAATGTTAAGAAAAGTTTCTTTTATTATCAAAATTCTCCTTTAATACTATTAGCCATAATAACACTTGAGATACCATCCATTTACTAGTAATATTGGAAGATCACCTTTATACTCAAGCAACTAAAAAGACCCCCTTGATATGCCTTTTCTACCATGAGTGGACCTTCCCATGTTAGTTTAAAATTATCACTTATTTTTTGATTGGGCTTAGATACGTCTTGGTAGAACCAAAACTAACTCTCCTGCTTGGAAAGTTCTTAGAAGAATCAGTTTGTCATGTGCTTAAATTATCTTAGCTTTAACAAGGTTCTATTGAGCTTGTAAATGCTTCTCTTCTAAACCTTCAAGCTCTTCTAGTCTCAGTTTTGCATTCTATTCTTCAGTGATTTCAAAGTTTTATAGCTAGTAACGGTAGTTGTACCTCCAAAGGGAGAATAGCCTCTGCTCTATATACCAAATCAAATGGTGTTGATTGAGTTGGAGTTTTGTTTATAATTTTGTAAGTCCATGAAGCTTCTCCTAACATTACATGCCATTGGCTCTTATTGTCTTCTAGTGTTTTCTTTTAAATTTGAACAAGTATTTTATTAATGGCCTCAACTAATCAATGTTCTTAAGGGTAATAAATTGTTGAGTATCTCCAATCAATGTTGTCATATTTTGTAAAGTTATTAAATTTAGTGCTTCTGAATGACCGACCATTAATGGATATGATTTGACGAGGAACACCAAATTTATATATGTATGGTTTATAAAGATATTTTAGACATGATGAGCTTTGACATTTCTCAAGGGAAGTGCCTCTGCCCACTTTGATACGAAGTATGTAGCAGCTAAGATAAACCTATGACCTCTAAAGGATTACAGATTAATTTTATTTTCATCTTTTTACCCAATTGATGTGCGGCAAACAATTCAACATGTACTTCTTTAATGACTTTTAATGCTTCTGATTTACTTAGACATCATAGCCACATCTAATCGAATGATCTTCTATATAAGGTGTCAAAAATAAATATATAAGATAGAGATCTTCTTTTGATTTGATCTACTGTTGATTTAACATGAGGTAGCTTAATTTCTTGTAAGTAATCAATGAGGGGTTTTCACCAATCCACGACCTCATCATCTACTATAAGAATAGTTTTCACCTCATTTGAGGGTTTTTTGTTTATATATTTAAGGTCTATAGGTGATAGAACCAGGTGACCTTGTACTTCTATTACAATTGAATCACCATGAAGATAGGACATAGCTTTAACCAGCTCTGCTAAAGCGTATGGTATGGAATTTTGTCCATGATGAATCTTATATGGTTTTATAGTTGTGATTTATTTAAGGAATTGCATTGCTAGCATATTGATGACAAGGAAAAATTTTCTTTTAATACTTAATAAGTATTGGCTATCTAGTTAATCACTAACTATGAATCCTCAAAAAGTTTAACTTTTTTTAATTTCATTCAGAAAAGTCAATTCTAACTTAGTTATCTGTGCTACATACTCAACTTCTTTATTCATATAAGGTTCTGACAATGATAAAACTAATACATTATACCCTTTTTTAGGGTGACAAATACAATAACAATTTTAGCTTTCCCTTGGGAATATGACCAGATGCTTCATGTTGATTAGAAGATGCACCATCAAAGTAAAATTCTCAGTTAGATTTTTTATTTAGTTCTAGACAAAAAATTTATTCATCTCGTAATTCATCATTGATCAGAGAATCATCCTGTGCTAGGTGAGCTGCTAGAAAATCTACCACAGCTTACCCTTTCACTGATCGTAAAGAAATGAATGTAATTTCAAATTGTGATAATATCATTGACCATCAACCTAGTCTCCCTAACAGTGTTGGACAGGTCATCAGAAATTGTAATGGATTTACTCTAGATATTAAATTCTCTCTACGATAGAAAATTTTATGCCTTTGCTTCTAAGCAGTGAAGATTAAGGCCAAATAATGTTTCTCTATCAGTGGATAATTTACTTCATTCGCATGTAAGCATCTACTCAGATATTATAGTGCATTTTACTTTCCTTCTTCATTAACATTAGCTTACAAGGTGCTAACAAATTCACTTGAAGCTGTAGCATATAAAATCTATGTTTTCCCTGGAATATGTGTTGCTAAAATTATAAAATTTGTCAAATATGATTGTATACAATCAAATGCTTTTTTATAATGACCATCCCACTTGAAACAAGCATCTTTCTTATATAAAGCTGCAAATGGCTGACATCTTCCAGAAAGATATAATATGAATGTTCTAAAATATGCTAGTCGACCATGGAAAGATCTTAACTGAATAGGACTTTTAGGTAGTGGAATTTTTATTATAGTTTTAATTTTATTTTGTGCTATTTCAATTCCTTGATATCAGATAACAAAACCTAAAAATGTTTCTAAAGTGACACTAAAAACACGCTTCAATGGATTTATTTTCAAGTCATGTTTGCATAATCTTTAGAAAAAAATTCTTAGATCATATAAATAGTCATCTCATTCTAGACTTTTAATGACCCGAACATCAACATAACATTCTACTTGATGGTGGATTAGTTCCTCAAAAGTCCACATAATTGCTTACTAGTAAGTTTCTCTAGCATTCTTTAATCCAAATGTCATTACTTTATAACAATAAACTCCTATTAGTGTTCTAAAAGTTATATATTTTTCAACCTCGGGAGCCATTTTATTTGGTTTTACCTAGACAAACCATCCATAAATGAGAATAATACATGAGAGGAAGTAACATCAACCATAAGTTCGAGAATAGGATGTGGAAACTAATCTTTAAGATAAGCTTTGTTTAGATCTCTAAAATAAAGGTAGACTCAAATTTGACCATACTTCTTCTTAACTAAAATGATGCTAGCTATCCAAGTTGGATATTTATCCTCCCTAATGAAACTTATATTAGTTATCTTTTTAACTTTAGATATTACTTGATATTTAATACCGAGCAACATTTGTTGAGGTGCTTGTTTAACCAAAATTATTATGGGTTGAATTTCTATCTTATGAATTACTATATTTGGGGATAAATCTATGCATTTTTTATAGCTCTAAGAAAATTAGTCTCTCAATTCTTCATAGAGTTTGATCATTTTTTTCCCCATCCTCATTCAATAAAGAACTTATGAAAATTGGATGAGGGTCTTTTTAAGTTCCCAGATTTATTTATTTCAATTCATCAATGATGGATTTAATCTCATCTTCAAGTCCTGGAGGTGCATCCCAAACTTGAGAGTCATCCAAACCTTCTGATATTTCTAAACAGACTTCATTAATACTCATAACATTTGATTATAAGACACTATCTAACTCTAGATGAATAGATATAAATAAATAACATTCATTATCATCAAACAAACATAGAGTAGTGAAGGCAACACCTTGTCTTGATGCGTACTTATGGTATTTTGTATTCAATATGTGTTTTAATTGCTGAGCTTTCCCTCTTGTCCAATTAGATCGCGTTAGACCTTGCTTTGCAAACTACCTTACACAATTGGACTACCATTCTAAAGGGAGTTCTACTATTTTATCCATAAATGGATCCTTAAAGTGTACATTAGTTTCAAAGGTTTGGTTGGTTGAAGGTACAAAAATGTTGGCTTGATATCTGGGTCAAAAGGAAGAGAGGTTTTCACCTCTAACCTTTTTACATTGCTTTAGAAAAGTGGATAAGGGATATTTTCCAAATACTTCTTCAACCTTTCCATGGTGGATAAATCTTAATCAGCTTCCCTAGTGACTTAGACCCTATCTTTGTCACTATCAGCTTTCATAAAAATATCAAACTTTGGTTGCTTTAAATTTTTGTTTTATTTTACAACATATGGTTTTTTATCAATTACATATGATTCCTCCTTCGAGCTAAATTAAAAATCAATAGTTTTGCAAGCACCTTTATTTGCACTCTTTGTTTTTAATTTTCTTTTGCCACTCTATTTTGGCATCCTCTATCTCTTCTTCTAAATTGTTGAGACATTCTACCACCTCTTTGTGAGGGAGGGGCCAGTAACTGGCAAACATTGTGTTTGAGATTAGGTTGTTTTTCTTTTTCACTTTATTTCTCTCCCTTTTTTTTTTCTTCTTTTACTTCCATATCTTCTTCTGCCAATTTATAATTTTTAGAAAATAGAGTCGACTTCTTGAGTAGATAGTATGAAGCATCTTTGTATATACCAACTTCATGATTTAAAAATGACTGCATGTAACCTTTAATATAATGCTCTTCTCCCTCATGAGAATATTTAATACATTGAAGCAGGGTAAATGGAACAATTCTATATTCAAGTAGCTAAGGTCTACCCCAAAGAGCGTTAAAAGAAGTTTTGGAATTTATTATGTGAAATTTGGCTTCGATATTTAGGTTTCCTGTTTCTAACAACAAAGTGATTAAATCCAAAGCTCTCTCTCCATGTTCCTTGAATCCACGTATTATCATTTTGTTAAAACTAAGTTTTTGCAAGCAGTATAAGATCCTTTACATTTCAATTAGAAGAAATTACAAATTTATTGTTTGCATTGCTACTTTAATTTTTGAATACTTCCTTTTTAATTGCTGGACATTGACCAGCTCGTCTCCTTATAGGTTTTTTAGACGAATCTTTATTCTGGGCTTCCTCTTTAGGAGTTAGTAGATCAACCCGGAGGGGACTCTACACTCCTTGAGACACTTGAATAGATAAATGATAAATTTTATTTAGAACTTTCAAATAATATCGAGATAAGGATGTATCCTAATCATCATCTTGTTTTGGATTTAAATTTGATGTGGAAGGCTCACAAATCACTCATTTAGCTGCTCCCTAATTAGAATAAGTTGAATACTCCTTAGTTATCACTACCGACATCTTTGATGCTCCATCAATCCAGTCCGTTAAAGTTATACAATCTTCTAACTCATGACTAATCAAACGGTGATCTGAGCAATATTTAAGGTACCCCGCTTTGCCCACATCTTCTAGCTTCTTCATTCAGGAAGTTTGAATTGCAATTTTTTTAGAAGATTCTTGAAGATCCTTTTAAGAACCATACTTTAAAATGAATAATCCCTATTCTTTAGAGCTTCAAATCTCTTACTTTCCTCTTGAGGAGTGAGATTGGAATGATATTTGAACTATGAATTAGGAGACCTATTATACTATTGATATTGTAATGAACATGCATTAGCTTTTCACCCTTATCAACTAAAGACACTAAAAATTTCTTCTTTTCCAACACCTTCTAAGGTTTTAGTTTTCAAATTTCTACTGAAGATTAATCTTTTGGGAAAGTAATTTTAGAAGTAACCTTTTAAATATTAGAGGCTTTACTCAATAACTACTCAAGAGTTTTGATTATAAACCCCTTAAGTAAGCAAGCAAGTTGACCATGAATTTTTTTTATAAGGACTTCTATGCCCTTGGAGTTAATGCTTACACCTCATGCTGTTGTTTCTCCACCTTAGGCTATAGTCAACCAAACTTTCATCGGGTTTCTATTTCTCTACTACCATATCTCCTACGGTGACATGGTGATATGCTCTAGCAAACTCTTTGGTGAACCTTTGTTCTAACTCTGTGAATGTTTACATAGACCCTTTAGGTATCTCAATCTACCAGTCAAATGTGACACCTAGAAAGCATCTTACAAACTTCATAAATAAAAGAGCATCACTACCTACTGCATTACGATAGCTATCCCAGAAGTGCACTTGATGTTGCTTTCAATTTCTTGTGTCGTCAACATTTTTTGAAGGAAGGTGGCACGAATCATTTTCGATAAGGAACTAATTCATATTCTTCTGGGTTGGGTCTACACTTTAGAATAGTAGAGTTGCCCTTAGACTGTGCCAAAGCTTCTTTGACTTGTTGTTCTATCATTTGCTTTATATCTACTATTTGTACAATTTCTTTTTCTAACTTTGCAACTTCAATTTTATTTTCATGTATTATCTCCTTAGCATTATTGTAGTGTTGCAAAGATTCGAATGGAATAGAATATATGTGAGATATAGTAGACAGAACTTCTTTATTTTGCAAGGCAACCATGGCTTCCATTTACTATTACATTTTCTTATCCATCTGTGCTATATTTTCATCCTTCTAACTTAGCTAATTTGGAAGACTGCTAGTCAAATCAGTGACATATTCATCATCATTATCTTCTTCCTCTCCATTTTCAATCTTTATTTGATTTATTTTAATTTTTATTATATCTTTCTGGTTAGAAGATCATTTACTTTGAATACACCTCCAGCCATTTCTTCATCTTCTTAATTTTTTTCTGCATTTTTTATATCTTCTTATTCATCTATCTTTTGAATTCTCTCCTTCAAGTGATCCATCATTTATTCTATCAATTTTCCCTCCACATTATGAGGATCCACAGATGTGTATTGTCAGATAAGTGATAATTTCTCAATAGCTTTGCCTTTCTTTACTCATTCTTCTGTCATGCGCTATTTATGAGCCACTAATGCAGTTGATGTAGCAACCATTTAAGGATGCCATAATTTATTGCCATCGTATAACAACATTGGTTAGCTTGTATATTTCAATCTACATTTGTTAAGATGAGGTGACAAATCTAAACCTTATAATTGGAGTCTATCAACTCTTAACTATTACTAATCAAAAGAGTGACCAAAAATTCTAGCTGGGATGTTTCAAAAACAAACTAAAGGAGGAGGGGAAATGGGATAATACCATAAACAGGTTAATTCTCCATAACCCAAAGATTTGATGGGAGTTAACTGTTCTTACCCATTCATTGGAATTGTTTGATGATTGACATACGAAAACCTTTTAGATTCTTAGTGATGATTTATAATAACAACTAGTCGACTAAGACCTTCTTCTTCGAACTATACCCTTCTTTTAACAGAAGGAGACATTTCTCTCTCTCTCTCTATCTCTCTCTCTCTCATTAAGTGTGTATGTACTCCAAAGGATATCACATCCTTTACACCTATAAAGATTTTATACTTCGACTGCCCATATCCAATAGCATAGTCGTGAACTAACTCATTCAACAAAGACTTGAAATTTCTTTTCTTCTCACATAGAGGAGGTAGAATAGGACTATGGTGAGAAGGAATAGGTAATAAATTTACTATATATACTAGACTCTCTTCTCCAGTGCTAGCAGACAATGGATAAAAGTTATTTAGACTCATTATAAGGGATCTGTATAGAACTACAATTTCTTGGACTACAATCTCAATTGACTTCATCTTAACTTCTTTAGCTATGGCATTCAAAAGATTACTCACTTCTTGCATTCTATCTTTCTCATCCCTTCACCTCAGTTGGTAATTCTTGTTCCTCCTTTGTGACTTGCTCATCTCCTTACGGGCAAATGATGATCAAATTTTAAACTTACTTGGGTATGAAAATCTAAGAATCTTATCAGCAGACTTTCCATTACTACAAAAAGATAGCCACAAGAAGGAAAGATGAGAGAATACTATTGACCTCATTTTTGTGTGAGGTCACTAGGATCCACCTTGGTTTTCTTTCGGTGACCTAACAATCGGAAGGTGCTCACTTGTCGATCATATAGGTCCCAATCGAATCCCAATCCAATTCTTAATCAATCTCTAATCCAACTTCCAATCAACCTTCAATCATTTTCCAATAAAATTTTAACCACACTCCAATCCAGTCTTCAATTTGTGCTTCAATCAAATCTTTGATCATACTTCGATTCAATCAAAATTCAATCATTAAAACATCCAGTTTTCAATCAATTGTCAATTAAGCTTTAAATCAAATTTAGTCGAGCATTATTAAGTCAATTTGAATCAATTCTATTGAATCTTAACCTTCATGGCTTAGATCGAGTTAGTTTAATGTGTCCCAATCTGACTCATGTGCAAATTAACTTTATTAGCTCTAATAGGCTTAATTTAATTCCTTTCAAGTTAACTTAACTTCGACAAAGGCAAATTTGCTATATCAATTTAAATCGAAATGCTATTTAATGAATTTGGTTTGTATAATTCAACATTTCTTCTCCAATTTAGCTCTATAAATTTCTTTAATTTTAGCATTTTAATATCAACCACTTGATTAAGTTTTAAGGGTATGATTATCTTTTTAAGAACTTTTTTTTTGTGATTGGATTTAAAAAATGGGGCTTCTAGGGCTGGTAGGGAGGGACACTCATTCCACGACTCCAAGCCTTAACCGCCCCCATCGATTCGTATGGATAGCGGTCCCATTTGAGATCCTCATACTACACACCTTGAAGCTGGTAGGTTGGCAAAAGGCAGAGCCGCTCCTTCCTCTCCTCCACCCGTCTAAGCAAGAGTAAGAACCGCCCAAAGACTCGCCCCTTTACTGTGCTTGCCTTGAGTGCGATTCAAGGGAAGGAAGAGGCAAATGAAAGAGGAGCAGGAGAGGGTTCTTGCGACTTTTTATGGTTCAAAGAAGGTGAAATTAACGGTAATCTCTACATCCCTCTTTTTATTTCTCTCTTGCATCTTATTCCCCTTCTTCTCTAAAAGTTCGAAAGGGATGTTAAGCCCTAGTGAACTAGTCCCGAGGCTAACCAAGAGGGGGGGTGAATTGGTTATTTAAAAATTTCACGATAACTATGAAAATCTTTTCGATACTTAGCAGCGGAAACAAGTAAACAATAACGAAAAGATCAACCAACGATATTCACCCAAGCAGTTTATATTGAAAAGTAAAATGCAAAACTGAATCAGAAAAGCAAACCAGATTTTATAGTGGTTCGGTCAACTTGACCTACGTCCACTCCCCGGAGCCTCCCCTCCGAGTATTGCACTAAACGAAAGTGACTCTCCTTTTGCTCCCACAGCAAGGCGGAGAAGCCTGTACAAAACACCTCCTTTTCACCACACGGTGAGGCAGAGAACCTGACCTCCTTTCGCTTCCTCCTGAAGCAGGCAGAGAACCTTCGAACTCCTTTTGCTTCCACCTGAAGCGGGCAGAGAACCCACGAACTCCTTTCGCTTCCTCCTGAAGCGGGCAGAGAACCCGGATCTTCTTGCGAACGATCCTCCCACGAAGAACACCAACTAGACGACAGACGACGAGCGGAGAAGACGACTCTGATCCGTGCTTGGAGCAACCTTAGTGAATCCCTCACTAACTCCCCCTCACAAGATCTCTTCTCTCTCTCCCAACTCTCTCTCTCTCTAGGATTTCTCAGGGAAGGAAGGCATCAAAAGATTTTTCCAAATCTAGGAAAAAGTTCTTTTAAAGAAGGGCTTAAAACTTGCCCTAAATCTCAACTTGTCGGCCAAGATCGTCCAGGACGATCGGTAGATCGTCCTGTACGATCAGTTCAAATTCAGCTGTTTCAGCCTGGACGATCTGGCTCTTCTGGATGATCAGTAGAAAAAGTTATTCATATCGTCCCGTACGATCCTGTGATCGTCCGGGACGATTAGTTCAAATTGAAGGAAATCGTCCAGAAGACAGTTCGGGTCGTCCAGAGAAATCTGTGCTGGACGACCAAAAAATGACTTGATCGTCCCGGACGATAGGGTAATCGTCCGGTACGATTAGTTCAAAAAGGCCCCAAATCGTCCTGTACATAGTTCTGGACGTACAGCTGAAATGCACAAGACGATCACGATCATCCGGGACGATCCTGCGATCGTCCTGGACGATGTGATCGTATCAATTAAACATTAATTGCTTTCCTTAATTACCAGACTAATTTAGGCATGATTGTAGTGAATCGTCCAGGATGATACACGTATCGTCCGGGACGATCAGACCAAAATACTTAAAATAAAACTTGCCTAACTTAATCTGGCGGCTGAGAATTTCTGATTTGGGCATATCGTCCCGTACGATCCGGAGATCGTCCAGGATGATCTGCTCAATCAGACCCTAATTAGGGTTTCTGTTTTAACTGGATCGTCCAAGACGATGTGGATATCGTCCAGGACTATATGAACAAAATTGCAATAGAAACTCTAATTCACTCAATCTCTCCACCTGAGTGTGTGTGTGCAAGGTTACTTAGCTAGGGAATCAGTTACATTACAATTGACTCAATAAAAAGAAAAATCATACATTTGACACACTTGGACCCGATCTTGAGTTGGCTTGAGTGGCTCGCGGTCTTTTGTGCCTGAAACAGATTAGCCAAGCAAAACACACTAGAAATATGTTTGTCATCATCAAAACCAGATTTGCAACAATCTCCCCCTTTTTGATGATGGCAAACATTTGTAAAGTAGTCTGAAAACAAAGGTAAACTAGGAGATTAAACAAAACAAACATTTTTTTTTTTAAATTTTCATTTAACAGCTCAAACAATACAGAAAACATGAAACAGAAAAACAGAAACAGACACGACACGACTACAACTGACTCCCCCTTTTGACATCACAAAAAGGAGGAGGGAAAAACATAAACACGGAAATAAAACATAAAATAAAACATACACAGAATCAACAACAAAACAGGAAAATCAGAATTTTTCCTTGATTTTAGATTCAAAAACCAATGACAGGACGATTGACAGCGCCGAAATCCTAAAAAAGGTTGGAAATAATCAACTTTCGTAACTCTGACCCCGGGCACCTTATCGATGCAAACCTCTTTCAAAACAAAAATCCAATTCAGAATAAAAGACATTAGATTTGAAAAGAAATCCTTTCAAGCCTCGTTCCAGAAAAATATCTGATATAATAGTGTTACAAAGTAAAAAATCAGAAATCGGGATTTTCAAAACTCAAACTTTTGAAAATATTAAGTGGCGCACAGATTTCTCTAAGACATTTAATAATCTGAAAGGAAAGAAAGCTTGTGTTGGGCTCATTTTGTGCCTCTTTTTCAAATGTGTTGGCGCTTTGCGCATCTTTTGATTTTTGATACACTTTGTGTATCCAATTTGGCAATTTCGCATCTTTTCAGTTTTGGGCTCATTTTATGCCTCTTTTCCAATTTATCTGGCGCACTGCGCATCTTTTGTAGGCTTTCTCCTTTTTGTAATCATTAAAGAGTCTCAGTTGTGAGATTATCTTCCAGAAATAGGAGATGACTCTCCGCAGTAAGGAAGAACGATTCACAAAACAAAATCCATACAACATATGATAAATGCAATCACTTGGTTTAGAAAATCAAACTAATGATTCAAGACTTTGAAAAACACTATTGATATGAGGCAGATTACTGTAGGAAGAAAAAATAATCTCTATTTCAAAAACTAACATTTTAATTTTGAAAAGGATTTTTATTCAAAAGAAACTACACACCAGTAAAGGAGTTAGAGGAAGAGAAACAATTATCAATGTTTCTTCCCTTTAACAGATTCAGCGAAGTCAATCACTGCTTATCAGCTTCCAAATCAAAACAAAGTAAAAACTCTCAGTCAGAAATTCAGATCACCAGAAGTAGTGAGCGGTGATCAGATCTTGAAAAGCATAAAAAATAGGTAGAAAATCATAGCAAAGTAAATACTCAAATTAAACTAACAATAAGGCTAAAACAGAAATTAGCAGAAGAAATAAAATCAACTGAAAATAAAATAATCAAGGCAAAAACTAACTAACAGAAATCAAAAATCACAATACAAAAGCTAACTAACAGAAATCAGAAAACATAATACAAAAAACTAACTAGCAGAAATCAGAATACCAATCATAACAATCATAAATCAGCAGTCATCAGAATCAAGCATTTATATCAATCACTCCTAATCTGGTTCTCAAAATGCTGAATGAGTCAAAGGCTAGTGGTTTAGTGAATATGTCAGCCAGCTGATTTTCAGTTGCTACGTGGTGTAGCTCAATGTCCCCTTTTGTAACATGGTCCCTAATGAAGTGATGCCTAATGTCAATATGTTTGGTCCTAGAATGTTGGATTGGATTCTTAGAGATACAGATGGCACTAGTATTATCACACAGAACAGAAATTGTGCCAACAGGTACTCCTAAATCCAAGACTTGCTGCTTCAACCAAAGAACTTGGGCCACACAACTCCCTAAGGCAATGTACTCAGCTTCAGCAGTGGAAAGTGCAACTGAGTTCTATTTTCTACTGGACCAGGAGACTAACGACTGTCCTATAAATTGACAAGTCCCAGAAGTACTCTTCCTATCCACCCTACACGCCGCAAAGTCAGAATCAGAATATCCAATGATCTCAAAAGAGGTGCTGTGCCTAGGGTACCAAATTCCTAGGTTTGGGGTTCCTAAAAGATATCTAAGAATTCTCTTAACAGCAGTCAGGTGGGACTCTTTAGGATCAGCCTGAAACCTAGCACAAAGACAGACACTAAACATGATATCAGGTCGGCTAGCAGTCAGGTAAAGCAGTGACCCTATTATCCCTCTATACTTCTTCTGATCAACAGATTTTCCATTTGAATCCTTATCTAACTGAACTGAGGAGGGCATGGGAGTATTGATTGGCTTGGCTTTGTCCATTTCATATTTCTTCAAAATGTCCTTAGTGTATTTTGATTGATTGAGAAAGGTTCCATCATCCGTTTGCCTTATGCTAAACCCCAAAAAGTAGGACAATTCTCCCATCATACTCATCTCAAACTCTTTACTCATTATTTTAGAAAACTCTTCACATAAGTATTTATCAGAAGATCCAAAAATTATATCATCAACATAGATCTGGACAATGAGTAAGTCATCTCCTAATCTCCTCAGAAAAAGGGTGGTGTCTACGCTCCCCTTAACAAACTCTCTTTCTAACAGGAATGTGCTAAGCCTCTCATACCAAGCTCTCGGTGCCTGTTTCAATCCATATAAGGCCTTTTTTAATTTATAGACATGACTTGGATATTGGGAACTCTCAAAACCTGGGGGTTGTTCTACAAAAACATCTTCTTTAATTACCCCATTTAAAAAGGCACTCTTGACATCCATTTGAAACAGCTTAAATCCCTGATAACAGGCAAAGGCTAGTAGCACTCTAATGGCTTCCAATCTAGCTACAGGGGCAAAAGTTTCCTCAAAATCTATCCCTTCTATCTGATTATACCCCTTAGCCACCAATCTTGCCTTATTTCTCACCACCACACCAGAATCATTCATCTTATTCTTAAAGACCCACTTGGTTCCCACAATACTTTGATTTTTAGGTCTTTCTACTAACTCCCAAACATCATTTCTTACAAATTGATTCAATTCTTCCTGCATAGCTAAAATCCAAAATTCATCCGACAGGGCTTGATTGATGTTGGTGGGTTCAGTCATTGAGATAAAGGCAGAATGGTTTACTTCCTTCCTAAGTCCATGCCTAGTCCTAACACCTTCAGAAGGGTCTCCTAAGATCAGTTCTTTAGGATGACTCGAAGAATATCTCCAATCTCTAGGCAGTGGGGTTTGAGGTTCTACCCTTTCCTCCAAATTTGTATTTCCAACTCCTTGGGTAACCTCAACAATCTCTTCATCTTCTACTTCAGATCTAGACTCCTTAGGATCAGATTCATCAAACACTACATGGGTTGTTTCTTCCACCACCAAAGTCCTCCTATTGAACACCCTAAAGGATTTCCTCACACTTGAATATCCTAAGAACACTCCTTCATCAGATTTGGGGTCAAATTTTCCTAAGGGTGACTTCCCGTTGTTCAGAATGAAAACCTTACAGCCAAAAACATGGAGGTGGGACAGATTTGGTGTTCTACCCTTAATGATCTCATAAGGTGTCTTGTTCAGTTTGACTCTCACATTCACCCTATTCAGCACATAACAGGCAGTGTTCACCGCTTCAGCCCAAAAGTATTTTGGAAGTGAATACTCGGCAAGCATGGCTCTAGCGGCTTCCACTAAGGTCCTGTTCTTCCTTTCAGCTACCCCGTTCTGCTGAGGGGTCCTAGGAGCTGAAAAATTGTGACTAATACCATGATCCTCACAAAAACTTCCAAATCTTTCATTTTCAAACTCCCCTCCGTGATCACTATGGATGGTAATAATCTCACATCCTAACTTCTTCTGAATCCAAGTAGAGAAAGATCTAAACTCATCATATGACTCAGATTTGTGTGACAAAAACTTAACCCAAGTGAACCTTGAATAATCATCAACAATCACAAAACCATAGACTCTCCCCCCTAAGCTGGCAGTGCTAATGGGTCCAAAGAGGTCCATGTGAAGAACTTCTAAAGGTCTAGAGGTGCTAATGTCCTTAACAGAGTGAAAAGAGGACTGGACTTGCTTCCCCAACTGACAGGAATCACACAGGTGATCCTTAGTGAACTTAAGCTTGGGCACACCTCTAACTAAGTCCTTTTGGGTGACTCTCCTAAGGGTTTTCATACTGGCATGACACAATCTCCTATGTCATAACCAAGACTCATCAGCAGCAGTTTTTAAGCAAATTGAATTATCAGATTTAATGCTACTTACATCCAGCTTGTAGACGTTGTTGATCCTTTGCCCCTGCAAAACAACTTCATCATTTAAGCTTAAAATGCAGCCAGTGGGCAGGAATTTGATGCTGTATCCCTTGTCGCAGAGTTGACTGATGCTCAGCAGGTTGTGTTTCAGTCCATCTACTAGCAAAACATTATCAATCATTAAGTTCTTTGAATCACCAATTATACCTGTGCCTACCACCTTCCTGGTGGTGTTATCTCCAAGTGTAACCTTGCCTCCAGCTCTGGCCTCCAGCGAAATGAACTGATTTGCATCTCCAGTCATATGTCTAGAACATTCGCTGTTCAGGTACCACATGCTCTCACGAGGTCTTGTGTGAGAGCACTCTTACAAAATCATCAAATGTCAGTCTTAGGAACCCAAACAGGGTTGGGTTCCTTCTTATGAAAAGAAGAATGCGATGCATGCGTGCTGTGCTGTGAAACAGGCAGTTTGGGTCTCCACACCCAATGTGTACTACGGTGAACAGTACAAGTATGTGATATGTGCCCTAACATGCCACATGAAAAATATCTAACACCAGGAAAAGGATTAACTAAACGTCGTGAGTGATAGTGCCTCTTCCTAGTAGTGTGTGAAACATGCTTTGATGAACTTGCAACAGAATTTTTAAAAGGTGGCGGTGCATAAAACTGTTCAAAAGTAGGCGGTGCTTTGTTATTTTCAAAAGCACTGATTTTCACTTTCAAAAACTCAATGTGTTTGTTTAAACTTCCAATTTCAAACGTTTTTGCACTTTCAATACTTTCTAACTCAGATGCCAAATCATTCACTTTCTTAAAAGCAAGTTCTAATTCATCATGCGATGTTTTTAACAAGTTATGCTCAACAATTAAATCAGAATGCTTTTTATTCAGTTCATCAAACTCATCTAGTAAAGACATGTGATTGCTATCAATGGTGGAATGATCCTTAATCAACACTTCATGCTCTTTTTGCCAAGTCAGATAATCTAGTTTCAAACTAGCATGAGTTTTCTTAAGCTTCCTATACGATGTATGAATCTTTTCAGAAACTTCAAATAACTGATCGTAAGTAAGCTCACATACCTCTTCCTGGTCCGACTGACCAGGGTGATCATCCGCCATCAGACACAAGTTTGTTTCCTCCTCTTCAGCTTCAGTCTCAGAAGAGTCGGATGCAGAGTCTGCCCAGAACGCCTTCTGAATCCGCTTCTTGTCCTTCCTGAACTTTGGTTTCTCCTCACTCTTCTCCTTTCTTGGGTGAGCTTTAAGTGTTGGACAATCAACCTTAATGTGTCCAGGCTTCCTGCATTCAAAACAAATCGATTCAGATGAACCCTTAAAGTTTTTATTGGACTTACCCTTGTTCCACTTCTGATAGTTCTTATGTTTCTTCCTTAGAAAGCTTTTAAATTGCCTTGTGATTAAGGCAACATCATCGCTATCAGACCCGGAAGAGCTAGCATCTGAATCCTTGGCCTTTAGTGCCACGGTCTTCTCTTTCTTGCGTTCTCCTGCATCAAGTTGCCTTTGGTTCACTCCTTGCTCGTAAGCAATGAGTGATCCAAGTAAGCTGTCAATAGAGTAAGTATTTAAATCTTTGGATTCAGTAATAGCAGTAATCTTAGCATCATAAGAAGCAGGCAAACATCTAAGAATCTTGTTCACTCTTTCGTAGTTGGTAAGTTCTCTACCTAAAGCAAGCAACGAGGTAACAATCTGAGTGAACCTTGTGTACATTTCTGAAATAGTCTCACTAGGTTTCATGCGAAAAAGTTCGTAATCATGTAACAAGATGTTTAACCTAGATTGTTTGACTTCAGTTGTACCTTCGTATGTTATACATAACCTATCCCAGATTTCCTTTCCCGTTGTACAAGTAGAAACACGCATATAGTCTTCAGATTTTAAAGCACAAAAGAAACAGTTCAAACATTTTGCATTCAACTGTGCTAAATCACGATCATCAAACGTCCAATCAGCAAACGGCAATTCAGTTTTCATATTGTTAATCATTCGAAAAGGTGGTTCGTATCCATCCTTAACTAATATCCACATGCGATAATCAATAGATTGCAGAAAAGTAGACATGCGTGTTTTCCAAAAATCAAAAGGAATATTGTCAAACAACGGTGGTCTGGTAATGGAATAACCTTCAGCAGTATTACGATTGTTACAGTTAGCCATTAGATCAAATTCAAAAGTTTTTAAACAGAAATTTTGAATCCCTCTCTGATACCACTTGAAAGTTCGAAAGGGATGTTAAGCCCTAGTGAACTAGTCCCGAGGCTAACCAAGAGGGGGGGTGAATTGGTTATTTAAAAATTTCACGATAACTATGAAAATCTTTTCGATACTTAGCAGCGGAAACAAGTAAACAATAACGAAAAGATCAACCAACGATATTCACCCAAGCAGTTTATATTGAAAAGTAAAATGCAAAACTGAATCAGAAAAGCAAACCAGATTTTATAGTGGTTCGGTCAACTTGACCTACGTCCACTCCCCGGAGCCTCCCCTACGGGTATTGCACTAAACAAAAGTGACTCTCCTTTTGCTCCCACAGCAAGGCGGAGAATCCTTTACAAAACACCTCCTTTTCACCACACGGTGAGGCAGAGAACCTGACCTCCTTTCGCTTCCTCCTGAAGCAAGCAGAGAACCTTCGAACTCCTTTTGCTTCCACCTGAAGCGGGCAGAGAACCCACGAACTCCTTTCGCTTCCTCCTGAAGCGGGCAGAGAACCCAGATCTTCTTGCGAACGATCCTCCCACGAAGAACACCAACTAGACGACAGACGACGAGCGGAGAAGACGACTCTGATCCGTGCTTGGAGCAACCTTAGTGAATCCCTCACTAACTCCCCCTCACAAGATCTCTTCTCTCTCTCCCAACTCTCTCTCTCTCTAGGATTTCTCAGGGAAGGAAGGCAGCAAAATATTTTTCCAAATCTAGGAAAAAGTTCTTTTAAAGGAGGGCTTAAAACTTGCCCTAAATCTCAACTTGTCGGCCAAGATCGTCCAGGACGATCGGTAGATCATCCTGTACGATCAGTTCAAATTCAGCTATTTCAGCCTGGACGATCTGGCTCTTCTGGACGATCAGTAGAAAAAGTTGTTCATATCGTCCCGTACGATCCTGCGATCGTCCGGGACGATTAGTTCAAATTGAAGGAAATCGTCCAGAAGACAGTTCGGGTCGTCCAGAGAAATCTGTGCTGGACGACCAAAAAATGACTTGATCGTCCCGGACGATAGGGTAATCGTCCGGTACGATTAGTTCAAAAAGGCCCCAAATCGTCCTGTACATAGTTCTGGACGTACAGCTGAAATGCACAAGACGATCACGATCGTCCTGGACGATGTGATCGTATCAATTAAACATTAATTGCTTTCCTTAATTACCAGACTAATTTAGGCATGATTGTAGTGAATCGTCCAGGACGATACACGTATCGTCCGGGATGATCAGACCAAAATACTTAAAATAAAACTTGCCTAACTTAATCTGGCGGCTGAGAATTTCTGATTTGGGCATATCGTCCCGTACGATCCGGAGATCGTCCAGGACGATCTACTCAATCAGACCCTCTTAACTTAGTCGCCCTAATTAGGGTTTCTATTTTAACTGGATCGTCCAGGACGATGTGGATATCGTCCAGGACGATATGAACAAAATTGCAACAGAAACTCTAATTCACTCAATCTCTCCCCCTGAGTGTGTGTGTGCAAGGTTACTTAGCTAGGGAATCAGTTACATTACAATTGACTCAATAAAAAGAAAAATCATACATTTGACACACTTGGACCCGATCTTGAGTTGGCTTGAGTGGCTCGCGGTCTTTTGTGCCTGAAACAGATTAGCCAAGCAAAACACACTGGAAACATGTTTGTCATCATCAAAACCAGATTTGTAACATTCTCTATTTTTTTAATGATGCAATAGAGATTACTTCTATTTTAAGGGAAAATGATGTTAATATGTTCCTGTTGCATTATTTAAACCAAGAACCATGGTTTGAGGTTTCCTTTTCAGTATTCTTTACATCAACATGATAACTATGTATGAAAAGAAGGTTGAGTTTATCCATCTATCTTCCAATTTTAAGGGAGAATACAATGCTTTTATTGAGATTATTTCTCTACTTCAAGGCTTCAGGAGTTTCAATATGAAAAGATTTTTTTTTTGTAAGACCGGGCCTGTAAGTATTTTTTTTTAACTAAGTTTTCCTATAAGAGATAATTTATCACATGTTGTTCTCTTACATTGAGATCTGCATTTTCCTTGTGGCAAGATTCAATTAATGAATGCATCATCTGATATCTTATTTAGCAGGGATATTTAATTGAGAGCTTTGTCTTGTTTTCCGGATTGGATCTTCATGCAACATTTTAATGCTAAAACAAAAGGATTTGGAAGTGGAGCAATGAATAGATATATGTATTTTATATATCAATGGTATATATATATATATACACTCACATGTAGTAGGCAAAACATTTTTGCTAATTTAGATTACAGATATAGCTCATTAACCATGCATTGCTCTGTTCTCTAACTTCCTGTGCTTTGAGTTTCTCACATGGAATTCATTCGAATAGCATCAAATGCCTGTATCGACAGCTTTGTTCATTTGTTTTACACAAGATGTAATAGGATTTTAATAATGATAGTTTTGGTCATGATTTAAGTTTCTTTATTATGATTGATCTAGTAATCATTTCTATTTAAGCAAACTTATTGTGGTTGCATTAGAATTGGATTCTGGTGGAAGTGTTTTTGATCAGATTTCTTATGGGAGCACTTTGAAATGAGTTTCTTGTGAAAATGTTTGAATAGAACTATTTCTTTTGGAGTTGTTTGAACCAATGAAGCGATGTTTCTTTTAACTTTCTTTGCATCAGGATGAGTTATGTGTCAAAAGAAATTGCTGAAATCATGAACCGTCTATTCTAAGATTTTCTTCATTCCTTAAAAGCGAGAGAGGAAGGTTATGAGGGTCTCTTTGCTGAAATTGCATTTTATGATTTCCATTCTGAATGGCAGCAGGATGTTATCATTATTTTATAGATCCTAAATTTTGTTTTCTTTCTTCATGAGATTTAAGAGGCTTCAATTTTTTGTGCTCACTCTTGACATGAAAGAGAGATCTCAGTATCATTGGAGTAGGTTTGAGAATGCGATATGTGAATAATCTTTCATTGACTAACATGATTGTTATCCTGTGTTGCTCCAAAATTTTAAGAAGTGGTTAAATGTTCTTTTCTTTAAAATTTGAGAATGGCTAGTGGCACGTTCTTTCTTTCTGAAGAAAATAGAGGCAATAATTTGAAGCCCTTCATTTTCTTCAGAACTCATTAGTAATTACTGTAATGAGTTCATTTTGATTTAGCCAAGAAGTCATATGCAATTTTTGTCATCTTTCTTCTTATGGGGAAAGGGTATTTGTTCAATCAATAAATATTGAGGTGATCTTGCCATTAAAATATGCTTTCATGTAATTGATTCGACAAGAATCAAATGTAGTGTTTTGGCAGTTGTGTTTATTTATTTAGCACGAGATGTTATAGAATTTTAGTAATGAATAGACTGGGTCATTATTTAATAATTTTTTTCTATGATTATGTTGTTAATATACTGATCTACACCTTGTTTTACTTTGTTTTCCAAATGGCCATGTTCTAATCCCTTATTATTTTCTCCTTAAAATATAAATGAAGAAAGTGAAGAAAGGAGACATGCTAGTATTAAGTTCATCTTGTTGAGATTTCTTTTCGTTTAGAAGTATACATATTGAAATTGTTTCTTGCAACGTAACATACACTTTGAAATTGATTTAATAATTTAATTTAATTTGTATTTTCACATATTCATTTATATGTCAATTCATAGTTTCTTCTATATGTGCATACATGATATTCTGACACCTCTTTCTCTCTTCGTCTTTCTGTGAGGTACTGATGGAGCTGATTGGAAGATAGAGCCAAGGAGCTTTAGTCGCCCTCATTTCTTTTAAATGGGGGTGCTACGGCCGGAGTCACCGTTGACTAGCTCTGATGATCAGGTAATTTTTCTTAAAAATTCGAAGGCCCTAGATCCCATAAGCCAATGATTGTATGCTCCTCTGACCTTAGCTCCTTGTAGCAACCCCCTGTATTTAATTTATATTTATTTTCTTCTTTTTACAAATCTAAAACCCATCGACATAGCTTGTTTACCTTCATGTGTATGTATAAGGGTTAGAGACATTAATTGTAAACCCATTACAACACTAGTTTCATTTAAGGAAAATAATTAAGGATGAGTCTTAGAGAACTTAGGAGAACTCCAGGATCCACACATATATCCTTTAGGGATGAAACATCAAACATAGAAAATTTATTAACACCTTGCCTTAGGATCAGTGTACACTGTCAAACGTGACCTTAATCAAACTTAAATCAATCTATTAATCATTAAACCCTCTTAAAAGAATTGGAACCTCCTATACCCAATAATGATCCTAATAAAATGTATGAGAATATTTAACTTTCATTGATGAACCTTAATCAATACACATAATCATTAATATATAAAATTCAAACCCCTTAAGCTTAAACCATTAATTAAGCATTTAAACTTCCAGAAATTATAATAAATCAAGTTTAAAGCCAAAAAATCACAAATAATACCTCTAACTGACCAGAATTAAATCCTTAATCAATGAAAAATAAAATCAACCAGATTTGACATCAATTTTAAGAATAATTTAATTTTATGTAAAATTGAGCATTTAATTAATTTAATTAATTAAAAATAATTTAAAAATTCCTAAACTCTCTCATACACTTAGGAATCTCTTCTTAGGTCATTCCCGACCTTTGGAGTTGATTCCAAGGAGTTTGCAGGTCATTTAGACTCAAATCAATAAAAGGCCTTTAATTACGCAAATATTAAAAATTCAATAAATATCCAAGACTTTGAAAATTCATAACTAATTAGAATAAACTACAAATTAAGCAAACTCAAAATCATTCAATTCATAATAAGGTCTAATATTTTAATAAAATAATAATTCTCCAAAAATCATATTTAATCAAAATATCAACTTTTGACTCCTTAATTAAATGATTAAAATAATCAAAAAAATTCCAAAATTCTAAAATTGATTTCAAACTCAATCAACCCCTTAATACACAACAACCACTCCTAAAATAAAGATTTTAGGCTGCACTACTCCGGATTGCGGGGCTAAGTGTCCCAAGGAGGCCGTGTTCCTTGAGCCTAGTGGCACAATGCCACGAATGGTTTCAAAGGAGTGTAAAACTTAATTCTTATTGATTAACAATTATTTAACTAAATTTAAAATCCTTAATTCAAATACATTAATTTGGCCTATAGGCTGGACTACTTCAGGCTGCGGGGCTATATGTCCTAAGAAGGTTTTATTCCTTGAGTATGGTGGCATTAGTGGCAAACTTAAATAAGTTAAATCTTAAAAATAAAAAATTAATCAACCTTAATTAAAAATTAATCAAACTTCAAACCTTAAATCAAATATAATTCATTTCATTTAATCTTACCAGGTACCACTAGGTAACCCAGGCCTACGAGGCTATTAGCCCCAAGGAAGGTGAAATAAACTTCAAGGTGGTATCCAACAAATAATTAAGAATCGATCTTAAAAATAAATTTTAAATCATTAAGACTTAAACTTTTACCAAAATATTCCCATTGGCCCTTCAGCCAACCAAAATATTAAACAACTTTAACCAATTACCCCATTCTTGGACATATCCCAGCCGCACATCCTACTACTCACTTAGATTTATTTGTCAGGACACAAAAATCTAGCTTTAGGTGAGGCTGGTGTTTCTTTTTGTTTCTGAGATGTGTTAATCTGCATGCATAGTGAGTGTTGATTAATTATTTCTTTCTATATTGAATTCCTGTGATGATTTTTTTTAATGCTTGTGGTGGCATCCCAGGTTAGATAACATAGACATAGGTTCACTGTTCACAGACCTATGCACTTCCTTTTTGTCAGCCTAGGATTAGGTGCCCAGCCACTTGGCCTATGAGGTCCCCTTGAATGAGGTAACCCATGGTTGCTAATAAGGATCCTCTGGTCGGCTCTCGACTAAGTAGGCTACAGACACCGACGAACCTGGGATGATGGAAAACCATGGGATCTTGACTGGGGATGTCATACCCCCTTGGTAAGTTAGTCTCCACCCTCACCTCTTGGGCATTCTCCCGATCTGGTGATGGAGAATATAAACCCCAATCTTCTAATAAAATTGACCATTCAAACTAAATATCTACTTCAATAAAATTTAAGCCCAACACTTAGGATAGGTTGGGGGGTTTCTTAAGTAATTCAGAATCTCAAGACACCTCCTTCTCTTCTTCCATTGATTCCAGAAAGAACTACTCAAATTTGATCCAATCCCATTTAAAAATTCTAGTCCCTACTTCCTTTGAAATAAAACTTTGAAATCTAAATGAAATTCATATCGCTATTTTAATCGAGAGTATTCATAGGAAAATTTCTGGTTTCCTAAAATGTAATTAACTACGAGGGCTTGTGCTCATTGGAGATATAGGAACCCAGATGTAATTTTCTAAAATCAAATTTACAAAACCCTTAATTAATTACCTTTGGGAAATAAAAAAAAAATGACGATCATCATTGTCAAATTCAAGTAATTAATAATGAATGAAATCTTCTTCCTTTGAGATGTCATATCATTTAGCGATATAATTTTGAATATAAATTCAACGATAATTTATCCAGATGTTTGTAGCCAGATATTTGAAAGAACTTTATTTTGATCCTTTGGGATCATATGTGGTTCCCTCCTGAATCTAGCTCTGATATTTAGGATCAGATTTATAATTCTAAATTTGAACCCATTAGGAGATTTTATCTCTACCTTTCGAGGTAGTATATCATCACAAATGGATGTTCAATTTCATGATCAAAATTTAAATGCCAATTTTTTAAATTATTTCCAAAGATAATTAACCTTTTCAAAATGATATATTTTTTAATCAAAATACCAAAATGGAGACTCCAGTGGGGAGTATCTTTCTCTCCATCTTTAATAGCGATAAAAATTTTATTAAATCTATAGTTTTAACTCCTTTTCTTCCGTTGGTCCATCTACCGATTTCTCCCTTTGGTGAGTGTGGCCAACTCAATTAAGACATGTGAAAAGAGAGATGAGTGTAGGAAACCTATTTTCTAGAGTCTTGTCTTTAACATTTTGCCTCCAAGTTAATTGGTAGAGCAAAAGAGTCAAGCCAAGTTCCTTTCAAACCATCCTATAAATGTTAGAAACTTGCATGCTCAGTTTAATCAATAGCTTGCTAAGTTAAATAACTTATGGATGGTCCCTCGATTTCACAATCAAATATTCAACATCCTTATCAAAGTCTAAATCTCTTTCAAACTCCAAGGGACCTACACATTATATCACTATATATTGGTTTGTAATATTATTATTCAATATATGTGATTGAATGTAGAGGTCATTTTAAAATTCAATTTGAAAATTCAATACTTCTGGCAAAGTTTACCTTTAACATTTTATTCTTGAATCATTCGTTGGGATAAAAGAGTTGGGACAACTTTTTAGCTTCTTCTTACTAAAACTTTGTAAACTTTTGGTTGAACACAAGTTCGACACCTTGAGTTTCAAAATAAGGGGAGATGCTGTCGGATTTTTTAATTTTTCAAACTTCCCTTTTAAAACTATTCAATTCTAACAGTCATTGATGTATATTTTTCTACAACAATCATCGTAGTCTGATATACACAATGTAACATCAATCCTTCTGGTATAGTCGGTCTTTGACATTTCAGTCCTAAACAGTTCCTTTGGAGGAAAGAGTCGGGTCAACTTTTAAGAATTCCCCCCAAAATTTGTAAACCTTTACGTTGAATGTGAATTCAACACATTGAGTATCAAAAATAAGGGGAGATACTGCCCGATTTTCAAATTTTTCTTAAATCTCCTTCAAGATTTCTCAAATATATTTCAATCATCATTGCCATGTGTCTTTTACAACATTCTATTGTAATTGAACATATGCAATGCAAATCCAAAATTCATGTCAAATCTAGGTTTTGACATTTCACCCCAAAATCACTTGGTAGAGTGGAAATAGTCAAGCCTAATTTCTTAGGAACTTCAGGTTAATTTTATAAACCTGCATATTTAAACAAAATTCAATATATTGAGTTTCAAATTTTGAAAAAGATCTGTTTAGTTCCAACCTTAAGTTTAAATTCAATTTCAAACTTAAATTCAATCTCAATCTAAATTCAATTTCAACTTTGAATTCGAATCCAATCTTAACCTCAAGATTCAAATTTAAATTAACCTTAAGTGTAATTTCAATTTTCACCATGAATTCAAGTTTGAATTTAACTTAGAATTTAACTTTAAATTTGATTCTAAACTTAAACTCGGGTTTTGACATTTCGACCCAAGTCAATTGATGAAAAGAAAAGAGTCGAGCGTAATCCCTGGATGTATCATATCGATTTTGTGAACCTACATATTTGAGTGAAACTCAACCTGTTGAGTCATAAAATTTGAAAAAAGATCCATTTGACTTGAGCCTCAAGTTCAAATTCAAATCTAACTTTGAGTCCAAATATAATTTTAACCTGAAATTTGAATTTGATTTCCACTTTAAAGTCAATTCAATTTCAGTTTTAAACTTCAAGCCTTGATCAAATCCAAACTTCACATTTTGCCCCAAGTAAATCGGTGTAGCAAAAAGACTTAAGTTGACCCTTTGAATTTTCTCTTCAATTGGTCAACCTTTATATTGAATGTTGATTCCATATATTGAGTCACAAAAGTTTGATGAAAATTCTCTCCAATGAATTAATTCAATTCCAACTCTAAAATTCAAGCCTTGATCAAATCTGAACCTTGACATTTTGCCCCAAATCAATTGGTGTAGCGAAAGAGTCAAGTTCAATCCTTAAGTTCTCCGTGCTAATTCTGTGAACCACCATGTTGATTATAAATTTAATAAGATTGAGTTATAAAATTTTGAATAAAATTAATCAAGTTTAAAATTCAAATTCAAATTCAAAATTAACTAATTCAAATCACCTTAAATTAATTTTAGGAATTCAAGCAATCAAATGGCTGGTAAACTCATCTTCTCTATGGATAGAAACTTGATAGTAAAAGGAATCACTTCTGGTAATTTAATCCAGTTTAAAATGGATTTCTAAAACTTCAAGTTATCAGTCAACGAAGAAAAAATTATTGATCTGTCTGCCAGAATACAAAGGAATGTCCCCTTAGTTGAGATTACTTTAGGGTTAGGAGTTGACTCCCCCATCTCCAAGATGGAGGTTGCTGTCACCCCATTACCCACTATACCCTCTGCCAAGGTGGATAAGAACCAGAAGTCAATAACAACAGAAGTGCTACCTTCTCAGTCTGAGATCGGGTCAAGTTCTAGCACCCTTGCCATCAGCAAAAATAAAAGGTAGAACTACCTTAGAAGAGTCAGAAAGAAGGTTGTAAAGGCCATAAAGACTGCTGAGTCGAAAGCCTTAAAGTATGTCAAATCTGAGGCTGGTCAAGAGCTCATTGCTCATTCTACGTACCCTTTTGCTGGAGGAAATCATTTCCACCATTCTCCTGTTGCTCAAAGGAGTGAGGTTGTAGAAATGAGAGTGCGATCTTCAATACACCTTCTTGACTACAACACAATGAGAATCAATCAAGCCAGAACTGAACAAACACCAGTACTAGGCCTAAGGTCCTCATTTGAAGGTTATGACCCGTCCACTCTACTAGAAGATGTTAGGTCATATTTTTATACGTGTCCCACAACATCACCTACAGAGGAAGAGGTCTAAAAAAAAACCACTCGGAGTGTCACTCTCCTAATTACTAGACCACTAGTAACGAGAGAGTGGAAATAATCTAAGATTGTATCTGATAGAGATACCATCTAAGTTTAATTTTTAACGGGTCCTATCATGATAAATCTTTTGACTACAATGATACCACTAGGATAGTATAGGTTTCATAATAGTTTCTCCCTCTAAAGGAGATCACAGGAATTCAATTCCTTACTGTTGGGGTCATGCCACCTAGACTTGCAACTTTTTAAGGAAAAACTTATTAATTTCTCAAGTGTACTGGATCCATATTTTTAAGATAGTTGATCCATCTTTTTAATGAAAATTGACTTCTACCTTAAGTCTTATATAGGAGAAAGTTGCAGTTTACTCCACCAGATGCTTAAATGTCCCTCCCTCCAACCTCTTTTGTTGGATTGATTTAGCTGTTGAACTAAAATCAATATCAAACTAAAGTTGACATTTGAAATGAAAATATTCTTAATTTTCTCGCAATTTTCTATCTCGTGAGATGTCTCTTGCGCGCTTAAAATTTATTCAATGATTTTCAAAAGTCAAGTCAGTATTCATTTTAAAAGATTGGGTCCTGCCTTGAGGATTATCTGTTATTACATAGGAGAATGAGTTTTCTTCTCTTATACTTGAGATTTAATCCTGGCATTGAAGTAAAGAAGGCGAAGCCTCTTCTCAAATTTAATTGAAATCAAAAGATGTACAAGTGCACCAAAAAAGTTAAGAAATGCACAAAGTGCACAAAAAAGTTAAAAGATGCGCGAATGCGCCAAAAATTTAAAAAATAGTGCAAAATGCACTATAAATCAAAAGATGCATAATGTGCACCACCAAGAAGAAGAAAAAAGGAGGCTCCCTTCTTCTAAATCCTTTAATCTCAAATGACCCAGTTCACTTTAAATTGTTTGATTTTAAAAGTCTTGAATTTATATTCTCCGCCATGCATCGATGATCTATCAAGATACAAAAATCTCTTATGCAAGAGAATTGAAAAGGTAAATTTCTTTACTCAACTTAAACTACTCTGAAATTGATTTTAATTTAAAATATTTTAGGGAGACCCCAGTTTAGTTCTATAAAACCTGGTCTGGGTCAACAAAACCTAAATCCTTTAACCTTTTCAGGTTAATTGGAGTCACTTAACTCTTCACTGTACTTTTGAATTTGTTTCCACTTATCATTCAGATAGGGTCCAAATAGCTAGAGAAATTTTCTAATAAGAAAACTAAATCTTCTACTCTTGATAAATATTTAAATCTGGTCCTTGAGGAGTGTGTGTAAGTCCTTGCACATAGGCATCTTTTCCTTCATTGCCTTTTCTATAAAATTATACTCTATACTGGGTCCGAGATCAATCCCACTAGAGGAGTATTTTATAATGTTGGAGATTGTCGTTCACAATCAAACCACACCCTGTGCTGGGTCCTAGATCATCCTAATCTAGGAGCGTAGTTTACTTTGCTGGGACTTGCTATTCAAAATCAAACTCTAATTGAGTAGAGTGCCCAACACCAATTCAAGGAGCTCGAGGGCCTCAAATAAAAATAAATACGTGCTCAATAAAGTTTGAAAATTTATAAGTTACATTTGATTTGAGATATTGATAACTTGTGTCACTTTAGAACTCCCCAAGTAGGAGACTTGCTCGTAGTCTTTTGGTGACCACTTCTAATTCATTGTGAAATTAATATAAAGCTTGAATCAATGTTGATTGAATCGTTCATTCTAAAGATGATCTTTAAGAGAATTTCTAATTGACTGATCAACCCTGAACAATGCCACCCAATATTTTTAAACATTGGGGAGGCTCTTCAGGAAGTACCATGCCAGATAAGTGCCAGACTTAAATTGAAATTCAAAATTCTACCAATTGAAAGTCAAATTTCAGATCAAATTTCAAAATTTTTGAAAGTCAAATAAATTCAAATTTAAAATTTTCAAATTTCAAAATTCAAATTCAAATCAATTCAGTTCCAAAACCTTTCAAATTCAAACAAATCAAAATCAAATCAAACTTCAAATCCAAATTCTTCAAATTTAAAATTAATTCAAATTAAATTAAAAGCACATCACAAACTCAAAACCCTTCAAATTCAAATTTGTCAAATCAAGTTTCAAATTTAAACTTCTTCAAATTCAAAAATAAATCAATTCAAATTTAAAAAATCATTCAAATCTCAAATTCTTTAATCCAGACCTGATCCCCTGTGTGGAGCAAGTTTCCTCTATATACGATCATTTCAAACTGGATCCTCTTTACAAAGCAAGTTTCCTCTACACATGATCATTCCAGACCCGATCCTCTATGTAGAGCAAGTTTCCTCTACACATGATCTTTATAGACCTAATCCTCTATATGGAGCAAGTTTCCTCTATATATGATGATTCCTGACTCGTTCCTTTGTGTTGAGCAAGTTTCCTTTACACATGATTATTCCAGACTCGATCCTCTGTGTAGAGCAAGTTTCCTCTACACATGATCATTCCAGGCAGGATCTTTCGTGTAAGAGCAAGTTTCCTCTTCACAAGATAGCCCTTTAGTGATGGAGCAGGCCCTCTATGGTACCATCCTAAATTTAATATCCAGATCTGATCTTTCATGGAAAGCAATGCTTCCTTCCCACAAGATCATCCAATTTTCTTTTCCTTTAGGTTAGGATTCTTCCTTTCCTTAGGATTAGAAGAGCTAGTGGTGGATGACGCCCTTCGTGGCACCACCCTAGCTCCCTCCAGTTTCTTTTCCCTTAGGTTAGGATTCTTCCTTTCCTTAGGATTAGACGAGATAGTGGTGGATCACACCCTTCGTGGCACCACCCTAGCTCCCTCCAGTTTTCTTTTCCTTTAGGTTAAGATTCTTCCTTTCCATAGGATTTGACGAGCTAGTGGTGGATGACGCCTTTCGTGGCACCACCCTAGCTCCCTCCAGTTTTCTTTTCCTTTAGGTTAGGATTCTTCCTTCCCTTTTGATTAGACGTGCTAGTGGTGCATGACGCCCTTCGTGGCACCACCCTAGCTCCCTCAAGTTTTCTTTTCCTTTAGGTTAGGATTCTTCCTTTCCTTAGGATTAGGCGTGCTAATGGTGGATGACACCTTTCGTGGCACCACCCTAGCTCCCTCCAGTTTTCTTTTCCTCTAGGTCAGGATTCCTCCTTTCCTTATGATTAGACGTGTTTACCTTCTACCTAAGACTCTAAGGCTATATCTCTTCTTCCTTAGGATAAAAAATTCCACTTCAATCTTCCAATTCGGTGAACGCAAATATATGTACTAGAACTTTGTTCTACTACACATATTGGGGGTCCATTTATTGACCTCATTTTTGTATGAGGTCACTAGGACCCACCTTGGTTTTCTCTTAGTGACCTAATAATCGGCAGGTGCTCACTTGTCGATCATATAGGTCCCAATCGTTTCCCAATCCAATTCTTAATGAAATTCTAATCCAACTTCCAATCAAACTTTAATCATTTTCTAATCAAATTTTGATCACACTCCAATCCTATCTTCAATATGTGCTTCGATCAAGTCTTCGATCATACTTCAATTTAATCAAAATTCAAACATTCAAACAACCAATTTTTAATCAATTATCAATCAAGCTTTAAATCAAATTCAATCAAGCATCATTAAGTCAATTTGAATCAATTCTATTGAATCTTAACCTTGATGGCTTTGATCGAGTTAGTTCAATGTGTCCCAATCTGACTCAAGTGCTAATCAACTTTATTAGCTTTAACGGACTCAATTTAATTCCTTTCGAGTTAAATTAACTTTGATAAAGGTGAATTTGCTATATCAATTTAAATCAAAATTCTATTTGATGAATTTGGTTTGTATAATTCAACATTTCTTCTCCAATTAGCTCTATAAATTTCTTTAACTTTAGCATTTTAATATCAGCCACTTGATTATGTTTTAAGGGTATGATTATCTTTTTAAGAACTTTTTTTTGTGATCGGACTTAAAAAAAGGGGCTTCTTGGGCTGGTAGGGAGGGACACTGATTCAACGACTCCAAACCCTAACCGCCCCCATCGATTCCCACAAATAGCGGCCCCATTTGAGATCCTCATACTAGACACCTTGAAGTTGCTAGGGTCGGAAAAAGGCAGAGCCACTTCTTCCTCTCCTCCACCCATCTAAGCAAGAGTAGGAACCACCGAAAGATTCACCCCTTTACTGTGCTTACCTTGTGTGCGATTCTAGGAAAGGAAGAGGCGAACGAAAGAGGAGCAGGAGAGGGTTCTTGCGACTTTGTATGGTTCAAAGAAGGGGAAATTAATGGTAATCTCTTCATCCCTCTTTTTATTTCTCTCTTGCATCTTATTCCACTTCTTCTCTATTTTTTTATGATGCAATACAGATTGCTTCTATTTGAAGGAAAATGATGTTAATATGTTCCTGTTGCATTATTGAAACCAAGAACCATGGTTTGAAGATTCCTTTTTGGTATTCTTTACATTAACGTGATGACTATGCTTGAAAAGAAGGTTGTGTTTATCCATCTATCTTCCAATTTTAAGGGAGAATACAACGCTTTTATTGAGATTATTTCTATACTTCAAGGCTTTAGGAGTTTCAATATGAAAAGCTTTTTTTTTTTTTTTTTTGAGACCGAGCCGATAAGCATTTTTTTTAACTAAGTTTTCCTATAAGAGATAATTTATCACATCTTGTTCTCTTACATTGAGATCTACATTTTCCTTGTGGAAAGATTCAATCAATGAATGCAGCATCTGATATCTTATTTGGCAGGGATATTTATTTGAGGGCTTTGTCTTGTTTTTCGGATAGGATCTTCATGAAACATTTTAATGCTAAAAAAAAAAGGATTTGGTAGTGGAGCAATGAATAGATATATGTATTTTATATATCAATGGTATATACATATACACTCACATTTAGTAGGCAAAACATTTTTGCTAATTTAGATTACAGATATAGCTCATTAACCATGCATTGCTCTGTTCTCTAACTTCATGTACTTTGAGTTTCTCAAATGGAATTGATTAGACAAGCATCAAATGCATGTATCGAAAGCATTGTTCATTTGTTTTACACGAGATGTAATAGAATTTTAATAATGATAGTTTTGTTCATGTTTTAAGTTTTTTTATTATAATTGAGCTAGTAATCATTTCTCTTGAAGCAAATTTATATGGTTGCATTAGAATTGGATTCTGGTGGAAGTGTTTTTGATCCAATTTCTTATGGAGCACTTCGAAATGAGTTTCTTGTGAAATGTTTGAATAGAACTATTTCTTTTGAGTTGTTTGAACCAATGAAGCGAAGTTTCTTTTAACTTTCTTTGCATCAGGATGAGTTATGTGTACAAAGAAACTGCTGAAATCATGAACTGTCTATTCTAAGATTTTCTAAATTCCTTAAAAGAGAGAGAGGAAGGTTATGAAGGTCTCTTTGCTGAAATTGCATTTTATGATTTCCATTCTGAATGGCAGCAAGATGTTATCATTATTTTATAGATCCTAAATTTTGTTTTCTTTCTTCATGAGATTGAAGAGGCTTCAATTTGTTGTGCTCACTCTTGACATAAAAGAGAGATCTCAGTATCATTGGAGTAGGTTGAGAATGCGATATGTGAATAATCTTTCGTTGACTAACTTGATTGTTATCCTGTGTTGCTCCAAAATTTTAAGAAGTGGTTAAATGTTCTTTTCCTTAAAATTTGAGAATGGCTAGTGGTACGTTCTTTATTTCTCAAGAAAATAGAGGCAATAATTTGAAGCCCTTCATTGTCTTTAGAACTCATTAGTAATTACTGTAATGAGTTCGTTTTGATTTAGCCAAGAAGTCATATGCAATTTTTGTCATCTTTGTTCTTATGGGGAAAGGGAATTTGTTAAATCAAGAAATATTGAGGTGATCTTGCCATTAAAATATGATTTCATGGAATTGATTCGACAAGCATCAAATGTAGTGTTTAGGCAGTTATGTTTGTTTGTTTTGCACGAGAGGTTATAGAATTTTAGTAATGAATAGACTGGGTCATTATTTAATTTTTTTTAATCTATGATTATGTTGTTAATATACTGATTTGCACCTTGTCTTACTTTGTTTTCCAAATGGCCATGTTCTAATCCCTTATTCTTTTCTCCTTAAAATATAAATGAAGAAAGTAAAAAGAGGATACATGCTTAGATTAAGTTCATCTTGTTGATATGAATGAAATTTCTATGATTTACTTTGGCTCATATGATGTCCGATTCTGGAGTATATATATCAAAAATCTGAAATAAAAATTTCTTGAAGTGTAAACAAGTCTCATGTCTTAGTCTTATGTTATTGAGACCAAACTTTCATACAAAAAAGAAGAATCTGAGAGAACCAGTTGTTGTTGCCTTTTTTGTAGAATTAGAGGAGATTATGGATTATCTTTCTTCAAAATTTTGTAACCTATCAATCTTGATCTTCTTTTTTGAAAAATGTGCATTCAAAGGAATTTTTGAGTTATTTTCTTTTTTGTGTTTGTCGAAAGATTAAAAGATTCTTGTGTTTGCTTTACTCCAACTCTTAATTAAATTTTGAGCAGTACACAAAGAGAGCAAGAAGATGAAGATTTCCAAAAATATCCAAAGTTTATTAGATGGAATGGCTAGAGTTGATATCTTGTTTTACTCTTTTTATATTGAATGAATCACTTGTCATTTAAGATATTCATGGAGATTTATACTCTTGTTTTCCAATGAGTCTTGTATGTATGTTTTTAAGGGAGTTTGGCAAGAGTTGATATTTTGATTGATAACTCTCGTGACAATTGTGTTGTGTTGAAACTGCTTGAGATGGCCTTGTGGTAGATTTGAGGATTGAAATTATATTTCTTCATTTTTGTTTTAGTTTTGGTACATGAGCATTGTCGCTTAGTGGATGAGTTGATGGTCTTTCTTGTGTTTTAACAATCACGTGTTAAACGCATTTATATACATTGTCAATATGTAAAAAGGTCAAGTGGATGCTTTGGAGGGATCTGAATTCTTGAAATAACTTGAAGTTGCATTTGTTCCTTCATTTAAGTTGTCTTTGACCTGCGTATCCAGTTGAAACTATGGGTGAATGAGGGATAGTGGGTCTCCTCCTGATATATTTAAATACATATTCTTCTTTCAAGTTTGGGAAAGTTGGCCTGGTTGTGAAGGCATTGGAACTTTTTGAGGAAATGGAATATTTTGCTTGCAAACCTGATGTCATTAGTTATATTTCTTTGATCAACTATCTTAAAAAAAATAATGACCTTAATGAAGCTCATATTAGGTTTGAGGTAATGTAAATGAGGGGCCTTAGTCCTGATGTTGTCTTATGCAGCATCATGATTGAATGTTTCAATAAAGTAAATAAAGTTTAGATGGCTTTAAGTTTATTTGATGAAATATTAGCTTGGGGGTGCCACCCAATTGAGGTGACCTATAACCCCTTGCTTGGCCTTTTGGAGAGAAATGGGAGGATGGCAGAAGCTTTTGAATTTTATGCAACTCCAAAATATTAGGGGTCAATTCCTGATTCAATAACATATACGATATTAGAGCAATTAAATTGCTCTTCACATAGAGCTGTTGGGATGCCACCTAAACATTCTTCCCTACCACTTCACTTACTTAACATTCCAGTCATGAAAGTTGGACAGCTTGCTATAGGTTTATGCTCTCATTTTTCATACCTATTATAGATTAAAAGCTTATAAATTCATCGAAATGACTCATATACACATTTGAATAAGCAATGTAAATAATTCACATTATCTTTTGTGTATGTTTCGGGCTTAGCACAGACCAAGATTCTTTCTAGTGCGCATAATTATTCATTCATATTCTTTGGGAATGTGCTTTGGGAAACTCTGTTTGACATATATATATATATATATATATATAATATCATTTTTTATTGATAATAGCTATTTCGTTAGTTGTATACAGATTAAATGACTAACCAAGTTTGATTTTTCTATTTTCATTGTATATATATGGGTATGATTTCCTGCATGTCGATTCCTTTTTTTTTTACAAGATTATATATGAATTAAAAATTTTCTTTTACGTATAATTACACATGTTGATCTGTTCTTATGAGATAGTAAATGTGTTGGGATTTCTTTTCATTTAGAAGTATACATACTGAAATTGTTTCTTGCAAAGTAACATACACTTTGAAATTGCTTTAATAATTTAATTTGATTTGTATTTTCACATATTCATTTATATGTCAATTCATAGTTGCTTCTATATGTGCATACATGATATTCTGACACCTCTTTCTCTCTTCGTCTTTTGGCAAGGTACTGATGGAGCTAATTGGAAGATAGAGCCAAGGAGCTTTAGTCGCCCTCATTTCGTTTAAATGGGGGCGCTACGGCCGGAGTCACCGTTGACTAGCTCCGATGATCAGGTAATTTTTCTTAAAATTTAGAAGGCCATAGATCCCATAAGCCAATGATTGTATGCTCCTCTAACCTTAGCTCCTTGTAGCAACCCCCTATATTTAATTTATATTTATTTTATTCTTTTTACAAATCTAAAACCCATCGACATAGCTAGTTTACATTCATGTGTATGTATAAGGGTTAGAGACATTGATTGCAAACCCATTACAACACTAGTGTCATTTAAGGACAATAATTAAGGATGAGTCTTAGAGAACTTAGGAAAACTCCAGGATCCACACATATATCCTTTAGGGATGAAACATCAAACATAGCAAATTTATTGACACCTTACCTTAGGATCAGTGTACACTGTCAAACTTGACCTTAATCAAACTTAAATCAATTTATTAATCATTAAACCCGCTTAAAAGAATTGGAAACTCCTATGCCCAATAATGATCCTAATAAAATGTATGAGAATATTTAACTTTCATTGATGAACCCTAATCAATACACATAATCATTAATATATAAAATTCAAACCCCATAAGCTTAAACCATTATTTAAGCATTTGAACTTCCAAAAATTATAATAAATCAAGTTTAAACCCAAAAAATACAAATAATACTTCTAACTGACCAGAATTAAATCCTAAATCAATGAAAATTAAAATCAACCAGATTTGACACCAATTTTAAGAATAATTTAATTTTATGTAAAATTGAGCATTTAATTAATTTAACTAATTTAATTAATTAAAAATAATTTAAAATTGTCAAAACTCTCTCATATACTTAGGAATCGCTTCTTAGGCCATTCCTAATCTTTGGAGTTGATTCCAAGGAGCTTGGAGGTCATTTGGACTCAAATCAATAAAAGGCCTTTAATTAAGCAAATTTTGAAAATTCAATAAATATCCAAAACTTTAAAAATTTATAACTAATTTGAATAAAGTAAAAATTGAGCAAACTCAAAAGTATTCAATTCATATTAAGGTCTAATATTTTAACAAAATATTAACTCTCCAAAAATTATATTTAATCAAAATATCAACTTTTGACTCCTTAATTAAATAATTAAAATAATCCAAAAATTCAAAAATTTAAGAACTGATTTCAAATTCCATAAAATGTTAAGTTAATGTTTAAAACAGTCAATCAACCCCTTAGTACACAACAACCACTCCTGAAATAAAGTTTTTAGATTGGACTACTCCGAACTGCGGGGCTAAGTGTCTTCAGGAGGTCGTGTTCTTCGAGCCTGGTGGCACAATGCCATGAATGGATTTAAAGTACTGTAAAACTTGATTCTAATTAATTAATAATTATTTAACTAAATTTAATATCCTTAATTCAAATACATTAATTTGGGTTATAGACTAGACTACTCCGGGCTGTGGGGCTACGTGTCCTTAGGAGGCTTCATTCCTCGAGCTTGGTGCATTAATGGAAAACTTTAATAAATTAAATCTTAAAAATCAATAATCAATCAACCTTAATTAAAAATTATTTAAACTTCAAACCTTAATTCAAATCTAATTCATTTAATTATGCTAGATACCACTAGGTAACCGAGGCCTACGTGGCTATTAGCCCCAAGGAAGGTGAAATAAACTTCACGGCCTCGGGGAGCAACAAAGGTGGTATCCAATAAATAGTTAAGAATTGAACTTAAAAATCAATTTCAAATCATTAAGACTTAAACTTTAACCAAAATCCTCCCTTTAGCCTTTCAACCAACCAGAATATTAAACAACTTTAACCAATTACTCAATTCTAGGACATATCCCAGCCGCAGAGCCTACTACAAACTTAGATTGGTTTGTCATGACACAAACTCTAGCTTTAGATTAGGCCGATGTTTCTTTCTATTTCTGAGATGTGTTAATCTGCATGCATAGTGAGTGTTGATTAATTATTGCTTTCTATATTGAATTCCTGTGATGATTATTTTTAATGCTTGTGGTGGCATCCTAGGTTAAATAACATAGACATAGATTCACTATTCACAGACCTGTACACTTCCTATTTGTCAGCCTAAGATTAGGTCCCAAGCCCCTTGGCCTATGAGGTCCCCTTGAATGAGGTAATCCATGGTTGCTAATAAGGATCCTCCGGTCGGCACTCGACTAAGTAGGCTTAGGACACCGATGAACCCAGGATGATGAAAAACCATAGGATCTTGATCGGGGACGTCATACCCACTTGGTAGGTTAGTCTCCACCCTCACCTCTTGGGCAATCTACCGATCTGGTGATCGGGAATATAAACCCCAATCTTCTAATAAAATTCACCATTCAAACTAAATATCTATTTCAATCAAATTTATGCCCAACACTTAGGATAGGTTGGGGTGTTTTTGAAGTAATTTAGAATCTCAAGACACCTCCTACTCTTCTTCCTTTAACTCTAAAAAGAACTGCTCAAATTTGATCCAATCCCATTTGAAAATTCTAGTCCCTACTTCCTTTGAAGTCAAACTTTGAAATCTAAATGAAATTCATATCGCTATTTTAATCGAGAGCATTCATAGGAAAATTTATGGTTTCCTATGATGTAATTAACTACGAGGGCTTGCGCTCTTAAGAGATTTGGAAACTCAGACTTGATTTTTAAAAATAAAAATTTTAAAATCCTTAAAAAATTACCTTTGGCAAATCAAATAAAAAAATGATGATCATCATTATCATATTCAAGTAATTAAGAATGAATGATATCTTCTTCTTTTGGAATGATATATCATTTAGTGATGTAATTTTGAATATAAATTTAAAGATAATTTATCCAGATTATCGTAGCCAGATATTTGACAGAACTTTATTTTGATCCTTTGGGATCATATATGGTTCCCTCCTGAATCTAGCTACGATATTCAGGATCAGATTTATAATTCTAAATTTGAACCCATTAGGAGATTTTATCTCTATCCTTCAAGGTAGTATATCATCACTAATGGATGTTAAATTTCAGGATTAAAATTTAAATGTCAATTTTTAAATTATTCCCAAAGATAATTAACCTTTTCAAAATGATATATTTTTCAATTAAAATAAATACTAAGGGTTTAGCAGTTACTGGGGTAACATCAGACTGTTGCAAATCTGGTTTTGATGATGACAAACATGTTTCCAGTGTGTTTTGCTTGGCTAATCTATTTCACGCACAAAAGACCGCGAGCCACTCAAGCCAACTCAAGATCGGGTCCAAGTGTGTCAAATGTATGATTTTTCTTTTTATTGAGTCAATTGTAATATAACTGATTCCCTAACTAAGTAACCTTGCACACACACACTCAGGGAGAGAGATTGAGTGAATTGAAGTTTCTATTAAAAATTTGTTCATATTGTCCTGGATGATATCCACATCGTCCTAGACGATCCAGTTAAAACAGAAACCCTAATTAGGGCGACTAAGTTAAGAGGATCTGATTGAGTCGATCGTCCTGGACGATCTCCGGATCGTACGGGACGATATGCCCAAATCAGAAATTCTTAGCCGCCAGATCAAGTTAGGCAAGTTCTTATTTTTAGATACTTGGTCTGATCGTCCCGGACGATACGTGTATCGTCCCGGACGATACGTGTATCGTCCGGACGATCCAGTACAATCATGCGTAATTTAATCTGGTAATTAAGGAAAGCAATTTATTTTTGGTTGATACGATCATATCATCCTGGACGATCGTAGATCGTCCTGGACGATCGTAGGATCGTCCTGGACGATCTTGATCGTCTAGTGCATTTAAGTTGTACGTCTAGAACTATGTACAGGACGATTTGGGGCCTTTTTGAACTAATCGTACCGGACGATGACCCTATCGTCCGGGATGATTAAAGTCATTTTTTGGTTGTCCAGCACAGATTTCTCTGGACGACCCGACCTGCCTTCTGGACGATTTCCCTCAATTTGAACTAATCGTCCCGGACGATCGCAGGATCGTACGGGGCGATATGAACAATTTTTCTACTGATCGTCCAGAAGAGCCAGATCGTCCAGGCTGAAACAGCTGAATTTGAACTGATCGTACAGGACGATCTACCGATCGTCCTGGCGATCTTAGCCCCCAGTTGAGATTTAGGGCAAATTTTAAGCCCTCCTTAAAAGAACTTTTTCCAATTTTTGGAAAAATCTTTTGCTACCTTCCTTCCCTGAGAAACCTAGAGAGAGAGAGAGTTGGGAGAGAGAGAGAAGATCTTGTGAGGGGGAGTTAGTGAGGGATTCACTAAGGTTGCTCCGAGCACGGATCAGAGTCGTCTTCTCCGCTCGTCGTCTTTCGTCTAGTCAATGTTCGTCGTGGGAGGATCGTTCGCAAGAAGATCCGGTGTTCTCTGCCCGCTTCAGGTGGAAGCAAAAGGAGTTCGTAGGTTCTCTGCCTGCTTCAGGAGGAAGCGAAAGGAGTTCGAAGGTTCTCTGCCTGCTTCAGGAGGAAGCGAAAGGAGGTCGGGTTCTCTGCCTCACCGTGTGGTGAAAAGGAGATTTTTTTACAGGCTTCTCCGCCTTGCCGTGGGAGCAAAAGGAGAGACACTTCTGTTTAGTGCAATACCCGGAGGGGAGGCTCCGGGGAGTGGACGTAGGTCAAGTTGACCGAACCACTATAAAATCTGGTTTGCTTTTTCTGATTCAATTCTGCACTTAAATTTTTCCTGATATTAACTGCTTGGGTGAATATCTTTGGTTGATCTTTTTATCGTTGTTTTAATTCGTTTTCGCTGCACATTATAAAAAGATTTTCATAGTTATCTTAAATTTTTAAATAACCAATTCACCCCCCCCCCCTCTTGGTTAGCCTCGGGACTAGTTCACTAGGGCTTAACATCCCTATCGAACTTTCAAGTGGTATCAGAGCGGGATTCAAAATTTAGGTTTAAAAACTTTTGAATTTGATCCATGGCTAACTATAATAATCGTAATACTGCTGAAGGATATTCTATTACAAGACCACCGTTGTTTGACAATATTCCTTTTGATTTTTGGAAAACACTTGTCTACTTTTCTACAGTCTATTGATTATCGCATGTGGATGTTAGTTAAGGACGAATACGAACCACCTTTTAGACTGATTAACAATGTGAAAACTGAACTTCCTTTT